>JAQQAC010019400.1:5649421-5694639 GCA_029783875.1 Phataginus tricuspis
CAACATGTGGAAACAACCTTGATGTCTGTAGACAGATGGATACACCTATAGACATAATGGAATATTATTCAACATGTGGAAACAACCTTGATGTCTGTAGACAGATGGATACACCTATAGACACAATGGAATATTATTCAACATATGGAAACAACCTTGATGTCTGTAAACAGATGGATACACCTATAGACACAATGGAATATTATTCAGCCTTAAAAAAGGAAATCGAGCTTTTATGAAAACATAGATGAACCTGGAGGACATCATGCTAAGTGAAATAAGCCAGACCCAAAATTATATGATCTCACTTACATGTTAACTTAAAAAAAAAAAAGTTGAACTCACAGTAAGAGAAGTAGAATGGTGGTGACCAGAGGCTAGGGGGAGTTATGGGAGAAAGTAGAGATACTGATCAAAGCATATAAACTTTCAGTTATAAAATGAATAAATTCTGAAGTCCTAATACACAGCATGGTAACTACAGTTAACAAAAATGTATATTTGTAATTTGCAGAAAGTAGATCTCAAGTGTTCTCACCACACACACACACAAATGGTAACTATGTGAAATGATGGATGTTAAATTAGCTTTTGATAATCATTTCATAATGTATAAATATATCAAAACACAACTTAAATATGTACAATTTTGTCAAACCTCAATAAAGCAGAGGAGGAGGAAAATGGGGGAAATGTGTAACAAGGCTATAAAACCCTCAGCATAAAAATGTAATTCTCAAAACACTGATACATGGAAGAATAATCACCAAATTAACAGTGATTACATCTGGAAGTAGATTATACATGAGCTTTTCTGAGGATAATGGTGAATATGGATGAGAACGCCATTAGTATGCTTGAGGTATCTGTTAAGGAAATAACTGACAAAGCAAACATTATCTAAATGTTTATTTTTTTTCATTATGAAATAGTTTAAATATACAGAAGGATACAGAGAATAAGAACCTTACCTATAAGCCCACAACCAGTTTAACAGTTTTTGAGAACTGGCCATCATTGTTTAAGTGATTAAAGAAGTGATTAAAAGATATCTCCCCTTTGCATCCTTTCTCAATCTCAATTTTTCCCTCCCCAGAGGTCACTACTGTTCTGAATTTGATTATTTCCATGTGTTATTATACAATTTCCATATTGTGTTTAGCTATGGGAAATATACCTAGCATTTATTTGCATGTCTTCAGACTTTAGTGGTACCGTATCATACAAACGACTAGTTCAGTTTCATTAATACTGTTTTTGAGATAGATCCATGTTGAAAGAAGTATCTCTACTTCATTCATTTTAACTTAGGTTCTAACATATTCACCCTGGTTTTTTTTGATTACCTTAAACTTTGCATTCACACGATGCTGAAATGGACCTTCATGTCCAGCCCCCTGAATACATGAGACTCTGTAGAGGTGTTAAGTGTGGGATTGCTGGGTCACAGAGTATCCACACCTTCAACTTTACTAGATATTAATTATCCTAAATACTACTTCCAGTAGCAATGCATGAACATTCCTTTTGCTCTACATCTTCCTAGTAATTGGCACTGTGATACTCTTACAAATGTGATTGATATACTTCATTATGGTTTCATTCATATTTCCTTTACTACAGTAATGTATATAGCCAATTACTCTAACACCCCCAAGTCCATCCTTTACTGGTATGAATTATATGCAAAATTCCTACAAATGGATTAGATTCAATAGTTTTCTTGCTGTTCTTAAAAGTTCACCGTTCACATATGAACTTCAGAACAAAGTGAAAGGATAAAAAGGTCTAATAAAGAATTTGGGGTTTAATTGCAGTGAATCTGTGAATTAGGAGTAACTGACTACTGGGTCTCTTCAGCCTAGACTATACACTACTACTTATTATTCTTCAGTTTTCTGGATCTAGAACATCTACTTTTTCATACTGTTATTAACTATCTCATTAACTAACTCCATGAGCACATAGTCTTTGTATTGATCACTGTTATGTCATGTCCAGAACAGTGTCTGGCCAATCAATAGGAGCTACTCAGTATTCACTGAATGAGAAAATATAAATGTATATAAGTACATGTGTGTGTGTGTGTCTGTAGTTTTCTCCCTTCGACCCCTTTGATTTTCAATTTTACCCACTGGATTAAAAACTTTACAAACTTCATGATTTTTCTATGGTATGGGAAAGTTTAAATGCTTTTAAAATTATCTAGATTCACCAACACAATTACTTGGGACTGGTGTTTTATGGGACAGCATGAATGTCTGTATTTTTTTGGAGTTGTGACTCTTTATTCTTTTCTTGACCTAAATATGAGTTGTGTAATCTCAGTGACTCATTTCTTTTGATTCATCCAATTCTCTTTACAAACTCCATAAAATTCTTTTTAAGTATCACAGTTCTACTACTTGTGTCTATATTGATTCCTCACCTACACAGTCTCCTGCTTATATTCTAAAATTCTTAGGTCTTCCCAATTCTGATCGCTGCTTCCCAGGGATGTTCTACTTTGTCCATTAAGGAATCTTGCTTTAGTTGCGAGAGTTAATATTACTTTGTGTATGTAAAACAGTGCCTGGTGCATAACAGGTACTCAGTGCATTTTAGCTATAACAATTTATTGAATATCAGATATTTCTGATGCACTATGTAAAGTACTTTACATGCAAATTTCTTAATATGCATCAATCTACAAGACTATTTCATTTCATACACACATTTCTACAATATAGTATCCTTTATTATCCCTATTTTAAGAATTAAAGAAAACCCTGAGGTTTAGATGAATCAAGCAAATTACTCACTCAAAGTCACATAATGCCACCATAGTAGTAGAACTATGATTTTCCAGAATCTAAGCTCTTAGTCCAGGGAAATGCCTAGTGTCCAAAGTGGGAGACTGGAATAAAATAAGGCTGAAAGGTATATAAGAACCAGATAATGAAACACCTCATCGACAGTTTTAAAGACTGTAGATGTTAGCAAAACTAAGAACAATACGAGACCAAAAAAAAGTTAACTGGAGGCAGTGATGTGCATATTCTCTATTTCAGAAAGATCCATTTTGGTGCATGATGGGAAATTAATTTAAGGAGACCAAAAGTTGATGCTGGAAGACCTGTTGGAAATCTTATAGCAGCGATCCAGGTGAGATGAATCTTATACTAGGGTGACATTAGAGATGTAGAAAAAGTACAAATTCTGGGAATATTTATGAGACAGGGTTTACAGGACCTGGTGATTGACTGGATTGGGTGGTGAGAGTGACTCCCCAAGATGAATCCTCTGATGATGAGCAAGGTGTGCATGCTGCCTGAAAGTTTTCTTGCATTCTTTACATTCATATGGTCTCTCTCCAGTATGAATTCGCTGATGTTGGGCAAGGGATCCACAGTAACTAAAAGCCTTTCCACAAACATTACATTCATATGGTTTCTCTCCAGTATGAACTCTCTGATGTTGAGTAAGGGATGAGTCATTGCTAAAAGCCTTCCCACATTTAATACATTCATAGGGCTTTTCTCCAGTGTGAACTCTTTGATGTTGAGCAAGGTAAGCAATCTGGCTGAATGCTTTTCGACATTCCTGACATTTATAAGGTTTTTCTCCAGTATGTATTCTCTGATGTTGAGCAAGGTGTGAATTCTGGCTGAAGGCCTTCCCACATTCTTTACATTCATAGGGCCTCTCTCCAGTGTGTATCCTCTGATGTACAGTGAGGTATGCACGAAGGCTAAATGCTTTCCCACAGACACTACATTCGTAAGGTTTCTCACCAGTATGAACTCTCTGGTGTTGAGCAATGGATGATCTATTGCTAAATGCTTTCCCACATTCAATACACTCATAGGGTTTCTCTCCAGTATGGACCCTCTGATGCTGAGCAAGGTAGGCAAACTGGCTGAAGGCTTTCCTACATACCTTGCATTCATAAGGTTTTTCTCCTGTATGAACTCTCAGATGTTGAACTAGATGTGCATTCTGACTGAAAGCTTTCCTACATTCCTTACATTCATAGGGTTTCTCTCCAGTATGAATCCTCTGATGTTGAACAAGATTTGATCTCTGGCTGAAGGCTTTCCCGCATTCTACACATTTATAAGGTTTCTCTCCAGTATGAATTCTTTGATGAAGAGTAAGAGATGAGCTCTGGCTGAAGACTTTTTCACAGTCATTACATTTTAAAAGTTTCTTCTCTGTATAGATACTTTTAGGCTTAATGGGCACTAAATTTTTTTTAAAGCTCCTCTTAAGTGTGTCATGTTTATGTACTTTCTCCTCTTTGGTGATTATCTGCTGGGTATGAAGCAGTGTGTTCAGATGGAAATTTCCCCAAGATCTGTTATATTCTTGTCCTTGTTTATCAACAGGGGCCTCCTCATGAGCGATTGTCTCTTCTTTGAAACATGCCTTCTGAGTCACTGGTTGCCTCTCAAAATGGGCCTCGCATTTCCATTCTTCTCTCAAACTAGAGTACTCAAGACCACAACTTCTAAGTTTTTCTGTTATCTTCTGAGATGACTGTGTTTCACAAATGTCCTCCTTTGGGGTTAATTCTCCAGTCTCACCCATAGATTTCCAGCCTAAAAAATAAGAAAAAATGTCTCCTCTATTATGTACTAGAAGGTATATTTATGAAAGCACATTCGTAAATTAAATTATGGGAATTTAATTGCAAATAAAACCCATAAGAACACTGGCTTTCATAGTTCTGAAGTATGCAAGAAAGAAACTGAAAATAGGTGATACAGAAACTTGAAGAGGCATGGTTAGTATTATTAGAAAATCATTGAGGTAAATCTCAGGTCAAGAAGGAATTATGAAGGTGGTTGGACTTGGTTATAAATGTATTTATGTATGAATGATACAGGCACTGAACTAACCTACTTAGCTGCTTCTTTCAAGAACATTCATGATCTCTATGCCGGCTATTGTTTTTGATGTTTCTGATATCATAGTAAACAAAAAAGATCCTTCCCTTCCCTTATATTCTTGGGGGGACAGGAAATAAACACTAAATAAGTAAATTTTATTGTATATTATAAACTACATAGTGCTACAGAAAAAAAAAAAACATGGCAAGAGAGACCAACATTATTGGTGAAGTCAAAGGTAGGAATCAATAAGTTAACATTTAAGCAAAGATTTGAAAGAAGTGAATAAGTTGCCTTATTAGATACTTGGAGAAAGAGCAGGAGAAACAGTAGAAAACTAGAAGCGTGTTTGATATATTTGAGGAATAGCAGGAAGGCCAGTGTGGCTGGAGAGGAGTAGTAGCAACATGAAATCAGGAGATAAAGGACAACAGAATAAGGCCTCCTAAGGAATTTGGCTTTTATTCTGAGTGGGATAGCCACTAAACTGTTTTGAGTAGACGAATGATTATCTAGTTATAGTTCAATGAAAACATGGGGAGGGTGAGGAGAAAGGGGAGAAGCAAGGGAACTTATTATTGTAGTAATCCAGGTGAAATGATGATTCAAACCTGAGAGATATGAATGGAGGTATGAAGAGAGGTGGTCAGATTTTTAGGAAAAGCCAAAAGGATATCCCAACAGATTGAATATGGAATGTAACAGAAAACAATGAGACAAACATGCCTTCAAAGTTTACGGTTTGAGCAATGGAAAGGTAGAACAGTTATCAACAGTGATAGGCAAGGCCATGGGTTCAGCCAATTTATGTGGTGAGATATGGAAGACCTGAAGTTCAGTTTTTGACATAATAGGCTTGAGGTGTCTTTTAGACTTTGAAATGAAAATGCTGTGAAGGCAGATGGACACATGAGACTGAGTTTAAAACAGAGGTCTGCACTGGAGATCTTATATTGGGAGTTGCCAGCATGTGACGGTATTTAACGAGACCGTATTAAGAGAGTGAGTGTGGATAAAGAGAAGGGAAAGGAACAAGGAATGAACCCTACAGCATTCCATCACTAAGATGTTTGGGAAAAGAGAAGAAAGCAAAGGAGATTAAGAAGTAACAAGTGTAAATAAAAAGAAAAGCAGGACTGAACACTAATGCCATATGATATTAAAGATATAAAAATCAACTTGTTCAACAACACACTGAAAAAGAATAAAATACACTATTAAAATAACACACAGAGTAGTTGGAATATTAGTCAAAAAATGTCACAGAAATACAGCTGATAATAGTAACATTAAAAAGAATTATGTATATATTGTGACTTACAAAGCACACAAATGAATCACTAAATAAAAGGTGCATGATAGAATACAGAAGCTATGGGAGCGATTGCTATAACACTTATACTTCTTTATTTTTTTCAAATAAGAATGTATTACTTCACAATTTTAGAATCAATTTTAAAAAGCAATAGAAGAAAGCATAAAGAAAATAACCTCAGAAGATATTTTAATGTTTAACATTGACAACAATAACAAAGAGGGAAAATACCTAGAAATAAAAGTACAAGGGTGTCAAGACCATTCACTGGGGAAAGGACAGGCTTTTCAACAAATTGTGCTGGGAAAACTGCATACCATTTGCAAAACAACGAAGTTGGATCCTTACTTTACATCATATATAAAAATCAACCCCAAATGGGTCAAGGTAAGACCTAAAACTAAAAGAAACTAAATGTAAGACCCAACACTGCAATACTCTTAGAAGCAAACATAGGGAAAATTCTTTATGACAATGTACTTGGCGATGATTTCTTGGTTATGAAACCACAAGAATAAGCAACAAAAGAAAACTGACTTCATGAACATTAAAAACTCGTACATTAAAGGACACAATCGACATACTGAAAAGGTAACTCACAGAATGGGAGATAATATTTGCAAATCATGTATCTGAAAAGGGTTAATACCCAGAACATATAAAGAATTCCTACAACTCAAGAAGAACAAAATTTAAAAAATAGGCAAAGGTCTTGAATAGACATTTCTCCATTGAAGATGTACAAGTGGCCAACAAGCACATTAGAAAATGTTCAACATGATTAATCATTTGGGAAACACAAATCAAAACCATGAGATACCAATTCATACTCACCAGGATGGCTACTATTAGAAAAAAAAAGTGTTGGTGAAAATGCGGAGAAACTGGAACACCTGTGCCCTGTTATTGGGAATATAAACTGGAAGAACCACTGTGACAGTTCCTCCAAAAATTAAAAATAGAATTACCATAAGATCCAGCAATTCTACCCAAAGAATTTAAAGAAATGTCTCAAAGAGGTATTTGTACACTCATATTCATGGCAGCAATCTTCACAACAGCCAAAAAATGGAGACAACCAAGTGTCCATCATTAGATGGATAAATAAAATGTGGTATATACACACAATGGCATATTATTCTGCTTTAAAAAGGAAGAAATTCTGACACACACTTCAATGGGAATGAACCTTGAAGACATGATCTCACATGAGATAAGCCTGCCACAAAAAACCACAAATTCCGTATGATTCCATTTAAAGAAAGTACCTAGAGTAGTGAAATTTACAGAGAGGAAGTGGAATGTTGGTTGCCAGGGTTGGAGAAGGAGAGAGTGGGGAATTACAGCTTTAGTTTCACGAGCATGCCAGTGACGGTAGCACAGCAGTATGAATGTACTTAATGCTACTGATCTAAACACTTAAAAATGGTTGAGAGTAAATTTTATTATGTGTACTTCACCATAATTTTTTTAATTTAAAGATATTTTAAAAATAAGACAAAAGACTAAACTCCTTAATAAGGAAGAGACCTTACAAATAGGCAAAAGAACAAAGAGTCCATTAAAAATAGGCAAACAATATGAAGAGACAAATTCAAAAATAACTGTAATAAATGCATGTAACAGTATCAGTCTCATTATTTAAAGAAATGTAAATTGGGAAACATTGTGATATTACATTTAATCTACCACATTATCAAAAGGTGTATATATACATTCTCATTTCAGAGGGAGTATATAGGTATAAAATTAGAAGGCACAACATGGCAGCGAATAGCCATATCCTTTCAACAACACACAGGATCCCTACCCAGCAATACAGCAGACTAGTTATAATAATAAACCTGTCTGGTTAAAAAAAAACTTTAAAATGTTGTATAAAATATATAAAATATCGATTTCACTCATATGTGGAGTATAAGAACAAAGAAAAAAACTGAAGGAACAAAACAGCAGCAGACTCACAGAACCCAAGAAGGGACTAAAAGTTACCAAAGGGAAAGGGACTGGGGAGGATGGGGGGAAGGGAGGGACAAGGGGGAAAAAGGGGCATTATGACTAGCAGATGTAATGTTGGGGGGGCACGGGGAGGGTTGTACAACTCAGAGAAGACAAGTAGTGATTCTATAGCATCTCACTATGCTGATGGACAGTGACTGCAATGGGGTTGGTGGGGGGGGACCTGATGAAGGGGGTAGTTTAATCACCATAATATTGCCCATGTAATTGTAGATTAATGATACCAAAATAAATTTAAATATATATATATATATAAAATATCTCTTTAGATGCATTGCAAAGTGGGCAAGAAATTAAGGTAAACTCCCAGAGGCCAAAAATACTCCTGAAGGCACTTTCAAGAAAGCAAGGGAGAGCTGAAGCTAGGAGCATCCGTTCATTCCTGTTAAGTAAGAAGATTGTAGATGCACATGTAACTGGAGCTTTAGGAAAGGAAAACACAGAAAATGGGAGTGGCAATATGTGAAGAAAATAGCTACTGATAATTACCCAGAATCCATTAAAAATTAGAATGGTCACATACAAAATCATAATACATCCCAAATAGAGCAACTGAAATGAAATTTACATTTAGATATGTCATAGTGAAAATGTAGAATAATGAGGGCAAGGAGAAGGAGTTTTTTAAAGTACCAAGGAAGGAAATGTTAAAGAGAACTGACTTCTCAACAACAGAAGCCAAAAAAGTATGGAATGATATCTTTAAGGTGCTGATGAAAATAGTAACTGTTGTTTTAACTATATATATATATATATATATATATATAAAGGTTCTTAAATGAAAATAAAAAGTAAATATAAAGGTTCTTAAATGCAAATAAAAAACAAATGAACAAAGTGGTAAACAAAATGAAGTAATAAACAGAACAGTTTATATGAATAGTGTTATCTATTGATAAAGCATTTGAGTCAAGAAAAAGTTGTGGGATAGAACAAAGAATGGCAAACAAAGACAATGAATCATAGGTAAATCTAAACAAACTTACTAAACAAAATAATGACCTAACTTTATAACTTCATAATACAAAATAATAGTTTATGGAGGTAAAAGAAATAAAGTTGCAAGAGGTTAAGTGAAATCAAAACATTTGAAGGTTCTTATGTTTTTAAGGGAGGGAAATAAAGATAAGGATTAACTTCCGACTGTTTAAGGTGGTTCTAAGAGTTGAATTTTCTTAAGTAGCCAATACAAGAATAGAAATAGACTATAACTTTCAAATTAGCAGATGGAGAAAGTTAAGACACACAAAAATTGAAAAAGCAGAATTTATAAAAGAAAATAAGATGGGAAAAAAAAAACAATTCTATTAATACCAAAAAAATGTAGCTGGACTACCATCTTTTAGTTAAAAGATATAGGTTATCAGACTGGACTAAAAAAATGTTTATATACTGTTTACAAGAGAAACACATAAAAGTAAGAAAGTAAAGGGGTAAAAAAAAAATCACACCAAATAATTAACAAAAGAAGGCTAATATAGCTGCATGCATTAATATTAAGTAAAATAGTTAAGTGATGAATCACTAAATTTAAAGACAGTAACAAAAATATATGTAAGAATAAACCAGAAAGATAAAACAATTCCAAAAACATTTGACCTATCAAAATATTTAAAAAATAAAAAGAACCAGTGTAGGAATTACAAAAAAAATTATGTATTCACCATCAGAGTGGAAGTTTTTAACACATATCTTCCCATACCTGACCGCTTAGAGATTTAAAACAAAAACAATGATAACACAGTAAGATTTGAGAAAAATTAATTCGTTTAATCCAATGAACATGTATCAAATGCCATACAGGCATACCTGACTTAATTACACTTCACAATTGTGCTTTGCAAATACTGCAATTTTACAAATTGAAGGTCTGTGGCAACCTTGCATTGAGCAAGTCTATCAGCGCCATTTTTCAAACAGCATTTGCTCATTTCATGCCTCTGTCTCACGTTTTCATAATTCTCACAATATCTCACATTTCCTCATTATTACTATATTGTTTATGGTGATCTGTGATCACTGATTATGACTCACTAAAAGCTCAGATGATGGCATTTTTTAGGAATACAGTGTTATAAATTAATTATTTTTTTGCTGTAACGCTATCGCACACTCAATAGACTACAAATAGCGTAAACTACTTTCGTCTGCACCAGGAAACCGAACGCTGTTGGCTCGCTTTACTCAATACTTGTCTTATTGCAGTGGTCCGGTACCAAACCCACACCACCTGCAAGGTATGCTTGTACTCCGCGACCAGAAAATGGACTTCATTTTCCAGAACACACAGAATATCTGCCAAAATTAACCCCTAAAACATAAAACAAGTTCCAAAGAATTTCAAAGAATGAGTATTAAACAGATGACATTCTCTTATCACAATGCAGTTTAACCGAACACAAACTTAAATTTGGAACTTCAAAATTCCAAATAATTCATGGGTCAAGAAGAAATCAATGGAAAATAGAAAATATTTAGATGTACATGATAACAAAAATACTACATACCAAAATACGTGGAATATATTCCTCTTACATGCTTATCATAGAAAACAGAAAGCCTCAAAAACAATGAAGTAACTAACTCTAAAAGGAAAAAAAAAGGACAAGAGTGTAAATAAATTTAAGAGGAATGAAACAATAAAGAGGAAAAATACATGTAATTTTTAAAAAGATAATCAGGATCAGTGAAGTAAAAAAATGTCTGAAAACGCTAAAAAATTCGGTAAGTCCCTGGAAAGATTTCTTTCTCCCTTTTTGGAGGGACAAAGAAGTCCTGGTTACATATACTACCAACTTTAGATAACAGGAAATAATGGACAATTGTATCTAACAAATTTCAAAGCTTACGTAGGAAGTATAAATTCTTAGAAAAAATATTAACTCCATGATTACAGGAGAAATAGAAAACATAGAATCTTATAACAGAAATTGAATTATTAAATTCTTTAAAAAAGAAAAATCCCAGGCCAAGATGAACAAAGTTCCATCAAACATTCAAAAACAAGTAATTTTGACTTTACACAAGTTCTTCTAAGGAAGAAAAGAAGACGATTCACTGACACATTTTATGGGACTAGGACAACCTTGATTCCAAAATCTAACATGTACATGAAAGGAAAATTGAAAGCCAACCTTACTGATCAATGTATAAAAAACAACCAACCTAAACAAAAAACCTAAACAAAATACTGGCAAATAGCAACTAACCATGAATGGAAAAGATATAAGGATGGGTTTGTCTCAGGAAGATAAGGTTGGATCATGATTAAAAATGCAGTATGTAATTCACCACATTAGCAGATGAAAACCTAAAAACCATCTAAGCAGCAACAGATACAGAGACATATTTGTTTAAAGTTCAAAAGCTTTCCACAACCAAAACTCTAGGAAACAGGAATGAAAGGGTATCTACCAAAAATCTTTAAACATCAGAATTAGTAGCAAAATATTAAAGCACTCTCACTGAGATGAGAAGTGGACAAGAATGCCTGCTATCACTGCTTCAGTTCATACTATACTGGAGATCTAAGGGCAATAGGAAAAAGAAACTAAGGGTATAAGAATTTAAAATGAAGAAACTGCTATTCACAGATATGCCTGCCCACAGAAAAAAAGCCAAAGAAATATGAAAATTATTGACATTAGTGGGAGAGTATGGCAACACTGCTGGATATTAAGGTCAATGTATAAAAGTTATCTTAAACAGAAAATACTGTGTAGACATTTATCATAGTAACAAAACTAAGATGTCTAGGAATTAATCTAACAGAAAATGTGCATGGCCTTTATAGAGAAAATTATAAAACATTTTAGAAGGAAATTTAAAATGCAAAATAAAGAGATAAACCGTGTTTACAAATGGAAAAATCTCCAAACTTGAGAGAATAAATAAAATTTGAATCAAAAGTCAATAGCTTTTGTTATTTTCTGGTGGAAATTGACACGCTGACCCTAAACTTTATTTAGCTGGCCAAAGGGCAACAAGAAATGAAAAACATAAAGTATAAAGATGTGCCCTTAATATATTCAGTCTTACAATAATAAGTATTTTAATTAAGGTAGTATGGTACTGGCCTAAGGAAACAGAGATCAATAGAATGGAACAGAGCTCAAAATCAGACCATAAATAAACTATAACCTGATATGTTAAGAGGTTAACATTCAGGAAAATGAGCAAAGAGAGATCATTTCTTCAATGTCTGGGACATTTGGTTTTCCATATGGCACAGAAACTAAATTCTTACTTCAGTCTCAAAAAATCAATTTCAATTGAATTATGGCCCTAAGTATAATAGGAAATCTTTAGAAGACAATTTGAGAATATCTATGACTTCAGATTATAGAAAGATTTCTTAAAATATCAAAGTCAAAAATATAATCCATAATTACGTATGTAAGAGTTAAGCTTGCCAAAAACGGGCAAAAGTCTTGAGCAGGTATTTCACCGAAGAGGAAATCCAAATGGCCATTATAAATATAAAAGATGGCCCAATTTTTTTAGTAATCAAGGAAATTCAAATAGCAAGGATAAGGAGATAGTATTCCACACCCACCAAGTTGGCAAAAATTTTCTTTAATTTGTTAATTCTGAGGGTGGGGATAAGGAGATAGTATTCCACACCCACCAAGTTGGCAAAAATTTTCTTTAATTTGTTAATTCTGAGGGTGGAGTAATGAGTATTCTCACGCACGAGCCGTTAGAAATGTAAATTAGTACAAGCATTCTGGAAAGTAAAAGAGCATCATCTAGCAACTTTCTGGCTCTGTTCTCTATACAAACTCTAGCATATGTGCACTAACAGGCACATGTCAGGTGCATAGCAGTCACATTTATAATAGCATAAAACTGAAACGATTCCAATGACCTTCAGTGGGTAAACTGGTTTACACAGTAGAATACATTACACTTCAGCAGAAGAAAAAATTCCATGAACCATAATTGCTAAAATCAACATGGATCAAGTTTAGGAATATAATTTTGAGTTGAAAAAAAGTCAGAATTACATGCAAAATGTATTTCCATGCATAAAGAGTCGAAAACATGCATATATAAATATTTTGTTTAGGGATATACAGCACAACTATAAAGAAAAACCGAGGAATTATAAGCAAAATCGTAGGGTAACAGCCTCCCCATTGAGGGGTGGGGATGGGCCATGGGTAAGGACTGGCCTAGCATTAGGCGGGGCCCTCATGGCCTAAAATGGCATTGACAATTTTCTACTTAAGCTGTGAAGTTGGTACGTGGGTTTTTGTTCTATTATTATTTAAACTACATATATATGATAACATATGTTTATGTGTATGTGAATTCTTTAATAATAGTAATAAATAAATAAAATTTAACCATATATTCTTTGACACTACAGTTCACATCAAAATATTTTCTTACAAAAGTGAACAAGGATGTAAAACATTGGGCAGAGGTAGCAAGTGGGAGGTGCGTTAGGGAGTGGTATTGACAGAGATGTTTACAATGACCCTAATTTTCTTCAGAACTTTACTCCTCTATTTTACCTTTATGTTTCCTATGTCTACCTGAAAATCCTTTCTATACCACAAAGCCTATTAATGTCCACCTCTCTAAATATTTTCTAGCCTCTGACTCGTATTTTTGTTAAAGACCATCATCTTCCCAGTTACCCAGACTCCTTGGCCTCTCACCTTTCTCTGAGCTTCCTTTATGTTAACTTTCTTTTCATATATGCCATTTGTATTGTATCTCTACTACTAGTCCGTTAATGGATTATTTATATAAATGTATAACACCTAGCATCTTGCAAGTACCCTGTCTTTTTTTTGCTATTATTAATGTACAATTACATGAGCAATATTATGGTTACTAGACTCCCCCTTTTATCAAGTCCCAACCATATACCCCATTACAGTCACTGGCAAGTACCCTGTCTTAAAGTACAAATTCAATAAATGTCCATTAAAGGAATGAAGGAATGTATGAACTGAGTATCAGGAGAAAAGCGCTGCATTTGGAGGTATAGTACTACAATAAAAGCAGCTAACAGCTTTTGAGTTCATAATATGAGACAGGAACTGTTCAAAGCACTTTAAAAGTATTATCCCATTTTATAGATGACAGAACGAAAGCACAAAAAGGTTAAATAACTTGCCTGAAATTTTACTGCGTGTGTCAAAATCTGAAACTATACTTCAGTTACAGCTGTCTGTAGAGCTCAAAAATTTATCAGATTAGGAAAAAGTTGCTTAAAGGTTAGAAGTGGCTTATGAAACTGGGAAGAAATTGGACTCAGAGAATAGATAAATGAGTTATTAGAAAGGCGGTTCGAAGTTTGTGAAAGGAGAGACAATTAAGAATAACAAATTTGGGAGAGCTCTGAAAGGCCCCAAGTCTCTACTCAGACCTGGAACATTTGAGAAGAATATGCTAACAGAGAAAGGATGAAGAAGAGGTGATAGCTTTGAGTGAAGCTGCAAAGGTTGCCTATTTCCTCTTCACTCACCTGGGCACAAGTCTTCTGCCAGCTCTCTCCTGACCATCCAGGGCTCCTTTCCTTGTTCCAACAATAAGATCACACTTGGCTTGGAAAAGCAAAGTCCTGCATATATGAAAGGAAACGGAATTTGGGCATGCTGTGGATATTCCAGAATGCACATCCAATCTTTTAATCACCAAGGAAGAGGAAGCTTAAAGTCAGCCAGAGAAAAATGTATAAAGGCCAAGTATTCAAAGGACGGGAAAGCAGAAGCTTCCAACAGATTAACAATAGACCCGTCCACTGCCACCTCCACAGATACTGTTACTTTGGCACAGGCCGAGACGCTCAGCCAAGCACTGCAGATGCTATGCAAAGATCCCCAGTGGTAGTGCAAGCGGCCCCCTGTGACCAGAAACTATTTTACAGGATATTCTTACCCAGTGACACCAAGACCCTGTAGTTCTCCAACATCACATTACTGTACAGATGTCTCTGAGAAGAATTTAGACAATCCCACTCCTCTCGGGAGAAGTCTACGGACACATCTGTGAAGGTCACCAACTCCTAAAATGAAATAAATAAACAAGGTGAGATGACCTCATCTCCTATCATACTCCCCTCATTCATTCTGCCCAGGCATACTGGGCTCTCCCAGATATTACACCCTCAAGTCAAGGTTTTTGTACTATTCAAATCATTCTGTATAAAAATAGCAATGCTCTTTCACTAACCCTGTTTTATTGTTCTCCATGGCACTTAATTACTTTGTTATTTATTGTCTGTCCCCCACCTCCACTAAAATGTAAAGTCCATGAGGGCAGAGTATGTTTTCATTTTGGTTGCTACTATATCCCCAGTTTACAGAACAGTATCTGGCACACACAAGCCATTCAAACATTTGCTGAATACACTGAATTAATGGAGGAGTGGTCTGGAAAGTTCAAGAAGCTATAAGAGGATCAAAAGTGAGAACAAAAAATGCTATAGCTCTGAAAATTGTAGTAGACCAAGAAGGGCAAATAATTAATTCCATTAAAATTCAAATACTTTAACCCAGAGCACTTAAAATTTTGTGTAGAGAAATAGGTGTTCCACTCATAATACTGCTTTTGCCTACAGGGACCGGGCAAAGTTCTTCACAAGTTGGGAGTTAAGCTGTGATTCAGCCGGGTTCTAGGTTTCTATAATGTGACCACCTGCTGATGGAAATATACATGTTTGTGTTTGTGTGTATGTATATGTATATATACAAATGCATATGTGTGTATATACACATATAGATGTATATTTCCTTTTTTATAAAAATAGAGGTCTGTCAAGGCAAGAAAAAATTATTTACTGAGCATTTGATACAATTTTTGTCATAGTTAAAGAAACTGTACAGAATAAAAATTCTTGAAGGGTTTTTCAACACTCAGTAACTTTTTTTCTTATTTCATTATATGAAGTAGTTTGTGAATTTCTCCATCTCTGCCCCCTAGCAATAACACCCCTCATATGTTGCAGAAATGTTCCTCTTAACAGTTAAGTTTGCATGACATATATGCTTCCAAAAATGTTTCCCTTAGCATATATAAATGTATATAATAAATGTATGAATATTTATATACATCACATACACATTTCCCCATTGACTGAGCTAATTACAATGTCAATATAAGGAGTTTCAATTCTAACCTTAAATATTTGACTTCTAACAAATGACCTCTTAAAATATTTGACCTCGAATCAAATACCTGGTTTCAAAACTATTCATATTATAATCAAACCCAGTCTGAAGTCAACAGTTCCCTTCCCCTTATTGCACTTACAGAAAAAAGACTTCCAGCTGAGAGAGGATAGTTCCCCTAAAACCTGTCACATGGTGACTCTTATTTCCCACATCCCCTGTATCACAGCACTTGGAGGTGAGCCCGATGACCTCTTTGCTCCTTAAACTTGTTTCCGAACCATTATCCCCTCCTCCCTAAAAGACACCTAGCTTTAAATCTCATAAAATCAGACTATATCAATCACCATCCTTCCTTAGTCCAGATACCAATTCTCTTGTCATTCTTTGAACACTGCAGCACCTGGCTCATTGCCACTCTTATGTACTCCTGTCATATACAATTTTTGGTCATTTCAATATCCATATAAATAACCCTCCCAACAACCTCGCCTCTCAGTTCTCTGTCCCCTCTCCTCCAATAATCCTGTCCTCCACACTTATATCATTAAGTCACGGTCATGTCCCAAACCTTGTCATTACCATTTAGTACCAAACCCTACATAATACCAACTCTCCCACTTGGATTTCCACCTCCTATATTCCAACTTTAGCTTCTGGCACCCCAATTAGGGTAATTTTGACCCCAGTGGAATCTCAAATCATTGATCTTACCACCTTTTCACTGTTCCTCATACCCACATACCCTCTCTTCTAGCACAACTGTCTGTTATAATCACCCCCATGCATACACCCTCAACTTCCCTGCTTCTCTCTTTTAAGTGTATTTCCCTGGTTAAACCACAACCATCTCTCAGCATACTGTTTCTGTACCCTGCACAGATGAACTCTGTTGGAGAAAATCATACCAACCATGTTAATTTGTCTCACTCTTAAACTCATGGTCACTACCCTCAAGTGAACCAAAATGCTACCTACCTGATACATTTCTCCTTTCTCTGGTATATTCATTTCCCCACTCTCCCAAATGACGATTCAATATTTCCCCTCTCCTCAATCTTAATACCTCCTTCCATCCTTATTCTTGGCTAATGATCTTTGTTTCACTAAAAAAACCAAAGCTATTCTAAGAGAATTTCCACAAACTCCCACATCTACCTCTCTGTCTACCTGCACCTGTGCCCATATACTCTAACTTGCTCTTATTACTTAAATGAACAGCTCACTTTCCCAGCAAAGGCAACCCCTCCACTTGAACTCTAGACTGAGCTCCCCTTTCCTATTCAAGCACAGGGTTCCAGCAATTCCCTCCTCTCCTCTTCAACTTTCCTTTTCTACTGAATCTCTAAGATGAGCCTGCAAACGTATACCCATCTTCAAAACACCTTGTCAACCACAATTTCTCTTTCAGTTACCACCCATTTCTTTTTCCCTTACAACTAAATTATTTAAAAGAGTTTTCCACACTTTCTATTATTCCTATCCCTGCCATGAAGAGGAATGACCCAATAGGACATGTGTGTGTGACGCCATCACTTTGGCTGCTCTGCTGAGGACAGACTCTGGGAAAGTGAGGGCGGCAGTAGAGAGACGAGTTAGGAGAGTACAGCATACAGTCCCAGGGGGGAGCTGATGGTTCAGACCGGGACAGAAGCAATGATGGTAGAAAAAATTGGTCAGATGTTGGATATATCTTGAAGGCAGAAGAAACTGCTATCATCAAAGGCTCACACTAAAAAAACGAACCAGAGTATCAAGGAAACAGCTTAGCTGACATGCACGGAAAGATGACAATAGAATCTATAAAAATTGTGGCATATATGAATAAAGTCCACTCTACTTCTACCAAAAACAAACAAACAAAAAAAAACACACCCTTTGTCGCTAGACTTTTGCTATCCTGATGTCCTTGAAACATGGTAGCAGTCTGCTCCTAAATCCTAATGAAGACGGGCTAATAGTGGTTGAAAGATCAGTAAAAGGGCTACGGGGGGGCCCAAGGTGGCCACTTGGTTCTCCCTGGCTCCCTGGCAGTTCTGTTTTTACCTCTTCCCTCTGGATCCTTTGGACACCTGCAGTTGGACTTCATTCGACTGCTACTTAGTATAGGTTCTCGGGTTCTTATAATTGTATGTTTTCTGGATGGGTTGAAGCTTCCCTATGTGCCCTGCCACCATCTCATGTGCAGCTAAGATACTGATAGAGAAAATTATACCAACCTATGGAATTCCTTTTCCCTACATAGTGATAGGGGGTTTATTTTACTGGACAAAGTACCCAGCAGGTATATGCCTTCTTGCCAATACCACAACATACCATCCACAAGCCTCTGGATTAGTAAAAAGTATAAATGGAATTATAAAGACTTAGCCAAGTTTATGGAAGCCTTAAAAATTCCTTGGTCAAGTCTTACTTACAGCGCTTTTGAATCTGAGTTCTACTCCCTTTGGAAAACATAAGCTTTTCTCTTTTGAAATTGTAACAGAACAACTTATGCATCTTTCCCCAGTGGCCTTACATTCTTTGGTTATAAAAGGGGCAAATCCTTACTTATTGCCAAGAACTTATTAAAGCTGTTAATAAAAATCACTCTTTAATGAAACAGTATTTTTAAAGTAACAAGGAAAATGACCTCTGCCTGACAGAATCCAATGTGCAGATTTTGTGCACAGAAAAAGACATCTCCAGAAAAGTTTTTTGCAACCCTACCGTAGAGATCTCTTTCAAGTGAAGCCAGACTCCAGGGACTTGACTCCTGAATCCATATTTCCTACCTAAAAAAAGGCTAATCCACCTGAATGGCCCAGCACTCCCTCCCATCCCTGATCTCAAACTCCACCTGCTGAGGAAGAAAAGCCACTGACATCTCCAAATGGCCTGCTTCCACCCAAGAGTCCAGACCAGACTTGTATACCCTAAAATATTCAAAATCACCCAAATTTATATTTCTTCTGTTTCCTTTCCTGTCAGAAATCTAAAGCCCAAGCACCATCATAAATTTTTTAGAACTTGTTTACTCCGGCTATTGCTATTACAGACATAAGGACCCTGAGTAACCCAACCCCAATTTAGGGGAGATAGTAAAATGATGGCTCAGGCCATGGGGTTCGTGACTTAATCCATCTTTCGGACTGTACTTGCCGCCCTACTTTTAATTAAACTTTATACTTGTTCTTCTTCCAATTATGTAAGTCTAGGAACCACAGCCGAAATGATTGCCGGGCAGATTGAGTTAGCCACCTGTGCCTTTCCAGAAAAACTTACTATTTTTAAGAAAACTGAAGATCCCCAATGAGAGTTGGCTGACAGTGTCTGTCTGTCTGTCTGTGTGACCCTCTCTCTCTCTCCCCCTTGTGGCCCATTATTGGCCTAGGATATCTCGCCTCATCCGATGTCACCTTAAATTCTCTCCTCCGTGGGACATGGCTTCTTAGGGATGAGCCTTCCTAGCAATGTAGGACAATGCCCTCCACATAAAAGGGCCATTTTAAAACATGCTTAAATTCAAAACAGACATTCACCAGCAATGATTTCTATGAAATATCTTGATGAAAGGGGGAAATAAGGAAAAATTTTGAAATGCCCTCAATTAAGCAATAGAAGGGCCAGAGAATGAGGGCGAGAGAAAAGGAAAGGTCATCAGTCAATAGCTGCGGGCTGCACCTGACCAGAGACTCCACGTTCCTGGGTGAAGACATCTCAACAATCATCTAGAAGGCGCCCAGAATCTCCACCTCACCCTTGGGTATGGCCAGAGTCTGCCCACCAACCACAGCCAATCCAGAGGCCTTCTCCGTGGACTAACTGCTTCTCCCCAGACTTTCCCCCCTGCACATTAGCCCACATTCTTTATCTGTACCCATGTATCAAAGAACCTTCTTTCCTTGAGACTCCTCATAAATGTGCCCCGTTTCTTGAGTCTGGCAGACAAGCTGTTTCCATTAACTGTCCTTGCTGCTGGCGAAGCAGAAACTTCCTGTCCCAGTGAGGTAGGGCAGGACACGGGACAACCATCATGATTAATTTTTCCTGCCTATGCTGAGATACAAATAGTATAGCAAGAACAGGAGGGACTCCATCTTAAGACTGAGATTCCATTTTAAAAACCAGGGAGTTAGGAGGCGATATTCCTAATGTATTTTAGGGTAATTAGACAATAACCGACCCTATCTTAAGGCAGGGCGAGCAGTCTTAAATGATATGTCCCCACTGCTTGAGGGTAACCACTACCTTGGAGAAGATAAAGTTTTTTAGAACTTGTTTAATCAGGCTATTGCTATTACATAAATAAGGGCTCTGAGGGACCCAACCCCAATTTGGATCAAGAAATTCCTTGTGTTAAGTTTACCTGACAGAATACCTAGAGGTCAGACTATGGACGGTGACATTATGTATCTCACTGGAGACGGACAGCATGAGACCACACGTCAAGCCTATGCTGCACCCCCCCACCCTTTGCCCCATTCTTGAAAGCCTTAAAAGACAGAATCCTAAGTCCTTAAGCACACCCCCTCTCTGAGGTTGCCCGCACTCCCTTCTAAGTGTGTACTGCCTTATACCAAACAAACTTTTTTGTTGCATAAGCTGACTGAACTTGTCTTTGAACTCTTCTCCATGATAAAGACAAGAACTCTCCAACCTCCACCTCCAATGGTAAATGCTTTTGTCATTTTGCTATTTCATTTAATTTTCTAGGCTCAAGCACTAGTCTTCACTCTCTCTGTTCTACTTCAGACAAGTAGGGGAGAGCTACTGAGATCTGTGACTTGGGCTTGCAAGTTCCCGTCGCCTGGGTGACCCGGACAGGACCGCAGCTGTATGGTCATGCTCGTTAGCAGCCTGCCCGACAATCTCCTCTCTCTGCCTTTGGGAAGTTCTTAGAACAAAATCTCAGTCCATCCAGTGCTCCCCGGATCCCCCAAAGCCTGAAGCAGTAGGGGCTCAGTGTCCACACTATGGGGATTCAAGCGGACACTGGACGCCAGGTGACCCTGGCTTCAGGAGTTGGCAAGCCGTTTGCCCTATGCCGAGCAGTTCAATGAGCTTTCCTTTCCTCCCTCTGTTCTTCCTTGCTCTGTATTGCCTGTGCACCTGCAGCCGTTTGCTACCACTCTTGCTTTAATGAATTCTTTCCTTTCCTACACTCATCTGTCCTGCTGGAGAAACAACCAGAGTCAAGAACCCTCCCCCCATCCAGGTTGAGGTTTCATCTAGCGCGCAGGGAGAGACCGCCCCAGACACAGCTGCCGGACACCACCAGGACTCAGCCCTTACCTGGCTAGATCTGTAAAGGCTCAATAAACCCTTTTATTTCAGAGATCTTTTGGTCTCTAGAGTTTTTGATTTATCAGAGCTGGTGTGGCTGGAAGGAAGTGAGCGAGTAATAGGGTGAGGAAAGTTGGATGAGGTCAGAGAGACAGTCAGGAACCACACTGAGATAGGCAAGGGCAGAACTTGACCTATAAATAGATCCAAGTTATACAGAGTTAAGTACTTGAAATCCTGCTCCTCCCCTAACTGAAGAAAGTGTTTCCTGACTATTTCCATTAAAAAGGTTGAGCCATTACAGGAATGCAGAAGCAGGATCACCTAGAGGAAGAATTCAGCTGCTAATGACTACTAATGCTAGAGGCAAGGCCTCGCTAGTCTGCACCAAAATGAACTCCAGCGGTGACCTTTCACAGACCTTCCCCTCGTTATGATTCTAAAAATCATGCCCAGGAGCAGAGACGTAACGTGCTAATAAGACATGTGATGCCTGAGGAAGCATGTTCTGCCAAATGAGCCTGCGTGTCCAAATTTCTGAAATTCTTTGCCTCTGCGTGCTTAGATGTCACCCCTGCACGCTGCGACTTAGTTAAAAGTCTTCCCCAACCCCTCCTCAGAGAGCCAGACCGAGAATTTTCTCCTTTGTGCTATATCCCTTGTGTTCGAGCATAAGCCCCAGTAAAGCCTTGTCCAAGCCAAATTTTGAGTTTGAGCTCAAAATTTTGAGTTCTAGTGTGAGGAACTCAAGGACCCTACGTGGGTAACAATACTGTACAGGGCCTGCAGGCAGTGCAAGGACTTCAGCATTTATCCTGAATAAGATGGGAATCCATGGGAGCGTTGACCTGATAGGTCGGTTACCCAGAAGTGATATGACTGGCCACCCGGGAAAGTCTCACAGAAGGAAAGTTAACGTCTGTTTGTTTTGACAAGCACGAAAAGATTTCAGTAAAGCAAGAACACACACTCACCTGGTACATGGCTTTAAGAAGGCCAACAGCCATTCTTTCCTCCTCCTGGCTCTTCCCGTGGGAAATGGCAGTGCCCTTAGATGACTGAGATGGGGAAGACAATATGAGAAACTAGGCTTTCCCTGAGCATCCAGAATTACCAGCCTAGAAGTTCTCCTCTTCTCTTTCCTCCTGTTGCACCCTTCCCTCCAACAGAGAGAAAGCATAATGGGGACCTAGGAGTTTGTCTGCATACAATGTAACCCATGCCTAAATCATTCCCTAACTTTTTATTGTAACCACAGATTCATTTACATAAAGATACACAACTAATAAATAACAGCCCCAAGATCAAATAAAGGTCTTCCTGACTCCAGTCTTTCTCCTCTCCAAAAGATCAGTGGTTCTGAAACCTGGTGGCACTAAGGCACCATCTGGCTAGCTTTGAAAGGTATTGGTGGCACAGGGTCTCACTCAGTCCCTCCACATACTCAGATACTGTTAAAAACTACAGCGCCAACTACCCATCACAGTCAGAGGCCACGGGTATGAGCAGTGTCACACCGTCAGCCTCTCCCACAGCCGCAAGCCTCAAACACTAGGGTATCAGAAGCGACGGACTCATTCACACACCCGTCGCAAAGAGGCCGAGGGCACTGGAACAACAGAGAGGGGCAGAGAGCGCCCTCCCACGCCCACTCACAGTCCCACACTCTGGCACCACCCGCCGACTCATTCACATCCACAGTCACACAAGCACGACGTGTTCAGGCAAATCAGGTGACAGTCTGACACTGCACGGCACCAACACAGTCACGGCAGAGGGCCCGCTAGCCGACGTCCGGGTGACCCACGGGCCACGCAGCCCACTGCCTACCTGCAGACCTGAGCTGCGGGAAGATCCGGCCCCCGCCCCGAAGGCTCGGGCAACCTCCATTCGGGCCCACCTCCTGCCACGGGTCTGATGGAACCCAGCCCCCGCCGGCCCCGGGAGAAGCTACTCGGCCTCCAGAGGACACAAAGGGGCCGCCCGCCCGGTGCTCGCTGGGGCCACTGGGAAATGTAGTTCGGACCAGAAAGGGCCGCGGCGCGGCGGGGTCCCGCGGCTCTGGACTCGTAACACCGCCCCCGCTGCCGCGGTCCCCCGCCTGGCCTGACCCAAGAGCCCAGAAGCCCCGATGCCTCTCCCGGCTCCCTCACGCAGGCTGGGCCGAGCCGCACCAGGCGGTCTGGGACTGAAGTGCGCAAGCACCAGCGCTCGGCCCGCCTCCCTTAGCAACCTGGGCGGAGAGCTCGGAAGCGCGGGGCTGTGTGAGCGCGCGCCCGCGCCTGTCTGCACGAAGCAGGTGGGGGACGAGTTCCCAGAAGTGAACTAAGGAACCCGAGGAGGGTGCGAGAGGCGGAGGGATAGGAAGGCGAGTGCACAGGTGCGTTATGCTTCTGCCCAGCCCCGCCTGCCCTTGCACGATGCAGCTCCCGGCAAGGTTTACCTTGAAAACCAGAGGGGTGGAGTCAGGTAGAGAGCCCTTACCCTTTGCGTGTGGTTCTTGTATTTATGATTTGGGGATGGTGGGTGTGAATGTGTCCGTTCCTCCTACAATTGAGACAGGGACTGTGGGTGTAGTCAGAGTAGGGGGAGGGCCTCCGGAAAAAGCAAGGCAGGATAGTTGCAGTCAGAGCAATGTAACTACATGCAAGGAAACCCCCTACCAAAACTCTGTGTTACACATTAAGCTCCAGGGTCATTCTTCAGTAAGATCAGTGGGTGTTCCCCAGATAAAGAAGAGTACCCCATGTTGTTATTATGCTAACCACTTGGAAGATTCACTTTAGCATGCTAAAAGGCCCAGGCCTATGTGCTGTCTTTCCTCTTCAAATATGATAAAGTGATTTTACAAACTGGGCAACCAATTTAGCATGCAGGCCCAGCTGTAAACAACATAGTGAAAGGCAGGGAAGATTCCACCTTAAAGAAAAGATTGTATTTTAACACCCAGGAAGTTTGGGAAGCAGAATTCTTAACTTTCTCTTTAGCAAACAAACAATACCTCAGCCCACCTTGGGGGCTGGGCAGGCTGCCTTTTGATATGCCCCTAGACCAGGACGCAGGTGTTCCTGAGAGAAATCCGGGTGGTGGAATTCCTTGTGTTAATTCGGGGTGTTCAGACAGACGTGGCAGGTCTACACCCCTAAACCTTTTTTTCATGTTCTCGAAAAATCCTAATCTGCCTATAAAACCCCTAGACAACGCACCACCCCGGACTCTCTTGTCCCCTCCTGGCGTGAGCCGGGAGATCTGTCCTCCCACTTTATTTCTAAATAAAAGCCTGTACCTTGCTCTCCTACTTTGCTGGTTTGCTAAGCTCATTCTTCGGCTTCGTGAACAAGAACCCCGGCATCACAATGACTCTTCTGCCAGGTATCTTAAAGTGTCCTTATTCTCTTCAAATGTCACATCTCCAAAGAGGCCTTTCCTAATCACACCTTTCCCCCAGCGTTTCAAGGTCCTTAATCTGACTCTATACCCCCTTAGAACAATAGTATTTGTATATATTTTTTTATTGTCTCCCCGTAAGTTCCGCCACCTGACTGTACTCTTGCGAGCTGGTGCACGACCCTTTGACTCTGTCATTGTGTTTCCGTTGAGTATGTACAACGGTTGCGGTGGGCATGCTGTGTTTCTGTGACCATGTGTGAAATTGTGTTAGTGTGACACTACTGACGATACCTGTGAGATGTGGTATGATAGAAAGGGACTGACTGGTGCAAAGGGCAGTAGGAGTGCATGACAGATCATGAATGTGAGTTTGTGTGTGGCATTTTTCCCTGTGGTATCCGATTGGAAATTACCTACTGTGTGCCAGATGCTCTTTGAGGTGCTGGGATGGACAGAGAAAATGAACTTTAGAAAATAGCAAACGAGGCTTAATATACATGTAAACGGATAACAGAAATTTGGATCTAGGCGAGGAAATGAAGGGCACCAGAGGTAGTAACTGCAGGACAAAATGTAAGACTTTTTTCTTATTACTTAAATCTCACCAAAAGATAAAATACTGTTTAAACAAGAACAAAAACAATGTATCTTACATATATATCTATATATATACATCTTACATAAAGATATATATATACACATACAGATATATATGTATCTTACATACAGAGGCAAACAGATGGCAAGATAGCACAAAGGCCAGAGAAGAGAAGTAAATGGAATAAACTATTGTAAGGTACCTATATTCTTTGTGAAGTAGGATAATACCACTTGAAGGAACACTGTAAGTGAAAGATGTACTCTTTAAGCCCTAAAATTACCACTAAAATAACAAAACAAAGAATTATAGCTAATACTCCAACATGGTAAATAGAATGGAATCATACAAAATACTCCAAAAGAAGTCAGAAAAAGGAAACAAATCACAAAATTGAGGGTTTTTTTGTTTGTTTGTTTTGTTTTTTTTAGGAGAGCAAGGCAGAGGCTTTTATTTAGAGATAAAGCGAGAGGAGGGGGGGGGGGGGGACAAGAGAGCCCCGGGGTGGTGCAGGCGGTTGAGAGACAAAGGGCGAGGGGTGCACACCTGCCAAGTGGTCCCAAAATGTTTGTCTTTGAAGAGACATTAAGTTTGTTATTAGTCTTCCGGGTTATTTACAAGAAATTTACTGCTGTGATTTCCTCCCAGGATAGCAGCTTCCTGGTCTGGGAGCATGTCACTCAAGGCTGCCTGCTTTGCTCCCAAGGTGGGCTGAGTTATCGTCTGTTAAAAGAGTATGTAAAGAAACTTACTTTTTAACTAATTGGGTTTTAAAATGCCATCTTATTTTCAAGATGGAATCCTTTCTGTTTTTATTACGTTGTTTTGGGCTTGCTCGTTAAATTGCCCAGGTTACAAATCACTTGATTAGGGCTGGAGGAAGAAAAGCAGCACCTGGGTAAAGTCAAAAACATAAACTGGGCCCCCCAGCGGGTCAAAGCAAATCTCACAAAGGATTATCTTGCTTTGTTTTTTTCCAGAGGCCCTCAGCCTACTCTGTCTAAGTCTATAGTCCCTGTCTCATTCCCCCCTCTACAGATGGAGACCCCTAGCTGCTGCTAGGCAAAGGGGGCGATGACCGCTCTGGCTGCTTCCTGCCGAGGGGACGCAGTAAACGGTGCAGTTAGATCTTCATCACTGGTCAGCGGAGAGGGCCTCGGAAGATGGGCACTTCTATCTTGGGTTCCATTTCCATCACTATTTGCAATTTTAAGGCTTTAAAAGGATTTAGAAAACCAGCTCCATATCGTAGTGATAAGGAAAATATTCAACACAGCCTTCAAGGTCAGCAAGCCGCTATTTTACTCCAGTTGGCAAAGCCCTCCCAGCTCCCTCCTCCTCTGCTCCAGGCCCCTCTTTGGCCCTGCGCAGGCCGAAATGCCACATATCAAAGTAATATTTGCTCCCCTTGCTTGTGCTCAGGGCTCAGACCTTGGGAGATGACTCCCCTCTGAGCCCGCCGGTGTAAAATAAAACCTCAACACTCCAAGACCTCCGAGTGCTGCTTGGTTCTTCCGTCAGTGATCCAGGCCAGGTTTTCCAGTATTTTCCGTAACAGTAGTAGTCCATGAGACTTCTGGGCCTGACCTAGCTTGGACTTGCTTTCGGAGGTCCTGGAGTGAATCAAAGACATTCTGTGAATAATTTGAAATGTACATATAACACTGAACTTTAATTATAGCACAGGTCCCACCCTGCGCTGCTGTTAAGAAGTCTAGTGCCATTTTATTTTGCATAACTGCTTGGCGCATTAGTTTAACTTTAGTATTAAAAGTTTGAGTAAACCTCTTGAGTAAAACTGGTTAAGGATTTGATATGCCAAATTATGTCTTCTAAACCAAGAGATGGCATAAAAATGGAGGCTAGGTGATTATATCAGTGAAAGATACTCCTAGTCCATTGATGTTGGAGGCGTGGGAATTTTGCAGGGTGTGGGATAAGATGGAAGGTTTATATCAATAATTAATTAAATATAAATGATCTGAACATCCAACTTAAGAGGCACTCAGTGTCAAACTGGATAAAAAAGCACAACTCAACTGTGTGCTGCCTATAAGAAATCCATTTTAAATATAACTATACCAATGATGCCGGGGTTCTTGTTCACGAAGCCGAAGAATGAGCTTAGCAAACAGGCAAGGCAGGAGAGCAAGGTACAGGCTTTTATTTAGAAATAAAATGATAGGACAGAGCTCCCGGCTCACGCCAGGAGGGGACAAGAGAGTCCCGTGTGCTGCGTTGTCTAGGGGTTTTATAGGCAGATTAAGATTTTTCGAGAACATAAAAAAAATTATAGGCAGATTAGGATTTTTCGAGAACATGAAAAAAAGGTTTAGGGGTGTAGACCTGCCACGTGTGTCTGAACACCCCGAATTAACTTAACACAAGGAATTCCACCCCACGGATTTCTCTCAGGAACACCTGCGTCCTGGTCTAGGGGCATATCAAAAGGCAGCCTGCCCAGCCCCCAAGGTGGGCTGAGGTATTGTTTGTTTGCTAAAGAGAAAGTTAAGAATTCTGCTTCCCAAACTTCCTGGGTGTTAAAATGCAATCTTATCTTTAAGGTGGAATCTTCCCTGCCTTTCACTATGTTGTTTACAGCTGGGTCTGCATGCTAAATTAGTTGTCTAGTTTGTAAAATCACTTTATCATATTTGAAAGAGGAAAGATAGCACACAGGCCTGGGCCTTTTAGCATGCTAAAGTGAATCTTACAAGTGGTTAGCATAATAACAACATGGGGTACTCTTCTTTATCTGGGGAACACCCACTGATCTTACTGAAGAATGACCCTGGAGCTTAATGTGTAACACAGAGTTTTGGTAGGGGGTTTCCATGCATGTAGTTACATTGCTCTGCCTGCAACTATCCTGCCTTGCTTTTTCCGGAGGCCCTCCCCCTACTCTGACTACACCCACAGTCCCTGTCTCACCAATAGGATAAAAGTACAAGGATGGAAGAAGATACACCATGCTAAGCTCTAAAGAAAGCTGGGATGACCTTGGGTTTGGCAATGAATCTTTGATGTGACACCAAAAGCACAAGCAACCAAAGAAAAAAAGATAAATTGGACTTCATCAAAATTAAAAATTTTGTGCATCAAAGGACATGATCAAGAAAATGAAAAGACAACCCACAGAATAGGTGAAAATATTTGTAAAAGCCACATATCTGATAAGGGTTTGATATCTAAAATACATAAGGAACTCTAATGTTCAACAACAAAAAGACAACCCAATTCAAAATTGAGCAAAGGACATGAATATGTATTTTTCCAAAAATATACAAATGGCCAATAAATGCATATAAAGATACTCAACATCATTCATAATTAAGGAAATGCAAATAAAAGTTTGATCTGAACATCTTTAGACCAACTAGGGTAGATCTTATCAAAATAACTGAAAATAACAAGTGTTGGTGACATGCATAGAAGTTGGAACCCTTGTACATTCATTAGTGAAAATACAAAATGCTGCAGTTGCTATGGAAAACAGTTTGGCAATTCCTCAAAAAGTTTGGCAAAGAATTACCATATGACCCAGCAACTCCACTCCTAGGTATACACCCAGAGGAATCAAAAGCCGGGACTTGAACAGGTATTTGTATTCCAATGTTCGTTTCAGCAGTATTGAAAGTAGTCAAAAGATGCAAACGATCCAAGCATCCATCAACAGGTGAATGGATGAATAAAATATGGTATGTGCATAAAATAAAATATTATTCAGCCAAAAAAAGGAATAAAGTTCTGATACATGCCACAACATGGATAAACCTTGAAGAAAAAAATATGTGAAGTGAAATAAGTCATATACAAAAGGAGAAATATTCTGCTTACATGAAATATTTGGATTAGGCAAATTCATAGAGAAAGAAATAGATCAGAGGTTACCAGGAGCTGGGGGAAGGAAGGAATTGGAATTATTTAGTGTATGTTTAGTTACAAAGTTTCTGTTTGGAGTGATGAAAGTTTTGGAAACAGAAAATGGTGGTGATTGCACAACATTGTGACTATAATGCCAATGAATTGTACACTTAAAAAATGTTAAAATGGCAAATTTTATGTTACATATTTTACAATATAAAAATTTATAATATAAAAATTTAATAATGTTATATACCAACAATAATTGAATTACACTTTAAATGGGTAATTGGCATGTGAATTATATATCAATAAAGATTTTTTTTTTAAAAAGCTGGAGTGGCTGTATTAATATCTACAAAGTAGGTTTCAGAACAAAAATATTACAGAGACCGATCACTTCATAATAATAAGGTGGCCCATCATCAAGAGGAAATAACAACCATAAATGTTTATGAACCTAATAATAGCATCAAGATACATGAAAAAAACAGCTAAAACTGGAAAGAGAAATTATAGGTCAGAGATTCCAATATCACTACTCAGTAATTGGTAGAACAAGTACACAGAAAATCAGTTAAAACATAGATTTGAAACACTATCATTTGACCTAATTGATATTTATAGAGCACAGCAGCCAACAACGACAAAAAATACTCATTTTTTCCAAGTGCACATGGAACGTTACAGAGATAGAACATATTCTGGGCCACGAAACAGGACTCTTTCCACAATGCAATTAAATTAGAAATCAGTAACTGAACTACATGGATAATTCCCCAATATTTGGACACATACACATTTCTAAATAACTCACGGATTAAAGAAGAAACAAAAAAGGAAATTAGGAAGTATTTTGAACTGAAAGAAAATGAGAACATAAAAATTACATAAAAATTATGGGATGCCACTGAAGCAGTAGTCAAGGGGAAATTTAGAGAACTAAATACCCATGTTAGCAAAGAAGGAAGGTCTCATATCAATTTTTTCAACTTCTACTTTAAGAAATTAGAAAAAGAAAAGCAAATTAAATACAATGTAAGCAAAATAAAGGAAATAATAAGGATCAGAGCAGAAATCAATGAAGTAGAAAACAGAAAAATAAAGAAAAATCAATGGAACCAAAAGCTAGTTCTTTGAGATTAATAAATATGATAAAACTTTAGCCAGACTGATCAGGAAAGAAAGGGAAATAACAAAAACTACTCATATCGGGAATGAAAGAGGTGACATCACTATAGATTCTGCAAATGTTAAAGATACAACAAAGTATATCATAGCAACTTTAATCCAATACATTAAGCAACGTAGGTGAAATAGACTTCTTGACAGACACAACTATCAAACTTTACTAAAAATGAAGTAGTTAACCTGAATAGCCCTATAACCTATGAAATAAATAGAATTTATAATTAAAAACCTTCTTACAAAAAATGCCAGGACCAGATGTCTTCACTGATAAATTCTATTAAACATTTCTATTTCATTTTAATTCCATTAAACATTTTAAATTCTCTCAAGCATTTAAGGAAGAAATGTTAACAATTCTGTACAATATTGAAGAGGGAAATTCTTCCAAACTCATTCTACGAGTTATTTAGACAAAAACATTACCCCCCCAATTACAAACCAATATATTTAATGAACCTATTTGCAGAATATTAATAACATTTTAGCAAACTGAACCCAAAAGTATATAAAAACAATAATGTACAATGGTCAAGTGGTGTTTATCCCAGGAATGTTAAGATTGTTTTAAGATTTGAAACCCAGTGTAAGTCCCCATATTACTAAAAGAAAAAGACAATACTACCATCTCAGTAGATTCAGGAAAAGCATTTGGCAAATTCAACATCCGGTCTTCATAAAGACACTTATCAGAAAAAGAAAAGAAATCTTTAACTCAATGAAGGCCAACTACCAAAAATCTTCAGCTAACATTTCAATTAATAGTACAAAACTGAATACTTTCCCTCTAAGATCCAGTACACGGCAAAGAAATCCACTGTCTCCTCTTCTGTTGAGTCTTGTATTGAAAGTTTTATTCCGTGAAATTGGGAAAGAAAAATAAATAGCATATATTTGATAGTGCAATAAAGCATTCAATTTCATTTTTTGACGTTTGCTCATAACTTTTTTAAAACAACAAAACACTTGAAGAGAAAACGATCTACAATTCATTTTTTTTAGATAATTCATCCCTACTTAAAGACATTGCCTTACGAGTATTATCTATATACAAAAAAGTTATTGCCCTTGGTTTAACAATGATAAATGAAAACTATTAAAATTATTCAACTGAGCAAGGTATGCAAGGATTTTTGTTGTTCTTTTTTTGTTGCGTTGAGCACTGAGAGGAAAATAACCTACTGGAATATAAAGATAAGAGCTGAATGAGCAGGCCATAAGCGGAAAGAAGTTATTTTCATAGAACCAGTATTTTCCTCCATCCCATCTCCATTTGATGTCAATAAAAACACACCATTGACCATTTGGTTAAAGAAAAGGGGGGGAATATGCTTATGCATATACCCCAGTTACATTATGTACAATAACAGAATGGGAAGGGAGAAATGAAACAATAGAGAAACTGTACTGCAGTAGTCAGGGCGGGATAAAACCAAATTGCGGTTTTCTAATTGAGAATGTCTTCTTGGTCTGGACGGACAGAGTTCTAGAGTAAAGTAACAGGTTCCCTTTTAGTAAACATGTCCTGTCTGCGGCTGGAACACATCAATTGTATCTTCAGCCTCAATTTCCAGCTGCACAGGTGTGTCTGCTTCATTGGCTGACTGCCTGTCAAACTGAAATCTGATCTGCCGAACTGAGAAACCCCATAGATAACAATAGGCTTTCATAAGTTTACTAAGCGGTGTATGCCTCTTAATCATCGACTGCACCACGGGACCATCCTGCCCCAACATCTTCTAATTAATATTGTGGTCCTCAGTTTTGACCCTTCTTTGGGCTTTCCCAGCCTTCGTGAGCTCCGGAGTCTTCTAAGCAGCTGCTTCCCCAGGTCTGCACTGAAGGTTACTTACACATGTAACAACATGTATGAATCTCCAGGGAATTATGCAGAGTAAAAAAGTCAACCACTCAAATTACATACTTTAAGATTCCTTTATATTATATTCTTGAAAGGTAAAATACTAGAGATAGAGGGGACTGTAGTTGGCAGGGGGAGTGGTTGTGACTATTAAAGGACAAGTTGAAGGGTGCTTGTGATGATGGGAATATTCTTAATCTTGACTGTAGTAATGTCAGTATCCAGGCTGTGATACTGTATATAGTTTTGAAAGATGTTAGCATTGGTGAAAACTGCATAAAGGGCATATGAGATAGCTCTGAATTATTTTTTACAACTGCATGCAAATCTAGAATTACTTCAAAATAAAGTTAGATTAAAAAAAAAACTAGGCCAAAAAGAAAATAAATTCTAAGGTAGTACACCAAAACCCCACTACATTAAGTGTAAATTCACTAAATATGTCAAATTAGAATAAGATGGTCATTATTTTTTAAATAATGCTGTTTAATAAGAGACACATTTTAAAAATAAAACAGACTCCAAGCAAAAGGGCAGAAAAAGATAAACCACGCACTAGCCAAAAGGATGGTGAAGCTATCGTAATATCAAAATAGACTAAGACAAAAAGCAATATTATAAACAAAGAGTAAATTCCAAAATTTCCTGTTGGATCAACCCAACAAGAAGCTATCACAACTCTAGATATTTATCATCCAAAAGTTTGACATAAATAAAAGGAGGACTAAACAAATCTACAAGTATAAAAAATGAAATCAGGAATCTGGATGGACATAGGGTTTTTTTTCTCATCTCTTAAAACGATTAGCAAAAATAGTTCTACAACAGATAGAAAAAAATCTACTGTTGGTAAAGACACATGAGACAAATAAGCAAAATTCATTTGGAGGTCATGTTCCCTCCATGTAGTGTTTGACTGGGAGTCTCTTGTCTCAGATACAGATTTACATTGCTCTGAAACAATGCCTATTTTCATCTAGTGGAAGGAAGGCTGTGAAAGGAAGACTATCTTCTGCATCCTAGAGATAATATAGTCCTTTGGACTGGGTGTGCTTTCATGGTAAGCTTAAGAGCCAGAAGCCTCTCTGATACCTTCAACCACTACAAGTTCCTGATACCCAGCATGCTATAGTCTAAAGCATTTTGATTTCTTTGCCAACACACCATAGCAAAAAGTGTTGCCTAGTGTTTCCATAGATATTTCCTCCAGTTTTAGTCTCCACTGGAAAATTGCAGTGAATATTCAATTTTCATTGTCAATTGTATTTTAATTCTTCTGAAGTCTGAGTGGAACCCATACGAAATGCTGAAAAAATCAGATCTTTAGGGCAGGAGTGACATAGGGTCTAGTTTGCTAGATTTTTTTTTGGTTTTGCTCCTCCTTATTTCCCTACCTTCCCACTTACACTTTTCACTCCTGATGTTGAGGCTGCTTTGAATTCTTGACCTGAACTTTCATTTGATGGCTCAATGTCTTTGCCTTCTTCAACGGTTTATTCTAAATTACCTGTATTACCTTTGTCCATGTAACACACACTGAATGTGGAGTAACAGGGAAAAAGAACAGGGGTGTTTTAGTAATACAGACTCACGAATCTGTGTAATTTTGGTTACTGGTTTATTGATATAACCTTATAAACTTCATACTATAACGGGCCAATGGCAAAACTAGAAGCACACAAAAAAATGACCAGGCAGTCTGAAAAAACTGCAGGGTCAGAATCAAACAGTCACGGGAACATATAATGCGATCATGGTCATACATATGGTCGCAAATTCGTAAGACCCAAAAGTCACTGGACCTCAATGTTATTCGACGCACAGACTCCCCATCCCAAGTTTCACGGCCGCAACCCCCCACACACGGTCGCACAAAGCCACTCCTCCCTTTTCTGACTGACGCCAGGAGCTTGAGGCGCCCGCTGCTCAATCTCATCCCATCAATGGCCCCTCATCTTTCCTCACCTTCACCCTGCTTACGTCCAGGCCCGGGTGGGGCCTAAGCCAACGGGGCTAAACGGACTCGGAGGTGCTTCCCGCACGGATCAGACCCCATAACCCCGAGAACCCAAAGATGCAACCAACTGTAAGAAGGAAGCGACTTTTTGCAGAGAACAAACTCGGGCCGCGAAGGCCTCTGGGAGATGTAGTCCGGGGCAGGAACGCTGCGGACTTTTTCAGATCCTTCTGGGCACCAACTTGCACTCCCAAGATCCGAGTACGGACCTCCAGGGAGGCCGGTGCAGCAAAACTCTGAGCCGAGCCTGGTCGGCAGGTGTGGGAGCCCTTAGCCGCCGCTGTTGGTTATTCCTACTCCTCGCAAACAGGAAGACCCGTCCCGCCACGGCGAGCCGCGGGGGCCTCTGGGAAGCGCTGTCCTGCGTCTAACGGGCCGAGGCTGTGCGGCTCCGCACCACCGCTGCTGACCTTAGCGGCGCCCCTACCGCAGCCGGCGCTGGCGGTGCCACTTGGGGGGCGTGGGGAGTTGGGCCTGGGTCCGCTGGCTTCGGGGTGAGTTCTCCGGAAGGCGCGAGCTCTTGGTCCGGGGCTCGTTGTGCTGGATGCGAGCAGGGGCCTGCGGGCTCGGTGCTGTGTTGTCGGAGGGGGATGCGGGGCAGGGCTGTGCGGCTGCCGGTGGTTCCCTGAGGCCGGGGGCGTGGCGTGATGGGACTGTGTTTGCCAGTTATTTGTGGCAGTATGGACGTGGGGTCGTGTGTTACGGTAACGAAGTACGTTTTTACAAGGAGACTTCAGTAGTCTCAACGCTTTGAGTACTTATTTTTAATTTTACTTTCGTGTATTAGCCACGTTTTGTATGCATACTAACATTTTGCTTCTTGTCCCTCGCCTCCCCTGCACCAAATCGCAAAATACGGAAAAGCTCAAAGAGCACAAAAATAACGCGTAATTCTACCCGCCACTATCAAAATGTGCTTCCCTTCTTTTCACTCTTCTCTGTGAAAACATACACATGCATTCATATGTCACTGAGTGCAGAATAGCTTAAAATTTGCATTCACAGTGTACATACAGTTCTGTAACCTGTCTTTGTCATTTAACAAAACAGTATTAAGATCTTTCCATTTAAACAATTACAAATTTGTGTCATTTTCAAGTTTTACATGCATACATTTTAATGCATTTACCCCTGTTATGGGTCATTTCTTTCTCCAGCTTCTTGCCATTTTAAACAATGCTTATCAGCAACTATTTGTCACATGTTATAATGCACTTAACCAATTTTTTTGAGCGGGGAGGTATAGCGGGCTCCTAGAAGTGGAACTGATACACAAAATGTATGTGCTTATTTACAAAGGGCAGCCTAAATCTATCTAATTATTCTTCTACAAGGTTCCAGTAAGCTACAGTATTGACATAGTGTAAGATTGCCTATACTAATACACCCTTGATAACAATAGTTATCATTAATGATAATTTTGTTAACCTTATGGATGTAAAATATTTTCTTTAATTTGAAGTTGTTTGATTACTATTGAAGTCAAGCATAAAAAATCTTTTTTTGTCAATTATGTGTTTTCTAAAGTGGTTTTCTAAAGCAGTGTTCTATTCAAATTTAATTTTCAGATTCCTCAGGTATTAAGGATTCATTCGTTCATCCACTCACCATTTATTGAATGCTGTCTATGTGACGGAACAACACTAGAGGCTTGGATTATAGCATTCAACAAAATAGACTTTCTGCTATCATGGTGCTTATATTGTCGTGGATCAGTTAATTGGTGAGGTAAGTAAGTTAAATATACCACACATTAAAGAGTGAAAAATACTAAGAAGAAGTAAAGTGGGAGAATATGTAGAATTTGGGATGGGAGTTAGAGTTTTAGTTGGGGTAGCCAGGGAAGGCATCTGGAAAGGTAATAATAAAGATATGAAGGAAGTCAAGGAGCTAGTTATGCATATGATCGAGGGAAGGTTGTTCCAGGCAGAGAGAATAACAGTTATAAAGGCCCCAAGGTGGGAATGCCTGTTAAAATGAAGAGGCCAGTGTGGCCCAAACAGAGTAAATGAGAGGGAGAGGAGTGGGAGATGAAAGTAAAAAGGTAAGTGGAGGGAAGAAGGGCAGATCAGGGCCTTATGGGCCTTATTAATGATTTTGGCTTTTACTCTGAATGAGATGGGAAGCTATCAGAGAGGTCTGAGCATGCGGGGAGCTTTGACTGCTCTGGTTAGAGGACTACAGGTGGACCAACAGGGAAAAGCAGTGTGCGGTGGCAAGGGTAGAAGCAGACACCAATTAGGAAACTACTGCAATAATCTAGGGAAAAGTTGTTGGTGACATAGATCAGAGTAGTCGAAATGGTGCGAGGTAGTCATGTACTGGATGTAATTTAAAGATAGAGCTGACATGATTTGCTGACAGGACTGATGTGCACTGTAAACATGACAAGATGACATGTTATTTTTTGTTTTGTTTTTTAAATTAATTTATTTATTTTGTTAAGGTATTATTGATATACACTCTTACAAAGGTTTCACATGAAAAAACAGTATGGTTACTACATTCACCCCTGTTATCGTGTCCCCCCCCATACTCCATTGCAGTCACTGCCCATCAGTGTAGTAAGATGCCACAGAGTCACTATTTGCCTTCTCGGTGCTACACTGTCTTCCCCATGATCCCCCCCACACCATGTGTGCCAATCTTAATACCCATGAATCCCTTTCTCCCTCCCTCCCCACCCACCCACCCCCACCCCTCCCCTTTGGTAACTGCTAGTCCTTTCTTGGAGTCTGTGACTCTCTTGCTGTTTTGTTCCTTCAGTTTTGCTTCGCTGTTACACTCTACAAACGAGGGAAATCATTTGGTTCTTGTCTTTCTCCACCGGGCTTATTTCACTGAACATAATATCCTCCAGCTCCATCCATGTTGTTGCAAATTGCAGAATTTGTTTCTTTCTTATGATTGAGTAGCATTCCATTGTATGTACCACATCTTCTTTATCCATACAACTGCTGATGGACACTTAGCTTGCTTCCATTTCTTGGCTATTATAAATAGTGCTGCAATAAACATAGGGGTGCATCTGTCTTTTTGAATCTGAGAAATCTTATATTCTTTGGGTAAATTCCTAGGAGTGGAATTCCCAGGTCAAATGGTATTTCTATTTTTAGTTTTTTGAGGAACCTCCATATTGCTTTCCATAATGGTTGAATTAGCTTACATTCCCACCAGCAATGTAGGACGGTTCCCCTTTCTCTGCATCCTTGCCAGCATTTGCTGTTCTTAGTCTTTTCAATACTGACCATCCTAACTGGTGTCAGGTGAATCTCATTGTGTTTTTTATTTGCATTTCTCTGATGACTAGTGATGTGGAGCATCTTTTCGTGTACCTGTTGGCCATCTGAATTTTCCATGGAGAATTGTCTGTTCTTATCCTACGCCCATTTTTTAATCTAGTTATTTGCTTTTTGGGTGTTGAGGCATGTGAGTTCTTTATACATTTTGGATGTTAACCCCTTGTCGTATATGTCGTTAATAAATATATTCTCCCATACTGTAGGATGCCTTTTTGTTCTGTTGATGTGTCCTTTGCTGTACAGAAGCTTTTAAGATTGATGTAGTCCCATATGTTCATTTTTCCTTTGTTTCCATGCTTGAGGAGATGCATTCAGAAAAAAGTGGCTCATGTTTATATTCAGGAGATTTTTGCCTATGTTATCTTCTAAGAGTTTTATGGTTTCATTGCTTTCATGCAGGTCTTTGATCTATTTTGAGTTTACTATTGTGTATGGGGATAGACAATAATCCAGTTTTATTCTCTTGCATATAGCTGTCCAGTTTTGCCAAAACCAGTTGTTGAAGAGGCTGTCATTTCCCCATTGTATATCCATGGCTCCTTTATCATATATTAATTGACCATATATGCTTGGGTTTATATCTGAGCTCTCTAGTCTGTTGCATTGTCTATGGGTCTGTTCTTGTACTGGTACCAAATTGTCTTGATTACTGTGGCTTTGTAGTAGAGCTTGAAGTTGGGGAGCGTAATCCCCCCTGCTTTATTCTTCCTTCTCAGGATTGCTTTGTCTATTCGGGTCTTTTGTGGTTCCATATGAATTTTAGAATTATTTGCTCTAGTTCGTTGAAGAATGCTGTTGGTATTTTGATAGGGATTGCATTGAATCTGTAAATTGCTTTAGGCAGGATGGCCATTTTGACAATATTAATTCTTCCTATCCATGAGCATGGGATGTGTTTCCATTTATTGGTATCTTCTTTAATTTCTCTCATGAGTGTCTTGTAGTTTTCAGTGTATAGGTCTTTCACTACCTTGGTTAGGTTTATTCCTAGGTATTTTATTCTTTATGAGGCAATTGTGAATGGAATTATTTTCCTGATTTCTCTGTTAGTTCATTGTTAGTGTATAGGAGTGCAACAGATTCTGGGTATTAATTTTGTATCCTGCAACTTTGCTGAATTCAGATATTAGTTCTAGTAGTTTTGGAGTGGATTCTTTAGGGTTTTTTATGTACAATATCATGTCATCTGCAAACAGTGACAGTTTAACTTCTTCCTTGACAATCTGGATGCCTTGTGTTTCTTGGTGTTGTCTGATTGGCATGGTGAGGACCTCCAAAACTATGTTGAATAAAAGTGGAGAGCGTGGGCATCCTTGTCTTGTTCCTGATCTTAAAGGAAAGGCTTTCAGCTTCTCGCTGTTAAGTATGATGTTGGCTGTGGGTTTGTCATATTTGGCCTTTATTATGTTGACGTACTTGCCCTCTATACCCATTTTGTTAAGAGATTTTATCATGAATGGATGTTGAGTTTTGTTGAATGCTTTTTCAGCATCTATGGAGATGATCGTGTGGTTTTTGTCCTTCTTTTTGTTGATGTGGTGGATGATGTTGATGGATTTTCTAATATTGTCCCATCCTTGCATCCCTGGGATATATCCCACTTGATCATGATGGATGATCTTTTTGATGTATTTTTGAATTCGGTTTGCTAATATTTTGTTGAGTATTTTTGCATTTATGTTCATCAGGGATATTGGTCTGTGATTTTCTTTTTTTTGTGTTGTTGTTGCCTGGTTTTGGTATTAGGGTGATAATGAGTTTGGGAGTATTCCTTCTTCCTCTTCTACATTTTGGAAAACATTATGGAGGATGGGTATTAGATCTTCACTAAATGTTTGATAAAATTCAGTGTTGAAGCCATCTGGCCCAGAATTTTGTTCTTAGGTAGTTTTTTTTGATTACCAATTCAATTCTGTTGCTTGAATTTGGTCTGTTCAGATTTTCTGTTTCTTTCTGGATCAGCCTTGGAAGGTTGTGTTTTTCTAGAAAGTTGTTCATTTCTTCTAGGTTATCCAGTTTGTTAGCATATAATTTTTCATAGTATTCTCTCCTAATTCTTTGTATTTCTGTGTTGTCCGAAGTGATTTTTCCTTTCTCATTTTTGATTCTGTTTCTGTGTGTAGACTCTTTTTTTTTTATAAGTCTGGCTAGGGGTTTATCTATTTTGTTTATTTTCTCAAAGAACCAACTCCTGCTTTCATTGATTCTTTCTATTGTTTTATTCTTCTTGATTTTATTTATTTATGCTTTAATCTTTATTATGTCCCTCCTTCTACTGACTTTGGGCCTCATTGGTTCTTTTTCTAGTTTCATTAATTGTGAATTTAGACTGTTCATATAGGATTGTTCTTTCCTGAGGTAGACCTGTACTGCAGTATACTTCCCTCTTAGCACCACTTCCCACAGATTTTGCGTTGTTGAATTATTGTTGTCATTTGTCTCCATATATTGCTTGATCTCTGTTTTTCTTTGGTCATTGATGCATTGGTTATTTAGGAGCATGTTGTTAAGACTCCATGTGTTTGTAGGCTTTTTTGTTTTCTTTGCATAATTTATTTCTAGTTTCATACCCTTGTGGTCTGAGAAGCTGGTTGGTACAATTTCAATTTTTTAAAATTTACTGAGGCTCTTTTTGTGGCCTACTATATTATCTATTCTTGAAAATGTTCCATGTGCACTTGAGAAGAATGTATATCCTGCTGATTTTGGGTGGAGAGTTCTGTAGATGTCTGTTAGGTCCATCTGTTCTAATATGTTGTTGAGTGCCTCTGTGTCCTTACTTATTTTCTGTCTGGTTGATCTGTCCTTTGGAGTGAGTGGTGTGTTGAAGTTTCCTAAAATGAATGCATTGAATTCTATTTCCCCCTTTAATTCTGTTAGTATTTGTTTCACATATTTATGTGCTCTGTGCTTGGTGCACAGATATTTATAATGGTTATATTCTCTTGTTGGATTGACCCTTTTATCATTATGTAATGTCCTTCTTTGTCTCTTGTGACTTTGTTTTAAAGTCTGTTTTGTCTGATACAAGTACTGTAATACCTGCTTTTTTCTCCCTATTGTTTGCATGAAATATCTTTTTCCATCCCTTCACTTTCAGTCTGTGTATGTCTTTGGGTTTGAAGTGAGTCTCTTGTGGGCAGCGTATAGTGGGGTCTAGTTTTTTTAATCCATTCAGTAACTCTATGTCTGGTGCATTCAGACCATTTACATTTAGGGTGATTATCGATAGGTATGTACTTATTGGCATTGCAGACTTTAGATTTGTGGTTACCAAAGGTTCAAGGGTAGTTCCCTTAGTATCTAACAGTCTAATCTAGCTTACTTCATATGCTATTACAAACACAACCTAAAAGTTCTTTTATTTTTTCCTCCTTTTTCTTCCTCTTCCATTCTTTGTATGTTATGAACATTTTCTGTACTCTTTATCTATCCCTTGGGTGACATCTATTTAGCCTTAGGAATACTTCCATCTACAGGAGTCCCTCCAAAATGCACTGTAGAGATGGTTTGTGGGAGGTAAATTCTCTCAGCTTTTGCTTATCTGAAAATTGTTTAATCCCTCCTTCAAATTTAAAGGATAACCTTGCCAGATAGAGTATTCTTGGTTCAAGGCCCTTCTGCTTCATTGCATTAAATATATCATGCCACTCCCTTCTGGCCTGTAAGGTTTCTGTTGAGAAGTCTGATGATAGCCTGATGGGTTTTCCTTTGTAGGTGATCTTCTTTCTCTGCCTGGATGCTTTTAATAGTCTGTCCTTATCCTTGATCTTTGCCATTTTAGTTATTATATGTCTTGATGTTGTCTTCCTTGGGTCCCTTGTGTTAGGAGATCTGTGCACCTCCATGACTTGAGAGACTATCTCCTTCCCTAGATTGGGGAAGTTTTCAGCAATCACCTCCTCAATGACACTTTCTATCCCTTTTTCTCTCTCTTCTTCTTCTGGTACCCCTATAATGCGAATATTGTTCCACTTGGATTGGTCACACAGTTCTCTCAATATTCTTTCATTCTTAGAGATTCTTTTTTCTCTCTGTGCCTCAGCTTGTTTGTATTCCTCTTCTCTAATTTAGATTCCATTTACCGTCTCTTCTACTACATCTAATTTGCTTTTAAATCCCTCCATTGTATGTTTCATTTCAGATATGGAATTTCTTAATGATTGAATCTCCAACTTGAATTCGTTGCTGAGTTCTTGAATATTTTTCTGTACCTCCATAAGCATGTTTATGATTTTTATTTTGAACTCTCTTTCAGGAATATTGGTGAGTTCAGTTTCATTTGGCCCTTTTCCTGGGGTTTGTGAGATTTTAGTCTGAACCATGTTCTTTTGACATTTCATATTTCTGTGTAGTGCCCACTGGTGCACTCCAGAAACTGGAGCTACTTAGCACCTAGAGTGAGGTTGGGGGTCGTAGCGGAGCGGAGCTCATGCCTGGGGGTAGGAAAGATCTGTTTCCTGATTCCCTTTTGCTGTGCCTGTCTCCTGTATCAGAGCCAGTGGGCCGAGCACACAGGTGTAAGCCTCTTTGCTCTGCGTCTCTAGCTAGGCTGGGCTCCCTCTGGCTGGCCTGATGCCAGCACAGTGACTGTCAGTTTGCAAAATGGTGCCAGCAGGCTAGAAGGAAGGTGCAGCGGGCTAGAAGGAAGGTGCAGCGGGCTAGAAGGAAGGTGCAGCGGGCTAGAAGGAAGGTGCAGCGGGCTAGAAGGAAGGTGCAGCAGGCTGTGTGTCACAGTGGGGGGCCTTGGAGCTGAGTAGGCGGCCAAGGCGATGGAGCACTTGAAGCTCCTCAAAGTTCCCAACCAGCTGGGCAGAGCGCGTCCTTAACCTTGTCCAGCTCTCCCTTCTCCCGCGCAGCAAGCTCCGCCCAAACCCCGCGACATCAGCAGCCCTCTCGCTGCTAGGAAGCCTCTCAGACCGCCTGCCTTTCCTCTGACACAGAGCAGCCAGATATGGATCCCCTCCTCCACAAATGGCTGTAATGTCAGTCTCTGAAGCACTCCCACCTGTCCGAGCTCCCCAATGTTCAGAGCACCACACACTATAGGTTTCTGCTCAGAAAGCAGATCTCCTGGGCTAGGTGTTCAGCAGTCCCAGGCTTCCAACCCCTCCATGTTCTGTTTCTCTTTCTCCCGCCGGTGAGCTGGGGTGGGGAGAAGCGCTTGAGTCCTGCAGGATTAAGGCTTTCGTACGTTACCCAGTTTCTTGAGGTCTGCTCTGTTCGTTAGGTCTGTATGCGTTCTGGGTCACCTTTTTTCTTGTTGCTGTTTTAAGGTTAGTTGTATTAATAAACTATATTTTTGTACTATTTGTGGATTTGGGAGGAGTTCTCCATCTCACCTCTCATGCCGCCATCTTGAATGGTCTTTTCTAACTCATTTCATGAGGCCAGCCTTACCCTGATACCAAAACCAAACAAAGACATTCCCATAAAAGGAAACTATGGACCAATATTTTTCACAGATGTAGAAACAAAACTCCTCAACATTGAACTGAAAAATTGAATCTAACTATAATAAGGATAACATCATGACCAGATGAGTTCATCCTTGGAGTGTAACATGAATTTCAAATTTATTATTTGAAAACCAGTTACTCTAATTTACCATAATAAAAGTCTGAATAAGAATCACATCAGCTCAATAGATGCAGAAAAAAAACGCTAAAAATTCAACACTTATTCATGAAAAAATAATTCTTGGGTAACTGGTAATCGAAAGGAACCTCCTTTAGTAAATGTCATCTAAAAAGAAAACATACGCTTACACTGTAAACAGTGAGACTTTACCCAGAAGATTGGGAAAAAGGCAAGGATGTCCTCGGTCACACCATTAGCCAGTGCAATAAAGCAAGAAAAAGACATATAAGACATACAAATTGGAAAGAAGAAATAACAACTGTTTATATATGACTCTCTAAGTTGAAAACCCTGAAGAACCTACAGAAAACTCCTGGAACTATTAAGTCAATTTAGCATGCTTGCAGGATACATAATCCATATACAAAGTCAATCATTTTTATATTCCATTAGCAATGAACAACTGGAATTTTTTTTTGACATATTTATTTATTTATTTATTTATTTTTACACTTTATTTTATTTTAGTATCATTAACCTACAATTACATGAGCAATATTGTGGTGATTAAACTACCCCCTTCATCAGGTCCCCCCCACCAACCCTATTACAGTCACTGTCCATCAGTGTAGTGAGATGAGAATCACTATTTGTCTTCTCCGAGCTGTACAGTCCCCCCCCGTGCCCCTCCACCCTATGTCTGCCAATCGTAATGCCCCTTTTACCCTCTTATCCCTCCCTTCCCGCCCTTCTTCCCCAGTCCCTTTCCCTTTGGTAACTATTAGTCCGTTCGTGGGTTCTGTGAGTCTGCTGCTCTTTTGTTCCTTCAGTTTTTTTTTTTTTTTTTCTTTGTTCTTGTACTCCACATATGAGTGAGATCATTTGGTACTTGTCTTTTTCGGCCTGGCTTATTTCACTGAGCATAATACCCTCCAGCTCCATCCATGTTGTTGCAAATGGTAGGATTTGTTTTTTTCTTCTGGCTGAATAATATTCCATTGTGTATATGTACCACATCTTCTCTATCCATTCATCTACTGATGGGCACTTAGGTTGCTTCCATTTCTTGGCTATTGTAAATAGTGCTGCAATAAACATAGGGGTGCATCTGTCTTTCTCAAACTGGGCTGCTGCATTCTTGGGGTAAATTCCTAGGAGTGGGATTCCTGGGTCAAATGGTATTTCTATTTTGAGTTTTTTGAGGAACCTCCGTACTGCTTTCCACAATGGTTGAACTAATTTGCATTCCCACAAGCAATGTAGGAGGGTTCCCCTCTCTCCACATCCTCGCCAACATTTGTTGTTGTTTGTGTTTTGGATGTTGGCCATCCTCACTGGTGTGAGGTGATATCTCATTGTGGTTTTAATCTGCATTTCTCTGATGATTAGCGATGTGGAGCATTTTTTCATGTCCCTGTTGGCCATCTGAATTTCTTCTTTAGAGAAGTGTCTATTCATGTCCTGTGCCCATTTCTTTTTTTATTTTTTTTTACAATTTTATTTTATTTTAGAATCATCAACCTACAATTACATGAGCAATATTGTGATGATTAAACTACCCCCTTCATCAGGTCGCCCCCACCAACCCTATTACAGTCACTGTCCATCAGTGTAGTGAGATGAGAATCACCACTTGTCTTCTCCGAGCTGTACAGTCCCCCCTGTGCCCCCCCACCCTATGTCTGCCAATCGTAATGCCCCTTTTACCCTCTTATCCCTCCCTTCCCACCCATCTCCCCAGTCCCTTTCCCTTTGGTAACTGTTAGTCCATTCGTGGGTTCTGTGAGTCTGCTGCTGTTTTGTTCCTTCATTTTTTTTTTTT
>JAQQAC010019400.1:5705125-5766837 GCA_029783875.1 Phataginus tricuspis
ACACACACACACACACACACACACACACACACACACACACACACACAATGCAGGACAGTAAAATAAATGAAAAAGTAAAAATAAATAAAAAGCAAAGTGAAAAGGTGAAATATTTCTTCAAATAATACGGAGAAAGAGGCTGGGCTTGGGAGTGGGAGAGGACATCTATTGTTCCTTACACATTATACTGTTGTCTAAATCTATTGCAACAGTGTGTTTTGATTAAATTTGCATTTTGATGGAAATATTTATGTATTTTGTTTTAAAAAATTAAATAGTGCTACAACACTTGTAATAATACTAATGAGAAAAACTATACCCTGTTCCCAGAGAGAACCACTTTCAACTCTAAGTGTGACTTCTCATATTTACTCCAGTCTTATAAATTACATGTTTATTCTGCTATTATTTACTTTTCAGATTTAGGGCATTTTCTGCTATGGAAAATAAGACTTTAAAACTCTTGAACCACTAATATCTCTGATACATATCACTCACACAACTTCTTACTCCTTCCTTGAAATGTAATTATGTCACCATTTTGGTTAAATTCCTATTTAGTTGGTACTTATGTCTTTTTAAATGTCTCAGTACACTAAAATACCTTAGGTATTTTGTGGTTTCATAGTTTTCTTGGTTATGTGTTTTCATGAGGCTGTATATCTTCTTGCTCCATGTGAACTATTCTCTGATACAGAGCTAATGATAAATTCACGAGACATCTACATATGCACACCTGTTCCCATCCTCCTTATGCCTTAACCCCGCGTGATACCAGTCATCTTTATACTTATCAACACCTATCTGTGGTATGAATATTCTTGGCCTTTCTGTTGCATCTAAGTCATTTTGCTAAAAGGTGACCTTTAATCTACCTCGTGGATGCAGGTTCGGAAACCACAAAGAAAGCCTGGTTTAATGGCTTTTATTCTCTTTTCCAGCTCTGCCTTCTCAGGCTCTGGCCATTCCCAGAAAGAAGAAATGAATGAATCCCAGGTAAATTTGAAATAGTGTATTTGTTCCCTGCTTTATTCTGCAGTGCATTTTAAGGGGATTGCAGTAATCCATATGGTAAATTGGAAAATGCATTCAGAGGAAATAGAGTTGGAAGATCAGAAAAAGGGACAAATTACAATGTTTAAACCAATGGAAGACTACACAATAAAAAAAAATAGCAGATTTCTGATATTCACGTGAATAAATCTCACAAACATGTAGTGAAAGAAGCCCAAAACAAAAGAGTACATTCTATATGGTTCCATTTATATGAAGTTCGAAAATGGAAAACTAATCTTTTATGATTGAAATCAGAATAGTGATTACCCCTGTGGGGCATTTACTGGGAAGGGACCTGAGGGAATCTTCTGGAGTGCTGAAAACGTCCTATATTTTGACCTGAGTGGTGGGTACACAAATATATAAATGTATCAAAATGTATCAGGTTGTACACTTAACACTGGTGCACATTATTCTATGCATGTCATACCATATTTAAAAAAGGAAGCTAGATTATCTGAAGCTATAAATGGGGTGTGTGTCTTTCAAATGACCCTACATAATTATCTTTTTCAATGGGCATTTATTACAGATTGGGCCATGATCTAAATTATTTATTTCTGGTGAATAATTATAATTTAGTCCACTAGAATGTCAACGGAGAGTGTATTTGCTTTGGCTTACTAGAAAATGCCTGGTATACATAATTTTTGTGAATATTTGTGGTTTTAATGAATTGAATACAGGGTTCCTTATTTCTTCTCTATTTTACTCTTGAAATAAGTGATGTCTGCCTCCTCTTCAAGGATAATTCCTTTTCCTCAGAACTTCATCCTTTTTCTTCACACTTCCTTTGGAGTCTTTCTTTCGTATTTATCCTGACTCTTAGCCACGTGACATGCCTCATTTTACTGCCTTTTCACCCTCAGTTCAAAACTTTGCTATATTGAGATATATCTTCTTTTGACCATGTGTCCATATCCAGCAGTTTCTCTATTTTTTTCCTCAAACTCAGTTATTTTGCAAAGTGAACACACTTGTGTAACCAGCATAAGCAATAGATGAAGAAACAGAACACTACCCTAACACCCACCTCAGGGGAAGCACTGTTCAACTTCTATCACCATAGATTATACTTAAAATTATCTTTTAAGTTTACGTCATCTATGTCTTGCTTCTTTTACGTAATATTATGTTTGTTAGATTCATGTTGAATTGTTGCATGTAGTTGTAATTCAGTTCATCTCGTTGCTGTATATTATTCAATAATGTGAATAAACCACAGTTTCATTTATCCGTTTTATTACTGGTTTATATTTAGGTAATTTTTATTTTGGGACAAATAATGTTGCTGTGAACTTTCTCGTAGATGTCTTTTGTTGCACATATATACGCATTCCTTTGTAAGTCTGCTAAGTGTAAATTGCTGAGGATAAGCCATGCATACGGTCACCTTTTACTGATACTGCCAAAGTTTTCCAAAGTGGTCATCCAATATTACACTTTAAAAAAGAGAAAAGTCTATGTGTTAATATCAGGTAAGATAAAATTTAAGACAGTAAGCTTTAAACTAACAGACAAAAAGAATAGTGCTTTAAAATGATGTTGAGTACAGTAGATAAATGGTTAGGACTACTTTTGAATCAAATAACCTGCAGCAAATTTACTATAAAGAACATTGAAAAATAAGAAGATACATATCAGTATGAAACGTTCATTGACCTGTCTTAGCTCATAACAGATAAAGTACACAATATGAATGTAGCTATCAAGAATAATTTGATAGATTAAGTGATTAATATAGCTTATAGCCTGGAAAAACTGAATATCCTTGTAGCTATAGAATAACATAAAAACTGACCATATATAGGCCTAAATAAAAATCAACAAATTTCAAAAGTAGAAACTATACATGTGATAGTTCTATAATGCAATTAATTATGAAATTAATAATAACATTTTCAAAAAAAACCTAAGGAAGGTATTTTGGAAGATTTTAAACTAACATATGCAATTCAGTTCAACAAGGACATAAAAATTTATTTTGCAGAGCATCTAAAAAGTAAAGCAATGCACAGAAGAAAATCATAGGCTGAAAAATAATATGTTAATAAACAAGAGAATGAGTGAGTGAACAAAATATATAGCTCTAGGAATTAGAAGTGAAAGCATAAAAAAAGTAATTGGTAGAAATAACAAGTATTGGGGAGGATGTGGAGAAAAGGAACCCTCCTACACTGTTGGGGGGTGTAAAATGGTGCAGCCACTATGGAAAGCAGTATGGAGGTTCCTTAAAACACTAAAAACAGAAATACCATATGGCCAGTATCCACTTCTAGGAATTTACCTGAAGAAAATAAAATCTCTGATTCAAAAAGATACCCCCGTCCATGTTTTTTGCCACATTATTTACAGTTACCAAGATACAGAAGTAACTAGTGTCCATCAATAGATGAATGGATAAAGAAGATGTCATACGTAGGCACATTGGAATATTATTCAGTTATAAAAAAGGAAAGAAATCCTACCATTTGCAACAACATGGATGGACCTAGAGGGTATTATGCTAAGGGAAATAAGCCAGGTGGAGAAAAACAAATACTACGTGATTTTGCTTGTTTGTGGAATCTAAGAACAAAACAAAACAAAATGGAACAAAATAGCCGTAGACTCACAGACATGAGAAGTGACTGGTGGTTAGCAGGGGCAGGAAGCTGGGTTGGGTAGGTGGGGGGAAAGGGAGGGGGATAAAAGGGCACAAAAGTCTGCATCATAATATGTTGGTCATGGGATGGTAGTACAGGGTGGAGAATACAGCCAGTGATTCTGTAACATCTTCCTGTTGATAGATGTTGATAGATGGTAACTCCACTAGGTGGGGTTTGATAGATAGTAACTCCACTAGGTGGGGTGAGGATTTAGTAATGTGTATAACTGTTGTGTACTTGAATTATGTGTTATATACTTGAAACCAATATAAAATTGTATATCAACTCTACTTCAGTTAAAAAAAAATAATTGGTAACAATAAAATTCAAGTCAGTGAGTTAGAAAAACAAAAAACAGCACCAATAAAGAGCTGCTGCTTCCTCCATCCCTCTCCTGTCCTTTCCTTTCTTTCTTTCTTATTTTAAAATTTAGGAAGAGAGAGGAAGTAGAATAAACAGCTACATCCCTAATACCCAGAATTAGCATATTCTAATATTTTTGCCTCAGAATTTTTTTCAATAAAATAATTAGAAAATTACAGAGACCCTGTGCCCAGAGGCAATCACTCTCATGAATGTTATGTATTAGAGGCCGTGGTTTTATATTTTTACCATAGAGATTTGTGTATATAAACATTCTGCAATATTACTCTGTATTTTAGATTTTTAAATAGCTGGGAACATAACGGGCTTACAGTTCTGCAACTCGCCTTTTTTCACGCCACATTATGTCTTCAAGACCTATTCATGTTCATATATGTATTACTGACTTTATGTCCTTTTCCCTTGTTTTATTTTTCCTTGTGTCAATTCTATTCCCTCTTACTTTTACCGTATCTTTATTATAATAAATCTTGGTATCTGATAATGCAAATGAATCCTCCATCTTTGTTCTTCAAAATTGCCTTGGCTACATGTGGCTGTTTATATTTCCTTATAGACTTTGCAGTTAGTCCGTTCCACAATTAAAACTGCTGGGATTTTGATTTTGAATCATGTTTACCAATGTATCATCTGCAAATAGTCAGTTTTCTTCATTTTGCCTCCTCATGCCCCCTTTTTTGCTTGCCTTATTTCACTTGCTAAACTTTCAGTACCATACTGAGTAGCTGTGGTGGCCATCATCTTTGTCACATCCTCAGTCTTAGCGGTATACTTTCAGTGATTCACCAGGAAGTATGATATTGTTGTAAGTTTTTTTTAAATATTCTTCCAGATAAAGGAAATTTCCTTTGATTTCTAGTCTGCTAAGAGTTTATCATGAACTGACATTAAATTTTGTTGAAATACTTTTCTTGTACATATGATCTCAAAACAATTTTCTCCTTTTTTCTATATTTTTGGTAAAGTATAGGGATCAGTATTTGAATGTTAAACTAACTCTGGTAAGGGGGAGACCCATTTGGTACTTTTCTCGGCCTGGAAAGTTAATACATTAATTTAATTTATAATAAGGTCAAATGACAGACACCAGAACTTTCTTGAAAGCAGAATTTTGTAGGTCGTCTTACAGTGTTAGGTCAGGTGGAGCCAAGATATAAGTGCCTTGCAAGCCTGTTTTGCTTAGCAGAGTTCCTACAGCGTCTATCGCAAGTGCTCAGCGAATGCTGTTTTGGGCAAGATCCAGAACTATGAAGATGAATTTTGCTCAAGGCCAGTACTGTTGTATTAAAGTAAATTTTGTGCTTATAAATTATTTAGAGAATTTGGGCATTGTATGAAAGTCATTTACCTCCTCACATCTATACCTCTTTGTCCCTTAACTTTATCCAGTGATTTCATATGAATAAAGTTTATGAAAATACCCATAGTATGTATGCTGAGATGCGCCATAAAAAGTTTATTTTTTATTTTTTAAATTTGTTCTGATGTCCCTGATGTTTTGATTAATAGAATTTGTAAGAAGCTAGTTTTAATGCATTCTTGTTCAAAACTTAGTCCAGTCAGTAAATTGTTTCTTTGAATTGTTACTCAGTCTTTCAGATTCCCCTCTATACCCTTGTTATCTCGTAAGGCAGTGTCTGAGATACGGCAGAGTATCTTCATAGTGTGGAAGGAAGGAGGGTCTCCCGTGATTCTCCATGGATGTGTGCTGGCTCTGATGTTAGACTACCGATTCTTGTTTAGCTGATTTCTTTTCATGGGCCTTCTGTAGCTGATGAATTTGTGGTATTTTTCTCTGCTCAGTCATGGTCCAAGAGCTGTTCCTTTAAACTGGGCTCCTTCACGTCTTGCTGCCCCTGTAGACCTCTCTCAGTCTGTGTCATGACTGCCAAAGATTTCCTGGGTTCCATATGCCTTCTGAGGTCACCTTGCCTTCTGGAAGGGTCCTGTCTACTCCCTACTCAGACTGTATGCTACATGGGAACCAAACTCTACTTAAAGTCCTTCTCCAAACTTGACCCCCTCTTAACTTCTCACCTCTGTCTCATTCCATGTTCATGTGCTGGAGTACAGGGAGTTCTGAGCACATTTTTCTTTTTTTTTTCAAAGAACAGATTAGCATTTTATTTTTCTATTCCTGACACTCAAATTAATATGAGGTGAAGATAACAGAACATAATCAAAATAACATACAAACACAATTTAAGAACATTTAACCGTCTATGGTAGCTATTCTTCATAAAATACCTAAAGGTAAACAGAAACATCTTTATATAAATTATGCTAAACAGTCTGAATACACTGTGAAACAATTGTTGAACTTCACACGAAGATGCTAGTGCAAGCAATGGAGTGCAAAAGTGCAAACGTGGTGAGCGATGAAAAATTCTACCACCACCTTACCACTTCAACAGACTCTGCATTCAGCCAAACACCGGAGGCCTTGCTGTAGAAAACCCTTTGATCACTTTTAAAATATCTTGACTACATTCACCGCAGGTGCGCTGGCCTCAGGACGGCAACTGACCATGAGCCCAGGGTAGGGGCAGCACCAGGGGGTTACAGAAACCCACGCGACGGTGGCCGTTCGGATGTGAATCTTTACACTTGATGATGAAACAATTCCAAAGACAACTTATATGTCAAAAACTGTAGAACTGTCACTCCCACTTTACCCCAAAATATTGAAAACGAAAATAAAATCTACCCTTTCCTCTGCCCCATCTCAAACACATGCTGAAGAAAATTTTATCCACTCCAGTGTAGCTTTCCCCAAAATAATTCTGCATGAAATTACTCAAAAGCCTTTTCCATTTCTGCCCTAAAATCTATTTGAGGTGGAGGGGGGTGGTAATCCTGAAGCAAAATTTACTTCGGTAAGTGCGTTCACTTTACTTTGATTACTTTGGGATGTATTTAAAAGTGTGGTTAAAGCCCTGAATGGTCAGTCTGTGGTAATACATTAGCCATTGAATGTTCTAAACTCTGAGGACACAAATTCACTGGTTCTGAACTACATCTTCAACAGACTCTGTAGATCCCTTCATACTTGAGGGTCTTCTTATCCAGGTGTGGTGAGGGATGTTGGGGGTCGGGGGAGGGAGTTGGGGGGTGGTTGCAGGGTTCAGGAGTGGAAACATAGTTTTTAATAAAATCCCAATTACTTTAAACAGAGGCTCAGTCCCATATTCCAGGAGTTTGTTCTATTCTTTCTTTTCTTTTTTGGTTAAAAGAGCACTAATTTGCATTTCAAAAAGAGAAGCACAATGAGAAATGACCAGAAGTATCGACCTGTAGCTCTGACTATTCAGACCTCAATAGAAGATACCTCACTTTCTGAATTCTTATATTTATAACAACAAAATGAAAGGTTTATGTAAAAGCTTGAATTCCCAATTGATTTTGCATTAAGGAATTTATATTTGCTAATCTCTATTTTTTCATGTTTTCTTGGAGATTTCTTTTGAAGCTTCACCAACTTTTACATATGTTTAAAATGATCCAAACAATATGCTCAAAATAAAAGGAACACAGGATATTTTGAGAGACTTCCCTGCATATTAGCTATTCTGGTGTACTCTGGTCAAAATTTATTTGGCAATAAATTCTTGCAAACTTCAGTTATGTAAATGACTAACAAGACTGAAACACCACATTGAGTCACATAACAAATAGTTTCAGAAAATGTAAGCTTTTCTTTTGAAACTCTCAAGTCATGTCAACTAGAACTATACTGTTGTTGTTTGTTTTTTGGTATCGTTAATGTACAATCACTTGAACAACATTGTGGTTACTAGACCCCCTAGTATCAGGTCCCCCCAACATACCCCATTACAGTCACTGTCCATCAGCGTAGTGAGATGCTATAGAATCACTACTTGTCTTCTCTGAGTTGTACACAGCCCTCCTGTGCCCCCCCTACATTACTTCTGCTAATTGTAATGCCCCTTTTTCCCCCTTATCCCTCCCTTCCTACCCATCTTCCCCAGTCCCTTTCCCTTTGGTAACTATTAGTCCGTTCTTGGGTTCTGTGAGTCTGCTGCTGTTTTGTTCCTTCAGTTGTTGTTTTTTAACTATACTGTTTTTAATTATGGGACTTGTAAAAATGCTTGCTTTTGAATGTGGTTGATTAATAATTTTGCAGAAGACAAGAAACACTATTATCACAGCTATTACCCTATGTTAATGATTTACAAATAGTTTATGTGCTCAAAGCACTGTATTGAGAAGTGTGAGCCATTGAAAACTAAGGAAGAGAGGCACTGTTCTTTCTGCTTACAGTTGTAAGCGACAGTAGATTTGTACATATACATAGGCATGCAAAACTAAAATTTAGATCTATGTGGGCAATATCTGAATTATACATCTCTGGCACTCAAAGAAACTGTCAAGTAAGCCAATGGGGAGGAATATTTTTTCATATACTTTAGTAAATGTCTACTCACCAACTTTTAAAAATGCTATTATCTCCATTCTAAAAATTCACTGAGATCAAGACAAACTGGAATCTATGGATGTAACCAGTTAACCAAAAGTATAATTAACAGCAGTCAATGAAGCAGGTGTGGGGTCAAGAATTTCTTTAAAAATATAAAACTGGGCTGAGTCATTTTATTTTTAAGAGTTCTGGACTTAAAGATTTTAAAACATCTTTTCAACAGTGCCTGACTTATATAGAACCCAATCTCAGCTAGTACAGAACAGTTTATAATGCCATTTTCCCACCTTATAGTGGGAGGTACAGGCCAACCTATGAGCCCGATACTGCCACCTACGTGGAATATACACCACCGGCGCACACACTCCACAGCCACATGTGAAGTGCGCGTCTTCCTCGGGCGCTTCTACTCTGGCCATTCTCTTAATTTGCTTCTCTTGAAGAGGAGCAGTGACTCGGCGTGTGCTCTGAAGGCTCTTGGAGCTGGGTGCTAAGCCCAGTGTGCCCAACTCTGCAGGCCCAGCTCCCTGGAGCTGAGAGGGAAGCTGGTTGCTGCGGAAGGGCAGCTTCATTTCTAAAGCTTCAGGCTGTAAGAATCTTACATCGTTGGAAAAATACCCACAATTTAGGCGTGGTCCACAAAGCCATTGTTTCTTTGATCTCTGAACACATAGTTAACTGCCTGTCTCCTTACCTCCATTGTCTTTCTTCTCTATCCCAGGCCTCCAAGGGGAAAGAGAGGATTTTTCCCTGTCATCTTACCCTCTGTATTTCTTTTTTCAATAAAGCTAAAATGGAGAAAGCGTATAAGGGATAAGGAAACCTAATAAGGAAACATACATTAAAAAGCCCATCATTAAGTAGATACTGGTTACACACATTTAGAGTCTGTGAGGGCCGGCGGAGGCTTGAGGCAGTACAGGATAAGGCTATGGGAGGCCTCAGGGTAACTCCTGACCACAAAGGACATCCACTCAGAAGTAATGAACTTAGCCCGAGAAGAATACCACATCGTATTGTTCTTTCCTTACCCTGTTGTTTTCTTATGCAAATAAAAGGTTCCGTTCTTCAGGAACATCTAGGAAAATTAAATTAATGACAAACCTACTGAAGTGAATTAATGTTTGGTGTTACTTCCTTTTAACCCGAGGAACTTCCGTTATTATTTCTTGTGAGGCCAATCGGCTAGCAATGGATTCTCTTGTTTTGTTTTATCTGGGAGTACATTTCACTTTCATTTCTTTTGAGGTGAAATTCACAGAATATATAATTAATCATTGTGACATGAACAACTCAGTGACATAATGCCATTCATTCAAAGTAAAACCCCACACCCATTAAGCATTTGCTTTCCCATTCCACTTTCCCCTTTAGCCCCTGGAAGAGAACCATCTGCATCCTGTCTCCATGGATTTACTTGTTCCATATTTCATATAAATAGAATCATTAAAAATATGACCTTCTGTGCCTGGCTTCTTTCACTTAGTTTTATCATATTTTTGAAAGATCTTTTTACTAGATATAAGATTGTTAGTTGATCGTGTTTTTCCTTTCAGCACTTTGAATGTGTTGTCTCATTGCCATCTGGCCTCCGTTATTTATGATGATAAGTCTGCTGTTAATTTTTTTGTGGCTCCCTTGTAGATAATGGATATTTTTCTCTTGATACTTTTAAGATTTTTCTCTTTACTTTCAGGATTTTGATTATGATATGTTTTAAGTTTGTATCTCTGTTTTCCTCCTGTTTAGAGGTCATTGGATACCTTGGATATGTGTATTAGTGGTTTTAAAATTAAATTTAGAAGTTTTCAGCCATTATTTCTTTGACTTTTTTTCTGTCCTTTCTCTCCTCTCCCGGTACTCACATTATGCAGATGTTCATGTACTTACTGCTGTCTTGCATTTCTCTGAGTCTGTTCATTTTTTCTTCATTCTTTTTTATTTCTCTTCTTTCGTTTGCATAATGTCTATTTAACTGTTAATCTTTAAGCTTGACAATTCTTTCTCCTGCCAACTCAGACCATTGTGCCGCTGTGAGAAAATCTCAGCCAGGACAACTCAGAGAGTTGCTGACCCAAGCTTTCCCATCAGAGGAGTCCCACATCAGACAGAAGTGGTCTAGGCTCTAATACCCTTACTGTGCTTGGTCTTTGGCTGGGAATAGCTTGGGAACAGCATGGCCTCAGCGTGAATTCAGTAATAGAACCAAAGACGAAGCAGCTGGAGGGTGTTCACCAACTATGCTTTTCCCAGCTTTTTTCTTGAAGGAGATCTAAGCACATATCTCCATGGCTGCCCCAAGGGCAGTACTTTGAGATGCTTGCTCTCTTTCTGGCATGAGCATTTTTGCCTTTGTGGATTTGCCTAGTATTACTGACCGCCTGTAACAAAAATCCTAGCTAACCGTTGCTTAAACAGGACAGAATGGTATCTGTCTCTCATGTGGAAGTCCAGGTACCAACAAACAGGAGGTAGTTCTGTATCTCTAAGGTATGCAGAGCCAGAATGCTTCGATTTTATTGCTTTACCTCGTTATCCTCTCATAGTTGGCTTCTACCTCCTTATCCCAAATAACTGTATTTGCCCTAACCTTCACATCTCCTTACCAATCCAAAAGAAGGAGGAAGCCAGGGAGAAAAAGTATACTGCATCCCTTTAAACTCGCTTACAGTGGTTCCATATAATACCCTTAATCTCATCTCTTTGCTTGGGTTTTTTGTTTGTTTGTTTTTTGCAGGGACTGTCTTGTGTATTTTTTTATTGAAGTATCATTGATACACAATTTTATATTGGTTTCAAGTATACGATACAGTGGTTCAGCAGTTACCCATATTATTAAATCCTCACCCCCACTAGTGCAGTTACTATCTGTCGACACAGGAAGATGTTACAGAATCATTGGCTGTATTCTCCATGCTGTGCTACCATCCCAGTGACCAAGTTAAATTATGATTGAGAATGTTTGTGCCCTTTTATCCCCCTCACTCTCCCCTCAGGGTTTTTTAATCTGCTACTTTGCTTTTGTTTGTTGTTTTTTCTCTAGCTTTATTGAGCTATAATTTACATATCACACCATGTAAGTTTAAGGTGAACAGCATGTTGAATTGATATATATATTACAATTTGATTACTACCATAGCATTAGCCAACACCATTCCACCAACAGTGTATAAGGGTTCCCTTTTTTCCACATCCCTATCACCACCTATCTGTTGTCTTTATGATGACAGCAGTCTAACAGTTGTGAGGTGATATATCTCCTTGTGGTTTTGAGGTAATCAGCATTTCCCTGATGATTAGCAATGTCAAGCATCTTTTCACATACCTTCATAACCTGTTGGCCACTTGTATGTCTTCTGGGAACATATCTATTCAGGTCGTCTGCCCATTTTTTATTGTTTATTTTTTGCAGTTCAGTTTTAGCGTTCCTTATGTATCTTGGATATTAACTGCCTATCAGAAATATGATTTGCAAATAATTTCTCTCATTCCACTGATTACTATTTCATTTTGTTGATTTTTTTCTTTTGCTGTGCAGAAGCCTTTTGATTTGCTGTAGTGCCTCTTATGTATTTTTGCTTTTGATGTCATATCCAAAAAGTCATTCCCAAAGATGGTGCTAAAGCTCATGTTTGTGGTTTCTCCCAGACCTGCAGATCCAGGCTGGCTCTCTGCACTTGCTTACCATCTGCCAAAGCTCGCTCTCATCACTGCCACTGGGAGTGTGCCCAGGGAGCCAGCTACAGGGTGGGGTGAGGGGGTGAGTCCTACAGAGCTCCAGGGGTGTCCCTCGGGCTATTGGGGGGATCTACTAGCAGAGTGTACCCTAGATTGCTATGGGGTCCACAGCCAGGACTGAGATTTGCATGCCTATCCGCAATGCACTGGGTGGACAAGATTCCTCCTGAGTCTCTTGGCATATTGTGATGGGTCCCACAGCTCCCTCAAAGGCACTTATGTCATGGCTGGATGCCAAGTTGTTGAAGGGTGACATGAATGAGGAATGTCTTACTCAGGCATAATCACCTTTGGTTTATTAAACCTGTTTATTTCAAAGGCATTGATCTTCTCTGAAAAGGGTTGCAGAAAAGGACTGCCCATCAGCCCCACAGTGTACTCTGAACCTCTTACTGTTAGTGGATATTCATGTTTAGAGGGTCCTCTTACAATCTAGAAATAAATTCTTAGAAACACTGACTGTGAATTAGCTCCTGTGATTTCTTTTTATCATACTCATTCTCTCATAGTTCTTCAAAGGGTAGGAAGCATTTTGTTCTAGTGCTCATGAAGTTTTCTTATATTTACATTCTTTTGGGAATTTCAGTCTTTAACCTGCAAAATTGCAAAAAAAAAAGTATATATATATATATTTGGTTTTATATCTTTTTGCTCGACATTGGATTTCCTTTCTTTTATTAAGGTATCATTGATATACAATCTTATGCTCAGGTTTCACATGAGCAACATTGTGGTTACTACATTCCCCCTGTTATCAAGTCCCCACCACATACCCTATTACAGTCACTGTCCATCAGCATAGTAAGATAAAATGGCAATATATTTATATATTCAAATCACATTGCTTTTAAGAAATTTGCCACCAGCCTCTCATTACTGAAAATTATTCTAAAGCTTTCTTTATACTGTTTTCTCATAGTTCTGGTTGTAATTATAGTTCAATTTTTAAAAATTGATTGATTAATGAATATTTTTTCTTTATTGGTATTTGTATATTTCTGTCTTTAGCCCTATTTTTTTCAATGTATATGAGATCTCTGAGGAATCATATCCCGTTTTCATGGCTACAGACACCTGTTATAGGCTATGAACACTAAATTCTCCTTTTTCATCCTAGATTTTTCCTAACCTAATAAACAATATGTTCAAGTGTTAAATCAATGTATATCTCTAGTTGGATGTCCCACTGCAAATTTCGCATACCATTTTCTCCTTTCTTCCGCTTCCATCCAAATGCTGTTTTCATTTTTTCCCGCCCCGGTGAATCACGGGTACCTTGTGGGTTCCCAAGCCATTAACTTGAGTAAAGTTTCATATTCTCCCATTTTCCACAGTCAGTATAAATTAGTGGCCAAGATCTCTTTAACTCATAGTAATAACTAAAGATATGTGCTTGCTAATTCAGTGAATGAACATAAATTGACAGGATGTTGCTAATGTTTTTTCTTTGAGAAAAATAACAACAGGTGCATTTTTTTATAACCTCTTATCTTTTCATAACTTGAGAATGCAGTTCAATATGTTCTGTCCACATCATCTAAGATGGACGACTTCAGCTTGAGGAGGCGTATGTTGTTACAGGGGACAGTGACATTCAAAGATGTGGCTATTGACTTCACCCAGGAGGAGTGGCGGCACCTGGATCCTGCTCAAAGGGACCTGTACCGGAATGTGATGCTGGAAAACTATAACAACTTAATCACAGTGGGTAAGGGTAATTTCCTGAGTATCTCAAGTTCTGGGAGTAAAGTACCTTTTTCCCCCCACTTTTCTGAAATGTGTGGAACCCTTGAATCTTAGAGTAAGTCTGGCCCTTAGGTGCCTTTGCTCACTTGCATGTGCACGCTACAGCTTCCACAACAAAAGGTCACGCATTGTTTTGTTTCAGGGGGCAGCGTCCCCACAAGCCACACTTTTCTTCTTCAGAAAGCCTGGTCTCCCTGGGCCAGCCTCAATTCTTGAGTGATTCTTTGTTCCTTGTGTTTATACCCAAATCTTTTTTTTTTTATGCCCAAATCTTATGTCACTTTCCTTTGACAGGCTGTCCATTCACCAAACCTGATGTGATTTTCAAGTTGGAGCAAGAAGAAGAACCATGGGTAGCAGAGGAAGAGGAGTCAAGGAGATGCTGTCCAGGTTAGTGAGAGGGAGGCGGGCCCGTGAGGAGGGGCCAGGGCCCTTGAATGGCTCATCTGTGAGTAGTCGATCCCTCTGAAACTTCCAAGATACTTTCCTAAAGACTGTAGACTTTTATAGTAACAATTTGTGTGAATGCTTTATAAATCAATGATGTCAATTCTACATAACATTTTTAACTTCTTTCCTTAGAACTTCTTTCCACAGAACTTGAGGGACTAGTCGGTCTTTTTATCTGTGTGCTAGACATCAACATTTCCTAATTCATTTCCAGCTTTACTTTGATAATCATTCTGTTACCAGTGTCTTCAGTTTCTCTACCCTCTGTTTTACATAGAATCCTTTCCTTTTGCATTCAGATGTTGGCAGAATTGTAGTTGTTCAAATAAACCTATTGACATTTTATAATCCTTTTCTTTCTATTTTGGTTTCTTCCTTCTATTATAAAAGCCTTAGCATTATATTTTGTTCACATAGTCACAATTCCCATTGTATTTTTAGCTTTTACTGTCATATTTTAATAGTAGCTACAACCCTTTTACTTCAATAAAAGTTTTAAAGTCCCAGAGATACATCAAAATTTTGTTTTATCCATTATCTTGTTTTGCAATGTGAGGTTACCCTACCATAATCTCAATACTAAAAAGAATATCTAATCTCTGTCTCTTCTTTCCCTCCATTTGCATGGTGGTCTTCCTTTCAAGTGGTTTTATTTTTTCTCTTCCATTTCTTTCCTTGGTTCTGACAGTTAATTTTTTAAATCTCTTTTTGTTTTCTCATTGTTTCTTCCCCATATATTTATATTTTGGGCTCTTGATTTATAGATGCAACTTTCAGTTTCTTTTATTCTCTTGTAATACTTGTGTAGATTTGATTCTAGCACTTTCTCCTTTGTAAGTGAAGAGAGCTCTTCTTTGACCTGCTTTTTAAAGAATAATGCTGAGGAAAGAAAATGAATCCTGTGATCTAGAGCAGGGATCAGCGGGTAAGCCACCCGTTTGTGTCTGTAAATAGTTCCATGGGAACAAGCACACCCAGTCACTCGCATCTTGTCTAGAACTGCTTTCGCATTACAACAGCAAAGTTGAATAGTCGCATCAAAGACTATGTGACCCACAAAGCCTAATCACTGTCTGACCCTTTAAGAAAACATTTGCCAAGTCAATGTATGCAAGGGCATCTGTGCTTCATATTGAAGCCCCTTATTCATATATATTTAGGCTTCATTTTTTCTCATCCAAAAGGGAACTGTAGCAGTGTTTTCTCATAACTCTGAATCTTTGTTTTTCATTGAAATGTTGTTGATATACAATCTTCTATTGGTTTCACGTGTACAACCCAGTGAGCTGGTTCAGCAGTTAGTTACCCATTCCATGAAATCCTCCCCCCCACTCGTGCAGTTACTGTCCATCAACCTAGAAAGATGTTACACTTTATTATATTATGGACATTGACTGTATTCTCCATGCTGTACTGCTATCCCCATAGCCAGTTTAAATTATGATTGAGAATTTCTGTGCCCCCTTATCTTGTCCCCCTCCCCCCCCTCCCACCCGGACCCCTCCCCCATGGTAACCACCAGTCCCTTCTCATGTCTGTGAGTCTGCTCCTATTTTGTCGTAACTCTGACTCTTACATTCTCACCCGACAGACTTTTTCCTGAAAAGATAACATATCAGAATTTTGATTTGTTCAGTCCTGGCTTCCCTGACATGCAGGCAAGTCTCCTGGAACCAGTCTACAGTCCCAGATTTCAGTGTCGTAAATCATGGGGTCATTAATTCTGCCCAAGTTATGATCTCCATCTTGATACTGTCAGCCGCTTACCCTGCCCACGAGCAGCATGAACAGCCGTCATCTTTCAGAATCTTTCTTCCCCTGTTCCAGCCTTTACTGTATTTGTCGCTGCCAACGGTGTTATGATTAGGGTTACAGCCGCCCTCCGGGATCACTGAAGAATCAACTGCTTTTCATTTTTGTTCGTAGAGAGGAGGAGAGCAGATGCTTTTTCATTCAGCCGTCTTAAGACATGAAGTCGTTGCTGCCACATTTGATATTTTGACCTTGCCTTTGGAATTCTTTTTCACCTCTGCTTGAATAGTACCTCAGTGACCTAATGTTACCTTCTACCTCAACATCTTTTGTTTAGCCGAGCTTCTCTTTTTCCCCTGAGATGGCCCGAAAGCTTAGTATTCTGACTTCCTTTCCACATTTATAATCTGCAACCAAATCTAGTTTTACCAGCTTTACAGCTTTACAGGATTCTTTCTCTTTCATTATTATTTTCAGTCTGGCAGAGAGGGAGAAAAATCTCCAGTTTCCCATGTTGGAGCCAAGTAGCAACAAGGGACTGAATGTCCCCCTTTGGTACAAAGATTCCCACTTTCTCTGTGTTTCAACCTCCAGTTCCCTTTCTCTCTATTCCTCTGCCTGTTGTCCCTGACTTTAGAGCCTTTCTTTTTCCATTTTTTTCTTGAGAGTAATCTTCCATCTTCTCTAAGGTAGAGGAGTGGACTTTGTCTTTGTTAGTTTATACCTTTAAAAAAAATTTTTTGGTGGGATCAGAGATAAATTTGTGTATTTATTAAACAATATTGAAGTTCAGTTCCTCATTATACTTAACTCCCTATCCAGTCATGCTAGGTAGTCTTTTCCAGTTTTATGCCCCACCTCTTTCGTCCAGTTTTTACATTCCCATTGTTTGTCCTCATTTTATTAATTACTGCAGAGTTCAGAGCATTTTATTTATTTACTTGCAAAAATACATATACACATTTTTTAAAGTACAAAAGGATATATATTAAAAAGTAATTCTTTTTCTCTTATCCCTTCCCCCTCTATGGTGGCAACCCCTAACATCATTTTCCTTGGAGCTATTAGTTGTGTTTTCAAACACTGTTATTGAAATTACTTTAAGTTGATAGGCTAGATTGTGAATAATTGTCATCCTTACTGTTGAATGTTCTTTTTCAAGAATGTGATATGCCTTTTGTCTTCGTTTCATAGGGCTGTAACAAAGCACAAACTGGGTGGCTTAATATAACAGAAATTTATCCTCATAGTTCTAGAGGTCAGAAAAATTAAATCAAAATGTTGGCAGCACCATACTCCCTCTGAAACCTGTAGGAAAACGACTATTCCTGCTTCTTTCAGCTTCTGGTAGCCCCAGACATTCCTTGGCTATGGCAGCATACGTCCAGTGTGTATCTTTATCTTCACGTCGTATTCTCTCTGTGTGTCTGTCTCTTCATGTGGCCTTCTTTTTATAAGAACACCAATAAAATTAGATTAGGGGTCATGCCACTCCAGAATGACCTCATTTTAACTAATTACATCTGCAATGACTGTATTTCCAAATAACTTCTGAGGTACTAGAAGTTAGAACTTCAGCATATCTTTTCTCGTGGGGGCACACAATTCAACCCATAACACTTCCCATTTGTTCAAATCTGTGTGTACATTTTAAGGTTTTCTTACAATTTTGGAACATTTCTTATTAGATTTATTCCCAGATTTTTCATTTTTTTATTTCCATTGTAAGTATAGTCTTCTATTATATTTCCTAAATACTTGTATGTATGAAGGTTATTGAAACTGAATATTTATTATATATAGTGAATTTTAAAAATTTCTTTTTATAATAATTTTGCAGGTGACTTGATTTTGCAGGTAGTTTTATTATTGACAAATAATGTTAATTTTACTTTTCCAGATTTTTTGTGCCTCTGATTTCTTTCTTTTCAAATACACTATCCAGTACTTTAATAATAATGGTAATAGTACCCATCTTCTGATCCCTCACTTTAATGTGAGTGCTTTGGGATTTTTTCCCATTAAGTATGGGGCTGCTGTTTAAGTTCTACTGTACTTTTTCTCAAGTTAAATAAGTGTTTATTCCCATTTGATAAAGATTGTTTTATGGAAAATAGATGTTGCGTTTTGTCACTTTTTAATATCTTTTGAAATGGTTACTTTTCACTTTTGACTTAGAGTAATAGATTTTCCTGTATTGAAACATACTTATACTCCTGGAAAAAATATCTTCAGGTATAATGTATCTTATTTTAATGTGCTTCTGGGTCATGTTTTTTTCTTCTGGGTCATTCTGACATTTTATGTAGAATTTTTACATTGATATTCATAAGTGAAATTGGTGTCTAGTTTGCTTTTTTGGTTGTCATCTTTGTCAGGTTTTAGTATTAATATTTTGTTTCACTTACAAAAAATTGAGACGTTTCCTTTTTTTCTTACGTAACATTTTACACCTGAGCTCCGCCCCTTAAATGTTTGTTATTATTCCCGTGTGAATCTCTCTGGACCTTTTCTATTAGTTTTATTTTTACGGGATTGCTTTTCATATTTTCTCTGTTTATTTTGTTTGAATTGGTCTATGTAGGTTTTCTACATCTTACTGTGAGTTTTGGTAATTTGCATTTTCCAGAAAAATTACTCATTTCAAAGTTTATAAAAGTATTTTTCAATAGAATCTTTCACATAGTTTTACAGATGTTTAACTTCTCTCTTCTCTATTATTATTTCTTCTTACTTTAATTTTATATTCTGCATTCTCCCTTTTCTTAAACCAATAGTTTATCTATTTTCTTTCAGATCCTATTTAAAAGCACCCAAAGCTATGTGTATTCATGAATATCTGTCTCTACTCATATTTCCTTTCCTGGAATTTCCTAAAGCTTAGGAAATTGGAGATATGTGCACCTGGAATTTGCTTAACAATGAGAACCTTAGGCTACCAATTAACTCCACAATTGCATACTTAAAAATTTTTTCTTGATATTATAATATTGGAAAAACTTACAAGTGATATTTATTTGCAATCTATTTCAGGAGAAATATGGGGAATTGACGAACATCAGAAAATCCAGGAGAGACTTTTGACACAGTTTGAAAATAAATTCATAAAAACAATAACGGAAGAAAAAGTCAATGACTGTCATAGGATATTTGCAAATGCATTTCCTCTGAACTCAGACTTTTTTCCTTCCAGTCACAATCTCTATGAATATGATTTGTTTAAAGAGTGTTTAGAACACAATAATTTAAGCTATCAAAATAATGAGAGAATCCTTATAAGAAAGGAATACTATGAATATAATGAACCTATGAAATCATTTGGCAATAGCTCATCACATCTTGTAGTAACACCCTTTAAATGTAATCATTGTGGGAAGGGATTTACTCAAACCTTGGACCTCATCAGACACCTGAGAATTCATACTGGAGAGAAACCCTATGAATGTAAAAAATGTAGAATAGCCTTCAGTCAGAAAGAAAAACTCACTAAACATCATAAAATTCACAGTAGGGAGCAGACTTATGAATGTAATGAATGTGGGAAAACTTTCATTAAAATGTCAAATCTCATTAGACATCAAAGAATTCATACTGGAGAGAAACCCTATGCATGTAAGGAATGTGGGAAATCCTTCAGCCAGAAATCAAATCTCATCGATCATGAAAAAATTCATACTGGAGAGAAACCTTATGAATGTAGTGAGTGTGGAAAAGCCTTCAGTCAGAAGCAAAGCCTCACTGCACATCAGAAGGTTCATACTGGGGAGAAACCTTATGCTTGTAATGAATGTGGTAAAGCTTTCCCTCGAATTGCATCCCTTGCTCTTCACATGAGAAGTCATACAGGAGAAAAACCATATAAATGTGATAAATGTGGAAAAGCCTTTTCTCAGTTTTCCATGCTTATTATACATGTGAGAATTCATACAGGTGAGAAACCTTATGAATGTAATGAATGTGGAAAATCCTTCTCTCAAAGCTCAGCCCTTACTGTACATATGAGAAGTCATACTGGTGAAAAACCCTATGAGTGTAAGGAGTGTAGAAAAGCCTTCAGCCACAAGAAAAATTTCATTACACATCAGAAGATTCATACCAGAGAGAAACCTTATGAATGTAATGAGTGTGGGAAAGCTTTCATTCAGATGTCAAATCTAGTTAGACACCAGAGAATTCACACTGGAGAAAAACCCTATATATGTAAAGAATGTGGCAAAGCTTTTAGCCAGAAATCAAATCTCATTGCTCATGAAAAAATTCATTCTGGAGAGAAACCCTATGAATGTAATGAATGTGGTAAAGCCTTCAGCCAAAAGCAAAACTTTATTACACATCAGAAAGTTCACACTGGAGAGAAACCTTATGATTGTAATGAATGTGGGAAAGCCTTCTCTCAAATTGCATCCCTTACTCTTCATCTGAGAAGTCACACAGGGGAAAAGCCTTATGAATGTGACAAATGTGGAAAAGCCTTCTCTCAGTGTTCTTTGCTTAATTTACATATGAGAAGTCATACAGGTGAGAAGCCCTATGTATGTAATGAATGTGGAAAAGCCTTCTCTCAAAGAACTTCCCTTATTGTGCACATGAGAGGTCATACAGGTGAGAAACCCTATGAATGTAATAAATGTGGAAAAGCATTTTCCCAAAGCTCATCCCTTACTATACATATACGAGGTCATACAGGTGAGAAACCCTTTGACTGTAGTAGATGTGGAAAAGCCTTCTCTCAAATCTCATCTCTTACACTTCATATGAGAAAACACACAGGTGAGAAGCCTTATCATTGTAATGAGTGTGGTAAGGCTTTCAGCCAGAAGTCACACCTTGTTAGACACCAGAGAATTCATACACATTAGTATAAAACTCTATAAATATTGTGAGTATGGCAAAGCCTTCAGAAGAAATTAGCATCCTTGTACCTTATGTAATTGGTTCTAGAGCTGGAAACTTGAATGTGGGAAAAGCTTTTGAAGAAGTCACACATTTGTGAAACATGACAATTCTTACCAAAGTGAAAAATTATATAGTGAAAAAGTTGAACATCAGAAACCTTCAGCAGTTATCTATTGTTAATACTTATTCAGCATTCTCATTAAAATATGAAAAAATATCTGCTATTAGCACACCAACATGACACTTGATCTCTTAGCTAATGTATTAAGCAAGAAAAAGATTGGGGGAAAAAAGAAACTATAAAAATAAACTTTTAAATGAGGAAAATAATTAGAAAATATGTTGATATAAGATACCTAATAAATTCAAAATGAACACAAGAACTTTATGTAAAACTATAAAGCATTTTGAAAGGCACAAAACACCCCAAAATTTGAGAAAAATAACATTATCTGAAAAGACATTTAAAAACAAATTCTCTTACAAATTTCAAAGTTGAAAATACTTCCACTCAGTTCTTACCAGTTAGTTATAACTATTTTAAGAATTTCACAAACTGATTCAAAAATTTATATAAGAATGTAAAGGACCCACAAATAGCTGAAATGTGAAAAATAGAAGATACAGTCTACTAGATAACACATACTTTATTTAAAGCTGGTATCATTTAAACAGTGTTTTAGTGAGTATGTAAATAAGGGAGAACAAACAGGTTTGGAGGAGAGAGAGACAGGAATTTTATGTGAGAGTACTATTAAAATAACTATAGAAAGGATGTCCTATTCAATAAATGGAAGATTCATATGAACAAAAGATGTTAGCTCTTTATACTGTACACAAAGTAAAATCCAAGTAGATTGAAAAGCAGAATATAAAAAGCAAAATTCTAAAACTATGATGAAAATAGGATATATTTATTACTGTAGAATAGCAGGATTTCTCTAAAAATACATAAATATGGAATAATCAGTTCTATTTTGTTGTACTGGCTTCAGAGGCATGTATGCGCCCAAAGAGATGCATATTTCACTATGTTCACTGCCTCACGGTTTGTATTACTGTAACGTGGACATAACGTGAATTTCCATTAGAGGGGACAGATCAATATGATGTAATTATTTTACGATAGTATACAGTATTTAGAGAGAAGTACAGGTTTGACATATATGGATCACAATATATGAAAGAAAAATATACAATGACATAAAACATTTGTATAAATTTAATAAAATAATTAAAAGAACAGTACTGTGTATTGATCATGGGTCCATATATAATACTGGTTGCCTTTTAGGAAGTTGGAAGAGTTTGGAGTGAGTCATTATATTTGTCTGTAGTATTTCTTTAATAAAATAATGACAGAACATCTGGTTGTCAAGATTATTTGGGGGCTTCTGTGTGTGTGTGTGTGTGTGTGTGTGTGTGTGTGTGTTTCTTGCCTTTCCTTATTTTCCTATTTCTCTTAAAATAACAAAATAGGTGGAGGAAACCTGGACCTATAGAAATAATTTTAAAATGGATTATTTTCATCAGATAATAACATTTATAGAAAATTCTCTTTAATACACAAACCAAAACAATACTTTGCTTACCCTATACTCATGTTAATAAGAATAAAAGTCAATATTATACATCATTTGTGGGAGTTCAGCTTCTTAAGTTGTTTATTGAAATATAGTTGTGCAATATTGGTTTCAGATGTACAACAGTGCTCTGACAGTTATGCACATTAATAAGTGAGGTTACCATCTGTCAAAATAAAAAGAATGACAATGTTATTGACTATATTCCCTTAGCTGCACTTCCATCCCTGTGAATATTTTATAATTCGAAGTTTGTACCTCTTTATCCTCATCAACTTTTTTACCCAGCCCCCATCTCCCTAACCCATGATAAGCAGCAGTACATTATCTGTTTATGGACATATTTCTTTGATCATTGTTTTTCAGATTCCTCTAGAAGAGAATATGGTTTTTGCCTTTGAACTATTTCATTAGCATAATGCCCTCTAGGAGCATCCATGTCACAAATGGCAAGATTTAATTTTTCTATGCTGAGTAATATTCAGTTTTAAATATGTGCCACATTTTCTTTATCCATTCATCTACTGATGGACATTTGGGTTGCTTCCATGTCTTGGCTACTGCAAACTATGCTGCAGTAAACATACTGTTGCATGTATCTTTTTGAAATAGTGATTTTTTCTTTTTCTTTTTTTTTACTAACTTAAGTATAGACTTTATTTGCATTTCACCTGTATCAACACAAATGTCTTTTGCTATTCCAGTATTCAATCCAGGATACCAAATTGCATTTAATCACTTTTATAAACAGTTGACTCTGTATGAAAGTATCTCAAAAACAGGAAAGTGTAACATTTTTTCCCCCAGTACTATAGCATAGTTGTTAAAATTTAGACTCTGGAACCAAACAGACAGATTTGTATCATGGTTCTGCCATATGTTAGCTGTGTGGTCTCTTTAAACTTCTCAGTATCCTCATTTCCAAGTCGAAAACTATAAACACTGCTTCTATCGCGGAATTGTGAGCATTCAAGGATAGGGGAATCGCAGAGCACTTAATACCAACCCTGGTATAGAGGTAAACTGGTCAGCCCTTTAAAATAACATTCTATATTGTAGAGTGACTATGGTGCTGGGTGTTAATGAATTTAGAGGGGTTAATCTTTTAATGGCAAATGTATTTGTAAAAGAGATCGAATTATTTTGTGTATGTTATTTAAGGCCAGACATAATTTTTTTTAGGGTAACACCGAGGGAAATTTACACACAAATGAAACTACATCTATTTATAACATTACTGCATCATTGTAGAATTACGTTTAAAAAGTAATTGTTCAAGGATGTACCTTTTGTGTGTGCATGTGTTTTCCGAGAACTTTTTTTTATAAAGGTATCATTGATAGACATTCTTATGAAGGTTTCGTATGAGAAACAATGTGGTTACTACATTCACCCATATTATCGAGCCCCCGCCCCATACCCCAGGGCAGTCACTATCCATCAGTGTAGTAAGATGCCACAGAGTCACTCTTTGCCTTCTCTGTGCAACACTGTCTTGCCCATGATCCGCCCCCCACTATGTGTGCCCATCATAATACCCTCAATCCCTTTCTCCCTCCATCCACACCCATCCTCCCTCACCCCTCTCCTTTGGTAACCGCTAGCCCCTTATTGGAGTTTGTCAGTCTGCTACTGTTTTGTTCCTTCAGTTTTTATAGTCCAAAAATGAGGGAAATCATTTGGTGTTTGTCTTTCTCTGCCTGACTTATTTCACTGAGCATAATACCCTCTAGCTCCATCCAAGTTGTTGCAAATGGTAGGATTTGTTTCTTTCTTGTGGCTGAATAGTATGCCATTGTGTATATGTACCACATCTTCTTTATCCATCTACTAATGGACACGTAGGTTGCTTCCATATCTTGGCTATTGTAAATAGTGCTGTGATAAATGTAGCCATGCATATGTCTTTTTGAATCTCAGAAGTTGTTTTCTTTGGGTAAATTCTTAGGAGTGGAATTCCCAAGTCAAATGGTATTTCTATTTTTAGTTTTTTGAGGAAATTCCACAATGGTTGAACTACTTTACATACCCACCAGCAGTGTAGGAGGGTTCCCCTTTCTCTGCATCCTTGCCAGCATTTGTTGTTCTTAGTCTTTTTGATGTGGGCCACCCTAACTGGTGTGAGGTAATATCTCATTGTGGTTTTAATTTGCATTTCCATGATAATTAGCAACGTGGAGTATCCTTTTATTTTTGGTATCATTAATGTACAATTACATGAGAAACATTATGGTTACTAGACTTCCCCCATTATCAAGTCCAACCACATACCCCATTTACAATCACTGTCCATCAGTGTAGTGAGATGCTATAGAATCACTACTTGTCTTCTACATGTTGTACAGCCATCCCCGTGGCCCCCCCCCACATTATGTGTGCTAATCATAATGTCCCTTTTTCCCCCTTATCCCACCCTTCCCACCCATCCTCCCCTGTCCTGTTCCCTTTGGTTGGTAACTGTTAGTCCATTCTTGGGTTCTGTGAGTCTGCTGCTGTTTTGTTCCTTCATTTTTTTCTTGGTTCTATACTCCACAGATGAGTGAAATCATTTGATACTTGTCTTTCCCCGCCTGCCTTATTTCACTGAGCATAATACCCTCTAGCTCCATCCATGTTGTTGCAAATGGTAGGATTTGTTTTCTTCTTACGGCTGAATAACATTCCATTGTGTATATGTACCACATCTTCTTTATCCATTCATCTACTGGTGGACATTTAGGTTGCTTCTATTTCTTGGCTATTGTAAATAGTGCTGCAATAAACATAGGGGTGCATATGTCTTTTTCAAACTGGGCTCCTGCATTCTTGGGGTAAATTCCTAGGAGTGGAATTCCTGGATCAAATGGTATTTCTATTTTTAGTTTGTTGAGGAACCTCCATACTGCTCTCCACAATGGTGAACTAATTTGCATTCCCACAACCAGTGTAGGAGGGTTCCCCTTTCTCCACATCCTTGCCAACATTTGTTGTTGTTTGTCTTTTGGATGTTGGCCATTCTCACTGGTGTGAGGTGATATCTCATTGTGGTTTTAATTTGCATTTTTCTGATGATTAGTGATGTGGAGCATCTTTTCATGTGTCTGTTGGCCATCTGAATTTCTTCTTTGGAGAAGTGTCTGTTCAGATCCTGTGCCCATTTTTTAATCGGGTTATTTGCTTTTTGGTTGTTGAGGTGCGTGCTCTCTTCATGTATTTTGGATGTCAACCCCTTCTCAGATGCATCATTTATGAATATATTTTCCCATACTGTAGATGCCTTTTTGTTCTACTGATGGTGTCCTTTGCTGTACAGAAGCTTTTCAGCTTGATAGAGTCCCACTTGTTCAGTTTTGCTTTTGTTTCCCTTGCCCGGGGAAATATGTTCATGAAGAAGTTGCTCGTGTTTATGTCCAAGAGATTTTTGCCTATGTTTTTTGTAAGAGTTTTATCGTTTCATGACTTACATTCAGGTATTTGATCCATTTTTAATTTACTTTTGTGTATGGGGTTAGACAGTGATCCAGTTTCAATCTCTTACATGGAGCTGTCCAATTTTGCCAACACCAGCTGTTGAAGAGGCTGTCATTTCCCCATTGTATATCCATGACTCCTTTATCATATAGTAATTGATCATATATGTTTGGGTTAATATCTGGACTGTCTATTCTGTTCCACTGGTCTGTAGGTCTGTTCTTGTGCCAATACCAAATTGTCTTGATTACTGTGGCTTTGTAGTAGAGCTTGAAGTTGGGAAGTGAGGTCCCCCCTTCTTTATTCTTCCTTCTCAGGATTGCTTTGGCTATTTGGGATCTTTTTTGGTTCCATATGGCAGTGAAGAAAGCTGTTGGTATTTTGGTAGGGATTGCATTGAATCTGTAGATTACTTTAGGTAGTATAGCCATTTTGACAATATTTTTTCTTCCTATCCAAGAGCATGGGATGAATTTCCATTTGTTAGTGTCCTCTTTAATTTCTCTTAGGAGTGTCTTGTAGTTTTCTGGGTATAGATCTTCCACTTCCTTGGTTAGGTTTATTCCTAGGTATTTTATTCTTTTTGATATAATTGTGAATGGAATTGTTTTCCTGATTTTTTGCTAGTTCATCGTTAGTGTATAGGAATGCAACAGATATCTGTTATTAATTTTGTATCGTGCAACTTTGCTGAATTCAGATATTAGTTCTAGTAGTTTTGGAGTGGAGTCTTTAGGGCTTTTTATGTACAATATCATTTCATCTGCAAATAGTGACAGTTTGGCTTCTTCCTTATGTATCTGGATGTCTTTTGTTTCTTTGTTTGTCTGATTGCCATGGCTAGGACCTCTAATACTCTGTTAAATAAAAGCAGGGAGAGTGGGCATCGTTTTCTTGTTCCTGATATTAGGGGAAAAACATGCATCTTCTCTCTGTTAAGTATGATGTTGGCAGTGGTTGTCTTATGGCCTGTATTATGTTGAGGTACTTGCCCTCCATACCCATTTTGTTGAGAGTTTTTATCATAAATGGATGTTTAATTTTGTTGAATGCTTTTTCAGCATCTATGGGGATGCTTATGTGGTTTTTGTCCTTCTTTTTGTTGATGTGATGGATGATTTTGATGGATTTTCTAATGTACCATCCTTGCATCCCTGGGATGAATCCCACTTGATCATGCTGTATGATCCTCTTGATATATTTTTGAATTCGGTTTGCTAATATTTTGTTGAGTATTTTTGCCTCTACGTTCATCAGGGATATTGGTCTGTAATTTCCTTTTTTGTGGGGTCTTTGCCTGGTTTTGGTATTAGAGTTATGCTGGATTGATAGAATGAGTTTGGAAGTATTCCCTTCTCTTCTATTTTTTCGAAAACTTTAAGGAGAATGGGTATTATGTCCTCTCTATATGTCTGATAAAATTCACCGGTGAATCATGTGGCTGGTGGGTTTTTTCTTAAGTAGTTTTTTGATTACCAATTCAATTTCATTGCTGGTGATTGGTCTGTTTAGATTTTCTGTTTCTTCCTTGCTCAGTCTTGGAAGGTTGTATTTTTCTAGAAAGTTGTCCATTTCTTCTAGGTTTTCCAGTTTGTTAGCATATAGATTTTCATAGTATTCTCTTGATAATTCTTTGTATTTCTGTGGTGTCCATCGTGATTTTTCCTTTCTCATTTCTGATTCTGTTTATGTGTGTAGATTCTCTTTTTCTCTTAATAAGTCTGGCTAGGAGTTCATCTATTTTGTTTATTTTCTCAAAGAACCAGCTCTTGGTTTCATTGATTTTTTTCTATTGTTTTATTCTTCTCTATTTTATTTATTTCTTCTCTGATCTTTATTATGTCCCTCCCTCTGCTGCCTTTGGCCTTATTTGTTCTTCTTTTTCCAGTTTCAATAACTGTGACTTTAGACTATTCATTTGGGATTGTTCTTTCTTTAAATAGGCCTGGATTGCTATACACTTTCCTGTTAGAACTGCCTTTGCTGCATCCCACAGAAGTTGGGGCATTGTGCTGTTGTTTTCATTTGTCTCCGTATATTGCTCGATCTCTGTTTTAATTTGGTCATTGATCCATTGATTATTTAGGAGCATGTTGTTAAGCCTCCAATGTGTTTGTGAGCCTTTTTGTTTTCTTTGTACAATCTATTTCTAGTTTTATACCTTTGTGATCTGAGAAGTTGGTTTTGTATTTTATGTGATTTTGGGAGGAGGTTTTTCTGCTCTAGTTCTCCCACCACTATCTTTTCCCTTCTAGTTCCACACAAATTTTATGATAATTTGCTCTAGCTTGTAGAAAATGGTCTTGGTATTTTTAGAGGAATTGCATTGAATATAGATTGCTTTGGGTTCTATGACCATCTTGACCATAGTAATTCCTCCTATCCATGAGCATGAAATATCCATTTATTTTTATCATCTTCAGTTTCTTTCATCAATGTCTTATAGATTTTAGAATGCAGTTCTTTTATGCCCTTGGTTAGTTTTACTCAGGTGTTTATTTTTAATGGAGTTGGAAATGGGATTGATTTTTTAATTTCTCTCTGCTTATTATTTGCATACAGAAATGCAACACATTTCTATATGTTGATATTTGTATCTTGTGACTTTATTTAATTCATTTATTAATTCTAATAGTTTTTGGGGGGAATCCTTAGAACTTTCTACATATAGTATCATATTATCTGCAAACAGTGACAAATTTTACCCCTTCTACCAAATTTGGATGCCTTCTATTGCTTTGTCTTGTCTGATAACTGTAGCTAGGGCCTCTAGTGCTATGTTGAATAAAATTGGGGTGTGCACACCGTTGTCTTTTTCTTGAACATAGATAAACAGCTTTCAGCTTTCCACACTTGAGTATCATGGTATCTGTGTGTCTGTCATATATGGCTTTTATTATGTTGATATATATTTCCTCTGTACTCACATTGTTGAGTTATCATAAAAGGATGCTGAATTTTGTAAATGCTCTTTCTGTGTCTTTTGAGATAATCATATGGTTTTTATTCCTTTTGTTAATTGTTGTATCAAATTGTTTAATTTGAGGATTCAGAACCACCCTTGCATCCATAGAATAAATCCTACTTTGTTCTTAATACTTAATATATTTTTGAATTCAGTTTACTAATATTTTGTTGAAGATTTTTGCATCTGTGTTCAGAGATACTGATCTGGAATTTCCTTTTTTGTAGTGTCTGTGGTTTTGGTGTCAGTTTACTGATGGCGTCATGGAATGAATTTGGAAGCTTTCCTTCCTCTTCAATTTTTTGGAGTAGTTTGACAATAGGTATTAACTCTTAATGTTTGGTAGAATTCAACTGTTAAACCATGTGGTATAAGACTTTTGTTTGTTAGAGGAGTTTGTTCATTACCAATTTAATTTCATTACTAGTAATCATTCTATTCAGATTTTCTACTTCCTGGTTCAGTCTTGGAAGACTGTATGTTTCCAGGAATTTGTCCATTTCTTATATCTTGTCCAATTTTGTGTAATAGAATTTATCATAGTAATCTCTTATAGTCACTTCTATTACTGTCATGTCAGATATAACATCTTCATTTCTAATTTTGTTTTCAGTCTACTTTCTTTTTTCCTTCATGAGTGTAGCTAAATGTTTATCAATGTTAACTTTTCAAAGTGCCATCTCTTAGTTTCATTAATTAAAAAAAAATATTTTCATTTATTTTTGCACCAATCTTTATTGTTATTTTCTTCCTTCTACTAACTTTGGGCTTTGTTTTTTTCCTAGTTCCTTTAGCAGTATGGTTAATTGAGATTTTTCTTATTTCCTGAGGTAGGCATTTAACACTATAAACTTCCCTCTTAGAACTGCATTGCCACATCCCAAAAATATTGCATGGTTGTGTTCCTATTATCATTACTGTCCAAGCATTTTTTTATCTCTTCTAATTTCTTTGTTGACCCATTGGTTGTTTAGTAGCATGCTATTTAGCCTCCATGTATTTGTGTTTCTTCCAATTCACCCCTCCCCCAAAATTGATTTCTGGTTTCATACTGTTGTTGTTGAAGAAAATGTTTGGTATGATTTCAATTTTGCCAAAGTTCATTAAGACTTGTTTTGTAGGCTTCCATGTAATTTATCCTGGAGAATGTTCCATATGCGCTTGAAAAGAATGAATATCTTTTTTTGGATGTGATGTTCTTTATATACCTGTTAGGTCTATTGGGCCTAATGTGTCATTCAAAGCTACTGTTCCCTTATATTTCATAGAGATAAGTGGTGTGTTAAAGCCTCCTACTATTATTGCATTACTGTGAATTCCTCCATTCACATCTGTTAATATTCACTCTATGTATTTGGGACCTCCTCTGTTGGGTATGTAGATATTTATACTTGTTATATCTTCTTGCTGGATTGAGTTCTTAACCCTTATACAATATCCTTCTGTGTCTCTTGTTACAGTCGTTGTTTGAAATTCTGTTTTGTCTAAGTACTGCTACACCAGTTTCTTTTTCTCATTTATATATCTGTGGAATATTTTTCCATCCTTCCAAATTCAGCCTGTGTGTGTCTGCAGATCTGAAGTGAGTCTCTTGTAGGCGCCAAATAGATGATTGTTGTTTTTTTATCTATTCACTTACCTTTTGTCTTCTGATAGCATTGTCCATTTACATTTAAAGTAATTACTGATATGTATGTACTTCTTGCCATTATGTTATAGGTTTTCTGGTTGTTTTTGCTCTCCTCCAATCCTTTCTTCTCTTGTTCTCTTCCCTTGTGTGTGATGGCTTTCTTTAATGTTATGGTTGGATTCCTTCCTCTTTATTTTTTTCTGTATGTGCTCTAGTTTTGGTTTGTGGTTATAGTAGTGTGGTTTATATGTGATGTATTAATATAAAGCAGTCTATTTTAACTTGATGATGTCACTTAAGTTTGAATGCATTCTAACAGTACTACATTAAAAATTTTTTTTATTTTGGTATCATTAATCTACAATTACATGGGCAATATTATGGTTATTAAACTACCCCCTTCATCAGGTCCCCTCCACCAACCCCATTACAGTCACTGTCCATCAGCATAGTGAGATGCTATAGAATCACTACTTGTCTTCTCTGAGTTGTACAGCCCTCCCGGTGCCCCCCCAACATTATGTCTGCTAATAGTAATGCCTCTTTTTCCCTCTTATCCCTCCCTTCCCACCCATCTACCCCAGTCCCTTTCCCTTTGGTAACTATTAGTCCATTCTTGGATTCTGTGAGTCTGCTGCTGTTTTGTTCCTTCAGTTTTTTTCTTTGTTCTTATACTCCACATAAGAGTGAAATCATTTGATACTTGTCTTTTTCAGCTTGGCTTATTTCACTGAGCATAATACCCTCTAGCTCCATCCATGTTGTTGCAAATGGTAGGATTTGTTTTCTTCTTGTGGCTGAATAATATTCCATTTTGTATATGTACCACATCTTCTTTATCCATTCATCTACTGATGGACACTTAGGTTGCTTCCATTTCTTGGCTATTGTAAATAGTGCTGCAATAAACATAGGGGTGCATCTGTCTTTTTGAAACTGGGCTGCTGCATTCTTAGGGTAAATTCCTAGGAGTGGGATTCCTGGGTCAAATGGTATTTCTATTTTGAGTTTTTTGAGGAACCTCCATACTGCTTTCCACAATGGTTGAACTAATTTGCATTTCCACCAGCAGTGTAGGAGGGTTCCCATTTCTCCACATCCTCGCCAACATTTGTTGTTTGTGTGTTGGATGTTGGCCATCCTCACTGGTGTGAGGTGATATCTTATTGTGATTTTAATCTGCATTTCTCTGATGATTAGCGATGTGGAGCAGTACTACATTTTTAAACCTGACCTCCACAGTTAATGCGTTTGTCATTTTTTTATTTATAAATAAATAATACCTTATTTAGTGCATTTGACACATTTTTATGGATATCCTTAGCTAATTTTTGGAGGTAGTTGATTTTAATAGTTTTGTCTTCTAACCTTCATACTAGCTTTTAAGCGATTATCTACTGCATTTACTATACCTTTGCTTTTACCAGTGAAGTTTTCTCTTTTCATAGTTTTTTGCTTCTTGTTATGGCCTTTATTTCCTATTTAAAAAGTCCCTTTAGAGGAGAAAAGAAAAGATGGCAGTGTGAGAAGTGTGGCAGAAATCTCCTCCCAAAACCATATATATTTGTGAAAATACAACAAATACAACTATTCCTAAAAGAGAGACCAGAAGATACAGTACAACAGCCAGGCTACAGCTACATCTGCGAGAACTCAGCACCTCACGAAGTGGGTAAGATACAAAGCTGCGACCCAGCGGGACCCGAGCACTCTCCCACCCGAGCTCACCGGTGGTAGGAAAAGAATCAGAGTGGGGAGGGAGTGGAAGCACAGGACTGCTAAATGCCCTGCCCTAGAAATCTACCCCGGGAACACAGACCCACAATGCATGATGCTCTGGAGATTAGAGGGGCTGAAAACCAAAGTCAGAGACTAAGAAGATGAGAACAGGTTCCCACAACCAGCTGCCCTGGGACAAAAGAAAAGCAGGCACTTAAGAAGACTCAACAGTCAGAATGCTGCTAAAGGGGCAAGGGTTTAGGAGAAGGAACAGGTGGACAAAATCTCCCTGGCACACTCATCCCAGTAGGTTGGGGACTTTCAGGACCTTCAGGTGCCATATCTCCCTGCTTGGCAATGCAGCCCCAAGGCCCCTCACCACGATAAGCCTCCTCCTGCTCCTTCCTCCCTACCAGCACCTGTGCACAAACCCGCTGTCCCCGCCATTGCTGCAGACAAGCTGGAGGGCAGCCCTGCCTACAGCAACTACACAGCTTAATGCAGAGCCTTCTCCCTGTGCACAGGTAACCAGCTCAAACAGTGGAGACAGGCATGATGGCCAGGAAGCACAAAAGGACTTTGCCCTCCCTACAAATGCCAGAGCTGTGTGACAGCGACTCACACCATCACCCTAGGCCATCCCAAGGGCCACTGTGCCCACAGAAGTTTAGAGGATTAACCCAGAGGCCCCTCCCTGCATGCAGTTAACTGGAACTGCAACCAGCAAGCAGGAAGGGACTTTGTCCTCCCAGCTGACACCTGCGCCACTCATCTGCAACCACTCCCATCGCTCCAGGACTATGAAAAGGCAGAAGAACCTTGTTCCATCCCAAATCCCTCAAACACCAGGGAGATGGCTTGATGAGACTAAAATCACCAATCTTCCTGGAAAATAATTCAAAATAAAAGTCATAAGCATGTTAATGAAAAATATTCAAGAGCTAAGGGATGAATTCAGGAGGGAGATACCTGAAATGAAATAATGGAGGGATTCAAAAGCAGATTAGATGAGGTAGAGGAGATAGTAAATGGAATAGAAATTAGAGAACAGAAATACAGAGAAGCTGAGGCAGAGAGAGATAAAAGGATCTCAAGGAATGAAAGAATATTAAAAGAACTGTGTGACGAAACCAAACGGAAAAATATTCGCATTATAGAGGTATCAGAAGAAGAAGAGCGAGAAAAAGGGATAGAAAATGTCTTTGAAGAAATAATTGCTGAAAACTTCTTCAATCTGGGGAAGGAAATAGTCTCTCAGGCCATGGAAGTCCGCAGATCTCCCAACACAAGGGACCCATGGAAGACAACACCAAGACATAATAAAATGGCAAAGATCAAGTATAAGGACAGGATATTAAAAGCAGCCAGAGAGAGAAAAAAGATCACCTACAAAGGAAAACCCATCAGGCTAACATCAGACTTCTCAGCAGAAACCTTCCAGGCCAGGAGGGAGTGGCATGATGTATTCAACGCAAATGAAACAGAAGGGCCTTGAACCAATAATACTGTATCCAGCAAGATTATCATTTAAATTTTAAGGAGGGATTAAACAATCCCCAGAGAAGCAAAAGTCGAGGAAATATACCTCCCACAAACCATCTCTACAGGGTACTTTGGAGGCATTGCTCTAGATGGCAGTGCTCCTAAGGCTAAATAGCTGTCACCAGAGGAAATAAAACCACAGCAAAGGAAGTAGACCAACTAAATACTAACCAAATGCAAAATTAAATCAGCTACCCACAAAGTCAGTCAAGAGATATACAGAGAACAGAATAAGGCACCGTATAACATATAAAGAGTGGAGGAAGAAGAAAAAGAAGGGAGAGAAAAAAGAATCATTGGACAGTGTTTATAATAATAAGTGGGTTAAGGTAGACCGTTAGATAGGAAGATGCCCTTGAACCTTTGGTAACCACGAATCCAAAACCTGCAATGGCAATAAGTACATATCTATCAATAATGACCCTAAATGTAAATGGACTAAATGCACCACTGAAAAGACATAGACCTATAGAATTGATAAAAAAAAAAAAGCAAGACCCATCTATATGCTGTGTACAAGAGACTCACTTCAAATCCAAAGACATACACAGACTAAAAGTGAAGGGATGGAAAAAGATATTTCATGCAAATAATAGGGAGAAAAAAGCAGGTGTTGCAATACTTCCATCAGATAAAATAGACTTCAAAAACAAAAAGTAATGAGATAAAAAGGACATGACACAATGACAAAGGGGGTCAGTCTAACAAGAGGATATAACGATTATAAATATCTATGTACCCAACACAGGAGCACCTACATATGTGAAACAAATACTAATAGAATTAAAGGGAGAAATAGAATGTAATGCATTTCTTTTAGGAGATTTCAACACACCACTTACTCCAAAGGACAGAGCAACCAAACAGAAAATAAGGACACAGAGGCACTGAGCAACACATAAGAACAGAAGAACCTAACATACATCTATAGAACTCTCCACCCAAAAGCAGCAGGATACACGTTCTTCTCAAGTGCACCTGGAACATTTTCCAGATAGACCACATAATAGGCCACAAAAAGCCTCAGAAAATTAAAAAAGATTGAAATTGTGCCAAGCAAATTCTCAGATCAGAAATGTATGAAACTAGAAATAAATTGTACAAAGAAAACAAAAAGGCTAACAAACACATGGAGGCTTAACAAAATGCTCCTAAATAATCAATGGATTAATGACCAAATTAAAGCAGAGATCAAGCACTATATGGAGACAAATGAAAATGACAGCTCAACACCCCAACTACTGTGGGACACAGCAAAGGCAGTTCTAAGAGGAAAGTACATAGCAATTGAGGCCTATTTAAAGAAGGAAGGAGAATCCCAAACGAACAGTCTAAAGTCACAGTTATTTAAACTGGAAAAAGAAGAACAAATGAGGCCCAAAGTCAATAGAAGAAGGGACATAAAAAAGATCAGAGAAGAAATAAATAAAATTGAGAAGAATAAAACAATAGAAAAAATTAATGAGACTAAGAGCTGGTTCTTTGAGAAAATAAACAAAATAGATGAAATCCTAGCCAGACTTATCAAGAAAAAAGAAAATCTACACACATAAACAGAATCAGAAATGAGAAAGGAAAAATCACTATGGACACCACAGAAATACAAAAAATGATTAGAGAATACTATGAAAAATTATATGCTAACAAACTGGATAACCTAGAAAAAATGGACAATTTTCTAGAAAAATACAACCTCTTAGGACTGACCAATAAAGAAACAGAAAATCTGAATAGACCCATTACCAGCAATTAAATTGAATAAGTAATCAAAAAGCTACTGAAGAACAAACCCCATGAACCAAGTGGCTTCACTGCTGAATTTTATCAGACATTTAGAGAAAACATAATAGCTATTCTCCTTAAAGTTTTCCCAAAAATAGAAGACAAGGGAATACTTCCAAACTCATTCTATGAGGCCAGTGACACTCTAATACAAAAACCAGGCAAAGACACCACAAAAAAAGAAAACTACAGACCAATATCCCTGATGAACATAGATGCAAAAATACTCAACAAAATATTAGCAAACCGAATTCAAAAATATATCAAGAGGATCATACATCATGATCAAGTGGGATTCATCCCAGGGATGCAATATTTGAAAACCCATCAACATCATCCACCACACCAACAAAATGAAGGACAAAAACCACATGATTATCTCCATAGATGCCAAAAAATAATTCAACAAAATTCAACACCCATTCGTGATAAAAACTCTCAACAAAATGGGTATAGAGGACAAGTACATCAACATAATTCAGGTCATATATGACAAACCCACAGCCAATATCATACTTAACAGTAAAAATTTGAAAGCCTCTAAGATTAGAAACAAGACAAGGATACCCATTCTCCCCACTTTTATTCAACAGAGTACTGGAAGTCCTAGCCATGGCAATCAGACAACACAAAGAAATACAAGGCATCCAGATTGGTAAGGTATCGGGTTTTTTCCGCCTCTCCCCCACCGGTCCTGCTCTCAGTCAGGACTACAGCTCTTTGTGTTACAAGCTCTTTCTGCGACCCTCCGAGCCAGCAGAGGGGAGGAAGGCAGGGAGAGAGGCTCGCCCCGATAGGCAGAGCAAGGGAGGTAAGCGCCGGCTGTCCGCCCGTTCCCGCAGCCTCCGGCGCTCGGCGGCGCCGCCGCTTGCAGCCGCTCCAGCCTCTGCCACCGCCGCTGCCGCCGCTGGCCGCTTCTTTTTCGCCGGAGACAATCAGACGCGACAGGAAGTTCACTCGAAGGGAGAACTCGTTTATTGGGGCTCAGGGCATGGGATATATAGGGTGAAGTCTCTCCTGCAACTTTCACTTTTCCGAATCAGGCACAGAGTTGTGCACATGCGCAGCTGTCTCTGATGTAAGAAGCGGACGGAGTGGGCGCAGCTAAACCTCAGGGGGCTTTTGGCGGCCACCCCTGCAGCGTGGCTGAGTTCTCAGTGGCCATCTTTGTGGCATGGCTGAGATTCAAAGGCAGTTCCCAGCGGCCACCCTCGTGGCGAGGCTGGATGCAAAGGCAGTTCCCCACATTTCCCCCTTTTTGTTTTTGTATGAGCATGAGAGATGCCATCCTGTACTCGAGGATGTGCCTGTCTTAGGTCGTCCCCATCTTTCAGGAGATCTTACCCGTCATTGACTACCATCCTAGCACTTCCAGTAATGACATTCTCAAGAGGTCACTTGCACCTCTCTGTAGGGCTATAAATGCCCATTAACGCTCTGGGGTATGGGGAACTCCTTCTTCAATAATATCTGTTGCTGTTGATATGATCTTCACCACCGCATGAGCATGAATATAACTGATGACATTACAATTATTATACCTCCTAATAACAGCTTGGATAGACTAAACAAGCTTAATTATTTCTTCCCATACTCTGGTAAAAAAGTAAGCAGAGGGTAAGAAAACATAGGGCTGCAAAGATGTCCTTGTTGAAGGCTTAACAGTGTCACTTCTTCAGCAGGCTGGACTATGGCAGGAGTAATAGTCCAGCATTCATCACTCCTTTTCTTCTTCCTCAAAAGGTCAGTCCTGCAAGAGAGAAGAAAGACAAGCCCTCAAGAGGTCACCCTCTTGGGGAGAATCTATATCATGGCTTTCTTCCACTTGCTGAGTGGTCTGAAGGCAGAATTTCAAGTTCCTAGCAGGAACCCAGATTGGATTCGGTTCGCCTATAGGAAATACACAGCCGAATCCTCTGCCCATACTTATCAGTGGATCTGGTCCTCGCCATTGCCCAGTCAGCTGGTCTTTCCAGCGTACTTCTATTTTGGCATATGGCGTTTGATTTGTCCAGTGCCTTTGAAAGGCCGTTAGAGGTTGATCTTTTGAAAAATTTAAAATATTTAATGTAAGTAGAGCCATCCATAATTGGTCGTGGGGGCTTATTCCCCCTTTTTGTTTTTGTAACATCAGTCTGCCAGAGACCATTAGGTTTAATGCCTCTTGGGTTAACTCCAGGAGACTGGAGGGGTGGAATTTGTAGAAAAGGCAAACAGGATTTACAAGTCCTGATAATTTTTTTCAAGTCTTTAATAGGAATATGAGGAAATCTATGAAGTCCTCTCCAATTTAGGTGAGTAAGTTCATGGAGATCTTGGGCCCACTGGAAATCTTGGGCCTGTTGCATGGAAAGGGCTTGAGCAGTAGAGGACGCTAATTGATCAGCTAATAGGTTTCCTCTGGAGAGGAATCCGGGCAAACCTTGGTGTCCTCGGAGATGCTGCAAGAATATGGGCTTGAATTGTGCCATTAGCAAGGATCTCACTTGAATCATTAAGGGGGTTATGGGCATCAGAAAGGGGCTTACTCAAAAAGAGTCTAGGTGAAGCCTTGCTCCCAGTATTTCTTGGGTAATTTCTTTAAGTCTTTGAAGTTTAGCTTGTGGTAATGGCTACTGCTCCACTCAGACTGGAGGTACTGGGAGAGCATAAGGTGTTTTAACTCCCAGTTTTGTGCTGTAATATACTGAAATACTTCTAGGCTATAACTTAACAGGAATGTAAAATCTTAGCACAAATATAACTGGTCTAGAATTAAACAAGTCTTATATATTACAAATAAAACACCATATATATAAAATCAATGGCATCTATTGATTTCCAGATCTTAAGTGTTTTATCAGATTTAGATATAACCAATTAGAAACTCAAATCTGGATACAACAAATCCAAGCTTTGTTGATTTGTATGAAATTTCCTCTATATAGATAGGAATTACTAGGGTTAGTTTAAACACTGTTCAATCTCTAATAACAGCAATTTTGTTATTTCTTGGAATATTTGCACTATTTTGAAATAACTGATAAACTTAAAACAACTCACACCAACAGCTCTATGCATTACAAGATGTCTCTAAATGTATTTCTTTTAACATGAGCTGAGCTGAATTTACTGCTTATAATAAATTATATCCTCAATATCACTAAGAGTCTTCAAAAGTATGGAGACTGCTATTTGTCAATAAAAAACTGCAAGAAAGGCAATCTAAAAGCATAATATCTTACTGGGGAAATTTGCATATAATCTGAAAAATGAACTAACTACCAAGATCAGAAAACTTGTTTCAATGCTATATATAAAATTATCTCTTAAATTTAACTAAATAAAAATTCCTAGAATTTAATTACATGGCAAGATTTCCTGAAGCAAACACTTTCATGAATTCCCAGAAAAGGAGATCAGGCTAGCATCAAACTTCTCATTCAACAGAGCCTTATTAGCATGTGAATATCCTTTGCCTCAAGGTATACAGGCTTTCCTTATCTTTAGTTCTATTTCAATATTTTAAACTTAAGGTTACTCCTGGATCTTAACACATACAGTAACTTACTAAAATTGGTCAAAGTAAACTTTATTCTGTCACTTTGACTTTTAAGATTATCATTTAGGTTTACAAACTACTATTATTTGTATGTCTCAGAAGTTACTAAATTATATACAATTAACATTAATATTTACTTGCTTTCAATAAGCTGGAACATATAACGTTAAGTCTTTCAAGAAGAAAAATTGCTTTTTTACATTCTGCAGGTTCTAAAAAAACTAGTCCATATTAAGCCAGTCTTAAAGAACTAATCTAAAGACAAATTTATAGACCCAAACAGCTGACAGTTTTATTTTACTACTAAGAGACAAAAATCCAACTCCAGCGCTTATTTCTCATGCCTAAGCAGAGATGCTTAGCAAACATGCAAAGTAGGAGAGCAAGATACAGGCTTTTATTTAGAAATAAAGTGATAGGACAGAGCTCCCAGCTCACCCCAGGAGGGGACAAGAGAGTCCGGTGTGCTGCATTTGTCTGAACACTCAGAATTAACACAAGGAATTTCTCACCCCATCTCCCTCTGGGATACTGGCGTCTTGGTCTAGGAGCATATCAAAAGGCGACCTGCCCAGCCCCTACGGTGGGCTGAGGTATTGTCTGTTTGCTAAAGAGAAAGTTAACAATCCTGCTTCTCAAACTTCCTGGGTGATAAAATGCAACCTTATCTTTAAGGTGGGATCTTTTGCTGCTTTTTACTATGTTGTTTACAGCTGGGTTTGCATGCTAATCAGTTGCTTGGTTTGCAAAACCACCCCATCAGATCTGAAAAGGAAAGACAGCAAACAGGCCTGAGCCTTTTAGCATGCTAAAGTGAATGCTACAAGCGATTAGCATAATAAAAACATGAGGTACTCTTCTTTATCTGGGGAACACCCACCTATCTCACTGAAGAATGACTCTGGAGCTTAATGTTTAACACAGAGTCTTGGAAGGGGGTTTCCCTGCACGCAGTCACGTCGCTGACTCCAAATATTCTGCCTTGCTTTTTCCCGGAGGTCCTCCCCCCACTCTGACTACACCCACAGTCCCTGTCTCATTAGCAGAGATGCTGTACTAGCAGAAAGTCAAGGAACCACCATTACTAAGGCTTCCCAGACCTTCTCAGCTTGAGAGTCCGAGAGTTCTAATCCTCAGCTCTTAAGCATATCAGCGCATTAAGCGCAGGTTCCTTCTTAGAAAGTTGCCTTTCCCTTTTTTTCCCGGGAGTGCGCTTACCACGTAATCCGACTGCTTACTCTGCCGACTATCGGTCCGGTCCATAAACCGAGTGATCGTTGATCCGTCTGCGTTCCTCACACGCCTCTTCGGACGTGCCCCACACGCTTCCTTGGACGTGTCCCATGTTCAGGCGCCAGTTATCGGGTTTTTTCCGCCTCTCCCCCACCGGTCCTGCTCTCAGTCAGGACTACAGCTCTTTGTGTTACAAGCTCTTTCTGCGACCCTCCGAGCCAGCAGAGGGGAGGAAGGCAGGGAGAGAGGCTTGCCCCGATAGGCAGAGCAAGGGAGGTAAGCGCCGGCTGTCCGCCCGTTCCCGCAGCCTCCGGCGCTCGGCGGCGCCGCCGCTTGCAGCCGTTCCAGCCTCTGCCGCCGCCGCCGCCGCTGCTGGCCGCTGGCCACTCGCCGCTGGCCGCTTCTTTTTCGCCGGAGACAATCAGACGCGACAGGAAGTTCACTCGAAGGGAGAACTCGTTTATTGGGGCTCAGGGCATGGGATATATAGGGTGAAGTCTCTCCTGCAACTTTCACTTTTCCGAATCAGGCACAGAGTTGTGCACATGCGCAGCTGTCTCTGATGTGAGAAGCGGACCGGAGAGGGCGCAGCTAAACCTCAGGGGGCTTTTGGCGGCCACCCCTGCAGCGCGGCTGAGTTCTCAGTGGCCATCTTTGTGGCATGGCTGAGATTCAAAGGCAGTTCCCAGCAGCCACCCTCGTGGCGAGGCTGAGATGCAAAGGCAGTTCCCCACAGTAAGGAAGAAGTTAAATTGTCACTGTTTCCAGATGATGTGATATTGTACATAAAAATCCCAAAAGAATCCACCCCTAAACTACTAGAACTAATATCTGAATTCAGCAATGTTGCAGGATACAAAATTAATACACAGAAATCTGTTGCATTCCTATACACTAATGATGAACTAGCAGAAAGAGAAATCGGGAAAACAATTTCATTCACAATTGCACCCAAAATAATAAAATACCTAGGAATAAACCTAACCAACAAAGTGAAAGACCTATACCCTGAAAACCACAAGACACTTCTTGAGAGAAATTAAAGAGGACACTAGTAAATGGAAATTCATTCCATGCTCTTGGATAGGAAGATTTAATATTGTCAAAATGGCAATCCTGCCTAACAGAATCCACAGATTCAATGCAATCCCTATCAATATACTGACAGCATTCTGCAACGAACTAGAGCAAATAGTTCTAAAATTCATATGGAACCACAAAAGAATAAAGCAGGGGAATTACGCTCCCTGACTTCAAGCTCTAGTACAAAGCCACCGTAATTAAGACAATTTGGTACTGGTACAAGAACAGACCCATAGACCAATGGAACAGACTAGAGAGCCCAGATATAAACCCACTCATATATGGCCAATTAATATATGATAAAGGAGCCAGGAACATACAATGGGGAAATGACAGACTCTTGAACAGCTTGTGTTGGCAAAACTGGACAGCTACATGCATGAGAATGAAATTGGATTACTGTCTAACTCCATACACAATAGTAAACTCAAAATGGATCAAGGACTTGAGTGTAAGTCATGAAACCATAAAACTCTTAGAAGAAAACATAGGCAAAACTCTCTTGAATATAAACATGAGCAGCTTTTTCATGAACAGATCTCCCTCGGCAAGGGAAAGAAATGCCAAAATGAACTCATGGGACTACATCAAACTAAAAAGCTTCTGTACAGCAAAGGACACCATCAGTAGAACAAAAAGGTATCCTACAGTAGGAGAATGTATTCATAAATGACATATCCAATAAGGGGTTGACATCAAAAATATATAAAGAGCTCACGTGCCTCAACAACCAAAAAGCAAATAACCCGATTAAAAAATGGGCACAGGATCTGAACAGACACTTCTCCAAAGAAGAAATTCAGATGGCCAACAGGCACACGAAAAGATGCTCCACATCACTAATCATCAGAGAAATGCAAATTAAAACCACAATGAGATATCACCTCACACCAGTTAGGATGGCCAACATCCAAAAGACAAACAACAACAAATACTGGCAAGGACGTCGAGAAAGGGGAACCCTCCTACACTGCTGGTGGGAATGTAAATTAGCTCAACCATTGTGGAAAGCAATATGGAGGTTCCTCAAAAAACTAAAAATAGAAATACCATTTGACCCAAAATTCCACGCCTGGGAATTTACCCTAAGAATGCAGCAGCCCAGTTTGAAGAAGAGATATGCACCCCTATATTTATTGCAGCACTATTTACAATAGCCAAGATGTGGAAGCAACCTAAGTGTCCATCAGTAGATGAATGGATAAAGAAGAGATGGTACATATACACAATGGAATATTATTCAGCCATAAGAAGAAAACAAATCCTACCATTTGCAACAACATGGATGGAGCTAGAGGGTATTATGCTCAGTGAAATAAGCCAGGCAGAGAAAGACAAATACCAAATGATTTCACTCATATGTGGAGTATAAGAACAAAGCAAAAACGGAAGGAACAAAACAGCAGCAGACTCACAGAACCCAAGAATGGACTAACAATTACCAAAGGGAAAGGACTGGTGGGATGTGTGGGAAGGGAGGGATAAGGGAATTAAGGGTCATTATTATTAGCATACATAATACAGGGAAGTCACAGGGAAGGCAGTATAGGACAGAGAAGACAAGTAGTGACTCTATAGCATCTTACTACACTGATGGGCTGTGACTGTAATGGGGTATGTGGTGGGGACTTGATAATAGGGGCAATGTAGTAACCACAATGTTGCTCATGTGAAACCTGAGCATAAAATTGTATAGCAGTGATACCTTAGTAAAAAAAAATCCCTTTAACATTTCTTGTAAAGTTGACTTAGTGGTGTTGAACTCCTTTAACCTGTATTCATCTGAGCAGTCTTATCTCTCCTTCAATTCTGAGTGATAACCCTGATGGGTAGAATATTTTTGGTTATAGGTCTTTCTCTTTCAGCACTTATTTTTTTAATGGGATATAGTAAATAGATAGTGTTATATTGGTTTCAGATGTACAACATAGTGATTCAATAATTATATACATTAGTAGATGCTCACCATGGTAAATGTAGTTACACCCTGTTACCATACCAAGATATTACAATTACAATATTATTGGTTATATTCTGTATGCTGTTCTTCCATTCTTATGACTAATTTGTAAGTTGAGGTGTGTACCTGTTTATCCCCTTCATCTATTTCACCCACCCCCACTCTCTCCCTATGGTAACCAACAGTCTATTGCCAGTGTTTATGGGTCTGTTTCTGTTTTGTTATAGATTCCACATATAAGTGAAGCCATATGATATTTGTCTTTATCTGACTTGTTTTGCTTATCATGGTACCTTCTAAGTTCATCCACGTTGTCACAAATGGCAAGATTTCCTTTTTTGTGGCTGAGTAGTATTCCATTATATATATGTACAGCATCTTTATTCATCTATTTATGGGCACTTGGGTTACTTCCATATCTTGGCTATTGTAAATAGTGTTGTGATAAACAGGTGTGCATATCTTTTCATATTAGTGGTTTTCTTTCAGTGAATTCCCAGAAGTGAAATTGCTAAGTCACATGACATTTCTCTTTTTAGTTTTTTGGGGAACCTCTATATTATGGACCAACTTACATTCCTACCAACAGTGAGGGAGGGTTCCCTTTTCTCCACATCCTTGCCAGTGTGTTATTTCTTGCCTTTTGGATAGAAGCTGTTCTGACTGGTGTCAGATGATACCTTATCATGGTTTTGATTTGCATTCCCTGACGATTAGTGATGCTGAGAATCTCTTCATTTGTCTGTTGGCCATCTGTATGTCTTCTTTGGAAAAGTGTCTATGCAGGACCTCTGCCCATTTTAAATTGTTTTTTGATGTTGTTGTTTTTGGTATTGCATTGTATGAATTATTTATATATTTGAGATATAAGCCCTTTGCTGGATATATCATTTGCAAATATATTCTCCCAAACAGTGGGTTATCTTTATGTTTTGTTGATGGTTTCCTTTGCTGTGAAGGTTTTTAGGTTGACATAGTCTCACTTTTTATTTTTGCTTTTGTTTCCCTTGCCCGAGACATATCCAGAAAAAAATCACTCATGTCAATGTTCACAATATTTTTGCCTACGTTTTCTTCTAAGAGTTTTATGGCTTCGTGTCTTACATATAGGTCATTAATCCATTTACAGTTGACTTTTGTGTATGGTGTAAGACAGTGATCTTGTTTCATGCTCTTGCATATAGCTTTTTCTCATATAACCATTACTAAGCTGTGAGGTAGACTGCTTAGCTCCCTTTATTCTTTTTCTGTAGTTTTTCTAATTTTACTTCAAGCATGTCCCTGTGTCTCATTTTGTTCAAATTTCTGTGTTCATTTCTATAGGTCAGGCAAAAGTGCTACCTCTCCAAAACTTGATGGTGTAGGCGTCTGTAGGAACATCTCCGGGGTTGACTGCATGTGCCTGCTGGTTTTGGTTGGCTTGCCAGAAGTCAAGGGGGCTTGGGCTGGGCTGTCCACACTACTGAAGTGTAGGGGAAATATAAGTGAGTAGCTCACTTTGTTCCCATCCGTACTAACAACGTGTGTGAGGAATGTAAACAATGGTGCCCACGCCGCCCCCATGTGCGCTGGCAGTGTGTTGGGGGAGCGTGAGCGATGCACTAAACAGGACCTCTGGTCCCAGAGGGCCTTCCAACAGCTGACCTGCCATTTGTCAGGTGCTTAAATTCTGAAGGTCAGCTTCCTTCAATTATCGTCCAGGTTGGCTTTACACCCTCCAAATTGTGGCATTTTTTTCCATGTCCCACAGCTAGGAACTCTTCACTTCTGTAGCTTAGCAGTATCCCTCCCTATGGGGACTTGTGCTGGGGTGAGGCTCCTTCCCTATGATGAATTGCTCTGAGTACAGGTATAGGTTCAGTGGGTACATGGGAGGGTGTCAGCTCAAGCTTGCTCTTTGCTGCCACCGTGAACCTGTCTTCTATCCTTCTTTCTTTTTACTATTCAGCTTGAGTGTTCTCCATTACCGTGTCTTTCGAGTCATTGGTCTGTTCTGCATACTACAATATGCTGTTGATTCACTCTAGTGTATTTTTCATGTCATTTATTGTATTCATCTCTGGTTGGTTGTTTTTTTGTATTTCCTATCTCTCTTTAAGTCCTCCCTGAGTTCATCCTTTCTTCTCTCAAGTCTGGTGTGCATCTTTATTACCACTGCTTTGAACTCTTTATCAGGTAGATCATTTTTTTCTGAAGTTTTGTCTTGTTCTGTCGTTTGGAGCTTATTCCTCTGTCTCCTCATTCTGTTTGACTTTCTGTGCTTGATTCTATGGATTGTTTGAAACGGCTACCTCTCCCAGTCTTGAAGCATTGACCTTGTGTAGGATGGTCCCCTTGGTAGATTACATGTGCCTGGTGGTTTTGTCTTATTGGCTAGATGTCAAGTGAGCATGAACTGGGCATGTCCTGGGGTGGGGGCTCTGGAAGTGTGTTCTGGGGCATGTGGTCTGAGGGCTGCAGGTCCAAGGGACTCCTGGGTGGACACTGGCAGTGTCCATGCAGGTAGAGAAGGAGTGGTGGTGGGCCAGTGTTGGGCCGGGGTACACTCCAGGGAACTCCTGATCTGGCAGTGGGTGATGAGGGCTGAGACACACTCAGGGAACCTCTGGATTGGCACTGAGCAGCAAGGTCTGGGGGCACATTCAGGGAATTCCTGTGTCAGTGGTGGGGTGCCAAGGCCACTCACTGGGATCTCCCACCAGGTCTGTGCAGTGGGGCTGTGGCAGGGTGAGGCACTCTCCAGGGAGCACCATGGTAAGTGCTGGCTGATTCCAGTTGGATGGGATGGTGGCAGGCATGGTGTGCTCTTCAGGGAACCCCCTCGTCCAACTGGAAGGGGTTGTGCTGTGGTGGACAGCAGGTCGCAGAATAGCACACTTTGGCCATTTTATGAGTGAGCACCAGTGATACGTGGGCACAGGGAGGGTGAGCTGGGGGAACTGCTACCCACGTTGCTACCCTACAGCACTGCTAGATCTCCGTTGGCTGCAGGTGGTTGTGGTTCGTGGCCAGCGGCTGCCTAGACCAAGTGTGGAATGGCATGTGCGCCCCAGACTCTGCTCCTGGCTACACTATGAATGTGTGGAAGAAATGCAAACAGGCACTTACCAGCACCTCCGATCCAAGAAAGTTCTAGCACTTATCCTGCCAAACTGGCTGGTGCTTTAGTTCCAAAAATCATGTTTTTCACTTAGAGTCTAGATGCACATTAAAACAGAGCTTTTTTTCTGTGCCACAGAGCAGGGATAGGCACCCAGGTCCCTCTGCAATCTCTCTATTGCAGGTTGCTACAATGATGGTGAGGTTTCCACCATATGGTGTCTCTATCTTTCCTGTCATTGTTTATGTGATCTTTCTATCACTCATTGTACAGAAGGTGCTCACTCAGGTCTGTTTTTCCTCAGGGTGACTTGCTCTGTGTGTAGGTATAGATTTGGTGTGTAGTTGGAAAGAAGTAGGGTCAGGTTCTTTCTCTGCCATCTTCCCCCTCACTTTTGCATCAATTTTGAAGGTCAATTTTGCCAATATATGAAAGTTTTCCCCCAGCACTTTAAATATCTCATTCCACTACCTTCTGGCCCCCATGGTTTCTGATGAGAAATCAGCTGTTAATCTTACTGAGGCTCCCTTGTCTCTGATGCGTCTGTGCTTTCTTGCTGCCTTAAAAGTTTTGTCTCTGTCTTTTGACAATTTTATAATACTATGTCTCAGTGTGGATTCTTTGAATTTATGTGGCTTGGAGTTTGTTGAGATTCTTGGATGTGTGGTTTTGTCTTTTATGGAATTTGAACATCCATCACGTGGCTGGCAGTTGATGCCAGATGTTGACTAGGAGCTCAGCTGAGGAATTTGACAGTATAACCTATATACAGCCTTACTAAGTTTCCAATTTCTGACAGTATGGTTGCTGGGTTCCAATACGGAGCATCACGAGAGCGAGTGTTCCAAGACTAGGCAGAAGCTTCAGGTTTCATATGATCTGGACTCAGAAGTCACAGGAGAACCTTTTAGAGCATCCCAGATTCAGTAAGTGAGGAATCAGATGTCTCCTCACAATGGAAAAATATCAAATGATGGGGCCCATTTAAAATCCACCATTCCTCTCGATTCTGAAGGGAGTTGAGTTTCCTCAGCAAATAACAGAGAAGACCTGCCAAGGACAGGTCGCCCATCTCCGCGTGGGGAAGGCAGGATTTGTGACTGTCTTGTGCCTGTACCAGTGGGAGTAAAGGCCCTGTATTAAAGACAGAGAGGGGCAAAAAGGAATAAAGACCCTGCCTCCCAGGGAGAGAGAAAGAAGAGCCATCTCAGTAATGCTTTCTGAGATGTGAAGGGAGTAAGAATGCTGCTGGCCTCGAGGAGGTCAGAATCTTCAAGCTCTTGATTTGGTTAAAACCTCCCTCATCCAGGCTCAGCTTCCCTCCCAGGTACCCTATGACCAACTGTGTGTCAAAAGTCCAGAGGAAAGCACATTGCCTGCTACTCTTTTAGGTCGGTGAGTCTGAGAAATTTCCAGATGATGCCCTTGAGGCAACATGTGGAGTACACATGACCACATTATTAGGTAGAATTTATTTACTAACCTTCTAATTTAGCCAAATAACTTTGCTCTGAAGAATAACTCACTTTTCACCAGGAATCCCTTCTCTTCCAACTATACCCAAGTAGCATACATCCTGTCTTTAATAATAATTGCCATAATTTCTTGGATGCAGTTAGCTTAGGTCTTTGTATGCATTATCCAATATAATTCTCACAGCAACCCCATTTTACAGATAAGGAAACAGAGACTTACAGAAATAATTTTCCCAAGGACATGCAGGAAGGAAACCGCATAGCTGAGAATCAATTTCAGTTCTATTTGGTGCCAAAGACACACCCTTTACTATACCACGACGACTCCTTAAGATTCAATAAAATTCAAACTTGCCATAAGGATTATTTGTCCATATGATTAATTCAGCAATTATGTAGTAATTATCCCTGGCTACAGATATGCCTTCTACCATTGTTGGTATAAACAAATATTTAGATATGCCAAATTCTTATTGTTTGTCTCATTATAAGTTCTACATTTTCCATGAAAAGCTTGGCAATTATAAAAATAGCATCTGTAATATCCACTCTTTTTTGGTTCCTCACAATATTCTACATCAGGTGTGTCCATTTTAATCTCAAAAAATATACAATGAGGGGTCTTAGAGGAGACAATGGCAGCATAGAAAGAGCCTGAATCCACTTCCTCCCAACTATACAGCAAATCAAGACCTCTATACAGAGGAGTTTCTCCTGAAGGAGAACCAAGGCCTGAGTGAACATCTTCTGTAGAAGAAAGGGGAAAAGAATGAAAGGCCACATAAAAAATGCAGGAGAGATAGAGACACCATACAGTGGGAAACCCAACCCCAATAGGGTGACCTGCACTATGGAGAGATATTACTGAGGGACCAGGGCACAGATTTGACTACCCTGCAGTACAGAAAAAAAGACACAGTTTAAAATGCATCTAGACTCTAAGTGAAGGAAACCAATTTTAAGAACTAAACCACCATCATTTGCCAGGGGAACTTCTGGAACTTTCTCCACAATCACAGGTGTTGTCACAAATCATTATTTATATCCTCCCCCCTCCCCTGCGCATTGACAGTGTGATTGGGGGCAGGGAACAGGCTGCTGGGACACATTATAAGAATGCCAGAAGGAGAAGAGAGAGAGAAAGGGGTGAAAAAATTTAAGAAATAATAGCTGAAAACTTCACTGGAGAAGGCAACACATATCCAGATCCAGTATCTCAGAGAATCCAAACAAAATGAACCTCAGGGGCTCCACACCAAAATACATCATAATTGAAATATCAAAGATTAAAGATAAAGAGAGAATCTTAAAGCAACAAGAGAAAAGCAATGAGTTGTGTACAAAGGAAACCTCATAAGTCTGTCAGCTGAATTTTCAGCAGGAACTCTATAGGGCAGAAGGGAATGGCATGATATGTTCTATGTGCTTAAAGGGAAAGACCTGCAACCAAGAATAGTTTACCCAGCATAGTTATCATACTGCATGAAGGAGAGATAAAAAGCTTCATAAACATAGGTTAAAAGGGTTCAATACCACTAAACTGGCCTTACAAAAAATTTTTAAAGGGACTTTTAAAAAGTAAAAGAAGTGGCCATATCTAGAAGCAAGAAAATTATGAAATGAAAGGATGTCACTGGTAAAAGCAACAATACAGCAAAGGTAGATCAGCTGCGCAAAAGCTAGTATGAAGGTTAAGACAAAAGTAGTAAGTCAATTACATCTAAATATTTTTATTAAGTGAATCATTAAATTAAAAAGTGTAAAAGAAGACATCATAAAATATAGAGGAGCAGGAGTTAAAAAAACAATGCTGTTAGAGTATGTTCAAGCCTAAGTGACCATCAACAATATAGGCTGCTATGTAAGCACACTATTGCGTGAACCCCATGGTAACCACAGACTAAAAAAAGTCATCACACACAATGGAGAGAGCAAGAAAGGATCAGAGAAAAACAACAAAAACAACCATAAAACGTTTAACAAAATGGCAATAAGTATATACCTATCACTAATTACTTTACATGTAAATAGACTAAATGGTCCAAAAGACATAGAGTGACTGAATGGACTAATAAAAATTTAAATGAAGAACCATCAATTTCCTGCCTACAAGACACTTCAGACATAACACATGCACAGAGACTAAAACTGAAGGGATGGAAAAAGATTTTCAAGGCAAGGAAGTTGAAAAAAAAAAGAGGGTAGCAATATGCATATCAGACAAAATAGCCTTTCAAAGACTGTGACAAGAGACAAAGAAGGACATTATATGTTTAAAGACATTATATAATTAAGGGCTCCATCTAGCAAGAATATAGAACAATTGTAAATACATAACAATTGCACATAGCAATTGTAATATATAAGAATTGTAAATATCTACATACCCAACCTAAATACAAAGAACAAATATTAACAGATGTGAACAGAAAAAGTGACAGTAATACAGTAATAGGAGGGAACTTTAATGCCCCACTTATACCAATGGATAGATCATCCACACAGAAAAACAATAAGGAAACAGTGTTTTTTAATGACATATTAGCCCAAATGGACCTAACAGATATATAAAGAATATTATATCCAAAAAAGAGAATAATATTTGTTCTTTTCATGTGTATATGGAATATTTTCCAGGATAAATCACATGTAAGCCCACAAAACAAGTTTTAATGAACTTTAGGAAAATTGAAATCATACCAAGCATTTTCTCCAACCACAACAGTATGAAGCTGGAAATCAACTTTAGAGGAAAAAAAACTAAGAAATCTACAACACTTGGAGGCTAAATAACATGATACTAAAAAACCAATGGGTCAAAAAAGAAATCAAACGATAAAAAAAAAAAGACTTGAGAATAATAATAGAAACACAACAATGCAAAATTTGGCAGATATAGCAAAAGCAGTTCTAAGAGGGAAGTTTACAGCAATATAGGCCTTCCTCAAGAAATAAGAAAAATCTCAAATAAAAATGTAACTGTATACCTAAAGGACCTAGAGGAAGAAAAAGAAGAACAAAGCCCAAAGTTAGTAGAAGAAAGAAAATAAAGATCAGAGCAAAACAAATGATATCAAGTTTGAAAAAATACAAAAAAGATTGATGAAACTATGAGCTGGTTCTTTGAAAAGATAAACAAAATTGATAAGACTCTAGCTAGACTCATGAAGAAAAAAGAACTCAAAATCAGAAATGAAAGAGAAGATGTTATAATGGACTCCACAAAAATACAATTATAAGAGATTACTGACAAATTATATGCCAAAAAAATGGACAGCTTAGCATATATAAATTCCTAGAAACATGCAATCTACTGAGACAGAAATAGAAAATCTAAACAAACCAATCACTGTAGTGAAATTCAGGCAGTAATAAAAAAGCTCCCGAGAGAATGGCTCCTAACCAGATGGCTTCACAGATGAATTCTACAAACATTTAAGGAAGAGTTAATATCTGTTCTCAAACTATTCAAAAAAACTGAAGAGGAAGGCAATCTTCCAAATTCATTATATGAGGCCAGCATCCACCCTGATAGCAAAACAGGACAAACATACAACAAAAAAAATAAAATGACAGACCACTATCCTTCATGACATATATGCAAAATTTTTCAATGAAATTTTAGCAAACTGAATAGAAAAATACATTAAAAGGATCATTCACCATGAAAAAGTGGGATTTATCTCAGGGATGCAAGGATGACTCAATATCTGCAAATCCATCAATGTGATACACCACCACCTTAACAAAAGGAAGGATAAAAATCACATGGTCATCTCAATAGACGCTGAAAAAGCATTTGACAAAATGAATCATCCATTCATGATAAAAATTCTCAAAAAAGTGGGGAACATATCTTAACATAGTAAAGGCTATATATTACAAACTCAGAGCTCATGTTACACTGGTGAAAAGCTGGAGGTTTTTCTCTAAGTTCAAGAAGAATACAAGGATGTCCACTCTCTCCACTTTAATTCAATACAATATTGGAAGTCCTTGTCATAGAAATTAGGCCAAAAAGAGAAAAGGCATCCAAATTTGGTAAGGAAGAAGTGAAACTGTCACTATTTGCAGGTGTAATATTACATATAGAAAATCCTAAAGACTCCACCAAGAAATTATTAGGATTAATAAATGAATTCAGTATACAAAATCAATATGAAGAAAACTTGCAATCCTGTATAAACATAATGAACTAGCAGAAAGAGAAATTAAGGAGTCAATCCCAATTACAGCTGTATCAAAAAGATAAATACCTAGGAATAAATCTAACGAAGGAGGTGAAAGACCTGTACTCTATAACTATAAAAGAAATTAAAGATGACACAAAGAAATGGAAAGCTATTCTATGTTCATGGATAGTTAGAATTAATGTTGTTAACATGGCCTTAGTGTTCAAAGCAATCTATGGATTCAAAGAAATCCCTTTGAAAATACCAGTGGCATTTTTCACAGAACTAGAGTAAATAATCTTAAAATTTGTATGGAACCACAGGAGACCCCCAGTAGAAAAAGCAGTCTTGAGAAAGAAGAACAAAGCTGGAGGTATCATGCTTCCTGATTTCAAACGATACAACAAAACTACAGTAATCAAAACAGTATGCTACTAGCACAAAAACAGAGACATAGATCAAGAGAGCAGAATAGAGAGTCCAGAAATAAACCTTGCCTGTATGGTCAATTAATATATGATAAGAGAGGCGAGAATAAACAATGGGAAAAGACAGTCTCTTCTGTAAATTGTGTTGGGAAAACTAGAGAGCTACAAGCAAAAAAATGAAACCTGGTCACTGTCTTACACCATACACGCACAGAAAAAAACCCTAGAAATGGATCAAAGACATAAATATAAGACCTGAAGCCATAAAATTCCAGAAAAAAACAGAGGTAGCAAACTCTTGAACATTGGCATTAGTAATTTTTTTCTGGGTATGTCTCATCAAGCAAGGGAAACAAAAACAAAAATAAACGAATGGGACTACATTAAACTAAAAAGGCTCTGTACACAAAGGAAGCCATAAACAAAATGCAAGGGCAACCTACTATATGGAGAATGTCTCTGCACATTACATATACAAAAGGGGTAATATCCAGTATATATAAAAAAACTCAGACGCCTCAATCCAAAAACAAAAACAAATAATCAGATTAAAAATGGGCAAAGGACCTGAGCAGACATTTTTCCAAAGAAACAACAGACACATGAAAATATTCTCGGCATCACTAATCATCAGGGAAATGCAAATCAAAACCACAATGAGATGTCACCTCACACCAGTGAGGATGGCTAATATCAAAAAAAAAGAAGTAACAAGTGTTGCTGAGGTTGTGGAGAAAAGGGAACCTTCATTACACTGCTGGTAGGATTGAATTTGGTGCAGCCATGGAAAGCAGTATGGAGGTTCCTCAAAAGACTAAAAATAGAAATAAACAAATATCAGGAAGTGACTTGCCTTAGCAGATTAAAACATACTACAAAGCTGATGTAGTGAAAATAATACTGTGCTAGCATAAGATCAGATAAACAGACTGTGAAGAACTTAAACTTGTCCCTCAGAAAAGGTCTGTCCTTTTCCCTTGGCTTCTAGGAGGTGATCTCCAAGCCCTTGTGTGATTTTTTAAAAAACAACTACGTTTGAGGAAAACAACTTTGTTTTTTTGAGTTGCTGCCTATACATTTTACAGTATGATAACCCTGCTCACACCGAGTCAGAACATTTAGACAAGAACTGAGTTTAGGACACTCACCATAAGTTCCCACTTTACTTTTCCCAGGCACCTTCAAAATAACGACTAGAATTAAGTCTTCAGAAAGTTAGCAACCTCCACCCCAACTAACTTAGAAGTAATAGGTGCTTGTTACCCTGCTATCTCCTGCTCACTCATGACTGGGCACAGAAGAATGCCCTTCCTCCGGGCTCAGCTGTGCCCCCTCACTTCTGGGATCTGTAAGTAATAATAAATCTGGTAACTCTAGTTCCTTTGTGTGAACGTACTGACACTGCACCTTCCATCAAAATGACCCTATGGGTATCAATTCCCCACAAAGGGAACTGGGATGCTGAGGGCGCCACCTGCTGCCCTCTTGTGGGTGGCTTGCACCCCCCTCATTCATCAGGTCATAATCTACAGATTCTTAATTTAAAACAGCTCTGGCTTCTGTCAACATACCTTGGAATATCATGCCCTATAGGAATGTCCACTATTGCCATGTCCCCGGAGGGAGCCAAGGTACCCCAGGGAGGCCTAGTCCAGGCCAGTTCGGGCCAGGCCACCACTAGGATCCCTCCTGGGCCGTCCTGTGTGCTCTCCCGCATGTGTGTGCACACGTGTGTGTGTGTGTGTGGGGTTTCCTGTGGGGTGAGCCGCCCTGAGCAGGAGCTGCTGATGGGAGGCCAGAAGCCCGGTGGGCCCGTCCTGTCTACCCCCCAGCTCCCAGCAGGCTGGGTGGGCTGTGGAGTGATGGGGCGTCCTGCCAGGGGTTTGTCCTGAGCCCTGCAGGTGCTCTCATCTCACCCTCAGGGAGGTCTGTGCTGACACGGGCCGGTGACCTCTGAGGGCAGCAGAAGCAGGCAGGTGGGGTGGCGGGGCCTCGATGCCTGCGGGCCAGGACCAGTTCTTGTCTTTGCAGAGCTCCAGGAGGAAGGCAGAGGAGCCGGGGGACACCCAACCCCGTCTCCCAGTCAGGCCCGCACGGCACATTACCAGGCAGGGCCAGCGCTGGCCCAGGCTGAGCGAGGTCACAGAGGGGTCTGTGGAACCTAGGCCCAGAGACGCCCGGACAAGGCCACCCCCGCACTCTGCGGTCTGGGTCTACGCCAAGGTCCACGTTGACGGCTCAGATCCAGAGTGCCCGGGTCCATCTTCTTCCAGCCAGCCTCGGGGAACTGGAGTCCACCGAGGCCAAACTGGACGGTGAGAAAGCTGGGGTGGGTGCCTGAGAGTGCCCGAGGAGGGCTGGGGGTGCTGGGCATGCAGGGAGGAGCCCCAGAGGCTGCCGTTGGGCCAGAAGCAAAGACTGGCCTCAGACCAGCCGCTGGTGGACCCAGCTGGGAAGATGTCCTGGGTGGGCTCCTGGCCTGGGTCTATGGAAAACTCCAGAAGGGTTGTGTGTCTGGAACGGAAGCGGCCTTGGGGTGACTGTTCGTCCCCTTGCAGCTCCATCCCGCCTCAGGAATGAGTGCCGACTCCGGGTCCCTCTCCTGAGCCTCTGGAGGAGCCGGGGGTTGGTGCAGGAGCCCGGGCAGCCCCAGAGCCTGAGGATGGGCCACACTCAGGTGCGGGGCCCCCCTCCAGCAGCTGCCCTGGAGCTGCAGCGACACCGCGGGCAGGGACCCCCCCAGCTCTGGAGCCAGGGCCTGCACCTGGGGAGGCTCCTTCAGGAGGCCCGGAGCCCACACAGGAACCCACTCTTCTGCAGGGTGCCGGACGGTTCCAGAGTCATCCTTAGTTGGTCTCAGATATTTCCTCTAGGAGATGAAGGTGCTAAAAGCCGACTTTCTCTCCATATGTGTACAGGTGAGGGTGAGAAGCACGTGTACACCCCAGAGCTGCCAGTTGAGGACCAATCCACCTTTCACTGCGAGAGTTAGTCGCACGGGCAACAGTTCCCCACGGGAAAGAGCCCAAGTAGGGGGGACCATCCTGGGCTCTGGGAGATCTGCGTCTCCCAGCCCAGCCCCGCCCCACAGTTTCTGCTTCCTGAAGCCCGGGGAACGGGTGTCAGCCATGCCCTAGTCCCAGAATGTGAACGCCCTGTGCTGGTCTTTGCGTACCTGGCACAGTTGGCTGCTTGGGGCACCCAGTCCACATTCGCTCGGTGTCCTGACCACTCACAGGGGTGATTCTGGCCACTGCTGCTGCAAAATGCCACTTCCTGGGGTCTCAGGCAGGGACCAGGTCGGTGTGGGAGAGGGTGGTGTTTCTCCCAGAGGCCTTCTTGGAACAGCGACCCTCCCGAGCGGGGTCAAGTGCAAGAGTTCTCTGACCAGAGGGCAGCACAGTTCCTTCAAGCCAAGAGGCCATCCATGTCAGGGTGTGGCCCTGCAGGTCAGCTGTGGGAGCAGGCCCGGGTCCCCCAGGGACCCCAGTGGCTCGGGGTGTCCCCACGGCTCTCTCCCTTCCTGGGACCTGTTGGCCGGGCGGTGGTCTGTCTTCTCTGCACCTGCCCTGCGTCCCTTCAGGCCGAGCCCTCCTCTCCCAGCCTTGGATGCTGGGAGGGGCCGTGTCCACCTGGGATTTTCTTCCTGAGACCTCGGGCTCACCTGTGGCTTGGTCACCTCCTCAAGTGCAGGTAAAGATCCTTACCTGAACCCAGAAGCCCGGGAACAATGTAAGAATTCCCTGCAGCACAAGGCACTGCCACAGAAGGACCTCATGCCCATCCAGAAGGGTGAGACGCAGCTCTGCGTCCTCTTTGTCTCCCGTGATCCTGGTGTGCCCTCGAGGCCCTTCATGTCCCACCGCAACCCTTGTGTCCCTCTGCGTGCCCCACAACCCTCGAATCCCTTCCCTGCTGTTTCTTAGCTTCCCCTTTGATGGCTGAGAAAATGAGTGAAGGTTATTTGAGTGCTGTGTGCCCAGCATTGGTTCAAGTTCATTGATACGTGCCCTCATTTAATTCTCACAGTCCTGTTTGGGAAGGGCTATTAGGTCCTTTTTATAGTTGAGGAAAGTCAAGTTTAGAGAGGTTAAGTGATTTGCCGAAGGTGATTCTTAACAGCATGGAAGGGAGGGAGCTCAAATAACCAGACCACCTCAGAGCTTGCACTTTTAGTCATTGACCCTAGAATAACGCTTTAGACACTTTGAAGCTATCCTTATAAGAAAATTTTATTTACAGGCCGAATTCTGGTACTTTGGCACCTGCCCTAAAGCGGGGGAAAACCTTTTGGTGTGCTTTAATAAGTAAGATCTGCTTTCCGAGTGCAACCAGCAATGGGCAGAACACAAAACAATCCTTCAGACTACATTGTATTATTTACTTAAGATTTCTTTTATCTTCTTCCTCTCGTTGTATCTTTGTAAGCGACCTTCCATCCCCTCTGAGAGAAGGTGAAGATTGTTTTGTGTGTTGATTCCTTTGACGGCATCCGAATACAGAAACAAAACAAAAAGGGGAGAGAGGAACGAAGGAGTGTAAGCGAAAGAGCGGATGGTCAGGCGCCTCTCTGGGGCTGCTCCACAGCCGAGCCCCGCCGGTTCCGGCACTAGACCGCCTCCAGAGCAAGTCATTTCCATGATGAGTTCCTGCACCAGCTCTGAGAGCAGAGCCGGACTCGGGTCGGCCTCAGAACTCGGGCCAGTTCTAGAGCCAGCCGTAGCGCTCCCGCCAGAGGCAGCCCGAGCCGAGGCACGAGCCGGCGGCGTCTCTAGCGTCAGCTACAGCGGAGGCCCAGCCTGGGCGTCTCCATTGCCGGGTCTCAGCGTGTGCTAACGCCGGCCGGTCTCCTGCCCTAGACGTGCACCCCCCCTGGAACCTGAAGTCGAGTGTGGAGACCGGGACTGAAAGGAAGGGCTGTATTCACTGACTGTCCTTGATCCAAATGTGCAACCCGGCAGCCCACGCCCTGGGGCCCGCCTGGCTGTAGTTGGGGAGGTCACAGAGCTCAGGAGACTTGGGGTTCACAGAGCAGTTGGTGGAAGCAGGACACATGTTGGGTGCGTGGGAGCCCTTGGGGCTGCACGTGGCCACGGTGAGGGGAGGCATGCTAGGGTGAGGGCGGGGTGCCCCAAGGTGCCCAGGTAGCTGCGTGGCCGGGACCTTCCCCACAGGAAGCCTCGAGAGCACAGTTCTGCCATCCTGCTTCCACCGCGCTGGGCACGTGGCACAAGGGTGAGCTCGCTTATGCTGAGGGAGCTCTAGGAGAGAAGTCCTCCGCTTCCTCCTGTGGAAGCGGGTGCGGAGCAGGGGTGATCCCAAGGTTCCACAGCCTTGTGGAAGTGGCTGTTGGCCTTATCTCTCTGGTCCCCTGTTCTGCAAGTCCTGAGCAGGACTTGATAATATGGGTCAACGTTGAAACCAAAATGTTGCTCATGTGAAACCTTCATAAGTTTGTATATCAATGATGCCTTAATTAAAAAAAAACTAACAATGACTTTGTAACATCACCTTACATCGAGCCTATATTCAATTGTATCTACTGTGAACAATTAAATATTACTTATGGCTGTACGAAGTTCTATGATTTGCACAATCCATAAATTACCTAGCTATGCGTTCACTGTAGAGCGTTGATTTAGGGCAAGATGACTGGATACACCTTGCCAATTATTACAGTATAATCCTGGGGTTATCACTTTAGAGGTCGTTACAGACTGAATGTTTGTGTCTTCTACAAAATTCCTATTTCGAAATCTAATCTCCAATACGGTGGTATTTGGAGGTGGGGCCTTTGTGAGGTAAGTACTTCGTGAGGGTAAAGGCCTCATGAATGGGACTGGTGCCCTTAGCAGACAACAGAGAGACAAGAGCAGCCTCTTTGGGGCCATATGAGGGTACAGGAAGATGCTAGTCTGCAACTTTGAAGAGGGTTCCCATGAGAATCCAACCATGGTAGCACCCCATTGTGACTCTGACTCCAGAACTGTGAGAAATAAATGTTTGTTACTCAAGCCAACCAGTTTATGGTATTTTGTTATAGCCGCCCAAGCTAAGACAGGGCTTATATATCTCTTTGGGAACCTAAGTCAAATTTTTGGAAAAATACACCTATGCTCCAATATGCAACACGGTGCACACAACTTCTGAGAGTAAAAGGCCCTCTAGGAACTGGTTCGGGGAGGCCTCAAACTTCAGATTAAGGAGGTCAGCGCCTTACTTGCAATTTGTAAGCTGTCCGTGGGGCCACACCACCCCTGATGAATACAGAGCTGACTCAGAGTTGCACATATATTTTCAACTGTGAACTGGCCCCTCCAAGAACGAATCCTGTGCGTCATCTCCGCCAATTCGCTGCCCAAGTTCCTACCCTGCTGAGCCACATTCTTGGCCAATGTCTTTCCAGCTTTTAAATTCCTCCTGAAGCAGGTGGTCCCTGTCAATTCTCAGGACTATCTCCTCTTTGGCCTTAAAAACTACTGCTTATTAACAGGAAAAGCTACTGTATTTCATCAAATTTAAGATGCCATTGGTTGAAAAAAGGAATCCCAATTTCAGAAATGTTAAAATGCAAAGAGAATGTATAAGTCTTAGTGCCTTACATATATGGTTGGTAAACAGCTGAGGTATCAACCGCCCTGCAAACCGAGCTATTCAAATCTTGGGGCTCCTCCCTTCCCCAAATCTTGAAAAGGGTTAAGCAGGGGTCTTCTCAGCCTTTCTCCATCTCTGGTCAATGTCTTCCCAGCTGGCCAGTGCCTGTGCCTCACAGGCGGATAGTATTTCAGATGATGCCATAGGTTGCAAAGCTTTCTAATTCCCTCCAGAGCATGTATTTCTGTACTATCAGTGCTGCGCAGAGAACTTAGTTCCCTGGATGTGTGGAATAATTTCCTAAATAAATAAGTGAAGAGAGGGTGGAGAGGCAGGGATGATAATAGTGGGAACCGGGCAATTTGAAATCTTATCTTTAGCTCTCTCACCACCAACGATGGGAGGAACTGAAAACCAATTGCCCAGAGAAGCCGATTAGGATAGCAAAGTTCAGACAAAATGTTGAGAATAAGTCATGAAAAATTCGATGGTGTTTCAAGAAAGAGGGAGATACCAACTCCTCTGGGCCATGGCTTTAAGGCTTATGTAGTGCAAACTTCTTCCTTCAGGGTCCTCTGGTGCAGAGCTCTATAGGTCTGGAGGAAGAGAAAGCAGATAGAAGACTCCAGGCCTGTCCAGCTTCCAAACACACAATTAGAAACTTGTTCTCCCTCCCCTCTCTGTACCCTGATACACAAGAAGATGCTTTAGCCCAGGAGAAAACCCGAAAGACTGGGGTTGAGTCCCTCAGACGCCAAGAAACAGTCTGCATTCCTGTCAAAATAGCTGCATTTTGTTAAAGAACTTGCCTCAGGCTCTAGGGGATGGATTTCACAACGTTCTTTCTGGAATAGGTACACATGCCAAAGATGCTCAAGCATTTATTTAAATCACCTTAGTAATACTAACAGCAATGACATCAATAATACTAGCAAATATAAGAACTTTGTATATTAACTCATTTGATTCTCAAAAGAGTAAAAAACAACAACACATAAGTACAATGTTAAGTATGTTCCCCCGTTTTACAGATAATGGCAACAAAGAGGTTACGGTAACTAATCCAAAATCCCAGTTTGTTGGTGAAGGAGCCCAGAGTGGAATTTAGGTTTCTCTGACTACAAAACTAGCACTCTTTATGTAATACGGTGTGTTCTTGAGGAGAATATATATGCTCCAGCTGTCTTCTCTGGAGGTGCTATGGAATCACATTTCTGAATTCTCATTACAAGACCAAGTCTGCAACTCAGAAGAATCTGTTTGTGCTTGGAACCTTCAAGCTGAGACTCAAATTCCTGTCTATTCTCCTAGAGGTCATTTTGCCAGTGACTCTTATGGCTATGAGGGGAAAGGAGAAAGATGCAGGAGGGAGTCACAGCTACAGGCATATCAGAGACGTATCTAGAAATGCAGGCATACTTAGAAAACGGCAGCCCAGGTGTGCCATTATCATAATCCACAAATAGGTTCTGTTTTCTCTACATAAGCCCACATTTAAGCAAGGCACTGTGGAGGAGAGGAATACAGAGATGAAGGCTCGGGTCTTCCTTCCACCATAGACAGATTTTCAGACAGACACCGTATCGTTCTTTGGCTAAGTCAGCCACTCTTTGAAGCAGGGAACAAAAATGCTTCTGTTCATAAAAACACCCTGGACTCACTGGGTCACTAAGATTAAACAGCAGCAGTCACACAAAAGCTGTCACACACTCACACTGGCACTGCTACACAAGGTCACCCGCTTCACCAACCTGGTGACAGTCACAGTCACACAGGCGGTTACAATCTTAAGTCACACGCACTACGCCCGGTCAACAGTAGGCCCCCACAAACAAGCCATTAAGGCCTCATAATGCAACCCTCCTTGGAACACAAGACGGTGTGAAAATAAGACAAAAACCGTGTGAGCTCCACCTCCCCCCAAACCCAGCTCTGCCAGAAAACAAGATGGGTTCCATCAGGCTAAGTGAAGCCCAAAACGAAATGGATGCCACTCTCTTATCCTGGGTACTCAGAAGAACCACAGGCATTTGCTCTCTGAAGCCCAAGCAGCCCAGCACAGACAAGGGCTGGGAAGTAAACCAATAAGGTGCAACCTTCCATCAACCAATCATGACCAAACAGATTTGTATTCCCTCATTCATATAAACACACCAATATGGGCACCTGTATTGTTGGGCGGCTGACTCTGGGGAGGTCTCTCCCTGCGCACTAGGTGAAACCTCAACCTGGACAGGGGGGAGGGTTCTTGACTCTGAACTAGAAAGAATTCTTGAACAGGTCAGACAAGGGCAGGTAAGGAAGGAATTCAATAGAGCAAGAGCAGTAGTGAAAGGCAGCCGCCATC
>JAQQAC010019400.1:5771837-5785432 GCA_029783875.1 Phataginus tricuspis
CATTTAGGATTTCTTGCCCCGCCATAAGATAGAGTCAGTTATTGGCTGATTACCATAAAATGTTAGGAATTGTACCTCCTGTGGGTAAAATGGAAGTTCCTATGGCCGGGATCCTCACCTGGCCCTAAACTACTTAATGATGTAATTGGCTTACTGCTAGGCTAATGCTTCCACACCCATTGGCAATGAGCTATTATTGTCTGAGTCACTGTATAAAGAGCTCTACCTAGTGCTCTGGGCAGAGGCAGAAATGGAGGTGGATTACGGACCTGCAGACATCTAGATGCAGACGTATACTAATGCTCAACCAATTAGAGTGAAAATAAAGCTGGGTATAAACCTTTTTTTTAATCCCATGAATGTTTTGTTGTCATTTCTTGGTCCCTCCAAATCCATAGCTGAAGCCCTCAGGCAAGACAACTGGCATAGTTGGCAGGATTTGCTGTAGACTGAAGAACAGAACAGGCTGCCCTCGTGGGAGGGGTGTTTCAGTGGGCTTCCCCTATGGATGGGGAGACATTCAAGTGTCCCCCAGTGGGCATGTGTCTGCAGTGGCTTGAGTCCTAGAGGACTGGGCCCCTCCCCAGGATTGGGAGGAGGTGGAGGTGATGCATGAGGCAGTAGAGTTGGCCCTTGGCATAATAAGGAGGTCCTTTGAGAAACAGAGTGTCCCTTGCCAGGTAGGAAGGGTGGTAGTGGACATTCACTGTCCTCCCACACAGATACCTCCACAGTCCCACCGTTTGTTTTGGACTTGAAGCCCAGGACTTGGCAGCACAGGAGAAACCGCCAACAGTGTGGCTGTATCATTATGTTGATGATATTATGCTCATATTTGATTCTTTTTCAGATATAGAAGTTGCAGCACCTAGATTGCTACAACATCTACAGGAGAAAGAATGGGCTGTGAACAGTGCACCAAGGTTCTGGGACCTGATTCATTAGTCAAATTCTTGGGGGTTGTCTGGTCAGGTAAAACTAAAGTTATCCCAAAAGCAGTCATAAATAAAGTCCAGGCTTCCCCTACCCCTACAACTGTGGCATTATTACAAGAGTTTTTGGGGTTTTAGTCTACTGAAGAGTGTTTATCCCACACTTAGCACAAATTCTGCAGCCCTTATACTGGTTGGCACAAAAGGGCATCAGGTGGGACTGGGACGGGACATGTGCATCTGCTTTGCCACTGCTAAGCGGGCAGTCAAGGCTGTGCAGACCTTGAGTGTGATGGACCCATCAAGGCCCTGTCATCTAGATGTTCATGTAACCAAAGATGGTTATGGCTGGGGCCTCTGGCAGTGGCTTGAGTGGACCTGCCAATCTATTGGATTCTGGTTGCAACTCTGGAAAGGAGCAGAGGTCTGGTACACCTTGACAGAAAAGCAGTTGGCTGCCATGTACCACACCTTGCTGGCTACAGAGCCCATCACTGGAACAGCCCCAACAAAGGTAATAACCACCTATCCCATTGCAGGGTGGGAATGAGACAGACCCAAAGGCCATGGAATGGCGTGGCACAGACAGCAACACTGGCTAAGTGATGCACCCTCTCTACTAGCCCCTTGAGTGGAGAAATACACTGGCTTATTGGGGCCAGTGACATAGACCAGTGAAAATCAGCAAGAATTTGCTTTGGAGCCTTTAGTAGCAGAAAGCCCTTATTGGGAGGGAAGAGTCCCTATGCCCAAAGATGGTACACAGACGGCTCCAGCTGTGGGCAGCCCCCAAAATGGAGGGCTATGGATTTCCATGCTAAGACTGAGACGATCTGGATGGAGGATGGGGAAGGAAGAGCAGCCAATGGGCAGACCTGTGGGCAGTGTGGCTCGTGACCACCCAGGAGCCCTCCCCACTAGCTGTCTGCACTGATAGCTGGGCCACTATCGAGGCTTGACTCTATGGCCACCGACATGGTACCATACCAACTGGATGGGTGGTCACCAGCCCCTCGGGGGCAAGGGCTGTGGCAAAACCTATGGACCTCTGGTCAGACTAAGACAGTTACCATATATCATGTGACTGGTCATTTGCCTTTGGTCCCCAGGGAGGGATGAAGCAGACACATTAGGCCAGGTACATTGGCTAGAAGGAAAGCCTGCTTCTGATGTGGCCTAATGGTTACATTAACCCTTGCAGGGCAAAAGATAATGCAGGCTATAGCCCATCAGCGGGGCCTGCCTTTGACCTTTTAAGAAGTCAGCAGAGCCTGGAAGGAGTGTGTGTGCTCCAAAAGGGACTTACATTGAGTCCCACAACATGGGACAATAGTAAAGGGGCTGATACCCCTGGTCGGGTGGCAGATAGACTATATTGGGCCTCTGCCCATATCAGAAGGGCATCAATGTGCCATGACTTGTGTGGACACAGATACTTGACTTTAGATTGTTTTTCCTGCACATTGTGCAGATCAGAAAATGACCAAAAGAGACCTAGAATGTCTCTTGGCAGCCTATGGCTAACTGCAGGTGATTGGGAGCGATCAAGGCACCCACTTTACTGGACATGCACCACAAGAATGGGTGCAACAATTAGGGGTAAGGTGGAAGGTTCATGTACCATATAACCCTACCAGGGCAGGCACAGTAGAGAGGTATAATGGTTTGTTGAAATTTGTCCTGAAGTCAGACAGCAACAGTCTACAAGGCTGGTCAGTCCGTTTATGGACAGTGCTACAGCCTTTGAATGAAGGAATACTGAGTCCCATGGATATACTAACACATATTGCTGCCTCCCCTATACAACTGCATGTACAAAACCAAGGAGGAATTGTTGAAGCCAGGGTTTGGTCACCAGAAAAACATCTTGCCAGTACCAACTGTGGTAAACCCTGGAAACTCCATTGAGTGGATGTGGCCTTGGACTTTCTGACACATGGACCAGCGATGGCTGGTCCTTATGGCACCTCGGGGACAAAGTCTGGAAGCTGGGCTCCTGTGTGTCCTTGTAGTAACAGCAGAGTGCCCCCCCCCCAAATTATGGTAGCATATCCTACATTGCTGGAAGGTAGGATCATCTTACCAGGGAGTTTTGTCTTATCACTGTGGCCAGTGCTAGCGCTTCCTGTAGCCCTACATATAAACCCATCAGTAATTCCCACAGGGATAGGTGTGAAGGTCTGGTACACTAGACCAGGACGGGACCCCTTTCCGGGCACTGTCCTATGACAGGACCACTCTCTTGCATGCATCCTCCCTATGGACAAGATTTACCTATGTTGGTGTCATGAAATTATGTCTTATCACCCTTAAGGTTAATCTCTTCTACAGTCTTCGTGGATTGGGCCCGCCCCCTAGTAATAGCTGCTGCTTGCTGAGCATGCAAAGAACTCCCTGCTGGTTCAGCTGCTGGCCTCCCATGGAACATGCAAGTCGTGGACTCAATGTGAATAGGACTTTGAATGCAGCTGGATTCTCAGGCTTGGATTGTCAAGGTTTTGTTGTTATCTGTATCATAATTTCTGTCATTTGTATGTTGTTCATAACCTCTGTTGCTGTTGTGGAATCTAGTTACAGTGGTCTGGCTTTCTCACACAGGGGCCATCATGGAAGACTTGGAGCACGTAGACTGTGAGGCAAGAACCCTAGAGGGGGTTACCAGTCACTGGAGTACCTGTCCAGAGGAGGGGTAGAGAGGAAACACCCATTCTCTCCTCTGCCTGCGTTCCTGGTACATAATTGATCAGACATCCACCAGTCACCAGGGACCACACACAGAAGTCCTCCTGCTGCTTGGGAGCAGAACCTGTAGCCAGCCTGCGGAGAACATCTGAGCCAGCCATGTATACTGAGCTGCCTGTGATTACTGTGAGAATAAACATGATAACCCCCCTTCACCCCCCGACTTTTTGTCCTTGCCTTTCTTCAGCCTTACCAAATTCATAGAGAACTTGCTCCAGGCAGGGAAACCCCACACCCTCCTTCCAGATCTACACCTGGGATATCATTTACATTTACCAGATTGATAAAGATCCAATGGTTTGGTGGCTTGACCTAATGGATGAGAAATTTACAGCCCAAAAGCTCAGAAAACACACTTTTTGAATATACATGTAACAGGTATGAAAACTGATCACTTTTGAGGCTATAAAGGAAGCCTTATTCAGTTCCAAAGAACTGATGTAAATGTCTGAATATAATGCAGTAACATTAGGAATAACAAAAAACAGCCATGACTTTTGCGCTAAAGAACTCAACATTAAATTAAAGAACTAAATGTGGAAATGAATAACAATGAAAACACTAGATGCCAAACTTGTAGGACACAACTTATGTAGCAGAGGGAAATGCACAGCTTTAAGGACATTATAAGGAAAAACAAACTAAATTCTCAATTCAGAAGTGTAGATTAAAAGAGACAGAACACAAATTATAAACAAAGGGTGAAAATCAATAGAGAATTAGGAGAAATAAGAGAAAAGGCTAACCAAACCAAGAGATAGGTTTTTTTTAAAAAAGATCAACCATCAGTATCAAAGTTGATCAAAAGAGAAAGATGCAAATGAGAAAATAAGAAACCAAATGAAATTTTAAGAAAAATAAAAGCATCTTAAATGACTACTTACAAAGTTGACAACCTAGACAAAATGAATACATTTCTAAAAAATGTAAAATACCAAAATTGACACAAGGAACAGAAAATTTGAATAAACTTAAGAAATTGCAATGGTATAGAAGAAGAAAAAGCCAAAACCCAGATAGATTTACAAGTAAATTTCAACCAAACTCTTATGAAGGTATTTGATCAACTATTTGATGAGATAAACAGTGTAAGAAAAAACACTTTTAGAGCCCAAATGTGAAGTATGTGGAGATATGTTCCAACTCACCAGTAGTCAATAATAATAATGCAAACTAAAACATCCAAGGAAGACAATATTAAGTACATACAGAGACATGGAAAGAGGTGCTGCTGGTAGGAATCTAAACAGTTCCAATCATTCTACAAAGTAATCTAATGGTACCTAGTGAAACTGTGTAAAAAATCCTTTGTACAATATTCCAGGGTAAATATTCTAACTCAGGTTAGGTCCACAAGGGGACACGTATTAGGATTTCTTTGTGGCAGCCAGGGAGTGTATCCATCATTAAAGGAATGAACAAGTAAAAATTAGTTAAGTATATACTGTGAATTACCACGCAAATGTTAGAACCAATGAATAGCATTAGAGCGCTGTGCTCAGAGGAACATGATAGAAGAACAGTGCTGAGGTAGGAAAAAATGACACTTTCATAGCATAATACCATTAATGTAAATTTCAAACACATGACATATGACTTAAGAGCTACATATACATTGAAGGGAGCATACGAAACACATGTGCATGCCTATCGGGGAGAACAGGATGTTAGACCTTCACATGGATGTCAGTGCTTTCAGTTAAGAGAAACTGAAAAGGTGATCATATTTCTTTCAGGCTCAGTTTAGTTATCTGTAAAACTGAAATAATAATTTCACCCTTTCAAGCTTTTATGAGTATTACCTGAAAGAATGTAATATATGTAGACAGTTAATGGCAGTTATTAATGGTAAAAATCAAGCAGGAGTTTCAATTGCATGCCTGAGAGCCAGCTGCTCATGTGAAACAGAATTGTAAATTCAACCTGTGTGTCCTGCCTCCCAATATCTAGGTTGTATCCCAAACAGCAGTGCTTTAGGCCTTGTCTCTGATCTTGGAACGGGAACTGCAGTTCCAGAGTCTCTCTGAGTTTCCTATTTGAGGCTGTTAGGACTCTGCCTTCTATAAAGTATGTTTAAACTCATACTGCAAACAGAAAATCAAATAATTCCTTTAAGATGAAGAGCCAGTCATTAAACTGGTGGATCCATTATTCTCTTAACTTGACATTCTTTCCTTAAAAGCCTACGGCGAATCAACACCACAGATAATTTTAATTCTTTATGAAAAAGCCTGTTAAGGAGTTTTAGGTGAATTTTTAAAAATTCATCCTTATTAAGAAACAAACTAATCAGTACAAAATTAATTTTTAACAACAAATAAAATGTAACAATTCTATTAGCTTTATGAAGGCTGTGGGCCCAACGTTCATATATTTTTTATATCTAAGTTTTTTCCTCAGGATAAACAATTATGTCATATAAAAGATTAGGACGTTCTCACATGTATAGCGAACATAGGGTGCATGAGTCAGAACTCTAATTCCAAGAGACAAAAATTCAATTCAAATTAACTTAGGCCATAAAAGGAAATTTATTGGATCACAAAAATTAAAAAGCAAAAGATGGTGTAGACTTCAGGCACGCCTGGATCCAGAAGATTAAACAAATTCATCAGATTTCTGTCTCACATCCATTTCCTCTGTGTTTTATTTACCTTGGGAAGGTTTTCCTCATAGTGGCAAAAAGGGTACTGGTGAGTTTTAACCTTACTAAATCCTCAAAACGTGCAATTCCAGTGGGGGAAAGATCTCTTACTGCCCAGAACAATACCACTACCCTTCCCCAGCCCCTCCACCCAGGGCTCCATTGGCCCAGATATGGTCATTTTCCAGTCCCTTATTAACCACTAGGTTGAAGGAAATAATTGGCCCGCCTTTGACCAATCCATTGCTCTCCCCAATTAACAGTGTCATCAGAATGATATGCACTGAGGGTGAAGTGAGTCTCAGGGCATAAAACAGATCCAAAAGTAACAGATGTCTACTATGCAGACTATTTCAAATAAGGGATGTTCATGAATAGAATGCTTTTCCATATGCATTACATTCATAGAATTACTAATCAAAGAATTCACTGATATTTAGTAAGGACTGAGTGGTGACCAAATGTTTTCTTTCTCATAATCACAGAGTTTCCCTGTTATGAATTTTCTTATGTCGTCTAAGGGCGGAGGCACATCTGAAATTATTCCCACATTCGTTACAGTTATAGAGTTTTTCTCCAACATGAACTCTCTGGTGGAGCCTAAGGGACAAGATCTGATGGAAAGCCTTCTCACATTCATTGCATTCATAGGGTTTCTCTCCAGTATGAATTCTCTGATGTTGATTAAGATATGAGCCACAACTGAAGGCCTTCCCACATTTGTTACATTCATAGGGTTTCTCTCCCGCATGACTTCTCTTATGATGAATTAGAACTAAAGGATCACTGAAGGCTTTCCCACATTTACCGCATTCAAAAGGTCTCTCTCCAGTATGAATTCTATGATGTCGATTAAGTTGTGAGTCAGTCCTAAAAAACTTCCCACATTTGATGCACTCATAGGGCTTTTCACCGGTATGAATTCTCTGATGTTGATTAAGGTGAGAGCGATAGCCAAATGTCTTCCCACATTCATTACATTTAAAGGGTTTCTCTCCTGTATGGATTCTTTGATGCAGAGTAAGGGCTATGCGTCTGCTGAAGGCCTTTCCACACTGACTACATTCGTAGGGTTTCTCTCCAGTGTGAATTCTCTGATGTTGATTAAGGTGTGCGCTCTGTCTGAAGGCTTTGTTACATTCCTTACATTCATATGGTTTCTCTCCTGTGTGAATTCTCTGATGTTCAACAAGGAAGGCATAACGGCTAAAGGCCTTCCCACATTCACTGCATGCAAAGGGTTTCTCTCCGGTGTGAATTCTCTGATGTTGAGCAAGGTGTGCGCTCTGTCTGAAAGTTTTGTTACATTCCTTACATACGTATGGTTTTTCTCCGATATGAGTTCTCTGATGTTCACTGAGAAAGAAGTCATGGCTAAAGGCTTTTCCACAGTCATTGCACGCACATGGTTTCTCTCCATTGTGAATTCTCTGAGGTTGGGTAAAGAATGAGTAGCAGCTAAAGGCAGCACCACATTCATCATATCCACGGGGTAATTTTCCAAAATGAGTTGTTTGATGTTGAGTAAGTAATGAGTGGAAACTTAAGAGATTTGAAAAATCGTTACTTTCATAATGTTGCTTCCCAGAAGGAATCCCTGTATCTTTACTAAGGTATGTATTCTGGCTGAATTCTTCACGTTTATTACCTATCAGAGATTCTTTCTCGGCATGTAGTCTTTTATGTTCAATTAGGACTGAGTTTGAGGGGAACATTTTATCATAAATATCAATTTTATGTACTTGCTCTACTGTGGGGACTCTCTGTTGTGTTAAAAGTACTGACTTCAAAAGAATGCTTCTCTTAGAATTATTATATCCACTGTCTCTTTTTCCAGCAGAGATTTCCTTAAGAGCTGTTACTTGCCTGAAACGCCTCTCTTGACTTCCTTGCTCAAATTCACCCGCATATCTCCAGGCTTCTCTGAAGCTGGAACATTCAAGCTCATAACTTGTAAGTCTTTCCGTTACCATTCTCTGTGATATTTCCTCTTCATTAATGTACCATTTTGGAGGCAATTCCTTGATTTCATACCAAGACTCCCAGTCTGAAAAATATCAAGAAAGCAAACGTCTCCTTTTCCCCTTTGCAAGGAGAAAGAAAACTGTTACAGGGGAAATTGGAAGAATTTAATTGGGAGAAGGCAGGGAGAAAGTACATGATTTCTGCATCTCTCAAATATGGCCATGCAAAATAAACAAAATACAAAGAATGCACAAAGAGTGAAGACAGCTGACAAGGGAAGGTATATTTGCTGATGATGGGGAGGACGTGACAGGGGAAATGTAGAGCAGCAGGCATATTAATATACAAGCAAGATGTAGTGCATGAAGGCGCAGACAAAGCTAAATGCCACAAAGATAAGGAACTGAGAACAGTTCATAATCACAGTTTCCTTGCCTCTAGTCTTTAAAATCTCCAGCCCATTATCCTGCACTATCCATTCCCATTCATAAGACTAAAAGCTCCATGAGGACAGGGACTAATATTTACTTCTTCTTCCTCTTACTGTTGCATTTAGTGCTTAGGACAATGGCAGCATTTTGTTGAATGAATGAATGCTGACAGGATGCTCAACAAATTCTAATATTTTATCAGAAACTAGAAAAAAATGATGGTTTATTTTCTTCAGTGTCTAGAGGAAATCTGGAGTTAGGTATTCTCATCATTGACAGAAAAATGCTGCCTAAAGAATAGATACTTGATACTTTCAGGAGATGATACGGTTGAGATAAGATGGAAAGAAAACTGTTTTGTTAAAAGATGACAAAAAGACGAAATGAGAAAGTCCTTTTCATGTCACACTACAGTATCAGACAATATATTCAACTATATGGAATCTACTACCAACCTAGCACTTGGTAGAGGGGAAAAAAAGTCTGAGAAACAAGTCCTTAAACTCTAAGGGGAGAGAGAAAACCTGTGAATACAAAAATTCAGTATCATGCATAATGAAGGACTAGTTAATATGACACACATTATTAGTAGTAAGTACAAGAAAAACAGATCAAAACTCACTATCTTAGTTATGGAATAATTCTTGGAGAGTATGAGCTTGATTTTCAAGGCTATGATCAAGCTTCCAAAATACAGTGATTAGTTCAGTAACAGTCATTTTCATGTTTCAATATACTTCAGGATTATTTTAGAATTACACACGTTAACATATTTCAGTTGATTACATACAGTCTTTTGCATAACAGCTTCTCATCTGTTGAAAGAGAAGCTTCCTCCAGACTAGGTCAGCACGAATTAAAAAGTGAAGAACATATTATGCATCTGCACCTTTCTTCTTTCCCATATGTCTTCCACTCAAGAAAAGCCCCCATCCCCACCAGTCCCCCTATGCCAGCTGTGGATCTACTTTTACGTGGGCCCCCATCTCAACCCAGGCTGGAGAGGACTTTGTTCACTGAACCTGTTAGAACCATACTGTTACTCATACTTTTACCCCAAATATAATACTTCTGTTCTTTCATCCACTCTCCTAGGACCTCCTTTCCTGTATCCACCACCCAGGGCCAGTACATTCTCTCTCACCAAGAATGAATCTTTTCTCTACTCCAGACAAATGTCAGCTTTATGAAATACCTAATGTTGGAATCTGGGTGAAAAAGATGGTGGTGTAGGAAGGCAAGGTATAATTCTCCTCCCAAAAACACATAAAACATGAAAATACAGCAAATACAACTAAACCTGAAAACAACCTGAAGATTGCAGAACAGACTACCTACATCTGGGGAAAATAGAAGAAAAGGGCAAAGTGGCAAAGCTGAGATCAAGCAGGACCCAAGCCCACCCCACACCCCAGTCCACAGGTGGGAGAAAGAGAAATGGAGCTGACAGGAGGTAGTAGCCCAGGATCGCTGACCACCTGGCCTTGGAGATCTGCTCTGGAAGCCGAGCCCACATTACACGGGGTTCTGGGGATTAGCAGGGCTGGACACCAAGGACAGGTGGAACACTTGGGGAGGCTGAGATCCCATCTGCTTGTGGAGAACAGGCATAGTCCACCAGTCCCCGAGACAAAAGAAAAGTGGGCAGTTTGAAAGACTTCCCAGCAGCAGGAGGGGTGCCAAAGGCACGAGTTTTGGATGGACCTCTCTTCTAAGATAAAGGGCAGGTGGACAATACTTCTCCAGCCCTCCCCTGGCTCAACAGGTCAGGAACTCACAGGAGCCCCAGACGCTCGATCCCCCTCACCAGCAACACAGCACCGAGGCTGCTCCCTGCGCACACTGTTGGCAGGCAACCCATTTGGCCCAGAACTAGCATCAGATTTTGCTGCCTGGCATACAGAGGACACTCTCTCAGTTTTCTTGGCTCTATTTCAGCCCAACCAGGGAGGTGCCTGCAGGAGCCAACACCAAGACCTCCTTCCTCCCCATGGGTGTCCAAGCCAGTGCTGTGTGTCGGGTCTGGGCAGAGCCACACATCAGTCCGCCCACCCCATTAACTCTGCAGCCCTGCCCACAATGATTCCAGCAGAGACTTCTGCACTGAGCACAAAGGCACGACTGAAGCAAACTGCTGGCCCAGACTCAGACCACTACAGAAGACAGAGAGAAAGGCAGCCCTGCCCACTACATGCCAACAGCTGCGACTCCCACACTGGAGAGCAAAGAGGCTTGAGCTTCTGGGAACCAGAGGGCACCTCCTTCATAAAGCTATTACTCCATAGGCCAGGAAGCTTAGCAGAGCCATCTAACATAAAGGAAAAAACACAGAAACCCTAACAAAATGGAGGCAGAGGAATATGTTCCAAACACAACTACAAGGAAAGACACCAGAGAGAGGGCTGAATGGAACAGAGGTCGCCAAACTTCTTCATAAAGATTTCAAAGTAAAAGTCATAAACATGCTCATAGATCTACAGAAAAATATTCAAGATCTCAGGAAGGACTTCAACAAAGAGATATAAGACCAGAAAAAGAGCCACTGAGAGCTAAAGAATACAGTATCAGAAATGAAACATACAATGGAGGGATTTAAGAATAGAAGAAACTGTCAATGAAATGGAAATTAGGGAAGAGGAACAAAATGAAGCTGAAGAACAGAGAAAAAAGGATCTCTAGGAATGAAAGAATAATGAGAGGTGCATGACCAATCTTAATGGAACAATATTCACATAATAGGGGTACCAGAAGAAAAAGAGGGAGACAAAGGGATAGAAAGTCTTTTTGAGGAAATAATGGTTGAAAACTTCCCCAGTCCGGGGAAGGAAATAGACTTGCAGGTATGGAAGAGCAGAGAGCCTGTAACAAAAGGAACTCCAGAAAGACAACACCAAGACATACAATAATTAAAATGGCAAAGATCAAGGATAAGGAGGCAGTATTGAAAGCAGCCAGAGAGAAAAAAGATTACTTATAAAGGAAATCCCATCAGGCTATCAGCAGACTTCTCAACAGAAACTTGACAGGCCAAAAAGGAGTGGCAGGATATATTTAATGAAAGAGAAGGACCTTCAAACAATAATCCTCTACCCAGCAAGATTATCATTTAAATTTGAAGCAGGGAGGAGTTCCAGGAAGATGGCGGCATGAACGGAATGACAGAATTTTCCTCCCAACATTATATTTACCCACGAAAACACAGCAAACGCAACTGTTCCTAAAAAAGAGACCAGAACAAACAGGAAAGCGCACACAGTGCAGACACACCTGACAGGACTCGGCAGCGGGCGGCGGGTAAGAAACGGAACCGCGAACCGGCAGAACCCGAGCACTCCCCCACCCCAGCGCACCGGCGGGAGGAGAGGATTCAGAGCCGGGAGGGAGCGGAAGTGCAGGCCCAGGAGATAACCAGCCCTGGGCCGGCCCGGGAATGCGGGCGCACAAAGCGCAGGTTAAACGCCTGTTGGCTCGCGGCTGGCTCAGGGAAGGAGAAGAGAGAAGGAAAAAAAGGGAGAAAAGCACGCACTTTGTTTTTCAGCGGTCTTAAAGAGACAGGAGTGCAGCAGAGAACCTCCATTCATTCTCGCCCCGGTCACAGCTTTAAAGGGCCGTGCGGAGCGACGTGACCACAGCTCTGGAATAGTGGAGCAACAGCGCCACCTACAGAATTCACACAGAAACCACCACCAGTGGGTGGTTTTTTTTTTCCTTTTCTTTTCTTTTCTTTCAGGTGTTGCTGCTTTTTCTTTTTCTTTCCTTTCTTTTCCTTCTTCTCTCTCTCCTTTTACTTTTTTTATTATTAGTAGAATTTTTTTTCTTTTCTCTCCTTTCTTCTCTCTCCTTGCTACCAACAACCAGTTCTATAGTCATCTAGAAGAATATGATACAGACAAAGCTTCAGACAAACACCACCCCAGAGAAAGGAGCCAAAGGAATGGATATTAACAGTCTTCCTGAAAAAGAATTCAGAATAAAAGTCATAGCCATACTGACGGATCTACAGAAAAATGTGCAAGAGCTGAGGGAGGAAGTGAGGGAAGTGAGGAAACAATGCAGAAATGAGACAATCCATCGACGGGCTCAACAGCAGATTGAATCAGGTTCAAGACACGATCAAGGAATTACAAGACAGGGACCAGGAATACAAAGAAGCTGAGGCAGAGAGAGATAAAAGGATCTCTAAGAATGAAAGAATATTAAGAGAACTGTGTGACCAATCGAAACGGAGCAATATTTGCATTATAGGAGTACCAGAGGAAGAAGAGAGAGAAAAAGGGATAGAAAGTGTCTTTGAAGAAATAATTGCTGAAAACTTCCCCACACTGGGGAAGGAAATAGTCTCACAGTCCACGGAAGCCCACAGATCTCCCAACACAAGGGACCCAAGGAAGACAACACCAAGACACATAATAATTAGGATGGCAAAGATCAAAGATAAGGACAGAGTATTAAAGGCAGCTAGAGAGAGAAAAAAGATCACCTACAAAGGAAAACCCATCAGACTGTCATCAGACTTCTCAACAGAAACCTTACAGGCCAGAAGAGAATGGCATGATATATTTAACGTAATGAAACAGAAGGGCCTCGAACCAAGAATACTGTATCCAGCACGATTATCATTTAAATATGACGGAGGGATTAAACAATTTCAAGACAAAAGAAAGTTGAGAGAGTTTGCCTCCCATAAACCACCACTACAGGATATCTTAAACGGACTGCTCTAGAGGGAAACACCCCTAAGGCTAAAAAGATGTCACCAGAGAAAATAAAATCATAGCAAAGAAAGCAGACCATCCAAATACCAACTAAAGGCAAAGAATAAAACGCCTAATATATAAAGAAAGAAGGAGGAAGAATAGGAAAGGAGAGATAAAGAAACAT
>JAQQAC010019400.1:5790432-5824065 GCA_029783875.1 Phataginus tricuspis
GGAGGGGAGGGGGAGGGGGAGGGGGAGAGGAATCTAATAACACTAAAGAAAACCATCAAATAACAAGAGAAGGGGGAGAGAGGAGCTATAAGAAAGACCAGAAAGGAACAGAGAGGAGCTATAAGAAAGACCAGAAAGTAATTAATAAAATGGTAATAAGTACATACCTCCCAAAAATCACCTTAAATATAAATAGAGTGAATGCACCAATCAGAAGACATAAGGTGGCAGAATGGATTAAAAAAAACAAGACCAATCTATATGCTGCCTACAAGTGACTCATTTCAAACCCAAAGACATATGCAGACTGAAAGTGAAGAGATGGAAAAAGATATTCCATGCAAATAATAGGGAGAAAAAAGCAGGAGTAGCAGTACTTGTATCAGACAAAATTGTTTTAAAACAAAGAAAGTAACAAGAGAAAAAGAAGGACATTACATAATGATAAAGGGGTCAAGTCCAGCAAGAGGAAATAACCATTATAAATATCTATGCACCCAATATAGGATAATATAAGTATGTAAAAGAAATACTAACAGAATTAAAGGGGGAAATAGATTGTAACACATTCATTTTAGGAGACTTTAACACAACACTCACATCAACCACACAGAAAATAAATAAGGAAACAGAGGCACTTAATAATACATTAGATGAGATGAACTTAACAGATATCTACAGAAATTCCACCCAAAACAGCAGGATAGACATTTCTCAAGTGTACATGGAACATTATCCAGAAGAGATGACACACTAGGCCACAAAAAAGAGCCTCAATAAATAAAAAGAAGATTGAAATGGTATCAAGCAGCTTTTCAGACAACAATGGTATGAAAATAGAAATAAATTACAAAGAAAATAAAAAAGCCCACAAACACATGGAAGCTAAACAACATGCTTCTAAATAATCAGTGGCTCAGTGACCAAATCAAAACAGAGATCAAGCAATACACGGAGAAAAAATGAAAACAACTCAACAGTCCAAAACCTGTGGGATACAGCAAAGGCAGTTCTAACAGAAAGGTACACAGCAATAAAGGCTCAGCACAAGAAACAAGAACAAACACAAATAAATACACTAAATTCACAACTAAAGAAACTGGAAAAAGAAGAACAAATGAAGCCCAAAGTCAGTAGAAGGAGGGACATAATAAAGATGACAGCAGAAATAAATGAAATTGAGAAGAAGAAAACAACAGAGTCAATGAAACTAGGACCTGGTTCTTTGACAAAATAAACGAAATAGATAAACCACTACCCAGACTTAACCAAGAAAAAAAGAGAGTGTACACACATAAAAAAAAATCAGAAACGAGAAAGGAATAAGCACAACAGACAGGACAGAAATACAAAGAATTATCAGAGAATACTATGAAAAATTATATGCCACTAAATTGCACAACCTAGAAGAAATGGACAACTTTCTAGAAAAATAGACCTTCCAAGACTGACCCAGGAAGGAACAGAAAATCTGAACAGACCAATTACCAGCAATAAAATAGAACTGGTAATCAAAAAACAACCTAAAAACAAAATTCCTGGTCCCAATGACTTAATGGATGAATTCTACCAAACATTTAAAGAGGAGCTAATACCCATCTTTCTTAAAGTATTCCAAAAAGTAGAAGAGGAGGGGATACTTCCAAACTCATTCTGTGAGGCTAGCATCACTCTAATACCAAAACCAGGCAAAGACACCATGAAAAAAGAGAGTTAGAAATATATCTGATGAACAAAGATGGAAAAATTGTCAACAAAATATTAGCAAACCGAATTCAAAAATACATCAAAAAGATCATCTATCATGACCAAGTGGGATTTATTCCAGGGATGCAAAGATTGTATAATATCTGTAAGTCAATATCATACCTCACATTACCAAAAAGGATAAGAACCACATGATCATCTCAATAGATGCTGAAAAAGCATTTGAAAAAATTCAACATCCATTCACGATAAACTTAAACAAAAATGCAATGAAGCAGAAGGGCCTTGAACCAAGAATACTCTACCTGGCATGGTTATCATTTAAATTTGAAGGAGAGATTAAACAATTTTCAGATAAGTGAAAGCTGAGAGAATTTCCCTCCCATAAACCACCTCTACAGTGCATTTTGGAGGAACTCCTACAGATGGAAGTATTCCTAAGGCTAAACAGATGTCACCCAGGGATAGACAAAGAATACACATTATGATTCATAACATACAAAGAATGGAGGAGGGAAAAAAAAGAATCTTTAGGTTGTGTTTGTAATAGCATATGAAGTGAGTTAAATTAAACTCTTAGATAGTAAGGGAATTACCCTTGAACCTTTGGTAACCACGAAACTAAAGCCTGTAATGGCAATAAGTACATACCTATTGATAATCACCATAAATGTGAATGGTCTGAACGCACCAATCAAAAGACATAGAGTCACTGAATGGATAGAAAAACAAGACCCATCTATATGCTGCCTACAAGAGACTCACTTCAAACCCAAAGACATACACAGACTAAAACTGAAGGGATGGAAAAAGATATTTCATGCAACTAACGGGGAGAAAAAAGCAGGAGTTGCAGTACTTGTATCAGACAAAATAGACTTCAAAACAAAGAAAGTCACAAGAGACAAAGAAGAACATTACATAATGATAAAGGGGTCAGTCCAACAAGAGGATATAACTATTATAAATATCTATGCACCCAACACAGGATCACCTACATACATGAAACAAATATTAACAGAATTAAAGAGGGAAATAGAATGCAATGCATTCATTTTGGGAGAATTCAACACACCACTCACTCCAAAGGACAGATCAACCAGACAGAAAATAAATAGACAGAGGCACTGAACAACGTATTAGAACAGATGGACCTAATGGATATCTACAGAACACTCCATCCAAAAGCAACAGGATACACATTCTTCTCAAGTGCACATGGAACATTTTCAAGAATTGATCATATACCAGGCCACAAAAAGAACCTCAGTAAATTCAAAAAAATTGAAATTGTACCAACCAGCTTCTCAGATCACAAAGGTATGAAACTAGGAATAAATTACTCAAAGAGAATTAAGAAGCCCACAAACACATGGAGGCTTAATAACATGCTCCTAAATAATCAATGGATCAATGACCAAATAAAAACAGAGATCAAAGAATATATGGAGAGAAATGACAACAATAATTCAACACTGCAAAATCTGTGGGAGGCAGTGAAGGCTGTGCTAAGAGGGAAATATATTGCAATACAGGCCTACCTCAGGAAAGAAGAACAATCCCAACTGAACAGTCTAAACTCACAATTAATGAAACTAGAAAAGGAAGAACAAATAAGGCCCAGAGTCAGTAGAAGGAGGGACATAATAAAGATTAAAGCAGAAATAAATAAAATTGAGAGGAATAAAACAATAGAAAGAATCAATTAAAGCAAGAGCTGACTCTTTGAGAAAATAAACAAAATAGATAAACCCCTAGCCAGACTTATCAAGAAAAAAAGAGAGTCTACACACATAAACAGAATCAGAAATGAGTGAGGAAAAATCACTATGGACAACACAGAAATACAAAGAATTAGGGGAGAATACTATGAAAAATTATATGGTAATAAACTGGATAACCTAGAAAAAATGGACAACTTTGTAGAAAAATACAACCTTTCAACGCTGACCCAGGAAGAAACAGAAAATCTGAATAGACCATTTACCAGCAAATAAATTGAACTGGTAATAAAAAAAACTACCTAAGAACAAAATTCCTGGAGCAGATGGTTTCACTGCTGAATTTTATCAAACATTTAGTGAAGACCTAATACCCATCCTTCTTAAAGTTTACCAAAAAGTAGAAGAGGAGAAAATACTCCCAGACTCATTCTATGAGGCTGAAATCACTCTAATAGCAAAACCAGGCAAAGATACCACAAAAAAAGAAAGTTATAGACCAATGTCCCTGATGAACATAGATGCAAAAATACTCAACAAAATATTAGCAAACCAAATTAAAAAATACATCAAAAAGATCATAAATCATGATCAAGTGGGATTCATCCCAAGGATGCAAGGATGGTAAAATATTCGAAAATCCATCAACATCATCCACCACATCAACAAAAAGAAGGACAAAACCCCCATGATCATCTCCAGAGATGCTGAAAAAGCATTCTACAAAATTCAACATCCACTCATGATAAAAACTCTCAACAAAATGGGTATAGAGGGCAAGTACCTCAACATAATAAAGGCCATATATGACAAACCCGCAGCCAACATTATACTTAACAGTGAGAACCTGAAAGCTTTTCCTTTACAATCGGGAACAAGACAAGGATGCCCACTCTCCCCACTGTTATTCAACATAGTACTGGAGGTCCTAGCCATGGCAATCAGACAACACAAAGAAATAAAAGGCATCAACACTGGTAAGGAAGAAGTCAAACTGTCCCTGTTTGCAGATGACATGATATTGTACATAAAAAAACCCTAAAGAATCCACTCCAAAAGTACTAGAACTAATATCTGAATTCAGTGAAGTTGCAGGATACAAAATTAATACACAGAAATCGGTTGCATTCCTATATACTAACGATGAACTAGCAGAAAGAGAAATCAGGAAAACAATTCCATTCACAATTGTATCCACAAGAATAAAATACCTAGGAATAAACCTAACCAAGGAAGTGAAAGACCTATATACTCTGAAAACTACAAGACACTCTTGAGAGAAATTAAAGAAGATATCAATAAATGGAAACACATCCTGTGCTCATGGATAGGAAGAATTAATATTGTCAAAATGGCCATCCTGCCTAAAGGAATCTACAGATTCAATGCAATTCCTATCAAAATACCAACAGCTTTCTTCAATGAACTAGAGCAAATCTTTCTAAAATTCTTATGGAACCACAAAAGACCCCGAATAGCCAAAGCAATCCTGAGAAGGAGGAATAAAACAGGGGGAATTATGCTCCCAGACTTCAAGCTCTACTACAAAGCCACAGTAATCAAGACAATCTGGTACTGGCACAACAACAGACCCACAGATGAGTTGAATAGAACAGAGAGTCCAGACATTAACCCAAACATAGACGGTCAATTAAATATATGATAAAGGAGCCATGGATATACAGTGGGGAAATGACAGCCTCTTCAACAGCTGGTGTTGGCAAAACTGGACAGCTACATGCAAGAGAATGAAACTGGATTACTGTCTAACCTCATACACATAAGTCAACTCAAAATGGATCAAAGACCTGAATGTAAGTCATGAAACCATAAAACTCTTAGAAAAAAACACAGGCAAAAATGTCTTGGACATAAACATGAGCAATTTCTTCATGAACATATCTCCCTGGGCAAGGGAAACAAAAGCAAAAATGAACAAGTGGGACTATATCAAGCTGAAAAGCTTCTGTACAGCAAAGGACACCATCAGTAGAACAAAAAGACATCCTACACTATGGGAGAATATATTCATAAATGACATATCTGATAAGGGGTTGACATCCAAAATATATAAAGAACTCAAACACATCAACAAACAAAAAGCAAATAATCCAATTAAGAAATGGGCAGAGGACATGAATAGACACTTCTCCCAAGAAGAAATTCAGATGGCCAACAGGCATATGAAAAGATGCTCCACATCGCTACTAATCATCAGAGAAATGCAAATTAAAACCACAATGAGATATCACCTCACACCAGTAAGAATGGCCAACATCCAAAACACTAACAACAAGGAATGTTGGCAAGGATGTGGAGATAGGGGAACCCTCCTAACACTGCTGGTGGGAATGCAAATTAGTTCAACCATTGTGGAAAGCAGTATGGAGGTTCCTCAAAAATCTCAAAATAGAAATACCATTTGACCCAGGAATCCCACTCTTAGGATTTTACCCTAAGAACGCAGCAGCCCAGTTTGAAAAAGACAGATGCACTCCTATGTTTATCTCAGCACTATTTACAATAGCCAAGATGTGGAAGCAACCTAAGTGTTCATCAGTAGATGAATGGATTAAGAAGAAGTGCTACATATACACAGTGGAATATTATTTAGCCATAAGAAGAAAACAAATCCTACCATTTGCAACAACATGGATGGAGCTAGAGGGTATTATGCTCAGTGAAATAAGCCAAGCCGAAAAAGACAAGTATCAAATGATTTCACTCATATGTGGAGTATAAGAACAAAGAAAAAAACTGAAGGAACAAACAGCAGCAGATTCACAGAATCCAAGAACAGATAGTTACCAAAGGGAACGGGACTGGGGAAGATGGGTGGGAAGGGAGGGATAAGGGGGAAAAAGGGGCATTACAATTAGCAGATGTAATGTTGGGGTGGCACCGGGAGGGCTGTACAACTCAGAGAAGACAAGTAGTGATTCTATAACATCTCACTATGCTGATGGACAGTGACTGTAATGGGGTTGGTTGGGGGGACCTGATGAAGGGGGTAGTTTAATAACCATAATATTGCACATGTAATTGTAGATTAATGATATAAAAAAAAAAAACTAAAAACAGAAATACCATTTGACCCAGGAATCCCACTCCTAGGAATTTACTGTAAAAATGCAGCAGCCCAGTTTGAAAAAGACATATGCACCCCTATGTTTATCGCAGCACTATTTAAAATAGCCAAGAAATGGAAGCAACCTAAGTGTCCATCAGTAGATGAATGGATAAAGAAGATGTGGTACATATACACAATGGAATACTATTCAGCCATAAGAAGAAAACAAATCCTACCATTTGCAACAACATGGATGGAGCTAGAGGGTATTATGCTCAGTGAAATAAGCCAGATGGAGAAAGACAAGTATCAAATGATCTCACTCATATGTGGAGTATAAGAACAAAGAAAAAAACCGAAGGAACAAAACAGCAGCAGACTCACAGAACCCAAGAATGGCCTAACAGTGACCAAAGGGAAAGGGACTGGGGAGGATGGGTGGGAAGGGAGGGACAACAGGGAAAAAGGGGCATTACGATTAGCGGACATAATGTGGGGGGGGCACGGTGGGGCTGTACAACTCAGAGAAGTCAAGTAGTGATTCGATAGCATCTCACTAGGCTGATGGACAGTGAGTGTAATGGTGTATTTGGGGGGGGATTTGATGAAGTGGGGAGTTTAGTAACTATAATGTTGCACATGTAATTGTAGATTAACGATACCAAAATAAAATAAAATAAAATAAAATCTGTAACAAGAAACTTCGAAATGTATACAATTCTGATCATAAAGGAGTAATAAAGGCTGGGAAGGACTGAGATTCAGGATACAGGTAGAGGTATCAGAGAGTATAATTTGATAGAAATAGGGAGAAACCCTTCCTGAAGCCTGGGACAGCCTCCTCAAGTGCAGGGCAGCCTTCTCATGACTACTTGGGCCGGCACCTTCCAACAACCCTCCCGGCCCAGCTCCCCTCACTCACCTGCATACTGACCATCTGACATCTCTCTCTCCACCATCCAAGGTTCCTTCCCTTGCTCCAGTAAGGAGATCATGTTGGGCTTAGAAATGGAGAGTCCTATTTATAGGAGAAGAAAAACGAGAGCAAGAGAGAGATGGACAGACAGACAATCAACTTGCTTTACAGCTGTTTCAGGACTCGGATTAAGCAAGAAAGGATATTAGAGGAAGGGCCAGAGAATGGAATGATGTTTGTAGGGAGGATGAGGACCACAAAGTTTCTTCTACAGCAGAGGTTCTCAAAGTGCTAGAGCCGAAGCACCGTCACCTATGAACCTAATAGAAATGCGAATTCTTAGGTCCCACCCAATCCAGACCTACTGAAGCAGAAACCAGTGATTCTCAAATTTTAATGGGCATCAGAGTCATTTGAAGGGCTCATGAAAACCCAGGCTCCTGGGCCTATTCCCAGAGTTTCTGATTCTTTAGTTACAGAGTAGGACCCCATAACCTGCAGTTTATATATATATATGTAGCAAAGGGAACTTCTCCTTACTAACTCTGTGAAACTACTTCCCATCATTTCCTGGGAACAGGAAGTAGAAATTCACCTAAGCACTTCAGACCCCAGATAGTCCCAATGGAGGAAGAAGAAAACACCCCAGAGAGAAGATTTTGAATTATGGGGAGAGACATCCTTACCAAGCCACACCAAGTTCCTGTAGTTCTCCAACATGACTTCTCTGTATAAACCTTTCTGAGGTGAGTCCAGCCATTCCCACTCCTCTTGGGAAAAATCTAGAGCCACATCTCTGAAGGTCACCAAACTCTGAAATGAAAAAACAAAATTCTTGTTTGCCACGTACTCCCTTATGGAACTAGCAGAATAGATGAATTCTGCCAGAGTTCAAAGCTCTAAGTGGTCCAAGGGAAATAATAGGTAAGTATGTGCCCAGGTTTGTCCAATATTTTGAGAAAAAGAGAAATATTAAAACAGACTCCTTGAAAATTTCATATTTTTGTGACAGGGAAAAGACGTATACACAGCAAACAAATTAGCTTATAGCATGAAACATGAGTTTATAACATGAAAGTATATGAGCAAATGTTAAGTTTATGTTACAAACAACCAAGTATAAAGAAATTCTTACAGGAAGAACTCCTTTATATTCCTAAAACTGGGGTATCAGATGGGTCAGAATAGTAAAGGAACACCTTGAATTAGGTTTTAACAAAAGGGTATGGTCTGAAATTTAGACTCTACATATAAGAAGAAACTTCCAGGAATGTATCCTGAAGAAATACATGAAATATATGCAAAGAGATTTAGATAGAATTTTCATTGGAATGTCATATAAGAAAACTGGAAAAACACTTAACATGTCTAAAAATAAGAGTTTAGGCCATACCACTGACTTGTATAAGTTGTATGAGGGGAAGGATATCTGCCTTATAAGCTCATGTATATCCAGGGTCAATCAAAAAACCTGCTGCATTGTAAGCGCTCAGTAAATATTTGCCACTCAGTGAATAAATGGTGAAGTTTCCTGTAATATATCTGTATGAAGGAAGAATATGCAATGCTTCACAAGACAGAGTTCCATCTTGCAGAATGCGGTCTTTTTCATCAAAATAATGAAATACGAAATATGGTTATTTACCTGGATAAATGTGGCTAGAGAAGAAAAATCATGCACTACATAGTGCTGTATAATCTCTGTATGCCCCCTATGCTTCTCTGTGTCCTTGGAGACTGCTCTGTAATGACTGCATTAATAGACTCCCATGCTCACCCCATTTTAAGATGGGCTCGGCCACGTGCAAGAGATGAGAGGAGAGTGAGCAAGGCGCAGTGTTTATTCCCTGGCCCCGTCCTTGCAGCACCGCCCTGTGTGGTCTCCATCCTTCAATCAAAGGTCACAAGGCCTCTCAGGGGCCCTCTCCACTCAGATCTCTCTGTCTCTGGTTTCAAGCCTAAAGTTACTCAGGTTGCTTTGCTGTTAACACTATCCTTTGTAGTTCTATATACTGACCATAACTTGTAAATAGTCCCCTTTTGAGTTTCTTGCCAGAACCCCCTTGACAGTTGTGTCAACCCATGTACTTCTCAGACATGACCAGAGATTCCACAAAAGCACCGCTGGGCAACTCTGCTACACTTCCCCAGTGAATTCCCTCTCCCATTCCCTCATGACTATTTCATATTTTCTGTCTCTCAAACTACCATCAGCTCCTCCCCCATTCTCCTTTGAACTTCCTCATCCTCCTGCCCACCACCTGTACTTACTGACCTGTATCACACTCATATTCTGTCCTCCCTGTTACTGTGGATAAAACTAGGCTCCTGTTCTAAGACCCATCTTCTGCTTGTCCACACAAGGACACTGTCGTCTCTCTCCCTGGTAATTATCAAGGAGATATCAGATCTCTCCCTTGTATTATGAGTATTTTCCCGTTTGACAGGATTATTCCTATTAGTATATTCCAAACTGATGCAGTATCTTCCATCTTACAAACAGACAAATTCCTTTCCATGATCTCACTCTAGCAACTGCCAATTTCTCTACTCCTTAGGAACAAAACTCTTCCAAAGAGTTGTTTAAATCTGTGACGTCCAACAGAAAGACAATGTAATGCACATATGCAAATTGAAATTTCGTAGTAGCCACATTAAAAAGGCAAATAGAAATAAGAAAGTTAATTTAATAATATATTTTATTTAATGCAATAAATCTAAAATGTTATTTTAACAGGTAACCAATATAGAAATTATAGAGATGCTTTACATTCTTTTTTTGTACTAAATCTTCAAAAACTGGCATTCATTTTATACTTAGAGCATATCAAAACTCGTGAATGTGGCTACTGGGGACATTATTGGACAGCACAGGTCGAGACTCATTTCTATTCTCACCTTTTTCACCTTCTAGTCTCTCTTGAACCCACTGCAATGATGTATGCACCCCAACCACTGCAGGCAGTAGCTGTCTTCAAGCATATAGGTAGCTTCCAAGTTACCAAACCCCATGGTCAGTTCTCAGTCTTCAGCTTCCTCAAGCTCTCTCAGGAGAATTTAATTCAATTGATCATCCCCTCTGTGACACAACCGCTAACTCTTGACTTTCAGGACCCACACATTTGGGGTTTACCTTCTACATCAGTCCTTTTCCGTCTCTTTTGCTGGTTCCTCTTCTTCTGGTCAGCCTCTACATGCTGGAAACACTGAACTCAGTCCTGGGAACTATTTCCTATCTACCTTTTCCACAACCCTACCCGCAAGATAATCTCATTCTGTCCCGTGGCTTTCGGTACACTAATAACTCTCAAATTCACATCTCCAGTCCTGATATATAATCAATATCCCACCTGGATATACAACAGGTCTGTCAAAGTTAATATATCTGAAATTCATTTTCTATTCCCCTCTCATCCCACCCTGTCTTTCTATCTCAGTAAACGGCATGGCCATTTATACAGTTGCCCAGGTTTTTGAAAAACCTCTGTAGTCATTCTTGACTTCTTTCTTCCTCACATACTCCTCAGCCAATCCCTAATCAAATCCCAGATTTTCTATCTCCAACCTATACCCAGAATCTCGCAAGCCGCAGTGCCACCACCACAGTCCTGAGAGCTGTCTGCTTGCACCTGGGTCACTGCAGTAGTCTCCTGACTGGCCTTCCTGCCTCCCTTCTATTTGCTCTTGAAAACATAAATCAAGTCAAATCACAAATACGCCAATGGCTCTCCTTTACCCTTAAAACAAAACTCAAAGTTCTGGTCATGACTTTCAAAGGCCTGTATAATTTTTTCCCCAACTACTCTCCTGACCTCACAGTGTTCATTTTCCTCTGAGTTTGCTGACTCATTGCTTCTGCTGGAATACAAACATGCGTCCACCATGGTGCCTTCATACTCGCTATTCCTTCTACTTTTAAAGCTCTTCTTCAGATCTCCACAAAACTTACTCCCTACTTTCACTGAGGTTTTTCTTTGCTTAAATGTCATTTGCTCGACCTCTCAGTTTAATAGGGCACTTGATAATCACACTCCATCCTTTATTTCAAGTTTACTCGTCTCCACCACAACACAACACGACCCATCTAAAGAGGATAGTTCTGTTCCATCACACATCTGAGCACCACACTGACGAAAACAGATACTAAATGTTTTATAAAAGGATCATATGAACAAATAGTAGTGGAAGAAAAGTAGAGAGAATGCTCACGGGCTATTTGTGACTCTCTCTGAGGACTGAAAGTCCTGAAAGATGAGGTGGAATTTCTGGAAACAAAGGGAAAACATCAACTTACCTGGGACATGGCTTTACAAGGTCCTACAGCCATCCCTCTTTTCTTCTTTAATTCTCTCTTTTGGAGAACAAAGTCCTGAGAAGGGAGAGTTAAGGATGAAAAAATGGCAGACCAGCCCTGTGTTGCTAATTGAGACTTACAAAGATAGGCCCCTTTACGGTCCCCAGGACCTCCTCCCATGGGTCCGCCATACCCTCTTCCAGGATCTGAGAAAAAAGGCCAAAGCTGAACCTAACCTCTGAAGTTCTGACTGATATTAAGGACACTTACCCTGAACGCAAGAAAATGTAAAGTCCATCCTACGGCCAACAAGGTGGTTTATGATCTGGTCCCTGGCTGCCCTTTAAGCCTCATTTTCTACCTTCCTCCCCCTTGCTCTCCCCACCCCAGCACACAGGTTTCCTCACAGCCCCTCAAATCCTGTACACACTCCCTCTTCATGGCTGTATCTTTCTGCTTTTCCTTCTGCCTGGGCATGGCCCACTCCCTCTTTTCATTCCTATCTGGGCTAAGTAGTCACCACATTAAAAGGACTTTCCTGAAAATTCTATCTAAAGAGAATCTTCCTTTCATACTTTTTCCTTATTCTGATTTCTTTTTCTTCTTAGCATTTAACACCATTAGAAAGTTACTTTTTTTTTCCTTTTATTATGTCTTTCCCTAACAATAGTGCAAAAGCTAACAGAGCTAGGATTTGTTTGGTGCACTGTGTATCACTAGTGTTAGAATAATGCCAGAACCATTGTTAGGTGCTCAAAAAGATGTTGGTTAAATGAATAAATGAATCTTACTGTGTCTCCTGTAATATCAATGTTTTTATATTAAATGTCGTATATGTCGTTATCTTATTTAATCCTCACCTTTTTACTGACAAGTGAAAATGGAGTTCAACATGCTTAAACAACAAAAAGTCGTAAGAGTCAGACCGCAGTGTGGTTCAAAAATTTATCTTTATTCAAGAGACCACAAGGTCTGAATGCAAAATACTGAACATAACCTGAGAAACCGATGCCATATATTTCTTAGAGGACCATTTTCAGAGATGGCAGATGTTATGTTTATTACTCAAAAATGCAGCTTGAGGAAAACATTGCCAAATTTTAATGACAAATCAATAACAAGCTACACCGCCTGCAGTATGTTCTGTGTCCTCTCAGAGCCAACAGCTCTTCATGCTGAAAATAAGCATAGCTGTGTTTGACCTAGAATTTAGGATACATGACCCCCTAATTTCTGGCTACTCTTCACCAGCCAACTCAGTTTCTAAGAAAGTTATTTCCTTAGTACAATGCATCTTGCAATTGTCCATAAAAACCTTTGCAACCTAACAGGAGAATCAGTGAAGTCTTCTCCGTATCTGGGAGCCCTCAGTAGCATCTGCATAAAAGCTGTCAAAAATTTTAAGTTTCTTTTTACAAATAGCTTTATATCCCTTGGGTAATATTTCCCAAGTTGAGATGCTCCGTCTCTGAAAGGAGGTGATATTAAAGACTTAGATTTTATATTGTCCCCAGACAATCACTGACTCTCCACTCCTTCACTCACTGGCTACATGACCTTGGGCAAGTTAATCCATCTCTTAGAACTTTTCTGTCCTGCATTAACCAACTCCTGGCATTAAGTGCCACCCTTGTTCCTGCTTAGATTCTACACACACATTTGGAAACTAAATAAGAACATCTTTATTAACTGAGAAAGTGAGAACCAAAAATTTAGCTCACTTGGTACATCAGAGAAGAGCCATGGGTCAGCCTTTCTCAGCACCAAACACAGAACAGTTTTGACAAGGATAAAGCTAAAATCTCAAACTCCGTGACCAGTTGTTAGCAGGTTGGCCTTTCCTCCCCCAGACAGCAAATTTAAGTACAGTCTCAATAGTGTCCTTAGGTGGGATCCCGACTCACGAGAGGATTGAAGGAAAAGACCAAGATTAGAGTTCCCGGGTCCCAAAGAGGACCTAGTCCAAGACTCTGGTAACACTCTCAGGACCCAGGGCCCCCGTTTTTCACTTTTACCATGTGGGAAGACGAAGAGTTTAGTAATTGAAAGCAAGGACTCTGGAGCCAAACTGCCCTGGTTCAAGTCCCAGTTCTGTCACTTGTTAACTGTGTGAACTTGGGCAAGTAATTTTAATCTTGCTGTGCCCACAATCACACCTTAGGTCCCACACAAACAAGCCTTTGGTCTCACATACACATACAAATTCTCACCCAATCACACACACACACACACACGGTTGAACCATCACACAGAAGGTCACACACATACCCAGTTGCATTAACACAGAAAGATGACGACATACAGTTAGTCCAACAGTCACACACACTCTCACACAGAGACGTGGCACACAAGGCCACCCATCCTGTCACAATCACACACAAAATTGTACCTGCAAAGACAGGTGGTCATGGGCACACAATCAGACTTGCTGTCACGCACAGTTACACCCAGAGACAAGCGGCCAAATGTCACACACACATTCATACAGACACACACACACATGTCACACCCGCAGCGTCCCCACAAACCCAAACACAATAACACACAGCTGCAGAGACATTGACACACAAACACACATACTCAGCTTTATACCAGATACAGTCGCGCCTAATCACACACACGGTGACTCACGGATCACATTCTGTCACAGCCGCAGCCTCTCGCATAGTTATACATGGTGACACACAGTATCCCCAAGCGGCGCCCGCCTGGTCCCCATCCCCGTCCCCGCCGGTCGGCCCCGAGGCCGGCCCCGACCCCCGGCTCCTGCGCGCAGCCAGGCCCGACTCACCTCCCCGCGCCGCGGGCTCTGGAAACCCGCCCAGCGGCCCGAGGCCCGCGACAGCGCCTCCCAGAATGCCCCGCAGAGCGAAGCGGGGCGGGGACAGCGGCGCGCGGGACCCCGAGCTTCGCGGGGGAGACATCCAGCTGCGGCGACGTAGACGGGCCACTCAGCTTTTCCATCCGACCCCCGAACCACCAGCCCCAGAAGGCTTTGCGCCGCTGCCTTCTGGCTGAACTACATTTCCCAGAGGGCCCGCAGGCCCGCCTCTGCTCCGCGCGTGCGCTGCAGGCTGCCGGGGCCGGAGTTGGGTGCTACCTTGGGCGATCCTGGGCACTCAAGTGACCTTGGGCGGCTGTGCGTGAGGAAACGGTGAAGCTGCTCGCATCTGCGCCTGTGACTGAGTGCTCAGCTGTGGCGGTGGGTGTGTGAGTGTCGCTGCACACTTTGTGGGGCGACGGGTTCTGTCAGTGCGGTGAGCTTTTGTATTTTAAATGACGTCCAGTGCTGGTGGGTCGTTGTGAGACAGACTGTGGGTCCGTCACGCCGAGAAGGTGAGAGTGATTGTGGGTGTGCGCGAGGGACTGTGGCTGACTTTAGGCGACCGTTTCTGTAACGGTGTTCTTATCCCAGAGGTCGCAGGAGCTCACCTGTGACCGGCGGTGAAGCGTTCCTTCTGGGTTTGCCTTTGGTGTTGAGTTCGTAAAAGAATCTTTCTGGGTGTGTGTCTCCAGCTCTGTCTCAGCGCCGCCCGTGAGCAGTCAGTGTTATCCTCATTTTGCACGTAATGTGAGGCCGGACACGGAAGGGTGATCGCCCACTGATACCCTGTAAAACAAAAGGGTTGTTGACCACTCCTCTGTGTCTGAACACAATGGGCGCTATGACCGTGGGAATTTAGTCAATAGTTCCAGTAGTTAGGGTGAGACATAAATGTTTGCCCTCAATTTTGTGTTCGGTAACTCAGCCCTAAATTTATATGAGGAACCTTTTTTAAATGTAGTATGATAATGATGCCACGGTTCTTGTTCGTGGAGTCCGAGAACGAACTTCGCAAACACTCAAGGTAGGAGAGAAGGGCAGAGGCTTTTATTTAGAGAGAGAGCGAAAGGACAGCTCCTGGCTCAGGCCAGGAGGGGACAAGAGAGCCCCGGGCTGGTGCGTTGTCTCGGGGATTTATAGGCGGTTGAGAGATAAAGGGCTGGGGATGTACACCTGCTAAGTGGTCCCAAAATGTTTACCTTTGAAGAAACACTAAGTTTCTTATTAGTCTTCCTGGTTATTTACAAGAATTTTACTGCTCTGATTTCCTCCTAGAATAGTAGCTTTCTGGTCCGGGAGCATATCACTCAAGGCTGCCTGCTTTGCTCCCAAGGTGGGCTGAGTTATTGTTTGTTAAGAAACTTACTTTTTAACTAATTGGGTTTTAAGATGCAACTTATTTTCAAGATGGAATCCTTCCTGTTTTTACTATGTTGTTTTGGGCTTGCTTGCTACATTGCCCAAGTTGCAAATCATTCGTTTAGGGCTGGAGGAAGAAAAAGCAGCACCTGGGTATAAAGTTAGAAAAATAAACTGGGCGCCCCAGCGGACCAAAGCAAATCTCACAATGGATTATCTTGCTTTGTTTTTTTCCGGAGGCCCTCAGCCTACTCTGTCTAAGCCCATGGTTCCTGTCTCAATAACTACAATTTGAGCCCAGGAACCTCCATGATGGTTGGTCACGCGGTTCGTTTCAGCAGCTATTAAAGTTAGTTCAGTACCTGTGATGTAGTAGAGGTGCAAAAACCAGTTATCACCCTTTTTGAGGTACAAATTTTTTACTAAAGTCTGGATTTCCAATTGGTGCAAATTCTAAACCTCTTTTTTGGTTTTTTGTATCCAAGTTTGTTCTTTTTCTTCTTTCCATCCCTCTTTCCTTTCTTCATTTATTTACTGGTTGGTGAATACCAGATGTACATTAGGGAGGTCCTCTCTCTCTAGCCTGCTCATATGTGTAGTAAGTTTGTTCCTCCAGAGTACCCTAACTCAGTTTATCATCAGAGTTAAGTGCCTCCACCAGGGTAATTGTTGAATTACCCCCTTGACTGTGTGCCACAGGGATGAGATGGGTACTTTATACTATAACCCTGAAGATCAAAATCTTTCTTGGCAACAGAGGCCTAGGCAGCATTAAGGATACTCTACTGTGGGGTCCCTGTGAGCCATCTTTTATGAGGGTGATCTCAGCATACCACACAATTGCTCTTTTCCACATGATTCACCACCCAGTGGGCCCATGTACTGTGCAGGGTATCAGGCTTTCCCTTGAGCACACTGCAGAATGGGAACCAATTCCTGGCCGATACACACAACCGCAGGATAAGGCATTCTGCTGAGCCTAATGTCAGTCACAGCTTATGCTGATATACAGACAACACGATTCGCAGAAACACAACAAATAGGTATTTGCTGAGATGTACTACCCAGGACCACTTTAAAGATGTTCTTAATCCCATACTGTTGGTCCTGTACGCCAATAATCTAAACTTCTAATTTAGGTCAATCAAATCCATAACAGAGACCCGGGATAACTCAGCAAGCTTAGTACAAGGCAGCCAGTCAAGCAACACACGAGCCATCAAGCGGCAGTTCAAAGTTGTGCCCGCTAGTAGGCAGCAGTGCCAGGCAGCAAGTCAAAGCTAGAGAAGAAGGACCCTTGTGATGGTCATTATCTAGAAATTCTGGTCATCCTGAATTGGGGAGGTGGACCCCCACCCAATATTTATTTTGGATTTTGAGATTGATGGCAACATATATATATACCAAGAGGGTATAAAGAGCTTATTAGTCACATAATGAAGCCTATTGTGGAGAGCAGGATGGATCTCATGCAGGTCCTGAAATCCCTGTTGAGAGCAAGGGAAAGAGACTGGCTTGGGATTTTCATGGAAGGGGGTGAGGCTGAGCTAGGGTTCCCATGCAGGGTGTGTACTTCTCATTGGTATCAAAGGAGGGAACATCCAGGCTTTCTTATCAACAAGCCTGAATGTTCAGCAGAAGTGGAAGAGGGGTTGATGTAGCTTAAAAACTATCAGCAGTTAAACATCAAAAATGGAGTCAGACACTTTATTACAGATAGACATATACATCAATGAAGTAGAACTTAAGAGTCCAGAAATAAACCCTTATATTTAGAGATTTGTTTTCAACAGAAGTGCCAAGGCAATTCGTTCTGAAAGGATAGTCTTTTCAACAAATGGTGCTGGGACAACTGGATACCCACATGCAAAAGGATAGGTTTAGACCCATATCCCACACCCACACAAACATACATTAACTAAAAATGGATCACAGACTAAAATGAAAGGGCTGAAAGTTTTACTTTTTTGGAAGAAAATGTAAGACAATATGGAGATCTTGAGTCAGGCAAATATTTTTCAGATGCTACAACAGACGCACGGTCCACGAGTGAAAAATTGGGCTTTGTCAAAATTAGAAACATGTATGTGTCCATAGGCCCCACTAAAAAATGAAGACAAGTAACTGACAGGGAAAATATTTACAAAACATATATCTGATAAAGGACTTAAATCCAGAATTTATAAAGAGTTCTTTCAACTCAAGAAGACCAACATCTCAGTTTTTAAAAATGGGTATGAACAGACATTTTCCCAAAGAATATATAACAGCTCTTAATTACATGAGCAGATACTCAACATCCTTACTCATTAGAAATGCAAATTAAAATCATTTCATCCCCACTAAAGTGGATATAATAAATGAGACAGAAAATAACAAGTGTTAGCAAAGGTGTAGATAAATGGAATCTTCATGTATGAGAATGTAAAATCATGAAGCCAACTTGGAAAACAGTTAAACACAAATAAGCGAAATTACATATAACCTGTCAACTCCTAAGAAAATGAAAACATGACCCACAAACACTGTACGTAAATGTGTGAGGTGAAGAGTGGGAATGGGGATTAACTGTGGGAATGGGGATGAGTTTCTGCTCATCCATTGATAACATTAAGGAAATGATTAGGCAAGCCACAGCATTGAAGAGAGTGTTCACAAACACTTTCTTACAAAGGACTTATAACCAGAATATAAAATAAACTCCTATAACTAAAAAATCAAACAACCCTAATAAAAATTTGCAAAAGATCAGACAGCTCGTAAAGAAAGATGTATGAGTGATTGACAAGCACTTGAAAAGTACTCAACATCATTAATAATCAGAGAAAGACAAATATAAAACCACAAGGTTTTACACATCCACTAGAATGGGTAAAGTTTAAAAGGTTGGTAATATCAGATGTGGGTCAACTGGAATATACATTGTTTATGGTTAATATAAGACGGTACACTAATTTTGGAAAGAAGTCTGGCAGTTTCTTATAAAACTAAACACATTTCAACCTTACCACCCAACAATTCTACCCCTGGGTATTTACTTGAGAAATGAAAACAACGTACACAGCGATGTCTCAAGCAGCTTTATTCCTAGCAAGCACGAAACAACCAAATGTTCTATATATGAATAGCCAAGCAAAGTGTGGCTTATTATAGAAATGGAATATTCCTAAGCAGCAAAAGTAATAAACTGGGTATTTGCAAAACATTGATGAACTACAGAAGCATTAACCTGAGTGAACGAAGCTTTACACACAAAAGTATATACTCTATCTTTCCAATTAAATTGTAGAACAGAAAAGTAATCCAAGCAAAAATACAGGACAATTTTTGTTTCTGGGATAGAGGGGGTCACATGACTACAGTCACTTGACAGAACTTTTACACAAATGAAAATATCTGGTTTTCCCTTGTATGAGTGTATACAAGATACACCACCACAAACTGTTAGGATCTCTCTGGTTTAAATTAATCTGACTAGTTTGCCTTTTAGTTTGCTTCGTCTGATCCAGATAGATCACAAAAATACCCATATCCATACAGAAAGAAAAATGATGTTATTTACCCAAGCCATCAGAGTCTCTATTTTATTCCTTCCAAACATTTGCTTATATTCCTAACCCCTTTCCCCTCTAGAATCACTAGACTCTCAAGACCTGACATGCTTTTTCCATTATCCTTTTGGTTTGTAATAGTCTCAAAGTTCTAGAGTCTTTCTTGTTCTGATAATTTAAGGAGATTGATGCATTAAACTCATTAACTTTGTGCCAAGTTTAGAGGTACATTCTTCAAATTATTGACATATATATATACCGTTTTATGTTTCAATATTCAATGCACTTAAACTTCCAAAGGGTTGGAGGAAGATGAATTCATTAGAAAAAGTGGGTAGAGGGAATAGAATTAAAGAAGTGTAGGATGTACATTGACAACTAGATGTAAGGTGTGAAGGAAAGGCATGGGTCAGTAAGGTCTCACGTGTATCTTCCCACACAATCAGGTGGATAATGTTGCCAGTTATTGAAATAAAGAACCCTGAAGAATGATTAGATTAAGGATGTGTTCTGTTTTGGACATGTTGAGTTTGAGGTCTCTGCAGGGCATGGAACAGGAGATCTCAAATAATGCTCAATAGATAGACCTGAAATTCAGGAGAGAGGCCTGAATCAGAGATTTGGGTTATATTAGCAATTTGATTTACTACTGATAACAAAATGCGTGGAGGGATTGTACTTACCAAAAAATATATATAAACATTTTTTTCTCCAAATTCCCTTTTTCCCAGTAACCCACCCCCATTCAGGCAACAAGGCTTGATCATAAAACATTCATTGCATCAAGAGGGTTGATAATCACCTAACTAAATAAGTGAGTTTTGAATAAGTCCCCACTTAATTAACAAGGCCTTTTTATCACCTAGCATCTGGTGGGCTTTACCAGTAAATCTCTTGGGTGTATCTTCCTTGCTTTTTTTTGTTACATATATCCTTAAATTTTACCAGTTTGTTTCTAATTTTGATTTTCTCCAAAGTACAAATTCCCTACTGCTTTGTTAACATTAAAGGTTTGAAACGTCCTCTAATAAGAAATAAGATTTGATAACTGACTAAAATACCTGTCACAGCTGATGCACACTTAGGTTTCCTTGCCACATGAGTTATCTGTTTTTTTCAGTGAACTCTTAGTATTTTCAAAATGCTATTGCGTACTTATTAGGTTTGGAAGTTTTCTTCCAAAACTCCAAGAATCATTTGATATTTACTTAATTTAACTTTTATTTAAGGGCTATTCCAAAATCATTGTGTTAGTAAAATTTATGTCTAGTATGACTTTTTTAAATGAGAAGGATAGAGTATTTGCTAAAGAATCTCCCATACTTATTACAATTAAAAGTTTTCTCTTCAACATAAATCCTAGGATATTTCATAAGGCTTGGGCTATCTGAAATAGCTATTTCTCTTACATTATATCTGTGAGATTTACTTCTGGTATGATTTTCTGTTTGTTATATCACAAGTATTGCTTAAAGTTAAGCTATGAAAATTTCATTACACATTTAATGTTTTCCATAGCATGAATGCTTCATTTTAAATCAGACTTAATGTAGTCCCTCCTTAGCGCAGTAGGCAGTCAGTCTCATAAATCAGACTTAACGATGGCTGAAAGCCTTCTTAAATTCATTTTATTTGTAAAAATATTTGTTTTAATATAAATTCTCTTATGTTTATAAAGTACATGTTAGGCAATTTTTAATATTCTTTGTATGTCACGAGTTTCTAGTATGAATTCTATAAACATTAAGATTAGTGTTGGCTAAGTTTTATACTTGTATGAGTTCCTTCCAGTATGAATTCTATGATCTTCATTCAGACTTAATAATTGAATAAAAGCCTTCTTACAATTATTATATTTGAGAGGTTTCCCTACAATATGAACTGTTATAGATAAATAAAACTTTAATGATTACAGTAAATGTTTTCCTATTCATCATGTTTTAAAAGTTTTTCTCCAAAGTGAATGTCCGAAAATTGATTACTCATTCAAGGGTTTTTTTCATTACATGTGTAATTAACTCCAATGTGAATTTTTAAATTTTTCATTAGGCTATGGGAATATTAAAATTCTTCCCTCACTCTCTGTGTGTTTTATTATTTATTCACAGTAAGAATTGAGCATTTGTTAAAGATTTTCATTTGTAAAGAAACCTTATATTACTTTTGTAAGGTTTCTCCCTGGTATGAATTCTCTGCTGTTCTTCACAAGTTGAGTGCTGGCTAAAGGACTATCTACAGTAAATATATTTATAAGGTTTCTCTCCAGTATGAGTTCTCTGGTGTTGAATACAAGTTGAGCACTGTCTAAAGGACTTTCCACAATAAATACATTTATAAGGTTTCTCTCCAGTATGGATTCTCTGTTGTTGAATACAAGTTGAACACTGGTTAAAAGACTTTCCACAGTAAATACTTTTATACAGTTTCTCTCCAGTATGAAGTCTCTGATGTTTATTATGAGTTGAGCATTGTCTAAAGGACTTTCCACAGTAAATACATTTATAAGTCTTCTCTCCATTATTAATTTTCTGATATTGAATACACCTTGAACTGTGGTTAAAGACTTTCCCATAACTCAACACTGGTAAGGTTTCACTTCAGTATGAATTTTCTGAATTTTCATATGGCCTGAAGACTGGATAAAGGTTTTTGCACAAATGTTATATATGCAATGTCTCTCTTGGGTATGTATTATCTGATGATCTGTTAAGTTTGGGCTTTTTCTAAAGAGCTTTCCAAGTATAAAACACTGGCACAATTTCTCTTCAGTACAAATTCTTTGATGTCTATTGACTGTTAAGCATTAACTAAAAGTCATCCTACGATTATCTGGGTTTTCTTTAGTAAGAACAAACTGCTTTGCTGAAGAAAATTAAATGAATAAAGAGTTAGAAATAAACCAATGAGACAATTATGTATGTAAAAATAGCAAAACACAAGAAAAAAATTCCAAATATTAAACATTACCAGAAATGTATAAGAAACCCAATACTTTACTATGTTCTTGGAACATAATACAAACTACATAAACATACCAATGTTCTCCTAAATGAATTGATATTACCTATTCTTGTTCCTTTTGAACTTATTATAACCATAATAAATACCACCATTAAGAATATATGTAAATGAAAAACAAGTTTTTGAGAATCGGGTAATAGAGAGTGGGAACTTGCCTTACATCTTTTTTTAATATGCTAATTATTTAAATATGACAATCATGCAAGACATTTCTAAAAAGCATTGTTGAATGGGAATCTCAAAATATGTTCCAGGTATATAGAAAATGGCATATATCATAAATAGAACACTTGCGATGGTAACACGGTTACAGTAGTAGTTATTCTCACTACTTGAGAAATATTTCCCTGTCTCAATTGTTACTTTAAAGATCAACTCAAAATATATTGAATATTTAATGTTAAAAGGAATTATTTGGAACATCAGCTAAAAGAGCAAAATAGGGAACTTGTTCCCTGGCCTGTCCCTCCCTCCAACCCCAAAAAAACCTGGAAAAAAAACTGTCAGAATCAACTTTACTAGAAATTTAGAAGACAGTCAAAGGTTTACAGCAACAAAATGAAAGCTTAACCAGGAAAAGGGCTGCTGAAACACAGTAGGGGAGCTTTTGGGGGCTATAAATAACCCTGTCTCAGAACTGGGAGGAGCCACACCTGTCAGTGCCACCAGTAACAGCCACACCAATGGGCCCTAATTCCAGACTAGGCAGCCATAACAGGCCTGGTTATCTCAGACCTGAAAGCGGACTTGGAAGCAGCTCTGTGACCCAACTTCAGCCCCATTTGGTTGCAGTCCTGTCCTTTAGGAACCCAGCAGAAATCATGCCTGTACATGTCCCCAGTGACAGCTCCACCAACAGGACCAAACTTCAGATCTGATAGCAGCCACATGACCTCGCTCCAGCCATGCTCAACCACGACCACACAGGCAGTCCCGTCGGTCCAGAGACATGGCAGAAGGTTTTTACATGCAGAAACCAGTCAGTGAATACTGGAAGTGTCTGCTCCTTCAAATACACAGACACAAATGCAAGGGTACATGGATCAGGGAAATATGACATCACCAAAAGACACTAATAAAGCACCAATAACCAACCCTAAAGAAATGGAGATCCATGAACTGCTTAGCAAAGAATTTTAAAAAATCTTCAAGAAGCTCAATGAACTAAAGGAGAACATAGAAAGCTACACAACAAAAATCAGGAAAATAATACATGAGCAAAATGAGAGTTTCAGTAGAGAGGTAGAAATCATTAAAAAGAACCAAATTCTGGAGCTGAAGAGTACAATGAAATGAAATAGGCAATAGAGGGTATCAGCAACAGACTTGATCAAGCAGAAGAAGTAATCTGCAAATGTGAAGACAGGTCATTTGGAATTAACCAGTTAGAAGAGCAAAAAGAAAAATAATAAAAAATTAAAGAAAATCTATGGGATTTATGGAATAATATAAAACAGATCCATACATGAATAGGAATACCAGAGGAAAAAGAGAAAGAGTAGGGGCAGAAAGTCATTTAAGGAAACAATGGCTGAAAATGTCTCAAATATGGGGAGGGATATGAACATCCAATACATGAAGTTCAAAAGTCCCCAAATAGTTTCAACCCAAAGAGGACTTCACCAAGACATATAACCAAACTCAAGAATCAAACACAGAGAATCTTGAAAGCAGCAAGAGACTCATCACATACAAGGAAGCCCCCACAAGGCTATCAGTGAATTTCTCAGAAAGAACCTTGCATACCAGGAGATATTATCCACAAAACAATCTTAAATTTAAGAAGATTGAAAACATATCAAGTATCTTTTCTGACCACAATGGTAGTAAAGTAGAAATCAATAACATGAAGAAAATTGAAAAATTAACAAGTATGTAGAAATTAAATAGCATACACCTAAACAACCAGTGGGTCAAAGAAGAAATCAAAAGGGAAATTTTTTTTTTAATCTGTAGACAAAAATGGAAACAAAATACATCAAACTGTAGGATACAGCAAAAACAGTTCCAAGTGAGAAGTTTACAGCAGTAAATGCCTACATTAAGACAAAAGAAAGATCTCAAATAAACCTGACTACATCTCAAAAAATAAGGCATAAAACAAATTAAGCCCAAAGTTAGCAGAAGAAAGGAACTAATAAAGATAAGAGCAGCAATAAATGAAGTAGAGACTAGAAAAACAGTAGAAATGATTGATGAAATGAAAACAAAAAATCGACAAAACCTTAGCTAAACTAAAAAACGGAGTCAAGTAAAATAAAATCAGAAATGAAAGAGGAGACATTAACAAGACCACAGAAATACAAAGGATCATAAGACACCGTCAACAATTACATGCCAATAAATTAGATAAGCTAGAAGAATGAATTCTTAGAAATGTACAATCTACCAAGACTGAATCATGAAAAAATAAAAAATCTGAACAGATAGATAATAACTAAGAAGATTAAATCAGTAACCAAAAGCCTTCCATCACAGAATATTCCAGAACTAAATGATTTTAATGGTGAATTCTACCAAATATTTAAAGAAGAATGAACACCAGTCTTTCTCAAACTCTTCCCAAAAAGTTGAAGAGAAGGAACCACAAACTCATTTGGCAAGGCCAGCATTACCCTGATACCAAAGGCAAGTAAAGACACTATAAGAAAACTATAGACCAGTATGCCTGATGAGTATAGATGTAAAAAATTTCAACAAAATACTGGCAAAGCAAATTGAGCAACATATTAAAAGGATTATACACCATGACCGACACTCAGTTAAAAAAGAATAAACTCCACTCCGTTTATCGCAGCACTATTTACAATAGCCAAGAAATGGAAGCAACTTAAGTGTCCATCAGTAGATGAATGGATAAAGAAGATGTGGTACATATACACAATGGAATACTATTCAGCCATAAGAAGAAAACAAATCCTACCATTTGCAACAACATGGATATATGTAGAGGGTATTATGCTCAGTGAAATAAGCCAGGTGGAGAAAGACAAGTACCAAATGATTTCACTCATCTGTGGAGTATAAGAACAAAGCAAAAACTGAAGGAACAAAACAGCAGTAGACTCACAGAACCCAAGAATGGACTAACAGTTACCAAAGGGAAAGGAACTGGGGAGGGTGGGGAGAAGGGAGGGATAAGGGGATTAAGGAGCATTGTGATTAGCACACAAAATGTGGGGGGCGGGGCATGGGGAAGGCAGTATAGCACAGAGAAGACAAGTAGTGATTCTATAGCATCTTACTATGCTGATGGACAGTGACTATAATGGGGTATGTGGTGGGGACTTGATAATGGGGGGAATCTAGTAACCACAATGTTGCTCATGTGATTTTATATTAATGATACCATAATAAAAAAATTTTTTTAAAGAAAAAAAAGGATAAACTCTTCAACAAATGGTTGTTGGGCAAACTGGATAAACACATGCAGAAAAATGCAACTGGACCCCTATCTTATAGCACTCACAAAAATCAATGGTAATTACTTTTTCACTTCATGTCATTTCAGAGCTTATGAAAGGTTTCATAGGAACAGTCTACTTTTGGATAGTAGAGGAAACTGTAATCATATTGCAGCCTATAAGTGAATCAAATCAACACATTGTACACCTTAAAAATGTCGTATGTTATTTATACAACAAAAAAATAAAAACCATAGAGATTACTTTGCACATCTCTACGCAGTTAAACTTGAAAAGCAGATGAAACATACACCTTTTAAGGGAAAATATAATGTGTCAAATTGACCCCAGTCAAGTTAAAAAATTTAGAAAATAAATTTTCACAGATGAGAGAAAGTTATCAAGGAACTTTCCCCCCAAATGCATGTGACCCAGATGTTTTCACAGAAGAATATTCCAAACATTTATAGAACATACAGTCTCAATGCTATGTAAGTTCCTACCAAAAAATTAAGCCAATCTTCCACATTATTTTTTGAAATCCAAATATCTAAGCCAATATAATACCTAAAATTGATGATTGTACACACACAAAATAAAATTACCTATGAATAGAAACTTAAAGTGTTAGCATACACATTTCAACACATTAAGAAAATAATGCACCATGTCTAAGTTTTATACATGAAATGCTTTGATGGCTAAACATTTTAATACCTCTTAATATAATTCACAATAGATTGAAGAAGGGAAATAAAATAATTATCTCCACAGATGTTAAAAAATCCATTAACATAATTCAATACCCATCTATAATAAAAATTCTTGAGAATACAGAAATAGATACTTGTGGGGTAAATGGAAGTTTCCACCCAGAATTTCCCACCCCATTTGCAGGGCCGTGGTTGGGGCAAAGGGTGGGGAGAAAACAGCCACCCTCCCCTCCCTTCTGTTGCTGGTACATAATTGGTCTGGTGCCCACCAGCCACCCAGGGTCCTGCCCATGGAGTTCCTCCTGGAAGGGGCGGGCAGGGGGCGGGAGTTAGCACCCATGCGACTGCAGGGGTTGGCTAGGGAACCTGAGCTGTGAGCAATAAAAACCCTTTCTCTCCACCTGTCCTTCCCCTTGTCCTGCTTTGCTTTCATCAGATTCATAGAGCACTTGCCCTGGGTAGGGAACTCCCTTCCTTGCTGAGCTACAATACTTCATTGAACATGATAGAACATATACACATCAGTTCATAAGCCACCGTAGTACCTAATAGCAAAATATAAGAGGCAATCCCATTAAGGTTAGGAACAAGGGAAAGATGCCTACCACTTGGGTACTACTTAACATTGTTCTGGAGGTACTAGCTAATAAGACAAGAAAAACAATCAGTGGCATAATAACAGGAAGTAAAATTATTCCTATTTGTTGATGTACATACAGAAGACATGGTAGTTGTAGTAGTTTCCCATTGCTGGTATAACAACTTACCCCACACTTCATGGTTTAGAACAGCACAAATTAATTTTCCTACAATTCTGGAGGTCAGAAGTTTGAAATCAGTTTCACTCAGATAAAGTCACGGTGTCCCCAGGACTGATTCCTTTTGGAGTCTCTAGAAGAGAACCCATTTCCTTGCCTTTTCTAGCTTCTGGAGGCTGCCTGTATTCCTTGGCTGAGGACCACTCCCACACAGTAAGTACCCCAACCTCTTGCTTCAGTCATTTCGTTTCCTGTTTCTGTAGCCAAATATACCTCTGTTTCTCTCCTATAAATACACTTGTGAATTTAGGATCCAACCAGATAGTCCAGGATGATATCCCCATCTCAAGATCCTTAACTTAATCACACCTGCCAAGTCCCTTTTGCCACATGAGGTGGCATTAATAGGTTCAGGAAATTAGGATGTGAATAACAAACAGGAGGCCATCATCCAGCCTATCACAGTGATATACCTTTAAAACCTAAGAGATTCAGTGATAAAACTAGTGCAAACAGTAAAAGAAACCAGCAAGGTAGCAGGATGTAAAAGTAATATGCAAAAACCAATAGCATTCATATACAAAAATAAGAACCACTTAGAAGGTATAATGGAAAAGAATATGCACTTCATTATTACAGTAAAAAGATAAAATACTTCAGAATAAACCTAAGAAATATTCTAAACATACAGGTAGAAGACCATGACACATTCCTGAAAAAGAGTAGAATTCAACAAATGGAAAAATATTCCTTCTTGTGATTAAGACATTCCAACATCACAAGATATCCATTCAAATTAATTTATAAATGTAATGAATCCCAATAAAAATAATAAGCTTTACTATGAAACAAGAAAATCTGATAGTGAACTTCTTAGGGAAAAATAAACATGTAAGAATAGCTAAGAAAACACTAAAAATCAATATAATGAGAAATCAGCCCTCTTAGTAAAACATCCACCAAAGCCTCTATAATTAATGTGGTGTATATATACATATACACAGTGGACTATTACTCATCCATAGAAAAGGATGAAATCTTGCCATTTGCAACATGAATAATCATAGAGATTATCATGCTGAGTGAAATAAGTCAGAGAAAGACAAATACAGATGATTTCACTTCCATATGCAATCCAATAAATAAATGAACAAATGAACAAACAAGCAAACCAGAAATAGACTCACAGATAAAGAGAAAAAACTGGTGGTTGCCATAAGGGAGGGAGGGAGGAATGGGAATGGGGAAAACAGATAAAGGGGATAAAGATGCACAAACTTCCAATTATAAAATAAATAAGTCATGGGAATGAAAAGTACACTATAGGGAATATAGTCAAAATATTGTGATAACTTTGAATGGTGACAGATGGTAACTATACTTATGGTGAGCACTTCATAATGTATAAATTTGTCAAATCGCTATGTTGCACACTTGAAACTAATATTGTATATCAACTATACTTCAATAAAAAGAAGACTTTATAATTAAAATATGGTAGTACTGGTATATGAAGAGGCAGATAGGTCATTAGAATAGAAAAGAAGGCCCCCAAATAGACCCAACTAAATGAAGATAAAGGTGAAATCTAAAATTATTGAGGCAAAGATAGCTTTTTAAAGAAATGATTGTTGACCAAATGGACAGCTGTTTAGGAGAGAAAAAAAGGTAAAATTAAATTCATTACAGCATACATAAAAATAAACTCCAAGTAGATATAAGGTAAAAAAAATGAAATTGCACAAGTATTAGATGCAAATAAGAGTGGATTCCAGAATAATTTAGGTGTAGTGAAAAGCTTTTAACTATGATTCAAAACCCATATGCAAAGAAAAAAATACTATGAATTTAACCACATACATTTAAAAGACACAATTTGGAAAGGAAAAACATCATAAAGTCAAGAGGAAAATGATAAATTGGGAGAATATATTATCCAGGTAAAGGCATAATATACTTAACATTTAAAAATTGATAAAAATATCAAAAATCCATATAGAAAAATGGGCAAAGACATGAGCAGACTGCTCACAAAGAGATATAATTATGGTCCTTAAATATAAGAAAGCATATTCAACTTCACTCATTCTCCAAATTAAAACAAATTACGATACCATTTCTTATCCACTGGATTGGCAAAATTTCAAAAATTTATTACATTCCATTGATAAAGAATTGGGGAAACAGGCAATCTTGTACATTTGTTGATGGAAATGCAAAATGGTAAAATCTTTAGGGAGGTGATTTTTGGCAGATTCTAACAAAACTACACGTGCAACACTTTGACTCAGCAACACCACTTCTAAGAATACCCTCAAGAAATATCTCCAACAGTACAAAAATAATATGTTCAAGGTTATTTATTACAACTTTTATATAATTGCAAAATATTAGGAATGACCTAAGTGTCCAAGCATGGAAAACTAGTTGCACAGACTATGGTATGTACACAAAACGGAGCACTGTAATAAAAAGGGGGGGGGGGGCTGAAATAACATGGAGCATTTTCCAAGAAAAACTAAGTGAAAAAATCAAAGTTCAAAAGAACATGTTAAGTATACCACCTTTTGTGCACAAAAGGAAATTTAAAAGATATGCAACTTACTATGTTTATAAATAAGAAATTCGGAAGGCATAAACCAGAAAACAATGAAGCTGGTTACCTGTAAGGGGTGAGGGAGAATACGGTAGGAGGTATGGTAGTGAAACGGCCAACATGTATGAGGATACAGTTTATATAATTTTGACTTTTGGCAATAGGTTACTTCATGTTTATGTTCACAAAATAAAATTAAATCAACAAGGAGAGGAAGAAGAAAAAACATTGAAATGAATCTGATTTTATTTCAAAAGACTATCATAACTATACTAATTAGTACGAAAAATAATTCAAGTAGCTTAAGAACACAGAATCTTTATTTACCCTTAAACTTGGATGAGATTGAGCAGGTGTGGGGTGGGGAGAAGAGCTGAAAACAAATCCAGAACTCTTTTAAGTAGGGTTAGTGGTACAGGCAGAGAAATGCTCTGTATAGTACAGGTGTATTATGGGACTGAGCAAATGAGATGATGTGTTAACGCTTTTAGTAGCCGAGATTCCCATTGTGGAAGATGGAACATACAGATATGGAATGGGAAAAGACAAGAAAGAACCTTGGGATGGATTGGAATTGGTCAGTCTGAACTCATGACTTATTTTATATGTGTGTGTGTGTGTGTGTACACACACAAACATGCATATATATAATGTGTATTCATGTATATATATGTTTGGATGTACACACACGTTTCCTAGCTTTGTACATGAAGGGGCCAGAAGCAAAGACATCCCACTGGCAATGAACATCCCTAGCCTCCAGATTTTGGTCTCTAAAGTCATTTCCCACTAAAAGGAACAAGGGCTCTTTAGAGAAAGGACAGATTCCAAGTCTGGGGCAAGGCTTGTTACACTAAAAAGCAAAGAAGAACTAAAAAAAAACAAGACTAAGGCATGAATGTATGTCCACAAGAACATGAAAGCCTCCTCGAAAAGGCTCCCACTGGCTAAATGTAAGATAATTTGAGCATCAATATAATTAGAGAAGTTATTTATATATCACTGAAAACGGGAACAAATAAATTCCATACTGAAAATGAAAAAGTAAATGAATGAATGAGTAAAGAATAATTGCTTACAGCAGAATCTCTAGTGCTGGATGGCAAATATGGAAGGAGTCTGTGGAGTTGGAAAATGAGCATTTTGACGTGATAGAAAAGGCTAGGTCGAAAAAATAACCAATGGATGCTAAATCTAGAGGGAAATTTTCAAAAAACAGAATATTTGCATGGCCTTAAAGTAGCCTCCCACAGATTGCTTAATTGCAAGAGGGGCGGGGAAAAGTAACCATATTGTAGAAAAATCAGACAACACTTTGGGTGATCAAAATTAGTATCACAAAGAAGGGGCAGATGGATATCTTGTGCCTCTGGATGTGATATCTAAAATATTCAGTATTACTTAAGTAGTATTTCCAATTGGGAATGCAGAACTGGAATCTAATCACGAAGATACATCAGACAAACCCAAAATAAGGAATATTCTATTCAAAAGGAGAATAAATTATTTTAAAATGTTAATTTTTTAAAAGATCATGAAAGAGTGACAAACTTCTAAATTAAAAGAAACTAAAGAGTCATAACAATTAAATGCAATACCTCCCCCTAGAGTTGACACTGTACTGACAGGGGAAATGCTATAAAGAACATTTTGGATTAATTGATAAAATTGGATTACAGACAATACAGTAGATAGAACACTATTACATAAATTGAAACTGATAACTGTATTGTGCTTACATAAGAGAAGATCCTTATTATAAACACATTAAATTAGGGGTAAAGGAACAATGATGTATGTAATTTATTCTTAACTGGTTCAGAAAAAATATGTACATATTAATATAGAGAGAAAAGTTAAAATAAAACAAAGGGAGCAAAAATCTTAACAGGTATATCCGAGGTAAAGGATATATAGGTGTTATTTGTGCTATCCTTATTCTGGCAGGTTTTTGAAAATTTGACATTATTTCCAAATAAAACGTTAAAAGACAAATGTATGAAATATTTAGAAAACAAAAAAAAAGGTTAACTCAAATATATACTAAAACATATTAGTGAAAATAAAAATTAAATCATCTTCACTGTACAATAAAAGACAAGAAAGTATAGGGACTTTTAAAAATTATCTAAGCAGTTACATTATAAACATAAAAATAAATAATATAAAACATGACAAATCTGCTGTCATGAGGAAAGTTAAATATAAGGTAAAATTAAATTTAGATCCTTATTTTGTTTCTTTAAAAAATGACTCCAGAAATAGCAATATTTCTATAAATTTGAACAAATGGGCACATTATATTTAAGAAATTGGGTAAAGGAGCAACTCAAAATGCTATAGATAACATATAAAAAATAATAATCTAATATATATAATATCTATGGTGACTTCTGATTATAAAATATAAATTTGCTTGAATTTAAACATGAACTATATGGTGATTTTAATTTAGAAACCACATAAATCCCAACAAAGCAATAAATGAGGTTGACCACAGGTGAAATGAATTTAAGCAATATAGGTATGTATGTACGCACAGGCAGATATATATTTAAATGGACATAAGTGGCTTTACACTCAATAATATATTATGGACACATTCCAATTGGAAATCAATTATAGACCAGCATCATCATATTTAATGGATACAGATTGCATTATAGGAATATACCCAAGCTAACTGATTTTATAAAAATACTTTGGACAAATGCACTGGACATTTATCTTTGTCGTACACTTAAGCATGATGATGATTTACCTAAGAGAACTGTAGAGAAATCAGATTGCCAGCTGAAAGGGAATACCTATTAAAATTAGTGTGCATGTGTGTATAAAAGTCACATATATATGCACTGTCCCAAAAACAATGGAAATTTTAAACTCACCAACAGCTATACGTTTCCATCAGTCATATAAAACTGTTTTCATCCCATTCCCTATGTCAGCAACCTGTCACATTGCTGATCACTCCCTTATTCCAGAGAGCAGAAATTTGATTTCATGAACCTAAATATCATACTCTTCTCCTATTTTCTTGCTCCATCTGAGACAGTCACATCATCTTCACCATTTTTCTTTTGTAATCCCAGGCACTGTTTCTACTCTATGGGTCACATCCCTATGTGTCAGGGTAATATTACAATACATTACCCAGTATCTTTTTATCTTCACCATTTTATTTTGCTTAATGAGCCTTTGCCTCTTGGGCAAAAGGCAAGGCGTCTCAAGGACATCAAGGGAGTACTTTTATAGAAGAATCAGATGAACAAAATCCAAAAGGCTCAGGGCTAGATTTACAAATGCGATTTCTAGCTGCTCCTTCCCAAGGAACTGAAAGAACAGGTTACCTGGCAAAGCCAGTTTCTCTGCTCACCCTTGACTGAATGAGTGTGTATTTGCTGAGTGAACAGAAATCTGAGCGTGAAGCATATGGGTTAAACCTACAGAACTGTAACCATCAAGGTGAGTACTGGAAGTCAATAATAAAATACTAGAAGTCAATAATAAACCAGAGTGCTTGGTATTTAAATAGGAGAGGTTTTCTTTTTCAGGTATGGATAATGAAGTTCCTAGAATTTCCCCAACTCATAAGGTGAACAAATAAGTAGAGAAGACATGGCTATGGGCATGACTGGGCAGGGAAGGCCACATCTTAGGTCTGCAGAGACCTTGGATTCATTAAGCCAGAAGCCACTT
>JAQQAC010019400.1:5824075-5874759 GCA_029783875.1 Phataginus tricuspis
CTGAGTGTGTCCTCTGGTGCATGATGAGTTTTGACTTCCAGGTAAAGTCTCGCCCACACTCCCTACAAACATAAGGCTTCTCCCCAGAGTGCGTCCTCTGGCTGTTGATGAGGGTTGACATACTGCTAAAGCTTTGTTCCCCCTCAGTGCACACAGGTGTCTCCCCTGTGTGCGTGCTCTGGAGGCTGAACAGGTGCGACTCCTTGATAAAGCGCAGCCCAAACTCCCCATATTTGACTGCTCCAAATCCTGAGGCCTCTAAGCCGTGCAATACTTTATCTGCTTCCTCAAGTTTTGCCTTCTGGTCTGGGCTGGGCCTGACACCCACCATGGTGCTATCTTCCTGGGGCCTTGCTGGCTGTCCTCGTGGTGGGCAGGAGAGTGCCTTGGAAATGCTTCTGCTTCTGCTCCCAGAAAGGGGTTTGGAGTGTTCTCTTTCTTGAATTTCTATTTTGTTGCTCAAGCAGACTTGCTCAAAGACTTGCTCCTGCTGCTGTTTTTGATCTTCTGGATAATGTTCCTCTGGAGGGAGATGATTTCCTGCACAGAAACTTGAGAACAGCTGAGGGAGATGACTGAACCACACATATTGGCTAAAGGCTTGCTGACTAGAGAATACCAGAGGGCAGGAGGGACAAGGGTGAATTTCTAGCTTTGGTCCTGCCGAAGAAAGAATATTATGGTCAGAATAGTCATAGTTAGGGTCACCTAGGCCATTTTGCTTTGCCCATTGGTCATGCATTACATGTTTATACCATAAGCTGTCTCCCACCCATATATCCTTGCGTTTATAAAAAGACCTATTTTTCATTTTACTTTACACATTATGTTTTTAATTGTAGGAGTTAGCAAACTTGCCCAGTGGGCCAAATAAAGGCTACAACTTGTTTTCAAATGGTCCACCAGTTAAAAATGGTTTTTACCTTTTTAAAGAGTTGAAATACAAATAAATAATTTAAAATACAATATGACAGATTGCATGTGGCCTGGAAAAGCTTAACGTATTTACTGTGTGGCCCTTCATAGGAAAAGTTTGTTGACCCCTGTCCTACTGAAATGTAGGAAACCCATACCAAGGACTTATTTTCATATTCCCCCCCAAAAAAGTTTAGTTTCAGAAATCAACCAGAAACATACAATAAACTGAGAAGTGTTCAGTCATGAAAAATTCTGAACTTCAGGTAAGACCATTGGGAGACTGTGGCACTATTGCCTAGAGCTGCTCTCGCCCTTCCAATCCCCCAGCTTGCTTGGTACGGCAGTTATACCAGGGCAGACCACAAAATGATCAGTTCTGCTGCTGCTGGAGAGAGTTAACTTAATTTGAATGGAATATGAGATACCAATGCCTAGTGTAACTGTCAATAAAAGTAGTCATATAGGCAGTAAATGAACAGGGAAGGCCAGTGACTGAGGCTGGGGTGCAGTCTTGGCTGGGACAAAAAAAAAACAGAACAAAAACTGGTAGACTATCCAGAAATGCAGCAGGGAGACCCTAAAAATGAGAGAGCCAGAGAGAGACTTGATAAAGTCTCTACACATTCCTGGCTGACTGGAAGGCTCTTGGCAAAAGCAGGCAAGATTAATGGGGGCCCACGTTATGCACATATCCCTGTTTGATATGGAGGCTACAATTAGGTGCAGAGGAAAAATGAAAGCAATCAGAAGAAAGCAAGCAAGAAGTTAGAAAAGACTTGAAAGGGGCTCCCCAAACCACACACTTATTCATTGGCAGAGGTAGGAAGCCTTGTTGGCTTGAAGTCTTTGAACACAACCCATGGCCCATTGCTGAAGACCACTAAGCTCTGTAGATACAAGGTTGAAATTAGGAAACCAGAATTAAAAAAACAACAACACAAGAATAAAATAAAAATCAAGAAAAAACATATTCCTTCACAGAGGAAACATATTCCACATATTTAATCTAGAAAAGTGACTTAACGAAAAACAACAATAATAATATTCAGGCAGGAAATATAATCAGATATTAGAAGGATTACAATACAATATGTAAAATATCCAATTTTTAAAGAAACAGGAAAGAATGACTCATACTCAAGAAAAAAATGCAGCCAATAGACACTTGCTGAGTTGGCCATAATGTAGATTTAGGGGGAAAAAAGACTTTAAAGGCTTACACCAGGAACTTCTTCAAAGAGCTAAAGGAAACTATGTGTAAAAACTTAAAGAAAACTATAATAAATTAAAAAAATAGGGAACCTCACTAAAGAAAAGAACCCATTAAAAAGAAACAAGAGGGAATTCTGGAATTAAAAAGTAAAATAACGGAAATACAAAGTTACTAGAGAGATACAGCATATCTGAGTTTGCAACAGAACTGTGAAGTTGAAAATAAATTACTAAGAATGACCCAAACTGGAGAACAGAGTAAAAGCAAGACTGGGTAAAAACAAACACAGAAACCTGTGGGACACCATCAGGCAAACCACCCTATGTGTAATGGGCGCTTGGGAAGGCGAAGATTGAGAGAAAAGAGCAGAATAAAGGTCTGAAGAAATAATGGATAAAAAGTCATATTTTTAATACAAAACATTTGATGAGAAACATTAATCTACAAGTCCAAGAAGCTTGACAAACTGCAAGATAAACATAGAGAGCCCCAGCTACACACATCACAGCCACTTGACTATCAAAAAACAAAAACAAAGAGACTATCTTGCAAGCAGCAAAAGAAAAATGACCCAACATGTATGGGGGAGGGACGTAGAGGTGGGGTCAACACACAATATCACTGGGGCTAACTTCTCAGAAACAGTGGAGACAGGAAGACACTGGAACTATTATTCAAACAGCTAAAATAAAGGGGGAGGGGGACTATCAATGACGAATTCTGTTCTCTCATAAAAAGTATCCTTCAAAAATGAAACTGATGTAAAGATATTCACAGATGACCAAGTACTCAGAATACCTGTTGCTAGCAAACATGACTTATGAGAAATACTAAATAAGACTTTCAGGCTGAAAAGAAACACCAGACACTAAATCAAATACACATGAAGAAATGGGGTCCACTAAAGTGCTAAATATGTGGGTAAATATAAAAGATTTACATATATTTATTTTTTCTCCTTTCTTCCCTTAATTTCTCTAAAATACATGAGATTATTATAAAAGGCAATAATTATAGCACTCTACACTGTGTGCTTTATTATGTATATATATATATTTTATGTATATAAACGTGTAGAATTTTTTTAACCGGAACTAAATATTAATTAGAAACAGACTGTAACAACTTAAGGTGCACATTTCAATTCCTGGAACAGCATTAATGACTCTTAAAAAAATCGATAAAGGAAGTAGACTAATAAAAAGACATGAGGCAAAAAACAACAAAGTGGCAGACTTAAACCCTATCAATAATGACATTAAATATGAACTGAACATTCCAAAAAAAGAGAGATTGTACCCCTAAATTAAAAAATGCAATATCCAACAATGTGCTGTGTACAAGGGACACATTTTGGATCTCGAAAGACAAGTAGGTTGAAAGTAAAAGGATGAAAAAGATTCATCATGTAAACAGTAATCACAAGGGAACTGGAATACCTGAATCAATAGTAGACAAAATAGACTTCACGACAAGGATTATTGCTAGATAAAAAAGGGACAAAAGGGTAATAAATCAGAAAGATAAAGCAATCAAAATGTGTACACATCTAAAAGTATATATCCAACACACAGGAAACAAAGTTACAGAACTGAAAGAATTAGAAAATTCAACAATTAGGAATTTCAATATTCCATTGTCAATAATAGATGGAATAATTAGAAAATAAGAGATATAGAAGACTTAATAACACAATCAACCAACTTGACCAATTTGATGATGTGTGGAACACTGTCCAATGACTGCAGAATTCATATTCTTTTTAAATACACACAGAATATTCTCCAGGATGGACCAAAAAAATGAGTCTCAATAAACTTAAAAAAAGTCATACGAAGTATGTTTTCCTACCACAAAGGAATGAAATTAGAACTTTCCACAAATATGTGGAAATTAAACTAGCACCTCTAAGTAACTTGTGGGATAGACAATGAATCAGAAGAGGAAATTGAAACATATTTGAACTGAATGAAAACAAAACACAATGTAACAAAATTTATGGGATTTAACTAAAGAGGTGATTAGACAGAAAGTTGTAGCTTTAAATGCCTTTGTTAAAGAATGGTTTCAAATCAACTAAGTTTTTATCCTAAGAAAGTAAAAAAAAGTAAATTAAACATAAAATAAGCCTAAATAAGGACATAATACATGTTTACAAGAAATAATCAAAAAGAAAGGCATAAATGAATAGAGAAATCAATGAACCTAAAAGGTGTTTTTAAATAAGATCAACAAAATTGAGAAATCTAGCTAGACCGAACAAGAAAAAGAGGACAGAAATTACCAAAGCAAAAATAAGGGTGCTCGCTTTGGCAGCACATATACTAAAATTGGAACGATACAGAGAAGATTAGTATGACCCCTGTGCAAGGATGACATGCAAATTCATGAAGCATTCCATATTTTTAAAGGGGAACCCTCCTACACTGCCGGTGGGAATGTCAATTAGTACAACCATTGTGGAAAGCAGTATGGAGGTTCCTCAAAAAACTAAAAATAGAAATACCATTTGACCCAGAAATTTCACTCCTAGGAATTTACCCTAAGAATGCAGCAGCCCAGTTTGAAAAAGATATATGCACCCCTATGTTTATTGCAGCACTATTTACAATAGCCAAGAAATGGAAGCAACCTAAATGTCCATCAGTAGATGAATGGATAAAGAAGATGTGGTATATATACACAATGGAATAATTCAGCCATAAGAAGAAAACAAACCCTACCATTTGCAACAACATGAATGGAGCTAGAGGGTATTATGCTCAGTGAAATAAGCCAGGCAGAGAAAGACAAGTACCAAATGATTTCACTCATCTGTGGAGCATAACAACCAAGCAAAAACTGAAGTTAACAAAACAGCAGCAGACTCACAGAACCCAAGAACGGACTAATAGTTACCAAAGGGAAAGGGACTGGGGAAGATGGGTGAGAAGGGAGGGATAAGGGGGAAAAAGGGCTATTACAATTAGCACTTATAATGTAGTGAGTATGGGGGGTGGGTGGGGGGATACGGAGAAGGCAGCATAACACAGAGAAGAAAAGTCGTGATTCTATAACATCCTTCTATGCTGATGGACAGTGACTGCAATGAGGTATATGGTGGGGACTTGATATTAGGGGGAGTCTGGTAACCATAATGTTGCTCATGTAATTGTATATTAATAACAGCAAAATAAAATAAAAAAATAATAGAGCATCATTACTGACATCACACAAATTAAAAGGATTAGAAGAGAATATTATAAACTTTATGCCAACAATTAGACAACAAAGCCAAATAGAAGAATGACACAAATTATAAAAACTCAAGAAAAACTAGTTTCTGAATACATAAAATGAGTAACAAGACAGATTCAGTAATTAAAAGTCACACAATGACAAGTTCCTGTCTGATTGCCTTCACTGGTGGATTCTAACAAATATTTAAAGAAATAATACAAATCCTCCACTGAGACTTTCAGTAAATGGGGAAGAGACGATTTCCCAATCCATTCTCGGCAGTCATTATTATCCTGATACCAAAGCTAGATGAAGATATCACACGGAACATAAAATGCACATCAATGACCTTCCTGGACACAAGTAAAGAACGTCCTTAACAAAATATTCTCAAACCAAATCCAGCAACAAGTCAAAAGGATTATACACTAAAGTGGCATTTATTCCAGAAATCAAGGTTTAACATCTCAAATGAAATACAGCACATTAACAAAATAAATGGAAAAAAGGCTACGACCACCTCAATGAAGCAGAAAGTATCTAAAAAAGTCCCATACTTACTCATAATAACACTAAACAACTAGGAAATGAATGGAACTTCCTCAACCCAATAAAAGGAATATAAAACCTATAGCCGGGAGGTGCTCAAGATGGCGGCATGAGTAGGGCGGAGGAAATCTCCTCCCAAAACAATGTATATTTTGAAAATACAGCAAATACAACTACTCCTAAAAGAGAGACCAGAAGGTACAGTACAACAGCCAGGATACATCTACATCTGCGAGAACTCAGCATCCCACGAAAAGTAAGATACAAAGCCGTGACCCGGCAGGACCCGAGCATCCCCCCACCCCAGCTCACTGGCGGGAGGAAAAGAATCAGAGCGGGGAGGGAGTGGAAGGACAAGACTGCTAAATAACCAGTCCTGGTGATCTGCACCGGGAGCACAGACACACATTGCATGGTGTACTGGATATTAGAGAAACAGAAAAGTAAAATCCGAGACAGAGACTGTGAGTGGGTCCCTACAGCTGGCTCCCCTGGGACAAAAGAAAAGTGGACGCTTTAAAGGTCTTAAAGGGACAAGGGTTTAACAGGTGGACAAAATCGTCCTGGCACACTCAGCTTACCAGGCTGGGAATCTTAAGGAACTTCAGGCACCCTAACCCCCTGGGTGGCAATGCAGCTCTGAAGCCTTTCACAGCGATAAGCAGCCTGCCATTCATTTCCCTCTGCCAGCACTGCAAGAAAACCTGATGACCTGCCATTACTGCACACCAGCCAGGGAGCAGCCCGGCAAACACAACCACATACAGTCTTCTCCCAGCATGCAACTAACCGAGCCAGACCCAGAGGCTGCCGCCAGGACACAGCTGACCAGCAGAGAGGAAGCTGGAACAAAGTCCGGAAGCCATGAAGGGGCGCCATTTTTGCAGGATAACACATGCCCCGCCCTGCAACCCCCGGCAGGACACTAGGCTATCTAGAGGGCCACCCCTCCCATGGAAACTCAGGGTATTAACCCAGAGACTGCTCCCTGTATGCGGGTAACTGGCACAGGCAGCAGAGAAGGGCAAGTCGACCAGTAATCAGGAAGGCACTTTGTTCTCCCAGCTGAAACATGCGCCACTTGCTGGTGAACACTTCTAGAGCCGGGAAAAGGCAGAAGAACCTGATCCAGTCCAAAATCAATCAAACAATGCCAAAGCAAGCGCCCGGTGAGATAGATATAACCAATCTCCCTGAAAAAGATTTCAAAATAAAAGTCATAACCATGTTGATGGAGGTGCAGAGAAATATGCAAGAGCAAAGGGATGAAGACTGGAGGGAGACAACAGAAATGAAACAATCAATAGAAGGACTTAAGAGCAGACTGGACGAGGTGCAAGACACTGCTAATGGAATACAAATCAGAGAAGAGGAATACAGAGAAGCTGAGGCAGAGAGAGATAAAAGGATCTCTAGGAATGAAAGAATATTAAGAGAACTGTGTGACCAATCCAAACAGAACAATATTCACATTATAGGAGTACCAGAGGAAGAAGAGAGAGAAAAAGGGATAGAAAGTGTCTTTGAATAAATAATTACTGAAAAGTTCCCCAAGCTGGGGAAGGAAATAGTCTCTCAGGCCATGGAAGTCCACAAATCTCCCAACACAAGGGACCCAAGGAGGACAACACCAAGACATATAATAATTAAAATGGCAAAGATCAAAGACAAGGACAGAGTATTAAAGGCAGCCAGAGAGAGAAAAAAGATCACCTACAAAGGAAAACCCAACAGGCTATCATCAGACTTCTCAAAAAAAATCTTACAGGCCAGAAGAGAATGGCATGATATATTTAATGCAATGAAACAGAAGGGCTTTGAACCAAGAATACTGTATCCAGCAAGATTATCATTTAAATGTGAGGCAGGGATTAAACAATTTCCAGATAAGCAAAAGTTGAGGGAATTTGCCTCCCACAAACCACCTCTGCAGGATATTTTAAAGGGACTGCTCTAGATGTAAGCACTCCTAAGACTAAATTAATGTCACCACAGAAAATAAAATCACAGCAAAGAAAGCAAATCAACAAAATACCAACTAAAGGAAAAAATAAAATCATCTATCCACAAAAGCAGTCAAGGTAAACACAAAAGAGTACAGAATTAAACTCCTAACATATAAAGAGTTGAGGAAGAAGAATAAGACAGGTGAGAAATAAAGAAACATCAGACTGTGTTTATAATATGACAGTGAGTTAAGTGAGACTACTAGAGAGTAAAAAAGCTACCCTTGAACCTTTGGTAACCATGAATCCAAAGCCTGCAATGGCAATAACTATATATCTATCAATAATTACCCTAAATGTAAATGATCTGAATGCACCAATCAAAATACAGAGTAATAGAATGGATAAAAAACGAAGACCCATCTATATGCTACCTAAAAGAGACTCACCTCAAACCCAAAGACATACAAAGACTACAAGTGAAGGGATGGAAAAAGATATTTCATACAAACAATAGGGAGAAAAAAGCAGGTGTTGCAGTACTTGTATCAGACAAAAGAGACTTAAAAACAAAGTAACAAGAGAAAAGAAGGATATTACATAATGATAAAGGGGTCAGTCCAAAAAGAGGACATACCCATTATAAATATCTATGCAGCCAACACAGGAGCACCAACATATGTGAAACAAATACTAACAGAATTAAAGGAGGAAATAGAAAGCAATGTATTCATTTTAGGAGACTTCAACATACCACGCACTCCAAAGGACAGATCAACCAGACAGAAAATAAGTATGGACACACAGGCACTGAACAACACACAAAAACAGATGGACCTAACAGACATCTACAGAAATCTACACCCAAAAGCAGCAGGATACACATTCTTCTCAAGTGCACATGGGACACTTTCCAGAATAGACCACATACTAGGCCACAAAAGAGCCTCAGGAAATTTAAAAAGATAGAAATTCTACCAACCAACTTCTCAGATCACAAACATATAAAAGTAGAAATAAATTGTACAAAGAAAACAAAAAGCCTCACAAACACATTGAGGCTTAACTACATGCTCCTAAATAATCAATGGACCAATGACCAAGTCAAAACAGAGATCAAGCAACATATGGAAACAAATGACAATAACAGCCCAATGCGCCAAATTCTGTAGGACACAGTGAAGGCAGTTCTATAAGGAAAGTATATAGCAATCCAGGCCTATTTAAAGAAGGAAGAATAATCCCAAGTGAATAGTCTAAAGTCACAAATATGGAAACTGGAAAAAGAAAAACAAATGAGGCCCAAAGTCAGCAGAAGGAGGGATATAATAAAGATGAGAGAAGATATAAATAAAATTGAGAAGAATAAAACAATAGAAGAAAAATCAATGAAACAAAGAGCAGATCCTTTGAGAAAATAAACAAAATAAATAAACCCCTAGCCAGACTTATTAAGAGAAAAAGAGAATCTACACCCATAAACAGGATTAGAAATGAGAAAGGAAAAATAATGATGGACACCACAAAAAAACAAAGAATTATTAGAGAATACTAAGAAAATCTATATGGTAACAAGCTAGATAACCTAGAAGAAATGGACAACTTTCTAGAAAAATACAACCTTCCAAGATTGACCAAGGGAGAAACAGAAAATCTAAACAGATCAATTACCAGCAATGAAATTGAAGTGGTATTCAAAAAAATACCAAGAACAAAACACCGGGGACAGATGGATTCAACACTGAATTTTATCAGACATATACAGAAGACATAATACCCATTCTCCTTAAAGTTTTCCAAAAAATAGAAGAGGGAATATTTCCAAAGTCATTCTATGAAGCCACCATCCCTCTAATACCAAAACCAGGCAAAGACCTCACCAAAAAAGAAAATTGCAAACCAATATTCCTGATGAACATAGAGGGAAAAATACTCACCAAAATATTAGCAAACCAATTTCAAAAATACATCAAGAGGATCATACACCATGATCAAGTGGGATTCACCCCAGGGATGCAAGGATGGTACAACATTCGAAAATCCGTCAACATCATCCACCACATCAACAAAAAGAAGAACAAAAACCACATGATCATCTCCATAGATGCTGAAAAAGCATTTGACAAAATTGAACATCCATTTTTGATTAAAACTCTCAACAAAATGGGTAGAGACGGCAAGTACCTCAACATCATAAAGGCCATATATGACAAACCCACAGCTAACATCATACTTAACAGCGAGAAGCTGAAAGCTAGTCACCTAACATTGGGAACAAGACAAGGATGCCCACTCTCCCCACTGTTATTCAACATTGTACTGGAGTTCCGAGGCACGGCAATCAGACAAAAAAAAAAGAAATATAAGGCATCCACATTGGTAAGGAAGAAGTCAAACAGCCCCTGTTTGCAGATGACACGATATTGTACATAAAAAACCCTAAAGAATCCACTCCACAACTACTAGCTCTAATATCTGAATTCAGCAAAGTTGCAGGATACAAAATTAATGCACAGAAATCTGTTGCATTCCTATACACTAATGATGAACCAGCAGAAAGAGAAATCAGGAAAACAATTCCATTCACAATCACATGCAAAAGAATAAAATACCTAGGAATAAACCTAACCAAGACCTATACCCTGAAAACTACAAGACACTCTTAAGAGAAATTGAAGAGGACATTAACAAATGGAAATTCATCCCACGCACTTGGCTAGGAAGAATTAATATTCACAAAATGGCCGTCATGCCTAAAGCAATCTACAGATTCAATGCAATCCCTATCAAATTACCAATAGCATTCTTCAATGAACTGTAACAAATAGTTCTAAAATTCATATGGAACCAGAAGAGACACGTAATAGCCAAAGCAATCCTGAGAAGGAAGAATAAAACAGGGGGATCTCCCTTCCCAACTTCAAGGTCTAATACAAAGCCACAGTAATCAAGACAATTTGGTACTGGCACAAGAACAGACCACAGACGAATGGAACAGAATAGAGAGTCCAGATATTAACTTAAACATATATGGTCAATTAATATATGATAGGGGAGAGGATTAAAGATGACAGCCTGAGAGATGAGACAGAGGCTTCCTCCTAAAACTGTATATAATATGAAAATATAACTAATACAACGACTCTTGAAAGAGCAACAGGAAAGAGGACTGCACCGAACTGCATACACCTGGAGACAAGACCAGACCTCATGGAAAAGGGTAACAACGTACTAAAGCTGTAGTCCTTCGGGATCCAGCCCTTCCCCAACCCCAGCTCACCGATGGGAGGAAGAGGAATGGAGCAGGGAGGGAGTGGAGATCTGGGACTGCTGAATACCTAAGTCTGGAGATCTGCTCTGGGAGCACAAACCTACCTATCATGGTGCTTGCATGATACTCTCGTGAGTAGGGGGCTGGAAAGCTAAGACAGGCAGAATTCCTGGAGAGACTAAGATTCCAGCTGCTTGTGGAAAGCAGGGATCCATATCCAGCTGCTCTGGGACAAAAGAAAGGCAGGGAGTCTGAGAGACTTCCTAACAAAGAAGCCCTGAGGCAAGAGGGCTGGTAAAGGGGCAAGGATTGCACAGAGCTTACTGCTCAGGAGAAAGGACAGGTAGACAAAATTGTCCGGGTGCATTCTGCCTAGCAGATTGGGAGCTTTCACGATCTTCATGTGCTCCAGTTCCATGGCTGCCTACACAGCTCCAAGAACCCCTTCTGTGACAGGCAGACTACTGCGCCTTTCTCCTGGCCAGCCCCACTGAACTTGCAAACTGGGAAACCCTACCCTGGCGTTAGGCCAGCCAGAGGAAAGATCTGTATACAGCAACTAAAAACGCAAAGCACAGAGGCTTATACCTGTGTGCTAGGCCCACTGGTTCAGGCAGTGGAGACAGGCATAGTAGCCAGGAAGCAGGAAACAGCTCTTTCCACGCCCCAGGCACCAATACCATTCCACTGCAATCCCCAACATTGCTTCAGGGCCTGAGCAGCTCCAGAAAGTAGATCTTCTGGGCACTAGAGGGTGCCATACACAAATATGAAATGCCAAAGGAACCTGGTCCACAGTAAAATTATGAATACAACTCCTAAGAAAGATTTAAATGATATGGACCTTATGACTCTCCCTAAAAGGGAGTTCAAAATAAAAATCATTAACATGCTCATGGAGGTACAGAAAGATATTCAAGAACTCAGGAATGAATTACAGTCGGAGATCCAATTGTTGAAGAGCACAATGGACGGTATAAAAAGCAGAATGGGTACAGTGGAGGCGATGATAAATGAAATAGAAACTAGAGAAGAGGAATACAAAGAAGCTGAGGCACTGAGAGAAAAAAGGACCTCTAAGAATCAAAGAATATTGAGAGAACTGTGTGACCAATCCAAACGGAACAATATTCGCTTTATAGGGGTACCAGAAGAAGAGAGAGAAAAAGGGATAGAAAGTGTCTTTGAGGAGGTGATTGCTGAAAACTTCCCCAATCTAGGGAAAGAGATAGTCTCTCAGGCCACTGACATGCACAGATCTCCCAACACAAGGGACCCAAGGAAGACAACATCAAGACATATAGTAATTAAAATGGCAAAGATCAAGGATAAGGACAGACTATTAAAAGCACCCAGAGAGAGAAATAAGATCACATACAAAGGAAAGCCCATCGGACTGTCATCAGACTTCTCAGAAGAAACCTTATAGGCCAGAAGGGAGTGGCATGATGTATTTAATGGAAAGAAGCAGAAGGGCCTTGAACCAAGATTCTTTTATCTGGGAAGATTATCATTTAAATTTCAAGGAGGGATTAAACAATTCCCAGATAAGCAAAAGCTGAGAGAATTTACCTCCCACAAACCATCTCTACAGTGTATTTTGGAGGGACTGCTATAGATGGAAGTGTTCCTACAGTTTAATAGCTGTCACCAGAGGTAATAAAACCACAGTAAAAAAAAGCACAACAGCTAATTACTAAGAAAATGCAAAATTAAATTAACTATCCCCAAAGTCAATCAAGGGACAGTACAGAATATGATAGCTAATATATAAAGAATGGAGGAGGAAGAAAAAGGAGGAGGAAAACAAAAACAAAAACAAAAAAAAAGAACCTTTAGATAGTGTTTTTAATAGCATATTGAGTGAATTAAGTTAGACTCTTAGAAAGTAAGGAAGTTAACTTTAAACCTTTGGTAACCACGAATCTGAAACCTGCAATACCAATAAGGACATACCTATCCATAATCACCCTAAATGTAAATGGACTGAATGAACTAATCAAAAGACATAGAGTCACTGAATGGATAAAAAAACAAGACCCATCTATATGCTGCCTTCAAGAGACTCACTTTAAACCCAAAGACATACACAGACTAAAAGTGAAGGGATGGAAAAAGACATTTCATGCAACTAATAGGGAGAAAAAAGCAGGAGTTGCAGTACTTGTATCAAACAAAATAGACTTCAAAACAAAGAAAGTCACAAGAGACAAAGAAGGACATTACATAATGATAAAAGGGTCAATCCAACAAGAAGATATAACCATTATAAATATCTATGCACCCAACACAGGAGCTCCTACATATGTGAAACAAATACTAACAGAATTAAAGGGTGAAATAGAATGCAGTGCATTCATTCTAGGAGACTTCAACGCACCACTCACTCTGAAGGACAGATCAAGCAGGCAGAAAATAAGTAAGGAGACAGAGGCACTCAACAACACACTACAACAGATGGACCTAACAGACATCTACAGAACTCTACACCCAAAAAGAGCAGAATACACATTCTTGTCAAGTGCACATGGAACATTTTCAAAAATAGATCATATACTAGGCCACAAAAAGAGCCTCGGTAAATTCAAAAAGATTGAAATTGTACCAACCAGCTTCTCAGACCACAAAGGAATGAAACTAGACATGAATTACGCAAAGAAAATGAAAAATCCCACAAACACATGGAGGCTTAATAAGATGCTCCTAAATAATCAATGGATCAATGACCAAATAAAAAGAGATGAGGCAATATATGCAGACAAATGACAATAATAATTCAACAACACAAAATCTGTGGAATACAGCAAAGGCCATGCTACCAGGAAAGTATATTGCAATACAGGCTTACCTCAGGAAAGAAGAACAATCCCAAATGAACAGTCTAAACTCACAATTAACAAAACTAAAAAAAGAAGAACAAATGAGACCCAAAGTCAGTAGAAGGAGGGACATAATAAAGATTAGAGCAGAAATAAATAAAATAGAGAAGAATAAAACAATAGAAAGGATAAAAGAAAGCAAGAGCTGGTTCTTCGAGAAAATAAACAAAATAGATATACCCCTAGCCAGACTCATCAACAAAAAAAGAGAGTCTACTCAAATAAACAGAATCATAAATGAGAAAGGAAAAATCACTACGGAGAGCACAGATATATAGAGAACTATTAGAGAATACTATGAAAAATCATATGCTAACAAACTGGATAACCTAGAAGAAACGGACAAATTTCTATAAAAATACAATGTTCCAAGGCTGACCCAGAAAGAAACAGAAATTCTCCACAGACCAATTACCAGCAATGAAATTGAACTGGTAATCAAAAACCTACCTAAGAACAAAATGCCTGGACCAGATGGCTTCACTGCTGAATTTTTATCAAAAATTTGTGAAGACCAAATACCCATCCTCCTTAAAATTTTCCAAGGACTAGAGGAAGAGGGAATACTTCCAAACTCATTCGATGAGGCCAGCATCACTCTAATACCAAAACCGGACAAAGACACCACAAAAAAAGAAAACTACAGACCAATATCCCTGATGAATATAGACGCAAAAATACTCAACAAAATATTAGCAAACCGAATTCAAAAATACATCAAAAGGATCATCCATCATGATCAAGTAGGATTTATTCCAGGGATGCAAGGATGGTACAACATTCGAAAATCCATCATCCACCACATCCACAAAAAGAAGGACAAAAACCACATGATCATCTCCATAGATGCTGAAAAAGCATTCGAGAAAATTCAACATCCATTCATGATAAAAACTCTCAACAAAATGGGTATAGAGAGTAAGTACCTCAACATAATAAAGGCCACATATGACAAACCCACAGCCAACATTATACTTAACAGCGAGAAGGTGAAAGCTTTTCCTTTAAGATCGGGAACAAGACAAGGATGCCCACTCTCCCAACTTCTAGTCAACATAGTACTGGAGGTCCTAGCCACAGCAATCAGACAACACAAAGAAATAAAAGGCATCCAGATTGGCAGGGAAGAAGTTAAACTGTCCCTGTTTGCAGATGACATGATATTGTACATAAAAAACCTTTAAAAATCCACTCCAAAACTACTAGATCTAATATCTGAATTCAGAAAATTGCAGGATACAAAATTAATATGCAGAAACCTGTGGCATTCCTATACACTAAAAATGACCTAGCAGAGAGAGAAATCAGGAAAACAATTCCATTCACAGTTATATCAAAAAGAATAAAATACCTAGGAATAAACCTAACAAGGAAGTGAAAGACCTATACTCTGAAAACTACAAGACACTCATGAGAGAAATTAAAGAAGATACCAATAAATGGAATCACATCCTGTGCTCATGGATAGGAAGAATTAATATTGTCAGAATGGTCATCCTGCCTAAAGCAATCTACAGATTCAATGCAATTCCTATCAAAATACCAACAGCATTTTTCAACGAACTAAAAATCATTCTAAAATTCATATGGAACCACAAAAGACCCCGAAGAGCCAAAGCAATTCTGAGAAGGAAGAATAAAGGTGGGGGGATTACGCTCCCCAACTGCAAACTTTACTACAAAGCCACAGTAATCAAGACAATATGGCACTGGCACAAGAACAGACCCATAGACCAATGGAACAGACTAGAGAGCCCTGATATACACCCAACCATATACGGTCAATTAATATATGATAAAGGAGCCATGGACATACAATGGGGAAATGACAGCCTCTTCAACAGCTGATGTTAGCCAAACTGGACAGTTACTTTCAAGAGAATGAAACTGGATTATTCTTTAACCCCATACACAAAAGTAAACTTGAAATGGATCAAAGACCTGAATGTAAGTCATGAAACCCTAAAACTCTTAGAAGACAACATAGGCAAAAATCTCCTGAATATAAACATGAGCAACTTCTTCCTGAATGCATCTCCTCAAGCAAGGGAAACAAAAGCAAAAATGAACTCATGGGACTACATCAAAATAAAAAGTTTCTGTATGGGAAAGGACACCATAAACAGAACAAAAAGGCATCCTACAGTATGGGAGAATATATTTGTAAATGACATATCTGATAAGGAGTTAACATCCAAAATATATAAAGAACTTACACACCTCTACATCCAGAAAGCAAATAACCCGATTAAGAAATGGGCAGAGTATATGAAGAGACAGTTCTCCAAAGAAGAATTTCAGATGGCCAACAGACACATGAAAAGAATCTCCACATCACTAATCATCAGGGAAATGCAAATTAAAACCACAATGAGATATCATCTCACAGCAGTAAGGATGGCCAGCATCAAAAAGACTAAGAACAACAAATTCTGGTGAGGATGCAGACAAAGGGGAACCCTCCTACACTGCTGGTGGGAACCCTCCTACACTGCTGGTGGGAATGTAAGCTAGTTCAACCATTGTGGAAAGCAATATGGAGGTTCCTCAAAAAACTAAAAACAGAAATACCATTTGACCTGAGAATCCCACTCCTTGGAATTTACCCAAAGAATACAACTTCTCAGATTCAAAAAGACATATGCACCCCTATGTTTACTGCACCACTTTTTACAATAGCCAAGAAATGGAAGCAACCTAAGTGTCCATCAGTAGATGAATGGATAAAAAAGATGTGGTACATATACACAACGGAATACTATTCAGCCATAAGAAAGAAACAAATCCTGCCATTTGCAACAACATGGATGGAGCTGGAGGATATTATGCTCAGTAAATTAAGCCAGGCAGAGAAAGACAAGTGCCAAAAGATTTCCCTCATTTGTGGAGTATAACAACGAATCAAAACTGAAGGAACAAAATAGCAGTAGACTTAGAGACTCCAAGAAGGAACTACTGGTTACCAATGGGGAGGTGTGTGGATGGTGGGTGGGGAGGGTGGGAGAAGGGGATTGTGGGGTATTATGTTTAGTACACATGGTGTGGGGAATCACGGGGAAAACTGTAGCACAGAGAAGGCAAACAGTGAATCTGGGTCATCTTACTAGTCTGATTGACAGTGAGCGAATTGGGGTATGAGTGGGTACTTGATAATATTGGTAAATGTAGTAACCACATTGCTTTTTCATGTGAAACCTTCATAAGAGTGGATATCAATAATACCTTAATAAAAAAATAGAAGGGAAAAAAATATATACGATAAAGGAGCCATGGATATTCAATGGGAAAATGACAGCTTCTTCAACAGCTGGTGTTGGCAAACCTGGACAGCTACATGTAAGACAATGAAACTGGACTACTGTCTAACCCCATACACAAAAGCAAACTCAAAATGGATCAAAGACCTGAATGTAAGTCATGAAACCGTAAAACTCTTAGAAAATAAAATAGGTAAAAACCTCTTGGACATAAACATGAGCAACTTCTTCATGAATATATCTCCCTGGGCAAGGGAAACAAAAGCAAAAATAAGTAAGTGGGACTATATCAAGCTGAAAAGCTTCTATACAGCAAAGGACACCATCAATAGAACAAAAAGGCATCGTACACTATGGGAGAATATATTCATAAATGACATCTGATAAAGGGTTTATATCCAAAATATAGAAAGAGCTCATGCACGTCAACAAACAAAAAGCAAATAAGCCAACTGAAAAATGGGCAGAGACTCTGAACAGACACTTCTCCAAGGAAGAAATTCAGATGGCTGACAGGCGTATGAAAAGATGCTCCACATCGATAATCATCAGAGAAATGCAAATTAAAACCACAATGAGATATCACCTCACACCAGTTAGGATGGCCACCATCCAAAAGACAAACAACAACAAATGTTGGCAAGGATGTGGAGAAAGGGGAACCCTCCTACACTGCTGATGGGAATGTCAATTAGTTCAACCATTGTGGAAAGCATATGGAGGTTCCTCAAAAAAGTAAAAATAGAAATACCATTTTACCCAGGAATTCTACTCCTACGAATTTACCCTAAAAATGCAGCAGCCCAGTTTAAAGAAGACATATGCACCCCTATGTTATCACAGCACTATTTACAATAGCCAAGAAATGGAAGCAACATATGTGTCCGTCAGTAGAAGATTGGTACATATACACAATGGAATATTATTCAGCCATAAGAAGAAAACAAATCCTAACATTTGCAACAACATGGATGGGGCTAGAGGGTATTATGCTCAGTGAAATAAGCCAGATGGAGAAATACAAGGATCAAATGATTTCACTCAACTGCGCAGTATAAGAACAAAGAAAAAACTGAAGGAACAAAACAGCAACAGACTCACAGAACCCAAGAATGGACTAATAGTACCAAAGGGAAAGGGACTAGGATGGATGGGTGGGAAGGGAGGGATAAGGGGGAAAAAGGGGCATCACGATTAGCACACGTGGTGTTGGGGGGTGGCACGGGGAGGACAGTGCAACACAGAGAAGACAAGTAGTGGTTCTATAGTATCTTACCATGCTGATGGACAGTGACTGTAATGGGGTATGTGATGGGGACTTGAAAATGGCGGGAGTCTAGTAACCATAATGTTGCTCACGTAATTGTACAGTAATGATACAAAATAAAAACCTAGAGCCAAAATTACATTTAATGATACGAGACTGAATGTTTTCCCCTAGGTTCAGAAACAGGACAAGGATGTCTTCGGCCAACGGTTCCATTCTACAAAGTACTGGAGGTGCCAGCCCCGAGGAGGAGGAGAAAGAAGGGAGCAGCAGAACAGAAGTTAAAGCATCTGAATCAGAAAGGAAGAAGTAAACCTTTTATTTTCAGATGATATGATCCAGCGGGTACAAAATTCCAAGGATTCATCAAAAAGGCAACAATAAATCACAAAGATAAACAATGAAAAGATAAAATTAAACATGAAATAGTTGAAACTCCTCCATATGAAACACTGAAGAATCTTCATAGAACAAATTATTGAATTTATAAAACCATTCATCAGAGCTGTTAGACATAGGATCATGATAAAATGAATTTTATTTATATATGTCAATAAAAAATTGTAAAAATTTAGTTCTTACGAATATAACTCTCAAAAAAACAAAAAAGTCCTATGTGTCAATTAAATGAACAATGTGCATTTACAGAAAATTAAAAAACTTAGGAAAAGGTAATGAAGATGTATTAATAAATAGGTGAAGTCAGACACCATATGAATAGGATAATTCAAAAAGATGTAAATTCAAGGAGGATTAAAGATAGCAGCATGAGAGGTGAGAAACCTCATCCCAAAACCACACATAATATGAAAATATACTTAACACATCTAATCCTGAAAGAGCAACATGAAAGAAGGCTGTGCCAGACTGCATACACCTGTAGAAAAGAACAGACCTCACAGAGCAGGACACAGGCACCGCTCCCCTGTGACTATAGCCATCGCCCCAGGGGCTGAGCACCTTCAGGGAGTACAGCTTCTGGGTACTAGAGGGTGCCACATACAAATATGAAACGTCAAAGGAATCTGGTTCAAACCAAAATCCCACAAACACTAGAAAGAGGGCCAAGTGCAACTGAACTCATCAATCTTCCTGAAACAGATTTCAAAATAAAAATCATCAACATGGTCATGGATGTACAGAAAAATACTCAACAACTCAGGGAAGAATTCAGGAATGAAATTCAATCATTAAAGAATACAGTATATGAAATGAAACATACAATGGAGGGACTTAAAAGCAGATTAGATGAAGAAGAGGAGATGGTAAATGAAATAGAAATTAGACAAGAAGAATACAAAGAAGCTGAGGCGTATAGAGAGAAAAAGATCTCTAGGAATGAAAGAATATTGAAAGTACTGTGTGACCAATCTAATGGAACAATATTCACATTATAGGGGTACCAGAAGATGAAGAGAGAGAAAAAGGGATAGAAAGTGTCTTTGAGGAGGTAATTATTGAAAACTTCCCCAATCTCGGGAAGGAGATAGTCTCTCAGACCATGGAGGTGTGCAGACCTCCCAACACAAGGGACCAAAGAAAGACAACACAAAGACATATAATAATTAAAATGGCAAAGGTCAAGCATAAGGACAGATTACTAAAAGCAGACCAAGAAAAAAGATCACATACAAAGTTAAACCCATCAGGCTATCATCAGACTTCTCAACAGAAACCTTACAGGCCAGAAGGCAGTGGCACGATATATTTAATGCCATGAAACAGAAGGGCCTCAAACCAAGAATACTCTACCCAGCAAGATTATCATTTAAATTTGAAGGAGGGATTAAACAATTTCCAGATAAGCAAAAGCTCAGAGAATTTACCTTCCACAAACAATCCCTACAGTGTATTTTGGAGGGACAGATATAGATGGAAGAGTTCCTAGGGATAAATAGATGTCACCAGAGGAAATAAAACCACAGTAAGGAAAGTAGAACAATTAATTACAAAGCAGATGCAAAATTAAATCAACTACTCCCATAGTCAGTCAATGGATAGATAAAGAGTACAGATTATGATACCTAATATATAAAGAATCCATGGAGGAGGAAGAAAAAGGAGGAAAAAAAAAAAGAAAGAACCTTTAGATTGTGTCTCTAATAGCATACTAATTGAGTTAAATTAGACTGTTAGATAGTAAATAAGTTACCCTTGAGCCTTTGGTAACCATGCACCTAAAGCCTGAAATGGCAATAAGTACATACCTATTGATAATCATCCTAAGTGTAAATGGTCTGAATGTACCAATCAAAAGACATAGAGTCACTGAACTGATAAAAAAAACAAGACCCATCTATCTGCTGCCTACAAGAGACTCACTTCAAACCCAAAGACATACACAGACTCAAAGTGGAGGGATGGAAAAAGATATTTCATGCAATTAATAGGGAGAAAAAAACCAGGAGTTGCAGTACTTGTATCAGACAAAATAGACTTCAAAGCAAAGAAAGTCACAAGAGATAAAGGATATTACATAGTGATAAAGGGGTCAGTTCAACAAGAGGCTATAACCATTATAAATATCTATGCATCCAACTCAGGATCACCTACATATGTGAAACAAATACTAACAGAATTTAAAGAGGGAAACAGAATGCAATGCATTCATTTTAGAAGACTTCAACACACCACTCACTCCAAAGGACAGATCAACCAGACAGAAAATAAGTAAGGAAACAGAGGCACTGAACAACACACTAGAACAGATGGACCTAACAGACATCTTCAGAACACTCCACCCAAAAGCAGCAGGATACACATTCTTCTCAAGTGCACATGGAACATTTTCAAGAATAGATCAGGTATTAGGCCACAAAAAGAGCTTCAGTAAATTCAACAAGATGAAAATTATAGCAACCAGCCTGTCAGACCACAAAGGTATGAAACCAGAAATAAATTACACAAAGAAAGCAAAAAAGCCCACAAACACATGGAGGCTTAATAACATGCTCCTAAATAACCAATGGATCAATGACCAAATAAAAACAGAGATCAAGCAATATATGGAAACAAATAACAATAACTCAACACCACAAAATCTGTGGGATACAGCAAGGGCCACGCTAAGAGGGAAATATATTGCAATACAGGCCTACCTCAGGAAAGAAGAACAATCCCATGTGAACAGTCATAACTCACAATTAAAGAAACTAGAAAAAGAAGAAAAAATGAGGCCCAAAATCAGTAGAGGGAGGGACATAATAAAGATTAGAGCAGAAATAAATAAAATTGAGAAGAACAAAACAATAGAAAGAATCAATGAAAGCAGGAGCTGGTTCTTCGAGAAAATAAACAAAATAGATAAACCTCTAGCCAGACATATTAAAAAAACAGAGTCTACACACATAAACAGAATCAGAAATGAGAAAAGAAAAATCACAATGGACAACACAGAAATACAAAAAATTATGAGAGAATACTATGAAAAATTATAGGCTAACAAAGTTGATAACCTAGAAGAAATGGACAACTTTCTAGAAAAATACAACCTTCCAAGGCTGACCAGGAAGAAACAGAAAATTAATTACAAGCAATGTAATTGAACTGGTAATCAAAAAACTACCTAAGAACAAAATCCCTGGACCAGATGGCTTCACTGCTGATTCACTGCTAAATTTCACCAAACATTTAGTGAAGACCTAATACCTATCTTCCTTAAAGTTTTCCAAACAGTAGAAGAGGAGGGAATACATCCAAACTCATTCTATGAGGTTACCATTACTCTAATACCAAAACCAGACAAAGACACCACAAAACAGAAAATTACAGACCAATATCGCTGATGAACATAGATGCAAAAATCCCGAACAAAATATTAGCAAGCCAAATTAAAAAATACATCAATAAGATCATCTATCATGATCAAGTGTGATTTATTCCAGGGATGCAAGGATGGTATAATATTCAAAAATCCATCAACGTCATGTACCACATCAACAAAAAGAAGGACAAAAACTACATGATCATCTCCACAGATGCTGAAAAACCTTTTGACAAAATTCAACATCCATCCATGATAAAAACTCTCAACAAAATGGGTATAGAGCACAAGTACCTCAATGTAATAAAGGCCATAAACAACAAACCCACAGCCAACATTATACTTAATAGAGAGAAGCTGAAAGCTTTTCTCCCAAGATCGGGAAGAAGACAACGATGCCCACTCTCTCCACTTTTATTAGTATAGTTCTGGAGGTCCTAGCCATTGCAATCAGACAACACAAAGAAATAAAAGGCATCCACATTGGCAGGGAAGAAGTTAAACTGTCACTCTTGCATATGACATGATATTGTACATAAAGAAACCCTAAAGAATCCACTCCAAAACTACTAGATCTAATATCTGAATTAACAACCTTGCAGGATACAAAAGTACAGAGAAATCTGTTGCATTCCTATACACTAATGAAAAACTAGCAGAAAGATAAATAAGGAAAACAATTCCATTCCAAATTGAATAAAAAAGAATAAAATACCTAGGAATAAACCTAACGAAGGAAGTGAAAGACCTATACCTTAAAACCACAAGACATTCATGAAATAAATTAAAGAAGATACCAATAAATACATCCCATGGAAATACATCCCATGTTCTTGGGTAGGAAGAATTTATATTGTCAAAATGGCCATCTTGCTAAAGCAATCTACAGATACAATGCAATCCCTATCAAAATACAGACAGCATTCTTCTATGAACTAGAGCAAATAGTTCTAAAATTCATATGGAACCACAAAAGACCCCAAATAGCAAAAGCACTCCTGAGAAGGAAGAATAAACCTGGAGGGAATCTCGCTTCCCAACTTCAAGCTCTACTATAAAGCCACAGTATTCAAGACAATTTGGTACTGGCACAAGAACAGACCCATAGATCAATGGAACAGACTAGAGAGCCCAGATATAAACCCAAGCACATATGGTCAGTTAATATACCATAAAGGAGCCATGGATATACAATCGGGAAATGACAGCCTCTTAAACAACTGGTGTTGGCAAAACTGGACAGCTACATGTAAGAGAACGAGACTGGATTATAGTCTAACTCAATACATAAAAGTAAACTCAGAATGGATCAAAGAACTGAATGTAAGTCTTGAAACCATAAAACTCTTAGAAGAAAACACAGGCAAAAATCTCTTGAATATAAACATGAGCAACTTTTTCCTGAGCACATCTCCTCAGGCAAGGGAAACAAAAGCAAAAATCAACAAAAGGACTACATCAAACTAAAAAACGACACTATCAGTAGAACAAAAAGGCATCCTACGGTGTGGAAGAATATATTTGTAAATCACATATCCAACGAGGGTTTATCATCCAAAATATATAAAGAACTCACATGCCTCAACACCCAAAGAGCAAATAACCTGATTAAAAAATGGGCAGAGGATATGAACACACAATTCTCCAAAGAAGAAATTCAGATAGCCAAAAGGCATATGAAAAGATGCTTCAAATCGCTAATCATCAGGGAAATGCAAATTAAAACCACAGTGAGGTATCACCTCACACCAGTTAGGATGGCCAACATCGAAAGACTAAGAACAACAAATACTGGCAAGGATGTGGAGAAAGGGAAACCCTCCTACACTGCTGGTGGGAATGTAAATTAGTTCAACCATTGTGGAAGCAATATGGAGGTTCCTCAAAAAACTAAAAATACAAATACCATTTGATCTGGAAATTCCACTCCTAGGAATTTACCCAAAGAAAACAACTTCTCAGATTCAAAAAGACATATGCACCCCTATGTTTATTGCAGCACTATTTTCAATAGCCAAGATATGGAAGCAACCTAAGTGTTCATCAGTAGATGAATGGATAAAGAAGAGGTGGTACATATACACAATGGAATATTATTCAGCCATAAGAAAGAAACAAATCCTACCATTTCCAACAAATGGATGGAGCTGAAGGATATTATGTTCAATGAAATAAGCCAGGCAGAGAAAGACAAGTACCAAATGATTTCCCTCGTTTGTGGAGGACAACAACAAAGCAAAACTGAAGGAACCACACAGCAGCAGACTCACAGACTCCAAGAAGGGACTAGGGGTTACCAAAGGGGAGGAGTTGGGGAGGGCAGGTTGGGAGAGAGGGAGAAGGGGATTGACGGGTATTATGGTTAGTACACATGGTATTGGGCGGGTATGGGGAAGACAGTGCAGCACAGAGAAGACAAGTAGAGATTCTATGGTATCTTACTATGCTGATGGACAGTGACTTCAATGGGGTATGTGGTGGGGACTTAATATATATGTGAATGTAGTAACCATACTGTTTTTCATATGAAACCTTCATAAGAGGTTATCAATGATGCCTTAATAAAAAAAAGATGTCATTTCTCTCCAATTAATATGTTTATTAATGAATATATAAATTCAACATAATCAGAACAAAATCCTGATGTATATTTTATGAAATCTCACAGGCTGACTGTAAATGGGCTAAAACTAACAAAGACACCATGAAGAGTAAGATAGGAGGAATTAACCTACCAGACAGCAAGACTTATTATTAAAAAGCTATAGTATATAAAAACAGTGTGATACTGGTGCAAGGATAAGCAAATACAACAATGGAACAGAGTCCAGAAATTAATCCATACATATACTGAAACTCAAAATATGATAGGTGGCATTCTAATTTGAGGAAAATGATGAACTATTCAAGAAAGGTGCCAAGTCTGATGGTTATACATTTAGAAATATATACAAATAGATCCACATCTCCCAATACTTACAAAATCACTCCCAGAGAGATTAAAGACCTAAGTGTAAAAAGGAGTATCTTTTTTAATTTATAGAACAGAATCTAAATAACATTTTATGATCGTGACAGAAGGAGTTTTTAAATCAGACAAAAATTTGTATGTTTTTTAAAACATACAAAAAAGACTGATAAAACCACACCACAATTTATGAAATTATAATTAAAGGCCACTTAAACATGGGCACACTTTATAATACTCTTGAAATGAAGAAATTATAGTGATGGAAAGCAGATCAGTGGTTGCTAGGGGCGAAGGCCGGAGGGAGGGTGATATGAATGAGTTTCTCTGTAGTGATGAAAAATTTCTACATGGAACATGACGGAAAAATGTGGTATTGGTTTACATGAATCTATGTATGTGACAAAATTTCGTAAGCACTATACAAAAATACTAGAAGAGTACATGTAAGAACTGATGAAATCTGAATCTGAATATACTTAGTTTACTTAATAGAATTGTACCAATGTCCACTTCTTGGATTTGAAATGTACTACAGTTATTTAAGAAAGCTGGATAAAGAATAGATGGGAACTTTCTGTTATTTATTTTACCAATTTAGACTTATATTATCTCAAAATAAAGTTTTTTAAAAAGTAGCAGCCCACAGACTGTAAGAAGACAGACATGATACATTTAACTGACAAAGAATCCACTTAAAATTTTCTATAAACAAGAAAAAGAAAAACAGGCAAAAAATTTGAACAGGCAATTCATAGAAGAGACAACATCGATGCCAATCATCTTAGGACACATGAAAAGATGCTCCAATTCAATGCTAATCAAGTTAAAACCACTGTGAGAGGCCACTTCATGCCCAAAAGACAGTCAAAACTGAAGTCTTTGTTACAGCAGCCATAGTGAATTAATGCAACCACTGTGGAGAACAATTTGGCATTACCTAGTAAGGCTGAGCAAGCCCACATGGACTCAGCTACTCTACTCCTAGGTGTTCATCTTAGACAAGTAAGTGCTTATATGTCCAAAGACACTACTATGAAAATGTTTATAGTTGTATAGTTGTATTCTTTAACAGTCAAAATTGGTAAAAATGTAAATGTCCAACAAAATAGAATGGATAAGTGAATTATAATTATGTATATAATACAAAAAATATTATATAGCAGTAAAAATGAGTGAATCAACAAGAATGAATACATATATCAACATGGATAAATCTTACAAACTCAGTGCCAGTGAAGAAAGCAAATTACAGAAGGATATACATAATATGATGACATGGATAGAAAGTTTAAAAATATACCAAACAACACTATAGATGGATGAGGGATTCATATATATGAAGTAAAACAAAAAGTCATGCGACAAGAATTATAAACTCCTAATTTTTAAAAACAGTTTCCTTTGGGAAGGGAGGTAGGAAGGTGTAGAATACAGTCTGGGAAGGGGAAATGGGATTTCAGTTGTTTTATGTTTTCTTTCTTAAGCTGGGATCACATAATACATGAATACATCTTGCTGCATATGAATACATCTTTTATTATTTTCCATAGCTTGCTGTCATCTTAATTATTGGGTAATTTTTTCCAATTATTGGAATTGAAGAGGTGGAGATAATCAATTATGCTTAGTCTAAGAGAAATTAGAGATGTATCTAGAAGGGCAGGTGCAGTTTTTAAGATGAAGAAGAGAGAAAGAAGCTTATGAATGAGGAAAGCAGGATGGAGTAGGCAAGCTAAGTGAGAGGAAAGGAGGAAAGAGACAAGGATACTAGGAAAGTCTCTCCCTCAACTGAAGAGGATATTCTAGAAGGCTGGTCATGCCAGGCAGCCTTAGCAAGGACCTGGGAGGCCTGGAGAAGAGCATCCCCCTGGTATCTGAGAGATGCCTCCTTCCCAACAAGCCAAGCTGAGGATGGCCCCATCTGCGGTGTCTCCCTCACCTGAACAGAGGCCCAGTGGATGTTGTTTCTCCTCTGTCCAGGGCTCTTCCCCTTGCTCCAGCTGAGAAATGAGTTTTGGTTTGGAAAATGGAATTTCTGTTCATAGGAAAGAAAACAAGGAGACTCTTGGTTATGAGCTCAAGGGGCCATTCCAGAACTCACAGCCAAAATGGGTAGGGAAACCCAGAGGGCGGTAAACAGGACCTATGAACAATGACTTCTCTAAAATAGGAAGCTTGAGTAAGAAAAGGTGCCTCCTATTAGAAAAACAGTGTATTTACACTTGGGGAATAAAAACCTCCTGGGTTTGGAGGAGATAAAGTAAGACAGCCCCAGGCTTGGGAAAGAGGCCTGGAAATGCAGAGTATCACACAAAATGTGAAACTCTACTAAATCCAGATTTACCCTGAGGGGAAAGGTAATTTATTGGTTTAAGCCCAACACAGACCAAGCTGCTTCCTGGGTAGCCTTTCCTTGTGACATGTAGACAATACTCCATGGGGCAGATTTGAGTGCTAAAGGAAGCCATCCTTACCCAGTGAGACCAGGTGAGTGTAGGTCTCCAGCATCACTTCGCTGTACAGGGTCCTCTGAGCAGGGCTCAGCAACTGCCACTCCTCCTGGGTGAAGTCCACAGCCACATCCCTGAACGCCACGAACACCTTCAACACAAAACAAAGCCCTGCTCACCCAGGAGTCTGCCTGCCACAGCTCAGGATGAGGGATCAAACAGCTTCCCTGAGGGACATAGAGATTTCTAGACCCTAATTTGAATGGTGAAAAAAAGGTAGCAGAATATGCCATTTTGGCATAAGTATTCCTTTCTGCTGAAGGCAATTAAGCAGCAGCGGATGCAAGAAAAGCTCTCTGTCCTTCTATTTGCCTAAAAGCAGAAAATATATTTGTGAAGGTGTCCCTGTTCTGCTCTATCAGGAGATCAGCAGTTGTATCACTGAAGACAACCACATCTTACCAGTCAAGAAAGAGCACCAGAGCAAGCTACTCAACTAACTTTAATAACTAGCCCTCAGCTTTTACCTGTTCCCCATCTATTTACCCTCCCACAATTTGCCATCCCAGAAACACAATCCTCCTTTTTCTTGTCACTTCTCTAAAAAGTTATGTTATTTTTTTTGTTAAGTTGCTACATGACCCCACCCACCCCTTTGAGTTACTCATCACAGAGTACTCCTGTGGGTATGCATGATGTACATGTTAATCAACTTGTTTGTTTCTCTCTTGTTAATGTATCTTTTGTCTCTAATTTACAGGGATCCGGCCAATGAAGTAAAGATAGGAATATTTTCCCACCCCTAAGTGACCTTGGTGCAAAGGGTCCAAAGACCATTACTCTCCTATCTCTACTGGGCCAGCATCACTTGTATCCCTGTGACTGTCAACATCCTAGGCTAGCCCTTAGGGGGATAAAAGCAAAACAGAACAAACCCCCTTCACATCAGGAGCTTTAAATCTAGGTGGGGAGAAGACACACACACACACAAATTACACAGTAAAAAATAATCATCTTGCTGAGTTTGAAGACTATCAGCAATTACTTGGTCTAAGCATTTATGTTCTACATGAAGCAGCTGAGTCTCTGGGGAGAACAGCCCACCCACATGTATATTTCGTAGCAGGAATCCTTCCTTCCCCTCCCTCACATGCCGCCGCCCTGCCTGGGACTGAGGAAGGCAAGTGGGTGGTGGCAAAGAGCATGGACTCAAACCACACTCCCTGCATCTGGAACTCACCTGTCCTCAACTAGTGTACCCTTAGGCAAATTGGTTAGCCTCTCAGCATCTCAGTTTCTTCTGTGAACTGAAAAAAACAGTGCTTATTTCTCAGGGTCAAAGTTGCTTGTCTATCAGTTAAGTTGATAAATGTCAAGACTCAAAAAACAACTGCACAGAACAAGTAGTGATTCTATAGCCTCTCACTATGCTGATGGACAGTGACTGCAATGGGGTATGTGGTGGGGACCTGATAATAGGGGGAGTCTAGTAACCATAATGTTGTTCAAGTGATTATACATTAATGATAGCAAAATAAAAAAAGTCAGCACATTTAGAGCATAAGCATGATAAGTTAACTCAAACACAGACAACAAACTCAAAGAAATTCTAATATATCACCAAGTTAATTTCTCTAATAAATAAGTACCCTGTAAATATAATGTCAGTAACCCAACATAAAAAAGTAAAAAACAAGAGAAACAATATGAACAGAGAATTTATAAATGGTTCTAGTCCCATGAAAATATCCTCAACCTCAAACACAGTAATGGGGAAAAAATGTATCTCTATGTGGTTTTAATTCACATCTCTGTCCAAAGTAAAAAAACAAAGTTATAGAGTGTATAATTTACTTTAAAAAGGAGAGGAAGAAAATAGAGATATGCACAACACCACATATAAAAATGTGTTTGTACATATTGTTTAAAGTTCCAGAACGGAAGAGCGACAGGGGGATTTTTTTTTCACTGTATAACTTTTTATACTTTTTGAAATTTTAATCATGTAAATGTACTTCCTACTAAAAAATTAGACTGAAAAAAGTAAAAAGAATTCTAGAGCAAATAAAGGCTGCAGAGTGGGAGGCCATCTGAGTTTTAGCCCAACTCTGCTACCAATTAACTGTGGGAACTTGGACCGGTTTCTCAGAATCACTGACTATCCTGCTTGCAAACCTCAGAAATAGTCTCATCTCGTACTCTTGTCCTACAGAACAGGAAACAGAAAGGCAGAATAAATTAGATGGCTTAGCCAATGTCAGATGCAGTTTTATGGCAGAGCCAGCAAGCTACCGATGTGTTAGTGTCTTCTGACTTGAGATGGACTGCCATTAAAATAAGTTATGACAAGTCACAGAGACCGGGAGAAAATATCTGTAAATCACATAACTGACCAAGGACTGGATCCACAATGTATAAAGAACTCAAGAACTCTCAAAACTCAACAGTAAGAAAGAAAACACGCACCTAAAATGATGCTCGACATCTTTAGCCATCAGGGAAATGCAAATCAAAACCACAGTGAGCGACCACTATGCATTTTGAGAATGGTTAAAACTTAAAAAAAAGGCAACAACAAATTGTGGAAAGAATACAGCACAGCTAGAATTCCCATAGTGCTAGTATACAAAATGCAAAGGATACACTTCAGAAAACAATTTGGCAGTTTCTTTTGAAGTTAAACATTTACCATATAACTTAAAAACCTGTATACAAAATGTTTATTTATAATCACCAAAAATCAATAGAAACAATCCAAATATCCTTCAACTATTGTGCATCCACATGCTGGAATACTATGTAGCCCTAAAAAGGAGCGAATTACTGATATATGTGACCCCTGGATGGTTCTCACAGGTATAGCATTTGGTGAAGGCAGCCAATGTCAGAAGGCCACAAACTGCACAGTCCTGTTTATAAGACACCTGGAAACAGGCAAACTGGAAAAATAGTGCACAGTACTGTGATTGCCAGGAGTTTGGGTAGGGGGACAGGTGGACTCACAGGGGAAGTGTGAAGAAATCTGGGGTGCATTAGGACTGTCTTGTGATTGTGGTACTGGATATATAACTCTCTGCATTAGTCAAAACCCACAGAATGATATATGACAAACACTAGACTTTACTCTGCAGTGACTTAAAAATAAATTTTTCAAAAAGAAAAAAAGAAAACAACTGCACACAGTAAGTGCTCTGGGGGACTGTTCGATGTAAATCCCATCTTTTCACTTATTCGTCTCTCCTGCTTCACTGTATCCCCTTAACTCTCAATAATGCATGTGTTATTCATTTTTATTCCCTGACTTGCCACTGGACTCTAAGTTCCATATATATTGTTTACTGCATTGGCCCCAGTGCCTAGAATAGAGCGTGCAGATACTAAGCCGTCAAATACGTTTTAGATGACGGACTATGCACTTGTTATTAATATTCCACTAACTAATGACCCTCCACTCCCTAGAAAGCTGTACTTTGGAGGGTGGGAATATATAATGGTTCTTGGCAGGGAGGTTTTGGTGAGGTGTCCTGGGTTGGAGGTGTGTAGAAACCAAGCCCAAATGCACCCAGGGATCCAGGTCTGAGATTCTTCCTAGCCCGTTAATCCTGGCCCTAAAAGGGCACAGTCTGCAGTCACAGACAGGATTAGTTTAACCCATACACCACAGTTCTTTATATGAATTATATATTAAGACAGTTCATATGAAAATATAAACTTAGATCCTGTTGAAAAATCTGTAAGTCTGACCACTCTGGGCTTTGTACTGTTGCAGGGCCATAGCTGGCTGAAGGTGACTTATACTAGGGGTCCAGTAGCCTAGACAGGTTACTGACAGATTGCTGCATTCCTACCTTATCAGTTTCACTCACCAGGTACATGAGTGGTCTCTTTCGTGATTTTATTTTGTATGCCCTTCTCAGAACACCATTAACCCTGAAAAGATGGCAACATATCTCTCAAACTAATTCCATCCTGTGCCCTCCCCGTGGCTTTTACCCTCTTGGAGAACCCTCTCCTATAGCTCCTGCCCCCTACCTTCTCAACTGTTCTACACTGGATGGGCTGTGGAATGGCCTAAGATACCACCCCAACTTGCCCCCACCTACAGTTAATAGCAATCACTGTACCCAGCCCACTCTAATGTAGTTAATCATAAATAAAGAGCACAGACAGGATGAGAGCTGTGGTTCTCACCCCTCATCCCTGGCTGTACTTGAGAACTGTGGTTTTAAATTATGGATTCCTGGGTCCCACTAAAAAACAATAAATGATCAGGCTTTCTGGCAATAGGGCTTTTATACTATTAGAGGCTCCTGAGTACAGTCATGGTTGTGAATCACTGTGTCAGAGGAATCTCAAAGAGAGAGTGTCTTGCCAACGGGTTTCAGCCCCAGGCAAGTTCGCTATGGATTCAATGTGACCAAAGACATTGACAGCAAAACGTTCTTTGGGGTGAAAGGGTTTATTACCTGGCTTGTTCTCCCGGGGGTAGGTCGAGCACTAGTGTCTGCCTCCTCCCAGAGCACTGGGCCAGCTCTCTCTATAGCACAATAATAGCTCATTGCCTAAAGGTGTGGAAGCAGTGGCCTAGCAACAGGCCAGTCACATCGTCAGGTGGTTTAAGTTCAGTGAGGATCCTGGCCATAGGAACCCCAACTTCCCCACACTCCACCCCTCCAGGATTCTCACCTTACAATCTACATGCTTTCAATCTTCTACAGTGGTCCCTGTGCAAGAAAGCTGGAGCACTGTAACAAGATTCCACAATAGCAACAGAGGATAACAATTTAGAGATAATAAAAATTAAGATACAGCAAGATTTTGATAGAAGTAACAAAAATTACAATAATCCTCAAGCTAGAGGAGATTCCTAATAACAAAAAATTATAATAATCCTCAAGCCAGAGGAAGTTACCAATCCATAAAGACTTTAGGGGCAATAAGACACATTTTAATGACATCAACATAGGCAAATCTTGTTCATCAGGTAGGATGCATGCAAGGGAGTGGCCCTGTGATAGGACTGTAGTAGGAAGGTGGTCCCTTCTAGGTCTAGTATACCATACTCTTACTCCTTTCCCCGTGGGGGTTACTGAAGGATCTATATATAGTGCTACTGGAGGTGCATGCGCTTGACCTTTGGCGGTCACTCTGCTGTTATTCCAGGAATACACAGGAGGCCAGCTTCCAGGCCTTGTCCCCAAGGTGCCAGGAGAGCCAGCCATTGTTGGTCCATGTGTTGAAAGTTCCAAGGCCATGTCCATTCAATGGAGTCTCCGGCGTTCAGTGCAGTTGGTGCTGGCAGCAAGATGTTATTCTGGTGGCCGAACCTCAGCTTCAGTGATTCTTCCTTGGTTTGTACTTGCAGTTGTATAGGGAAGGCAGCCATGTGTTAATATGTCTATGGGGCTCCAGGCTCCCTTTCGGGGTCTCTCATTCAAACACTGTAGCACAGTCTATAAGCAGACTGATCATCCCCGCAGACTAATGGTATCTGACTTTAGTCTGGATTTTAACAAACCATTGTGCCTATCATGCCTGCTGCTGTAGGATTGTGTGGCACATGAAACTTCCAATTGATTCCCAGCTGTCGCACCCATTCTTGCAGTGTATGTCCAGTAAAATGGGCGCCCTGATCCCTCTCAGTTACCTGTGGTTGGCCATAGGCAGCAAAGAGACGCTCCAGGCCTCTTTTGGTCATCTGCTGGTCTGCACAATGAGTAGGAAAAGCAACCAGAAGTCCAGTGCTGTGTCCACACAAGTCATAGCATACCGATATCCTTCTGACATAAGAAGAGGCCCAATATAGTCTATCTGCCACCTGACGAGGGGTATAGGCCCCTTAGCTATTGTCCCATGTTGCTGTGGAACTCAGTGTAAGTCCCTTTTGGAGCACACAACACACTCCTGCCAGGTTTTACTAACTTCTTCAAAGGTAAAGGCAAGCCCCACCAACGGGCTACAGCTCACATTGTCTTTTGCCCCACAAGCAAGAAATGCTGATGTAACCATTGGACTGCATCAGAGGCATGCTTTCTTTCTAACCAACATATGTGGGCCAATTTATCTGCTTCATCATTTCCTGGGGATGCCAGTGGCAAATGACCTGTCACATGGTATACTGCAATTATTTTGGTCTGACCACAGGCCTATAAGTCTTGCCACAGTTCTTGCCCCCAAAGGGGTCAGTGACCAACCAGCCAGTTGGCAGGGTAGCAGGTTGGTAGCCACAGGGTCAAGCCCCAATAGACAGCCCAGCTGTCAGTGCAGACAACTATAGGGGAGGGCTCCAGGCTGATCACAAGCCACACAGCCCGCAGCTCTGCCCATTGGCTGCTCTTCCCCTCTCCATCTTCCATCCATACTGTCTCAGTCTTAGGATGGAAAGCTATGGCCCTCCATTTTGGGGGCTTCCCACGGCTGGAGCCATCTGTGTACCATGCATCTTTGGGTATAGGGGCTCTTCCCTCCTGATAGGGACTCTCTGCTACTAATGGTTCAAAAGCAAGTTCTTCCTGCTTTTCACGAGTATATGTCACCGGCCTCAATAAACGTTGGAGTTCTTCACTCAAGGGGTTACTAGAGAGGGCACTGCGCTGTTGTAGGTAAGCACCTCACTTGGCTAGTGTGGGTGTTTGTGTCACATCACTCCTTGGCTTTTGGGTCCAGTCTTGTACCCACCCCAAGATGGGATAGGCAGTTATTACCTTTATTGGGGCCATTCCAGTGATGGGTTCTGTAGCCAGCAAGGCTTGATACACAGCAGCCATTTATTTCTATGAAAGTGTATCATACCTCTGCCCCTTTCTAGAGTTGTGACCAGAATCCAATGGGTTGGCAAGTTCATTCAAGCTGCTGCCAGAGACCCCAGCCATAATGGTCTTCAGTGACATGAACGTCCAGCTCACAGGGCCTTGATGGGTCTATCACACTCGAGGCCTGCAAGGCCGTGACTGCCCATTTTGCTGTAGTAAAGGCAGATGCACATGCCTCATCCCAGTCCCACCTGACTCCCTTTCGTACCAACCAGTATAAGGGCTTCAGAATTTGTGCCAAGTGCGGAATAAACACTCTCCAGGAGCCTAGAAGACCTAGAAACTCCTGTAGCAATGTTACAGTTGTAGGGGCAGGAAAGGCCTGGACTTTATAACTGCTTCTGGTATAACTTTGGTCTTACCCAACCAGACGACCCCCAAGAATTTGACAGACAAACCAGGTCCCTTGGTGTTCACAGCCCATCCTTTCTCCTGTAAATGTTGCAGGAGTCTAGGTGCTGCACCTTCTAGATCTGAAAGAGAATCGGACATGAGCACAACATCATCAATATAATGGTACAGCCGCACCATTGGCAGTTTCTCCCATGTAGCCAAGTCCTGGGCTACAAGTCCATGATAGATGGTGAGGCTGTGGAGGTATCCCTGTGGGAGGACGGTGAAAGTCTATTGCCATCCTTCCCACATGAAGGCAAACTGTTCCTGATTTCCCTGCTCAATGTCAATGGAAAAGAAGGCATTAGCAAGATCTACCACATAATGGTATGTTCCTAGTTCATGGCTGAGGGCATCCATTAGGCCTGCAATAGAGGGGACAGCAGCATGCATAGGGGGTATGACTTTATCCAGTTCTCAGTAATTCACAGTCACATGCCAGGAGCCATGTGGCTTTTTTACTGGCCACACTGGGGAATTGAACGGACTATGGGCGGGCTTTTAATACCCACCTTTTCCAGCTCCTGGAGAGTTTCTCCAATCTCTTTATGCTCTCCAGGCAGTTTGTATTGTTTGGTATTAGTCACCCGTCAAGGCACAGGCAAAGCTATGGGCGGGTGCCTAGCATGTCCCCTCAGAACTGCCTTCACCACACATACTTTCAGTCTGAACTAACCTGCAGTAGCCTGCAACCACAGACCCTGCAGGATATCAATCCCCAAAATATACTCAGGGATAGGACATATATACACAGTATACTCTTTTTCGGGTAGAAGCCCTATTCCCAAAGGGATTTGGGCTTCTTTCACTCTGATAGCCTAACCCCCATATCCATCTATGATAGTATGGATCCCGGGGAACGACTCAGGATTACCATGAATTGGTGAACATTCAGCCCCTGTGTCCACCAGAGCCAGGACACGTTGTATGTTCACTGGGGATCAATGGATATCTAATTCAACATGTGGCCTCTGGTCCCCCCCCAGTCCCTCAGGGCAGATACCTTGACCTTCCCCTCAGTCAAACCGTGTTCCCCAATCACCTTCCTGTGTGGGCTCAAGTGAGGTTGGCTTGCTCTCCACCAGGAAGTCTTGCAAACACACAGGCTAGACTCATGGCTGTGTCTCTGACCTCTGACTCTTTGTTCTTAATGGCTGGAACTGCTGCTCTAGTTTCAGCTGTTGCCATAGCTCTAGTAAGATCGTATTTGACTTCCCATCTAATTTCCTTCCATCGGCTCCTGCCCGTATTAAATCAATCCACATCTGGGTCCTCGTAACCTTCATGAGGCCCTGTAAATTCTTCTTGTGAGTAACAGATCTTATTTCTTTCTGGGTTCTCATTGCTTCAGCCTCTCCTAAGTCTGCTACTGTACATGTCACCTTGCTATGGGATGCCCTAAGTGAGGGGAAGGAATGGCCACTAGAGACCCAAAGAGGGATGTAGGAGCTGTTTGAAGTACAATATTTCTCATCCCAGTAGTGAAAATCTCTTCATCTGGGCCATAATCCTCTGGACTATATAGCTGGCATTTCTTATGCCTATCTCTCATAACACCTGTTGGAGCTCAGCATACATCTGCCATCTAACAGGAGAGGAGGGTAGATCACCCAGATTGGGCCACACAGCCCTAAGTGCAGCCATAAGCCAATCGAGGAGGGAGTGGCTCCCTGGGGTCTGATGTGCATTTTGTAATCGCTGCCTCACGGCAGGCTGCACTGTCAGGGAAGCCAGCTTTCCCATCTCTGATCCCAACAGAACAATTCCATCCACCCCTAAGTCCCACAGATGCAGAAGCCACGCTGATATTGACTCCAAGGCCTTCTGCCTAAACCGGGAGCCCAAATCCACCAGGTCAGCCTGAGTATGGGGCGGACCATAGAGTGCTCCATGACCTGGAGAGGGGACTGCTCCTCTCCTTGGGGAACTTTCAGCTGCTGGGTGTTTATTTTATTTACAACCACTGGGTGTGCTTTCAAGACAAGAGAGGCCAGTGCCTCTGGCACCACCCCTTCATCCTTCCCCAGCTCCTCCATTTCTGGGGCTGATGGTATCTTTCTCTCCCCTCTCCCGAGTGCCTCCTCTGCTACAACCTTTACCTTTTCTACTGTGCCTCGCAGCAATGCTAGCTCAGTCTTCAGAAGCTCTCTTACCTTCACCTCAATGCTTCGCAGCTGACGTTCTCATGCCTGTGCTTACCTCAGGAGTTCATCTTTTTCCTTGATGGCCTCTTCCTCCTTCAGAACCCCTGGCAGCACTGCCATCTTGTTCTGTAAGGAATTTTTTACCTCTTCAATGGCACCTTGCTGCCGGCATTCTCATACTGCCTCCTCTCACATCAATGCCATTTCCTTCTTCAGGGAATCCACAGAAGTTTGCAGCTTGTGTTCTTGTGCCATCTCCTCTCACATCAATGCCATTTCCTTCTTCAGAGAATCCAGAGAAGTTTGCAACTTGCATTCTTGTGCCACCATTTCTTGGCTCTCTTCTGTAGACCTTTTTAATATTGTGAGAAGCAGCCAACCCACAGTCCCTGCTGCCTCATGGGCACTCTTTTCTCAAAAGACCTAGTAACTATACCAAGGGCCACCCCTACAGCCTCAGGTGTCACGTGCACTTGCCACCAGTCCTGTGGTGGGGCCCAGTCCTCTAGGAGGCAAGCCATCTCAGACCACATACCCACTGGGGGACAATCCACTGCCTCCCCATTCACAGGGGCAGCCTGCTGAAGCACCCCTCCCATAATAGCAGTCTGTCTTTTTCCTTGGACAACTATGAACCCTGCCGACTTTCGCCAGTTGTCTTGCCAATGGATTTCAGCCCCAGGCAAGTTTGCTATGAATTCAATATGACTAAAGAAATTGACAGCAAAACATTCTTTGGGGTGAAAGGGTTTATTATCCAGCTTGTTCTTCCAGCGGTAGGTCAAGCACTAGCATCTCTACCTCCGCCCAGAGCACTGGGCTGAGCTCTCTATATAGTGCAATAATAGCTTATTGCTAAAGGTGTGGTAGCAGTAGCCTAGCAACAGGCCATTTACATCATCAAGTGGTTTAAGTTCAGTGAGGATCCTGCCCATAGGAACCCCAACTTTCCCACAGAGAGGTAACCTGTAAAGGGCTGGTTTCATGAGAGGGTGGTGATCTTGGTCTCAAAGGGCTGGCAGGACTTCAAAGGATCAAGGTGAGAAAAGAGCAGTAGGTCCTCCAGACAAGGCATATGGGATGGGAGGGAATAAGGAATGAAAAGTGGTTAGCTGGAAAGGACAGCAGGCCAGTTGGACCAGCAGCCTAACAGAGGGTTTGAAAGGCCAAAGGAATATAAAACTCTATCCTCTACTGTACTCTACCAAATACTGCAGTAGAGGCAGTATTTGACCCTTGTACTGACAGCAGAGGAATGTACATGTGGAGAGACAGAGGTGGTAAAGTACATGTAGCAAAATACTCATTGTTGAATTTAGGTGGTGGGTATGTGAGAGTCAGTGTAGGAGTCCCTGTATTTTTTCTGTATGTCTGAAACAGTTCATAATTAAATGTTGGAGAGAAAAAGAGTATTCACTCATTTGATATCTGCCTAATCCCTGCACTCTGAGTTTACAGTCCCTTCTAAGAATTAACACACACACGGGCGTGCATGCATGCACACACACACACCCCCCTTGAAAGTCTCTGACAAAAGAGCTATGTTACAGACTAACATGTTATTTCAACAATGGTAACACAACTGGTATTCCTACAACCCTGAAAAAGTCATGGTTTGTCTTATAACCACGCATTTGGGAGATGGTAAGCACTAAATGGATGGCTCCCATGATCCATCCAAACCTCTCTTGATGAGTAGCAACATAGCTAGGAGCTTGAGGAACAACAGTCAAGTCAAGGGAAGGCCTGATTGGTGTAAAAGTACTCTATCCCCCTGTCATCTGAAGAATGACCTATGGTTCATGTTAACCAACAAGCCACAAAACACCTGCTGTAGGACTCTAACAGGAGACTTCATTTTTAAGATGGAGTTAAGGGGAAGCCAGTACTTTCCTTGATGTTCATAAACATGGGCACAGATTACCCAAGAAAGGCAGAATCGCTTAGTTCACTGGCTTTAAGTGTGGTCCCTTAACCCACTGTGCCAGCGTCCCTTGGGAACTTGTCAGAAATACAAATTCTCGGGCTCTATTCCAGAACCACTCAATCAGAAATTCTGGCCCAGCAATGTTTTAGCAAGCCTTCTAGGTGATTCTGATTCACAGCAAAGTTTGAGAAATATTCAAGTGTGCTAAAAGCACACTCTGGAGACAGACTGTGTCCAAATGCTAGCCCTCCTTCTCCCATGACTTTACATGAGTGACATAACATCTCTGTCTCAATTTTCTAAAAATGGGTATTATAATAGTACTTACTTTCTAGGGTTGTAACAAACAAAGTTGTTATTGGTAAATAATTTTAAAACCATTAAATTGGTAAACTCCTATGACTCTGGGGGGCACCAGCCTGCATGAGGCTGACACTGTGAGCAGGGTAGACTAGAGGGATGAAAGAACCCCAGTCCTTGGGTATGAAGGTAGAGGACCCAACCCCGAAGTGTGTCCTGGCTCTGGATTTCCTTTTGTGTGCTCAGTTACTTATTGTTTAGAACAGCCTGAGTGAGGATTCCTGTTGCTTAGAGCCAAAAGCATCTCACCCGACTGGTAGACTGTTTTATTGACGGCCCGCAGTGAATCATGCTTCCCTGTTTCTACCCTGTATGCTTTCCCCTCTGAAACGAACTCCTGGTTGGCCATGCAACATGTTTTATCCAATGGGAAATTAGCTAACAAGATACCTCCAAAGGTTTGAAAGGCATCTGGATTTGGGGCTAGCCTTCTTTCTTTCTGTGCAGGGAACCTTGAGTCCACCATGTAAATAAACTGAGCTGGCCCGCTGAAGAGGTCCAACCACACAGAACCAAGACCTGGGGTACCTCAACCAACCAGCCTGCCAACCACCGGACATATGAGATCATCCAGCTGCAGCTGAGTAGCCAGCTGACTGCAGCCCCATGAGGAGCCCGAGTAAATCAACAAAAGAACCCTCAGCTGTTCCAAGGGCAATGCTGACCCAGTTGCTGACTCACAGAATTGCGAATAAATGATTTTCAAGCCATTAAATTGGTACAAAGAAATGAAGTGCTGTCATAACAAATACCTAAACCATATGGCATTGGCTTTGGGAGCAGGACATGGGTCGAGTCCAGGAAAGCATCCAGGAAACTGTTAGCAAAGGTCAGGAAAGTGGTGCACAAACTCTTAGTGGAGGCTAGAAAAGTGTGGTGAGGAAACCGCTATGTCAGCTTGAAAAAGGCAACACATTTTACGTTTGGCAAAAGTACCACCTGCACTAATGTAGAAAATAGAAAAAACACCTAATGAATTTTCAGATCTGACTAAAGAGATCTCCAGAAAGCCTATTAAAAGCTTCAGCTGGATGCTTTCAGCTACATAACATACAGAAAAAGAAGAGATAAAGAAGTAACTAAACTGTTTGCAAGCATAATGTGGAGGAAATATGGACAAGCCAAAACTTGCTGGGTTGGAAAATAAAAATGTTCCACATATCCAGTCTCTCCAGGGAGCAAAAGAGTCTCAAAATAAGAGATGGCCTCAGGGTAAAGATCAAGAGTTTGGCTGAATGATCCAAACTTTATAACCTCTGAAAATGTTAAGGTGATGCTAGCAGACTGTAAACTAAAGGGCTTTTGAGATTCCTCCAGGTATTATCCCACAGCCCTGACAGCCTGCCCGAAGATGAGAGGCCTGTCCGGAAGAGAACTGTGATTGTAGCTTTTGTTTAATAAAGGGGTCTTATAATCTGATACATGGGAAACTCAAGAGTAAGGCTGTATGAGCTTGACTAAAATGCTAGAGACAGTTCAAAATGAGGAGGCCTCCTGTGTGTTTCTAATTCCTCCCATTTTTGAACTGGGAGTATCTACGGCAGTGTTCCGGTCCATGCTGCACCACTGGGTGGTGGCTGGCATGGAGAGAAAAAAATAACTTGTCTTTTTAATATACAGTTTTCTGACTCAAAAGGAGTCTCACTGAAGAAGCCTTAACCATACACAGGCTGGTATACACACAATACTGGACTTTGAGCCAGAGGATGAAACTTTTAGGGATCTTGGGAGTGGGGTGAATTTATCTTGCTCAAGGGAAGGATGGGAATCATTGGGGTACAGGGCAGCTATCGTAATGAATCCCAGTGAATCATGTCTCGCTGTGTCTACACCGTAGTGTTATCCTCTTCTACAATTCTGGACTTGGCCATGTGATGTGCTTTGGTCAAAGGGACATTAGCAAACATGACATAAGCCAAAGCTTAAAAAGTGCTTGTTCACTGGGGCTATCCTCCCTCTCGGTGGGTAGGGAAACTCAAGACCATCAGTTGATCAAGCTCAGGGAGCATCTCTGGAACGAGCCCAAGCTCACATTAAAAAGAACCAAGAAAAACCAAAGCACCCTGGTGGGGAAGTTGGGGTTCCTATGGCCAGGATCCTCACTGAACTTAAACCACTTGATGATGTAACTGGCCTGTGGCTAGGCTACTGCTTCCAGCAATAAGCTATTATTGCACTATATAGAGAGCTCGGCCCAGTGTTCTGTGTGGAGACAGAGACTCTAGCGCTCGACCTACAGCGAGGAGAACAAGCCAGGTAATAAACCCTTTCACCCCAAGAACGTTCTACTGTCATTTCTTTGGTCACATTTAATCCATAGTGAACTTGCCCAGGGCTGAAACCCGTTGGCAAGACAACTGTAATCAACCAGCTTGCAAAGTGTCATGCACGGATTGTCATCCAGTCCCAGACAAACTGCCAGCTGACCGAACCAACATGGCAAACCCAGGTGAAACCTGCAAAACACCCACTGGTGCCCACTCAAAATACTGACCTATCAAGTTGTGTGCTAACAATGATTTTGTTTTAATCAGTAAGTTTTGGGGTGGTTTGCTATTCAGCAAAGGCTGACTGATACACTGACAAAGGAGTCATGTTATATGAAAAATACTTTGCAACTAATATCACCCCTTGATGTGCTGAGATGCTCATACTGTCAGAAGCTCCTAAGATAGATTTAGAAAGCAACAGATGTAGTCCTCTCATTTTACACTCAGTCCCAGGAATGAAGTCAATAGATGGCATAGACAGATTCAGCTGAAAGACTTGAATAGTTATCTTTCTCCCCTTTTCCAGCTGAGTACCTAAAAAGTTAATTTATCTAAGTTAAAGCTGTATGGGAGATGGCTCCACTGTGCAGGCAATAAACACACCTTGAGAATGAATAATCAGAACATCATGTCAGAAACAGGACAACATTTGAAATGAGGACTGTCCTGAACATCTAAAGCACTGTCAAGAGTCACTGAAGGATGCTCTGAACAGCAAAGTGGTGTTACTGCAGTATTTTAGGAAAATGAGGATTACAGAAACATGCAGGGGTAGCAAAGGACCATACCAACATGTGGAAACAAATCCGGACACTATTGTGAACATTCACATGAGAGAAGAAAAAGATCTGCACTAGCAGGTCTCCCCTGGGAATGTAAAACTGCAGAGTGAAGCAAGAAAAACAAAACCAACCAACCAAACAATAATGCATAAAATAATGCAAAGACATGGTGATGGAAGAAGGGAGTCTCAAAAGAGGATGAAATAATCAATAGGAACAAATGTTTTAGAAGAGCCAGGGTTCCAAATCTTAAACTAGTATGAGTGCCCACTGCTTCAAAACAGTTAAAATTTTGTTTTGACAATAAATACAAATTTATAAAAGAAATTCATGCACAAAATTGATCACAGAAGCATTATCTAAATACATTAACTAAATACTGGGAACATGTTAAATATTCCTCCAAATTATGAAACTGGGAATGGGTTCATCCATTCAATGCACTATTATAGAAATCACTTTCAGGGGGATAAATGTTGGCTATTACTTCACCTATAAAAATGGGTCTGGGTAGATACAGTCACTAGCTTTGCTACATGATGTTATCATTAAAGTCCGTCAAAATGTAGGTATGAGGGATGGTGTATGTATGTGTATGAAATTAAACCAGATCCCAATGATAAAGGAAACCCAAAATAAAATAAAAGACTCCTAAGTGCATGCTGTACTTTACATATCACTGGTAGTCCATCAAATGTTCTGCACACAACAAATATCACCAAGTCTGTTCAATGGAATCCATGAAAACAGGCTAAGAATTAGTAACATCAAGGTGGAGGCTAGCACACTTCATTTGTTACAAAATTATAATTTATCCTCTCAGGCAAAGGTCCTTGGCAGTGATACCTAATAGCCTGCTGAATATCTGCTTAAACTGTTTTGTATAACCTAGATGTCAGGCACATCACAGTACCTGGAAAGTCTACCCACTCCTCTGAAATATGTGGGTCATTATATGCCTCAAATAATGTACAAAATGAACAACAGAAACTCTTTTGTTACATAGTTCCTTCAAATTAATTTATTTAAGCTTGTGGTTCCTCCATGCACCAAACATCTCATGTGTGTTGAGTATTCCTCTCCCACAGAGGTTTCATCTTAACTTATCCATTCAAATGCTTGTGCCCTTTGATCAATTTTTCCTACTTTATAAAAAGTATAAAGAAAGTATTAGGGGAAGGAAAAGTTAGCTTACACAAACTTCTGGCTTTTCTCAGAAAATTAGAATACTTCCCTATTAACATTATAAGTAGAAGAAAGTAACACAAAAGATTCAATGTTACTTTAGGAAATGTCTTGAATTGGATTTCTCATGCATTCTTGATACTAAAATTTTAAAGGAATGAAATATTTTACAAATGAGAAAAAAATACCTCTCAAAGTTGTTCTGATGACATCCAGGTAATTGTCAATCTCCCATGGGAGACCAGGAGCAAGAATAAAGGAAGATCTTGTTTTCTGCCTGAATTCTACTCTGATTTTTTGATAAGGATAGTCGAGGCACATTTGAAATAATTAAGTTATCACATATCAAAAATGATAGCAAACAAGCCTGGCAAACTGTGTTGTCAGTTGATAAATGTTAATCTCATTCACCTAAGTAAAGGTCACCATAGTCATCATTCTAAGGGGTTGAAAGTTTCCCCTTAAGTCCCTGTTCACCCATATCATCGATTTTCTTTACAGCATAACCTTCTCAAGATTCTTCAAAACCCAACTTATCAAACACAAAGTCTACACTCCTCACTCCTGGCCACCTAGACTCAAAGACGGAAATGAAAATCCTTCAGGGGCCAGGTGGGTAATAAAAATGAGAAAGGCAGGCACAGTGTGAGCTGGTCAATGGTTTAAACCTCAGTACGCAGAATACTGTGGGAAGTACAGCAAATAGACTCTGCAGGACAATCCAAATAATGAAGACACCTTTCAGCTCAAATTTCCTGAGACCAGAGTACAGTGCAGTCTATTTTTACGGAAGCTAGCAATCCAGAATTTTTGGTGAGATCTCCCCATTGGCAAATGCTGAAATGCTCTCAAATGTAAAACCACATCAAACTTCTCTCTGTTCCGTGTATGGACAGTTAGCTTCACCAGTACATACATACAAATCGACCTTAAATAAGTCCACTGGCCACTACAATCCTCCCAGCGTGGCAAGGGCAGTGTGCCCAGTGCCCCAGCCTCAGGCTAACCATGCTTCCTGTCCTCCTTCACTGGAGTCTTCCACCACCGCCTTTCAACTTAACAAACCGTCAAGAGCAATTCAGACTGCCCTACTTCTCCTGGAAGCCCTCCTGAACCTCTTCATTCCACAGACTTCTCTGCTGTCCCCGCCTTTTATCCTTATCACTGGACAATTAAGCATGGATGTCCCGGTATTTTTATTTGAACTGCTTCGTGCGTGTTCACAATTAACAATTCCAAGGATGGCTGAGGAATGGACGGAGCAGAAAGGACTGCTGAGGGAAGGCCACAGGAAACATGGGCCACCTCTCCAGGGGCACAAAGAACTTTGCCCAATACCCAGGCAGCCTGCAGCGCAAGAAAAGGGAAGGTTCCCTCCTGTTAACAAGCCAAGATGGAATGCTAGGGAAATTCTCACCTCTTTTTTGGCTTTCAGGAGCCCCGTGGCCATTTTCCCGGTCTCCTGATTTGAATGCTGTCCCTGGAGAAGGGGTAAAGTCTCAGAAGATAGATCTGGGATTTGAAGAGAAACGAAAGCACGCCTAGTGGGCAAGCGCCTCCCCACGAGACAAAGCGGGGTCAGCTCCGGGGCCCCCCAACTGGGAGCGTCACCGACATCATCGGCACAACCAGGTTCCCGTCCAGAGCCCTGTTAAAAGGGCCCAGGGGGACCGAACACCCTCAAGCTCGGCCCCAGCTCTTGCCAGGGAGTGAAGCCCACGATTCCCAGCAGCGGAGTGAGGGTTTGTGCCTAACTCTGAGCTGGAATGAGAGGATAACGACCAGGAGATGCCAACAGGACGGCGCCCAACTTCAGAGACAGCCTGGGTCCCCGTGGGTAAAGAGAGAAAAAGCTAGGGACGAGCTGACTGGACGAGGCAGTGGCTGTAGGGCACTCACGGGTCGCGGGCTGATGTTCCAGATCCCGAGGCTGAGGCTGGGGAACAAGGCGAAGAGGCGTGCCGGAAGGCCCGAACCCGGCGGCCGAATCCACTGGCCCTCCAGCCGGCGGACGGGGCGACACCGGAAGTGCTTCTGGGCGCCGGCTCTGCGAGTGGAGGGGCGAGCGTGAGCGACGACGGAAGTGGCCGCAGAGGCCTCTGGAGATTGTAGTCTTTGGGCTAGAGAGGCGAAGGAGAGATGGCTTTGCAAACGCGTGATTACTCTGACAGCTGCACCTCTCATAAAATGAAGTTTAAGAACCCACTGTCAAGACGCTCTGACCGCCAGATTCACGTTTCTCCTCCAAGGGCTACTGAGCTGGGTGGAAAGCGTCACGGAAATGCCGAAGGAGTCTAGGAAATGTGGTCCTGGCGCCCTGGAAGTGAGCAGCAAGACCGTGCACGCTGACCTTAGCCGGCGCGGGTGAGCTGGACTCACCGAGGCCAAGTCTAGACCCCGTGCGCCCTTGCCGCAGCGGAAACCAGAGTCCGGACGCGCCGGGGGGCCTAAGCTGGCGGAAGTGGGCGCGGTTCTGGGCAAAGCACTTGAGGAATGGGGCAGCAGGGTGATGTTCTGCTCGGACTCCCGGTTGGAAAGTACACACGGCTTGCATACCGGAGGATAGGAGGACGTGCCAGTACAGACAGGGACTGCCAAGGCTGTTTTCAGGGAGAGTAGGATAGGCTTGGACCAATTTCCTGCATGGTGGTGAGAGTGGTTCTGGTCTAGTGTCCCAGGATTTTGTGGGGTGGAGAAGCTGAACTTGGGGGCAAAGAACAAAGGTCCTCTGGTAGTCGTAATAGCGTGCTGAGGACTGGAGGCCTGATCCAGAAACCCTGGGGTTTTTATTGGACGCAGGGGGACAGTTGCTATTTGGAGGAAATTTCCTTGGTAGTGTTGAAGGGCGGACGTGTAAAGAGGATGCATAATTTTACAGTTTTGTTCATGGATTTTTTTTGCAGCTAATTTAGATTTTTAAACATATTACATTAAAATATTTATCTTCATTAATGAGGTTTCTTTGGTGCCTCCTTAAATTTTGCAACCAAACTTCTCTCTGTAAGGAAAGGCATAAACAGATCTAACACTATATTTGCTAACATTAAAAATAAAGCTGTCAGGGAGATTCAAGATGGTGGCATGAGAGGTGAGGCGGAGAGCTCCTCCCAGCATCACAAACAGTACAAAAATATAGTTAATAAATACAAATAAACTTCAGACAGCAACAAGAAATAAGGCTGAACAAGACTGCATACAGACCTCAGGAACAGAGCAGACCTCAAAAAACAGGGTATTGTATGAAAGCCTTAATCTGGTGGTACCCAGGCCCTTCCCCCACCCCAGCTCACCAGCGGGAGGAAGAGAAACGGATCACAGGAGGGGGGTGAAAGCCTGGGACTGCTGGACACCTAGCCCTGGACATATGCTTTGTGAGCAGAATACAATATTGTGTGGTGCCCTGGGTGTTAAGGAGCTCGGAGAGGCGGAGTGCTTACAAAATTGACATCCCGGCCGTTTGTGGAGGATGGGATCCACACCCGGCCGCTCTGTGTCAGAGAAGAGGCAGGGAGTCTGAGAGGCTTCCTAGCAGTGAGAGAGCTGCTGAAGGGGCAGGATTTGCACAGAGCTTGCTGTGCGGGAGAACGGAGAGCTGGACAAGGTTGCCTGGGCGTGCTCTGCCCAACTGGTTGGGAACATTGAGGAGTTTCAGGCACTCCATCCCCCTGACTGCCTACTGAGCTCCGAGGCCCCCCACTGTCACACACACCCTGCCTAGCCTTCCTACTGGCCTGCAGGTGCCAGATCACAAACCCGCACTGTGCAGGTGTCAGGCCAGCCAGAGGGAGGCCCCGCCTACAACAGCTAGAGACACAAAGCACAGAAGATTACTCATGTGTGCTTGGCCCACTGCCTCTGACACGAGACAGGCATCGCAGACGGGAAGCAGGAAACAGATCTTTCCTCCACCCAGGCACCAGCTCCGCTCCCCTATGTCCCCCAAACATACTCTAGGGGCTAAGCAACTCCAGAGACTGGAGTTTCTGCACACTAGTGGACACCACACAGAAATATGAAACGTCAAAAGAACATGGTTCAGACCAAAATCTCACAAACACCAGAAAAAGGGCCAAATGAAACTGAACTCACAAATCTTCCAGAAAGAGAGTTCAAAATAAAAATTATAAACATGCTTATGGAGGTACAGAAAAATATTCAAGACCTCAGGAAAGAATTTAAGATGGAGATTCAATCATTAAGAAATACCATATCTGAAATGCAACATACAATGGAGGGATTTAGAACCAGATTACATGTAGTAGGAGATATGGTAAATGGAATGGAAATTAGAGAACAGGAATACAAAGAAGCTGAGGCACAGAAAGAAAAAAGGATCTCTAAGAATGAAAGAATATTGAGAGAACTGTGTGACCTATGCAAACGGAACAATATTCGCATTATAGGTGGACCAGAAGAGAAAGGGATAGAAAGTGTCCTTGAAAAGGTAATTGCTGAAAACGTCCCCAGATACAGTCTCTCAGGTGCACAGATCTCCCAACATAAGGGACTCAAGGAAGACAACATCAAGACATATAATAATTAAAATGGCAAATTTCAAGGATAAAGACAGACTGTTCAAAGCAGGTAGAGAGAGAAAAAATATCACATACAAAGGAAAACCCATCAGGCTATCAGACTTCTCAACAGAAACCTTACAAACCAGAAGAGAGTGGCATGATATATTTAATGCAATGAAGTAGAAGGGCCTTGAACAAAGAATACTCTACCCAGCAAGGTTATCATTTAAATTTGAAGGAGGGATTAAACAATTTCCAGATAAGCAAAAGCTGAGATAATTTTCCTCCCACAAACCACCTCTACAGGGCATTTTGGAAGGACTCCTATAGATGGAAGTATTCCTAAGGCTAAACAGATGTCATTCAAGGGAAGACAAAGAGTACAGAATATGATTCATAACATACAAAGAATGGAGAAGGAAGAAAACGGAGGGGGAAAAAAGAACCTTTAGGTTGAGTTTGTAATAGTATACAAAATAAGTTAAATTAGACTGTTAGTAAGGGATTTGCCCTTGAATCTTTGGTAACCACAAATCTGAAGCCTGCAATGGCAATAAGTACATACCTAACACTAATCACCCTAAATACAAATGGTTTGAATGCACCAATCAAAAGACATAGAGTTACTGAATGGATAAAAAAACAAGACCCATCTATATGCTGCCTACAGGAGACTTGCTTCAAACCCAAAGATATACACAGACTGTAAGTAAAGGGACGGAAAAAGATACTTCACGCAACTAATAGTGAGAAAAAAGCAGGAGTTGCACTACTTATATCAGACAAAAAAGACTTCAAAACAAAGAAAGTTACAAGAGACAAAGACAGACATTACATAATGATAAAAGGGTCACTCCAACAAGAGGACATAACTATTATAAATATCTATGCACCCCACACAGGATCACATACATATGTGAAACAAATACTAACAGAATTAAAGGGGGAAATGGAATGCAATGCATTCATTTAAGGAGGCTTCAACACAACACTCACTCCAAAGGACAGATAACCAGACAGAAAATAAGTAAAGAGACAGAGGCACTCAACAACGTATTAGAACAGATGGACCTAACAGACATCTACAAAACACTCCATTCAAAAGCAACAGATACACATTCTTCTCAAGTGCACATGGAACATTTTCAAGAAAATATCATATATTAGGCCACAAAAAGAACCTCAGTAAGTTAAAAAAGACCGAAATTGTACCAATCAGCTTCTCAGATCACAAAGATATGAAACTAGAAATAAATTACACAAAGAAAATGAAAAAGCCCACATACACATGGGGACTTAATGACATGCTCCTAAATAATCAATGGATCAATGACTAAATAAAAACAGGGATCAAGCAATATATGGAGACAAATGACAACAATAATTCAACACCACAAAATCTGTGGGATGCAGTGAAAGCTGTGCTAAGACAAATATATTGCAATATAGGCCTACCTGAGGAAAGAAGAATAATCCCAAATGAACAGTCTAAACTCACAATTAATTAAACTAGAAAAGGAAGAACAAATTAGGCCCAAAGTCAATAGAAGGATGGACATAATAAAGATTAAAGCAGAAATAAAGAAAATTGAGAAGAATAAAACAATAGAAAGAATCAATGAAAGCAGGAGCTGGTTCTTTGAGAAAATGAACAAAATAGATAAACCCCTAGCCAGACTTATCAAGAAAAAAAGAGAGTCTACACACATAAACAGAATCAGAAATGAGAAAGGAAAAATCACTACAGATACCACAGAAATACAAAGAGTTATGAGAGAATACTATGAAAAATTATATGCTAACAAGCTGGATAACCTAGAAGAAATGGACAACTTTCCAGAAAAATACAACCTTCCAAGGCTGACCCAGGAAGAAACAGAAAATCTGAATAGACCAATTACCAGCAAAGAAATGGAACTGGTAATCAAAAAACTACCTAAGAACAAAACTCCTTGACCGGATGGTTTCACTGATGAATTTTATCAAACATTTAGTGAAGACCTAATATCCACCCTCATTAAAGTTTTCCAAAAAGTAGAAAAGGAGGCAATACTCACTAACTCATTCTACAAGACCAACATCACTCTAATACCATAACCAGGCAAAGACACCACAAAAAAAATAAAATTACAGACCAATATCCCTGATGAACATTGATGCAAAAATACTCAACAAAATATTAGCAAATCCAATTCAAAAATACATCAAAAAAAAAACTTCCGGGAATATGGCGTCGTGAACGGACTAGCAGAAAAATTCCTCCCAACATTATATTTATTCACGAAAATACAGCAAATACAACTATCCCTAAAAGAGACACCAGAATACACAGGAAAGTGCACAGCGTACAGCTACACCTGTGAGAACTTGGCAGCCGGTGAGGCGGACGGGCGGCGATCCGGTAGGACCGAGCGCTCCCCCCCCCCAGAGCTCCGGCGGCCAGACACGCCGGACAGAGGACTCGGCACCCGGCGAGGCGGGACAGAAACACGATCCAGCGAGACGAGAGCGCCCCTGCACCCCAGCACTCCGGCGGGAGTCTCAGCAAGGCGGGTAAGGTACGGAGCCGCGAGCAGACCGAGCGCTCCTCT
>JAQQAC010019400.1:5886014-5907028 GCA_029783875.1 Phataginus tricuspis
AAATGATCTCACTCATATGTGGAGTATAAGAACAAAGAAAAAATAAATAAATAAATAAATAAATAAATGAAGGAACAAAACAGCAGCAGACTCACAGAACCCACGAATGGACTAACAGTTACCAAAGGGAAAGGGACTGGGGAGATGGGTGGGAAGGGAGGGATAAGAGGGTAAAAGGGGCATTACGATTGGCAGACATAGGGTGGGGGGGCACGGGGGGGACTGTACAGCTCAGAGAAGACAAGTAGTGATTCTCATCTCACTACGCTGATGGACAGTGACTGTGGTGGGGTTGGTGGGGGGGACCTGGTGAAGGGGGGAGTTCAATCATCACGGTATTGCTCATGTAATTGTAGGTTAATGATACTAAAATAAAATAAATTATTAAAAAAAAATACATCAAAAAGATCATCCATCACGATCGAGTGGGATACATCTCAGGGATGCAAGGATGGTACAACATTCGAAAATCCATCAACATCATCCACTACATCAATACAAAGAAGTACAAAAATCACATAATCATCTCCATAGAGGCTGAAAAGGCATTCTACAAAATTCAACATCCATTCATGATAAAATCTCTCAGCAAAATGGGTATAGAGGGGAAGTACCTCAACATAATAAAGGCCATATATGACAAACTCACAGACAACATTATACTTAACTGCGAGAAGCTGAAAGCTTTTACTTTAAGATTGGGAACAAGACAAGGATGCCCACTTTCCCCACTTTTATTCAATATAGTTCTGAAGTCCTAGCCCCGGCAATCACACAACACAAAGAAACAAAAGGCATCTATATCGGCAAGGAAGAACTCAAACTATCCTTCTTTGCAGATTACATGATATTGTATATAAAAAACCCTAAAGAATCCACTCCAAAACTATTAGATCTAATATCTGAATTCAGCAAAGTTGCGAGACACAAAATTAATACACAGAAATCTGTTGCATTCCAATACACTAATGATGAAATAGAAGAACAAGAAATCAGGAAAACAACTCCATTCACAATTGCATTAAAAAGAATAAAATACCTAGGAATAAACCTAACCAAGGATGTGAAAGACCTATACCCTGAAAACTACAAGACACTCTTAAGAGAAATTAAAGAGGACACTAATAAAAGGAAATTCATCCCATGCTCTTGGCTGGGAAGAATTAATATTGTCAAAATGGCCATCTTGCCTAAAGTAATCTATAGATTCAATGCAATCCCTATCAAATTACCAACAGCATTCTTCAATGAACTAGAGAAATAGTTCTAAAATTCATATGGAACCACAAAAGATCCCAAATAGCCAAAGCAATCCTGAGAAGGAAGAATAAAGCAGGGTGGATTATGCTCCCTGACATCAAGCTCTACTACAAAGCTACAGTAATCATGACAATTTGGTTCTGGCAGAAGAACAGATCCATAGACTAGTGGAACAAAATAGAGAGCCCAGATATAAACCCAAGCATATATGGGCAATTAATATATGCTAAAAGAGCCATGGATATACAATGGGGAGATGACAGCCTCTTCAGCAGCTGGTGTTGGAAAAACTGGACAGCTACATGTAAGAGAATGAAACTGGATTACCGTCTAACCCCGTACACCAAAGTAAACTCAGAATGGATCAAAGAGCTGAATGTAAGTCATGAAACCATAAAACTCTTAGAAAAAAATATAGGCAAAGATCTCTTGGACATAAATATGAGCAACTTCATGAACATATCTCCCAGGAAGGGAAACAAAAGCAAAAATGAACAAGTGGGACTATATCAAACTAAAAAGCTTCTGTACAGCACGGGATACCATCAGTAGAATAAAAAGACTTCCTACAGTATGGGAGAATATATTCATAAATGACATATCCAATAAGGCGTTGACATCCAAATTATATAAAGAGCTCACGCACCTCAACAAACAAAAAGCAAATAAGCCAATTAAAAAATGGACAGAGGATCTGAACAGACACTTCTCCAAAGAAGAAATTCAGATGGCCAACAGGCACATGAAAAGATGCTCCACATCGCTAATCATCAGAGAAATGCAAATTAAAACCACAATGAGATACCACCTCACACCAGTTAGGATGGCTGCCATCCAAAAGACAAACAATAACAAATGTTGGAGAGGATGTGGAGAAAGGGGAACCGTCCTACACTGCTGGTTGGAATGTAAATTAGTACAACCATTGTGGAAAGCAGTATGGAGGTTCCTCAAAAAACTGAAAATAGAAATACCATTTGAGCATGAATTCCACTCGTAGGAATTTACCCTAAGAATGCAGCAGCCCAGTTTGAAGATGATATATGCACCTCTGTGTTTATCGCAGCACTATTTACAATAGCCAAGAAATGGAAGCAACCTAAGTGTCCATCAGTAGATGAATGGATAAAGAAGATGTGGTATAAACACAATGGAATACCATAAGAAGAAAACAAATCGTACCATTTGCAACAACATGGATGGAGCTAGAGGGTATTATGCTCAGTGAAACAAGCCAGGCGGAGAAAGACAAGTATCAAATGATTTCACTCATATGTGGAGTATAAGAAGAAAGAAAAAAGTGAAGGAACACAACAACAGCAGACTCACAGAACCCAAGAATGGACTAACAGTTACCAAAGGGAAAGGGACTGGGGAAGATGCGTGGGTAGGGAGGGATAAGGGGGAAAAGGGGCTATTACAATTAGCACACATAATGTAGCTGGTGTGGGGGTGGGGTGGGGGATACAGGGAAGGCAGTATAACACAGAGAAGACAAGTAGTGATTCTATAACATCCTCAACGCTGATGGACAGTGACTGTATTGGGGTATGTGGTTGGGACTTGATAATAGGGGGAGTCTCGTAACCATAATGTTGCTCATGTAATTGTATATTAATAATAGCAAAATAAAAAAATAAAACTAAAAATAAAGCTGTCAGATACTTAACAGCGAAAAGCTGAAAGCTTTTCCTCTAAGATTTGGAATAAGACAAGAATATCAATTCTCATCACATTTATTCAGCATAGTACTGGAGGGCCTAGTCACAGCAGTCAGAGAAAACAAATAATTTTAAAAGGCACACAAATTGGTAAGGAAGAAGCTGAACTGTCACTCTTTGCAGATGACATTGAGGCAGGTGATAATAGGACACAGGAAGACAAAGTTGAGGGTTCCTGTTAATTTCAAGAAGTTTAAGAACCCTTGTAAATTTCCAAAAAGTCCCAATCCAACATAGCCAGTTAGACCTCAGCTGCTCTGATTGGTTATGCCCTATGCAGATAAAATTCAGCCATGTAAAAGTATACTCAGGTAGACCTCAGCTGCTCTGCTTGTCCTATGCAAATTAAGTATTGTGCTTTTACCCAATCAGGAATGAGCTATGATGTCATTAGTTCAGTTCTCTATTGGGGATTTGAGGGGCGAAGTAGGACTTCATTCTAGTAGCAGGCAATATAAACCCCAGACACCACAGCCCTGAGGGCATCCTCTCTTCCAGCCCCTCCTGATTAGCAGGAACTTTCTCTTTTCACTCATTAAAAGAGCTTTGCTGGTTGCAACATACTCTTGTCTGCTGTCTTCATTCATTGCCTCTGAGATATGATCCTGGGAAAAACAGCGTTCCAGCCAGTAACAACATATAATACACAGAAAACTGTAAAGACTCTACCAAAAAACTACTAGACCTAATAACTGAATTCAGCCAAGTTTGCAGGGCTCAAAATTAATACACAGAAATCCGTTGCTTTCCTACATACTAACAATGAACTAGCAGAAAGAGAAATAGGAAAACAACTCCATTTACAAGTGCATGAAAAAGAATAAAATAACTAGGAACCTAACCAAGGAGGCGAAAGATCTGTACTCTGAAACCTGTAAGACACTCATGAGAGAAATTAAAGAAGACACCAACAAATGAAAATCTAACCTGTGCTCATGGATAGGAAGAATTAATATTGTCAAAATGACCATCCTTCCCAAAGCAATTTACAGATTCAATGCAATCCTTATCAAAATACCAACAGCACTTTTAAATGAAAGAGAACAAATAGTTTTAAAATTCATATGGAACCACAAAAGACCATAAATAACCAAAGCAATTCTTAGAAACAGGAATAGCTGGGGTTATTACACTTCCCAACTTCAAACTCTACTACAAAGCTACAGTCATCAAAACAGTTTGGTACTGGCACAACAACAGGCCTATAGATCAACGGAACAGAATAGAGAGCCGAGATATAAACCTATGTATATTTGGTCAATTATATGGGATAAAGGAGCCATGAATATACAATGGGGGAAAAAAACAGCCTCTTCAATAACTGCTGTTGGGAAAACTGGACAGCTATATGCAAAAGAATGAAACTGGACTATTGTCTAACCCCATACACAAAAGTAAACTTAAAATGGATCAAAGTCATGAATCTAAGTCAAGAAACCATAAAGCTCTTAGAAGAAAACATAGGCAAAAATCTCTTGAACATAAGCATGAGCAATTTCTTCCTGGACACATCTCCTCGGGCATGGGAAAAAATAAATAAAATGAACAAGTAGGATTACACCAAAGGAAACCACCAGCAGAACAAAAAGGCATACTACAGTATGTGAGAACAAATTCATAAAAGATTCATCTGATTAAGGGTTAACATGCAAAATATATAAAGAACTCATATGCCTCAATAAACATAAAACAAATAACCTGATCAAAAAATGGGTGGAGTACCTGAACAGACATTTCTCCAAAGAGGAAATGCAAATGGCCGACAGGCACATGAAAAGATGCTCCACATTGCTAATCATCAAGGAAATGCAAGTCAAAATCACAATGAGATGTGACCTCACACCAGTCAGAACGATGACTATTCAAAAGGCAAGCAATAACAAATGCTGGCGGGATGTGGAGAAATGGGAAACCTCCTACACTGTGGGTGGCAGAGTAAACTGGTGCAACCACTATGGGAAGCAGTATGGAGGTTCCTCAGAAAACTAAAAAGAGAAATACCATTTGACGCAGTAATCCCACTTATAGGAATTTACCCAAAGAACACAAAACCCCTGAATTGAAAATAAATATTTACAGACTTCCAGGAAGATGACGGCATGAGCAGGGCAGCGGAAATCTCCTCCCAAAACCATATATATTTATGAAAATACAACAAATACAACTATTCCTAAAAGAGAGACCAGAAGATACAGGACAACACTCAGCCTGCAGCTACATCTGAGAGGACACGGCACCTCACGAAGCGGGTAAGATACGGAGCCATGACTCGTGGGACCCGAGCACTCGCCCACCCCAGCGTATGGGCGGGAAGAGAGGAATCAGAGTGGGGATGGAGTGGAAGCACAGGCCCGCCAAACAACCAGCCCTGGTGATCTGCGCCGGAAGCATTGACACACGTTGTGCAGTGCATCAGAGATTGGAGAGACACAGGTGCAGGATCTGAGATGGAGAACGCAAGCAGGTCCTCTCAGCCAGCTCCCCAGGACAAAAGAACAGTGCGCGCTTTTTTTTAGGGGTCTTAAAGAGACAGGGGCCCAACGGAGGAGCAGGATTGTCCCAGCGCACTCAGCCAAGCAGGCTGGGAGTCCTGGGGAATTTCTGATCCATTGGTCAGTGGCTGGGAAAAAGTAGCCACCTCCCATTCGTTCCCTTCCTGGCCAGAGTCTCAAAGGGCCCAGCGAAGCGGCCGCGGCTGCAGAATAGTGGAGCAGCAGCTCCACCTACATCCTCACAGCATCTACCCCCAGCGGGCATTTTCTTTTTTTTCTTTCTTTCTTTTCTTTTCTTTTTCTTTTTCTTTTTTTTCCTTTTTAAAGTCATAAAGAGCCCAGCTGACATACGTGGCAACTACCAGCAACCAATTCTGTAGCCATAAAAAGACAGAGGAATATAGTACAGACAAAGCTTCAGACCCAGACAACCCCAGAGAGGGAACATGAAGGGATGGACATGCACAGTCTTCCTGAAAAAGAATTCAGAATAAAAGCCATAGCCATGCTGACAGATCTACAGAGAAATGTGCAAGAGCTGAGGGAGGAAGTGAGGGAAGTGAGGAAAGAATATGCAGAAATGAGACAAGCCATCGACGGGATTAACAGCAGATTGGATGAAGTGTCAGAGACTGTTAATGGATTAGAAAATAGAGAACAGGAATGCAGAGAAGCTGAGGCAGAGAGAGATAAAAGGATCTCTAGGAATGAAAGAATATTAAGAGAAGTGTGTGACCGATCCAAACGGCACCATATTCGCATTATAGGAGTACCAGAGGAAGAAGAGAGAGAAAAAGGGATACAAAGTGCCTTTGAAGAAATAATTGCTGAAAACTTCCCCAAGCTGGGGAAGGAAATAGTCTCTCAGACCATAGAAGCCCACAGATCTCCCAACACAAGGGACCCAAGGAAGACAACACCAAGACACATAATAATTAAAATGGCAAAGATCAAAGATAAGGACAGAGTATTAAAGGCAGCTAGAGAGAGAAAAAAGATCACCTACAAAGGAAAACCCATCAGACTTCTCAACAGAAACCTTACAGGCCAGAACAGAATGGCATGACATATTTAACGTAATGAAACAGAAGGACCTCGAACCACGAATATTATATCCAGCACGATTATCATTTAAATTTGAGGCAGGGAATAAACAATTTCCAGACAAGTAAAAGCTGAGGGAATTTGCCTCCCATAAACCACCACTACAGTATAGCTTAAAGGGACTGCTCTAGATGGAAGCACACCTAAGGCTAAAAAGATGTCACCAGAGAAAATAAAATCATAGCAAAGAAAGCAGACCAACCAAATACTAATTAAAGGCAAAGAATAAAACACCTAGTATATAAAGAATGGAGGGGGAAGAATAAGAATGGAGAGAAATAAAGAATCATCAGACTGTGTTTACAATAACTTAACAAGAAAGTTAAGTTAGATTGTTAGATAGTAAAGAAGCTACCCTTGAACCTTTGGTAACCACGAAACTAAAGTCAGCAATGGCAATAAGTACATATCTAACGATAATCACCCTAAATGTAAATGGACTGATTGCACCAATCAAAAGACACAGAGTAATAGAATGGATAAAAAAGCACGACCCATCTATATGCTGCTTACAAGAGACTCATCTCAAACCCAAAGATATACACAGACTAAAGGTGAAGCGATGGAAAAAGATATTTCATGCAAACAACAAGGAGAAAAAAGCAGGTGGTGCAGTACTTGTATCAGACAAAATAGACTTCAAAACGAAGAAAGTAGCAAGAGATAAAAAAGGATATTACATAATGATAAAGGGGTCAGTCCAACAAGAAGATATAACCATTATAAATATATATGCACCCAACACAGGAGCATCAGCATATGTGAAACAAATACTAACAGAATTGAAGGAGGAAATAGAATGCAATGCATTTATTTTAGGAGACTTCAACACACCACTCACTCCAAAGGAAAGATCAACCAGACAGAAAATAAGTAAAGACACAGAGGCACTGAATAACACACTAGAACAGATGGACCTAACAGACATCTGCAGAACTCTGCACCCAAAAGCAGCAGGATACATACTCTTCTCAAGGGCACATGGAACATTTTCCAGAATAGGCAACAAAAAGAACCTCAGTACATTCAAAAATATCGAAATTTTACCAACCAACTTCTCAGATCACAAAGGTATAAAACTAGAAATAATTTTAGAAAGATATCAAAAAGGCTCACAATTACATGTAGACCTAACAACATTCTCCTAAATAATTAATGGGTTAATGAACAAATAAAAACAGAGATCAAAGAATATATGGAGACCAATGACAACAACAACACAAAGCCACAACTTCTGTGGGACGCAGCAAAGGGAGTTCTAAGAGGAAAGTATATTGCAATCCAGGCCTATTTAAAGAAGGAAGAACAATCCCAAATGAATAGTCTAAACACACGAGTACTGAAATTGGAAAGGGAAGAACTAATGAGGCCCAAAGTCACCAGAAAGAGGGACAAAACAAAGAACACAGAAGAAATAAATAAAATTGAGAAGAATAAAACAATAGAAAAAATAAATGAAACCAAGAGCTGGTTCTTGGAAAAAATAAACAAAATAGATAAATCCCTAGACAGACTATTAAAAGAAAAAGAGAATCTACACACATAAACAGAATCAGAAATGAGAAAGGAAAAATCACTACGGACACCACAGAAATACAAAGAATTATCAGAGAATACTATGAGAATGTATATGCTAACAAGCTGGAAAACCTAGAAGAAATGGACAACTTCTTAGAAAAATACAACCTTCCAAGACTGACCAAGCAAGAAACAGAAAAACTAAACAGACCAATCACCAGCAACGAAATTGAATCGGTAATCAAAAAACTACCCAAGAACAAAACCCCCGGGGCAGATGAATTCACCTCTGAATTCTACCAGACATATAGAAAAGAAACAACACCCATTCTTCTTAAATTTTTCGAAAAAATAGAAGAGGAGGGAATACTTCCAAACTCTTTCTATGAAGCCAGCATCACTCTAATACCAAAACCGGGCAAAGACCTCACTAAAAAAGAAAATTACAGACCAATATCCCTGATGAACGTAGATGCAAAAATACTCAACAAAATATTAGCAAACCGAATTCAAAAATACATCAAGAAGATCATACACCATGATCAAGTGGGATTCATCCCAGGGATGCAAGGATGGTACAACATTCGAAAATCCATCAACAACATCCATCACATCAATAAAAAGAAGAACAAAAACCACATGATCATCTCCATAGATGCTGAAAAAGCATTTGACAAAATTCAGCATCCATTTTTGATTAAAACTCTCAACAGAATGGGTATAGATGGCAAGTACCTCAACATCATAAAGGCTATATATGACAAACCCACAGCTAACATCATACGTAATAGCGAGAAGCTGAAAGCTTTTCATCTAAGATCGGGAACAAGACAGGGATGCCCACTCTCTCCACTGTTATTCAACATAGTACTGGAGGTCCTAGCCACAGCAATCAGACAAAAGAAAGAAATACAAGGCATCCAGATTGGTAAAGAAGTCAAATTGTCACTATTTGCAGATGACATGATATTGTACATAAAAAACCCTAAAGACTCCACTCCAAAACTACTAGAACTAATATCTGAATTCAGCAAAGTTGCAGGATACAAAATTAACACACAGAAATCTGTTGCATTCCTATACACTAATGATGAACTAACAGAAAGAGAAATCAGGGAAACATTTCCATTCACAATTGCATCAAAAAGAATAAAATACCTAGGAATAAATCTAACGAAGGAAGTGAAAGACCTATACCCTAAAAACTATAAGACACTCCTAAGAAAAATTAGAGGACATTAACAAATGGAAATACATCCCATGCTCTTGGCTAGGAAGAATAAATATTGTCAAAATGGCTATACTATGTAAAGCAATCTACAGATTCAATGAAATCCCTATCAAAATACCAACAGCTTTCAATGTACTGGAACAAATAATTCTAAATTCATATGGAACCACAAAAAGACCCCGAATAGCCAAAGCAATGCTGAGAAGGAGGAATAAAACTGGGGGAATTACACTCCCTGACTTCAAGCTCTACTACAAAGCCACAGTAATCAAGACAATTTGGTACTGGCACAAAAACAGACCCACAGACCAGTGGAACAGAATAGAAAATCCAAACATTAACCCAAACATATACAGTCAATTAATATATGATAAAGGAGCCTTGGATATACAATGGCGAGATGACAGCCTCTTCAGCAGCTGGTGTTGGAAAAACTGGACAGCTACATGTAAGAGAATGAAACTGGATTACTGTCTAACCCCATACACAAAAGTAAAGTCAAAATGGATGAAAGACCTGAATGTAAGTCATGAAACCATAAAATTCTTAGAAAAAAACATAGGCAAAAATGTCTTGGACATAAACATGAGCAACTTCTTCATGAACATATCTTCCCGGGCAAGGGAAACAAAAGCAAAAATGAACAAGTGGGACTATATCAAGCTGAAAACCTTCTGTACAGCAAAGGACACCATCAGTAGAACAAAAAGACATAATACAGTATGGGAGAATATATTCATAAATGATATATTATATCCGATAAGGGGTTGACATCTAAAATATATAAAGAACTTACGCACCTCAACAAACAAAAAGCAAATAATCCAATTAAGAAATGGGCAGAGGACATGAATAGACACTTCTCCAAAGAAGAAATTCATATGGCCAACAGGCACATGAAAAGATGCTCCACATCACTAATCATCAGAGAAATGCAAATTAAAACCACAATGAGATATCACCTCACACCACTTAGGATGGCCAACATCCAAAACACAAACAACAACAAATGTTGGCGAGGATGTGGAGAAAAGGGAACCCTCCTACACTGCTGATGGGAATGCAAATTAGTTTAACCATTGTGGAAAACAGTATGGAGGTTCCTCAAAAGACTCAAAATAGAAATACCATTTGACCCAGGAATCCCACTCCTAGGAATTTACCCCAAGAATGCAGCAGCCCAGTTACAAAAAGACATATGCACCCCTATGTTTATCACAGCATTATTTACAATAGCCAAGAAATGGAAGCAACCTAAGTGTCCATCAGTAGATGAATGGATAAAGAAGATGTGGTAAATATACACAATGGAATACTATTCAGCCATAAGAAAACAAATCCTACCATTTGCAACAACATGGATGGAGCTAGAGGGTATTATGCTCAGTGAAATCAGCCAGGCAGGAAAAGAGAAGTATCAAATGATTTCACTCATATGTGGAGTATAAGAACAAAGAAAAAAAAAACTGAAGGAACAAAACAGCAGCAGACTCACAGAACCCAAGAATGGACTAATAGTTACCAAAGGGAAAGGGACTGGGGAAGATGGGTGGGAAGGGAGAGACAAGGGGGAAGAAGGGGCATTACAATTAGCAGATGTAATGTTGGGGGCGCACAGGGATGGCTGTGCCACTCAGAGATGACAAGTAGTGATTCTATAGCATCTCACTACACTGATGGACAGTTACTGTAATGGGGTTGGTGGGGGGACCTGATGAACGGGGTAGTTTCATAACCATAATATTGCACCTGTAAATGTAGAGTAATGATACCAAAATAAATTATAAAAAAAAGAAAAGATATATTCACCCCTGTTTATCACCACACTATTTGCCATACCAAAACACAGAAGCAACCTAAGTGTCCATCAATACATGAATAGATAAAGAAGATGTGGTTCATATACACAGTGGAATATTATTCAGCCATAAAAAGAAAAGAAATCCTTCCAGTTGCCACAACATGCAGAGAGCTAGAGTATTTTATGCTCAATGAAATAAGCCAGGCGGAGAAAGACAATACCATGTGACTTCATTTATTTGTGGAATATAAAATCAAAGTAAAAAAAAAAGAACAAAACATTAGACTGATAGACACTAAGAAATCACTAGTGGTTACCAAGGGGAGGGGTTTGCACGGGTGGTATGGGAGGGGGAGGGGGATAAAGGGGCACAATAATTCACAATCACAATATAAGTTGGTCACGGGGATGGTAGTATATAGCATGGAGACTATAGTCAACGATTCTGTAACATTTTTCTATGTTGATAGATAGGAACCACACTAGAGGGTGTGAGCATTTAATATGGATAGCTGCTGAACCACTGTGTTGTACATTTGAAACCAATATAAGATTGTTTATTGATGTTACTTCAATAAAAAAGTAAAAATAAAGCTGTCAGTTATTTTACCAGCAAAATGGGTCTATTCAGAAGAAGAGAATTGCAATTCAAGAAAAGCAAACTATGGCAAAGCTATTGGTAGTCTAGAGAACAAAGGAGAGGCGGCTCTTAAAGAGAATGGGGAGTGTTCTAAGCAAAAAGTCCATTGGAGGAAACTGGGAGTCCCACGTGTTGTAGCTGTTAATTGGCTGAGTTGTAACAGTTGCTCATTAGTTGGGGTATTGCTCGAGGCAAAAACTCTTGCCTCCTCCTCCTGGGGGGTGAAGTAGCCAAAATAGTAGAGTTGCAAGGGTCCTCTTCCTTGGGGGGTCTGCAATTGACCGACCAGGAGTGATGGGCATGGGAGCGCCCCCGGCAGGCCTCCGGACACCATGTCAGTGAGGTTTCCCTTTACAGATTTTTACAATATGAATCTCACTGGTACCCATTGGCCTGTAGCCTTGATGGAGGTGAGGGCCTGTCTTCTGGGTATTAAGTAGCCATAGAGACATTCAGGATTTTGTCTTGAATTGTTGAATTGTGAGTGATCTTACCTTTTCTTTCGTTCATTAATATCCACAGCTTCTTATTAACCATCTCTCGCAAAGCCCCACCCCAAGGCACCTCCAGGAGCTATCATGGTGCAGACATTAAAAGATTTCTCTTAAATAGTCACACACGCTTCTAGAATCTCTTCCAATATCCCTTCACCTGGAAAAGTAGAAAACAAGGTTTGAATGTTCGTATCAGCCTCCCCTATTGAATGGGTGTGTAAGAAGCCCTTGGCAAAGTGTGCCACCAGGATGGGATAGGGCCCTGGGCCGATCCCCCTTGAATCACTGTAAATTGTGAAATGCTTGTAACACCACTCAGTGGGAATCAATGTCAGGCATGAGGCTGTGGGAGCATAAATGAAATGCAGAGACTGAACAACTTAAGGGAATTGGGGAGGTGGAGGGAAACAGAGATGGGATCTTGAGATAATCAGGATCCCTATATGTAGATATGTGTATACTGATGAGAGACCCAGCCTGATAGATTATCTATAATAAACATAATATAACAGCAGATGATAATGGGACTCTGGGAACTTTGTCCCCTCAGGGGAGTGGAGGGAGCTGGAGACTGAACCAATAGCCAATGGCAATGATTTTATCAATCATGCCTATGTAACCAAGCCTCCATAAAAAACAAAGAAAGGGTTCAGAGAGCTTCAGGGCTGGTGGAGATTCAGAGAGTGGCACGCTTAGAGAGCTTTGCACCCCTTCCCCAAACCCTACCCTATGCATCTCTTCCACCTGGTTCTTCCTGAGTTATATCCTTTTATAATAAACTGGATAATATAGTAAATAAAATATTCCTCTGAATTCTGTGACAATTTAACAAATCTGAGCAAATTAAATCCGAGGAGGGAGATCATTAGAACCTCCAACGTATAGCTGGTTGTTCCGGAGCCCAGGCGGCAACCTAGGCTTCTGATTGGCATCTTGAATGGGGGGATGGGAGGAGTCTTGAGCCCTAACCTGTGGAATCGGATGACGTCTACCTAGACAGCGTCAGACTGAGTTGAACTGTTGACACTCAGCTGGTATCCAAGAACTGCTTGGATGTGTTGGGGAAAAACCCACAAGCTGGAATTGGGGAATGTGCAACTCCTTTACCCTAGACCTAAGTTTCTCGCCTCCCTGCGACCTAAGACTGCCGGCTACTCCCGCCACCCTCAGGCCATAAGATTGGGGGACTGACCTTTCCGATGTCCGCGTGAATGTCTCTGGCCCCAGGCCGCCACGGTGCCTTCCAGGATCGCAGTCCAGCGGAAGTCCTGCTCTGCCCACCTGCCCCGCCTCCAAGAAGACCCAGCCCACGCCGCCCGCGCGCAAAGAGGCGCCGTGGCTTGGCTGGGGGACCTCATTTCCCAGAAGCCCCTGCGAAGGCCGGGGGGCGCGCCCGAAGCCCCGCCCCGAGGCGCGGCGGGGGCGTGGCGAGGCCTCTACCGGTGAGCTCAGCGTCTCACCTGGGAACCTCCCGCTTGCGGAGGCTCGGCGCCCAAACCCCAAAATACTGGAGACTCCACGCGCCGTCCATAATCAGGAATAAGCAATACCTGTAATTTCTCCATTCAGACATAGCTGTATTTAAGCTTGTATCATTTCATATAAATGTCTTCCTAAAACGCTTTTAAAACCAAATAGATGTTGAACAGTGTGTTCTTCTCGCAATATTTTTAAACTTTTACGTTAGTTATGTAATTAATGTCTTGTTATCGTTGGGTTGTTTCATCACTGGCGCTACAGCTGCTACACTTGTGTTTGGCAGAGACTCCAACAGCATTCAGGGGAGCGGAGTGAAAAAGGGCCGCCTCCAGGTGTGCTGTGATTGGAGGTTATTGGCATAGAGAAGCCGGAGGGGGGCTTAACTAGGAGCAGTGCGTCTTATGTGACTGATTTGGGGATTGGTATGGCTTTCTCTGGTTGGTCCTGAACTGGAAGCAGAGGCAAAAAAAAAAAAAAAAAAAAAGACAGGGAAGCTGGCAGTCACCGACCAAGTCCTGAGTGTTCCGAGCTGATTGCTGCCAAGGTTGTAGCTTGGTTTCCTTCCCGAAAACCAGGTGGTTGCCGCAGTTTGTGGATCAGGGTTCTATTGTCGTGTCATGAATGAGCTGGCATTGTCTTTATAGTCAATGTCTCTAGTTTAATGGTTTCAAACAACAACCATCATTGATTAACTTCCATGGTTTCTCTGGGTCAGGGATTCAGAAACAGACTGGCTGGACAGTTCTGGCTCAGGTTTTTCATGATAGCTGAACCTGGAACAGTGTGGGGTTCCAGAAGCAACTGGACATCTCTCTTATTTCATGTAATAGCAGCCTTTCTCCATGTGGTCTTTCCATGGCGCTACTCTGGTCTTCTTAACCAGCATGGTAGCCTCAGACATCTTACACTGCAGTTCGAGGTTCTAAGGCGAGTGGCAAGAAATACCCAGATGGAAGCTGGCTCCTTGGCCAAAGCAAGTCACATGGCCAAATCCAAAATCAAGGGCAGAAAAGCTATTTCCCATACAATGTGCTTCTGGCAAGAGTGTTGTGGCTGCTTATTTTTTCCAAATAGTCACAAGATCTCCTCAACTCACACATGTTCTTTCAACATGACTTTGAGGGGGAGAGAAAGCCAATGGTCCCTTCTCTTGAATCTTGTTGAGCCTGTAGTTGGAAACGAAAGCATGTGACTTCTAAGGCTGGGACATAAAGGACAATGTAGGCAGGTGCCGACTCCAGAGTCCTTAAAGCAGTGTATTTGCTCTGCCGGCAGGCTGTTGGGGATTCAGCCTGGGGGACCTGAATCAGACCCCACACCCTGGCGCCTGGGCCATGGCTGCAGCAGGGAGACCCGCCAGGGCAAACGCAGCCACAGGGCCCTTGAGTGACAGGTTTTAGAAGCCACTACTCTGCTCAGAGTTAGGTCTCACCCGGCCCTATATTGTTCTCTGTGTATGTTGGGAGAATACATTTTAGAGCATCTAACTGAGCCTCTGGGTGAAATATGGCTTGTATTCATGAATGACTTCTTGACAGAAGTATTTCAAAAGAAAAATCTTTACAATGGCCTCTGAGGCACTTAGTTCTGTTCCCACCACCGCTTCCTGTTCTGTCCTGTCACAAGTGGAGAATGACTGTGGTTCTACTTCTGAGCCTGGAAAAGGCAAAGATTGGAACACTGGAAATGCTTTGGGAAGCAAATCAACTACAAATGAGAAAAGGAGAGAAAAGAAGGAACAGCAAGAGAGAACCATATGAGCCCAGGAATTGTGCTTCTAAGAAAATTCTTAGGCAATCCTCCATGCCACGTGTAACGCTCCACGTGAGCTTTCATTGTTAAACCCAGCACTGAAGAATTCAGGAGAAAACTGGCAAGAGTGGAGACAAAGATGGCATCTGAAATGTTTGAAGCAGAGCTTGAGAAGGCATCTAACTTAGAATATGGAAGGGCACAAAAAAGGAGTAAGGAATGCTGAAAATGCTCAATGCAATCACAGGGTCTAAATAAAAAAGATAAGACGTAATTATATATATCAATGAAACTGGAAAAAATAAAATGAAAAGTTTTTTTAAAAGATAAAAGAATTGGCAGGGTAAAAGGTAAACCTCTTACGGTATCATGAAAAGATTGTTACTCTGAATATCTGTCTTAGTTTGGGCAGCTATAACAAAACACAGCATGTTATAAATTATAGATTTATTATAGATTATACAGTATATTTTATAATATAAACTTATTACAAATTTAATAGAAAATAAATACAAACGTATATTATAAGTATTATAAATTGCTGTTTATAAAGAGAAACTTATTGCTTACAGTTCTCAAGGCTGGAAATTTGAGACTGGAGCACCCATGTCATTGGAAGAGGGCTTTCCTCCAGGTCACTGAGATCTCATTGTATCTTCAAGAGCATTCATCAAATTATTAGAGAATACAAGAGAACAACTTATAGGGTACAGGGGAACAGATCATTGTACAGCTCATGAATACAATCAGGAAGTGGTCCTGAAATATATAAGATTAAAAGACTGATGAAGCTGGAACGTGGAAGGAAAGATGCTGTAACCTAGAAAATACCAGTACAACTTCTTTGTTCCTGCACCCTTCTGTCTATAAAATCTCTGCTCTGGTATAGTTGTTCTACCTCCTTTCTACCCACTAGATTGGCTGTCCACAATTCACGACTCCTTGAATAAAGCCAATCTTTTTTACCAAGTTTTGTTTCTTAACACAGCAGTAGTCGCTAGCTGCCTGGTCCCAGGCCCTGGGATGATTCAGGGCCAGGGAACTATTGTCTTGGGATGTTTGTATATGAAGGACATGGTTTGGTTGGTTTGTATATGAAAGGCATGCTTCTGGCCAAGGCCTTGTTATCACTAAGTATTGGCCGCCCTGAGAGGGAGGTCTGTAATGCCCCCAAATGCCAGAGCACCAAAACCACCGAAAATAAGAAAGTACAGGTAATATAATTGGCTTTGTGATGAGTGGATGGCAAACTGACAAACAGAATCTAAGAAAACATACGTACAACAGAATAACACGAATAAAAAGGAATTATCATTATGTGCAACAAATTGGACACAACTGAAGGGCACTATGCTTAATGAAAAAAAAGCTGTGTCAAAAGGTACATTTTGTGTGATTCCATTTATAGAACATCTTCAAATTGACAAAACTATACAGAGAACAGATTAGTAGTTGTCAGGGGACAGGGATGTGGGTGGAGGTGCATGGTTGTGAGCATTAGGAATTTAAACTGTATTAGGAAAGAAAGACATTTAAACTCTTGGATGCAGTGGAAAAAATTGAGGCTGGGGCTCAGCTAAGAACTTGGTTCGAATTCGGATTGTATTATAACACATATTAGTGATGTGGCCTGAAGCATTTCAATTTGCTCTGAAAGCCTCATTTTCCTTATCAGTAAAAAGAGATTTAAAAGCTCTTCTTTCTGTTTGTTATTTAGTTTATGTAAAGGACGAGCAAGACTCTGCAAAAGGCAGCTTTAAAACGAATTATAGAAAGAAGAATGGAATGCAGCCAAAGGAAACATAAACAATTCGGTGTGGGAGGGGAAGGATAGAAATGTGTAGTCATGATATGAGGAGAGGAATCAGTGCCTGGAGCGGAATTAGAAATGGACTATAAGGATAAGATTTCGGTTGGAAAAGAACACAGGAAGGCATATTCAGAACCTATAGGGCCAAGTGTTGGTCGAGGGCGCTGGGAGAATTGAAAAGGAGGCGGGATACAGAGTTTGAGGGCTCATGTTGGGATTAAATAACCGCAAAAGAATATTACAACGCTGAAGCAAAGATAGCTCTTATCTTCTAAAAGCTTGTGATCAAATATGGTTTAAGTCAAAATATTGAGAGGAATGATGCTTTTGATAATTTCTTCCACGTTCAGATTGACAGATAAATTTCAGGATGCCAAGTTTTAGTTTCAGCTAAACAATGAATACGTTTTTAGTATAAGTATTTCCCCAACAATATTTATTTGAAATTCAAATTTAACTGGGAGATCTGTTATTTTTTTTTTGCTAAATGTGACAACCCTATCTCAAGTCAACAGCTGTCAAAGGAAATGCTCATATTTCTGGACTTGTGGATGCATTCGCCCACCCATGAAGAACTAGGTTACTCAAGGTTTCATAATTCTCCATGAGAATCACCTGGAGAGATTTTAAAAAATAACTTATTCCCCAGATTTACATCCACAGAGGTGGATTTATACAAGGATAGGATAATTAGGGTCCATGCCATCAGTTTGAATTCTTATCTAGTCCTCAGCTCCGCAAGCCCTCAAAATAATCAGTTTTCCAAGAGGTTTTAGGTAATAAGCAGCTAATTATTAACAGCATGTATGGTCTTTTGCAAAATTAAACTTCTTTGAACTTCTGTATATTCTGCCTCATAGAATGCATGAACATGGATGAATCAAATTACATAAAAATGCTCAATGAATGATAAAGCCTGATAGAGATATAATTTGTTATGAATGCTGACTAAATTTGCAGTGAAGGCATAATAAAACTGCAGAAGATTGCCTGAAGTACCCAAAATAAGGACAAAGAAAAGTCTCCATTTGCAATACTTTCTTCTGTCTTGAGTCCAAGCACTCATTTCCTAAACACAGAATAAACAGTCGCAGCTTTTTGCTTATCGGCTACAGTATAATTCAAATTCTGCCAGGTACCATATGTAATGCTTCCACTTTAGATTTTTCTTTTGTAACGTAGCATGGAGTTGTCATCTGTAGAGTTAGTTCATTCTTGAAACTTCGTGATTCTCAACTTGTGGAAGTATTTTGCCTTACCTTTTATTTTGCCTTCTGAAGCATTTTCAATAACCATGTGCTTCTTGCCTTTACTTCTTTATACTTTGTTTTCCATTCAGTGACACATTTTTGATAAGACAAGAAAGAAGAGTAATGACAAAGGGATAATAAGGACTCTCATCATAGGCAGTATATTGAAGCTCAAATATACACATAATTGTCTTATATTTAATAGACTAAGTATTCCAATTAAAAGACAAAAATCATTGGTAAATTTTAAAAATTCCATTTATATGTTGCTTACAACAGACAGGACTTAAGGGTAAGTATTCAGAAAGGTTTAAAATATCAGATAGGAAAAAGTATATCATGCAATCTGTAAGCAAAAATAGACCAGTGTTGGTATACAAATATCAGATAACATTGCCATTAATGTGGAAAGTATTATCAGAACTAAAATAGAGGCATTTTCATAATGATAAAGAGATCAGTCCACCAGGAATATCCAACAATTTGTATGTTCTTAATCATATGGACTCACATCATTGAGAGCAAAAACTGACAAATCTAAAAGTAGAAACACACACATCCACAATCATGAAAGGAAAATTTTAAACACATTTCTTTCAGCAGCTGATAGAAAAAGCTGACCAAAACATCAGCAAGCCTTTAGAAGATCTGAACCACATGATTAACAAATCAGAGTTGATTAACACATACAGAACACTGCACACAAGTGCACACAGAACATTTTCATACTGACCGTATTGCTTCTCATTAAGTGATATAAAAAAAGTTTTCACATTGAAACTATCCTGAGTATACTCTCTGATCACAGTGGACTTAAGCTAGAAATCAAGAAGAAGTAGATGAGTTTTAAATCTCAAATGTTTTAGTTTAAACAATATAATTCTTTTAAAAGCCTATGGATATCCCTGAAAGGAAAAGTGATCATTTGGACCCCATTAAAATTTAACGCTTATGTTTTGAAAAAGACCCTGTTATGAGGATGAAAATAAAGCCACAGACTGTGAGAATATATCTGCAAACCTAATATTTGAAAAGGAACTTGTATTTATAATATATAAGAACTGGCAAAACTCAAAATAAACCAAACAATTGGAAAATGACAACACACATGAACAGATAGTTCAATTAAAAAAAAATACACATGGAAAATAAGCACATAAAAAGATATTCAACACTATTAACTGTTAGGGGAATGCAAATTAAAACCACAAAAAGAAATTGCTACACATCTATCAGAATGGCTAAAATGTAGTAACAACAGCAAATGGAAAGGATGTGGAGAACAGCATCATTTGCTGGTGGGAAACTAATACAGTACATCCACTCTTAAAAATAGTTTGGTTGTCTCATATAAAATTCAAAATGCACTTACCACATGTCCCAGAAATTGCACTCTTGTGCAAATCTGTATATGAATGTTCATATTAACTTTTTATTCATTTTAACCAAAACCTGGGAACAATCCAAATGTCGTTACCTGGAACAATAGTTTAATAAATTGCGAAGCATTCATATCATGGAATACTGTTCAACAATAAAAGGAACAAACTATTGGTACGTGCACCAACTCGGATGCATCTCAAGGCAATTATGCTAAACAAAAAAGAATGAATAAATAAGCCAATCACAGAAAGGTTACATACAGTATGATTCCATTTATATAATATTCTTGAAACTTAAAAAATTATTGAAATGGTAAACAGATTAATGATTGCCAGGGCTTAAGGATGTGGGAAGGGGTGAGTGTGGCTATAAAATGGTAGCGCTGTGGTGACTGTAGTTTTGTAAATTGTGGTGGTGGCTACGTGAAACTTAACACACATGATAAAATTACATACAATTATTACATTCCTACACAGAGAAATGAGTGCGTATAAGACGTGAAATCTGAGGAAGTGCTGTGGATTGAACCAATGCCAATTTCATGGTTTTGATATTGTACTATAGTCATGCAAGGAGAAAGGTGTGAAAATGTAAATAAGCTTGGTTGAAGTTGTAGATTAGGTCTGAAAGAGTTGGGGTAAGACATGATATTATTTATTACATACTTTGCATTGTACTAATGGTGAAAATATATTATTGTTGTTTTTGGTAGAGGAATATATATAAAAAATGATCAATGTAATTTTTATACATATGAGGAAAAAGCAAAGTAGTATTTTTGACAGCTCCCATGCAAATATTAACATAGAAGTAGAAATAAAGCCAGTGCTGAAATTCCAGATACTTTCTCTGTCTTTATAAAGGCTTCAATTCTCAGAGGGTTTTCACCCTTGGACAATGATTTTCTCACATTTTTAATAATGCGGTTGAATGTGTATCACTTTTTCCTGTAAAGATTAACAAATTTCAGTGTTTAAAACCTCTCTCATAGGATCCAAGGAAGGAAAGATTTCTGAGCTCTTTGGCGAGAGGCATTTCCTGTCTGCAGGGCAGGACCAGTCTCCCGCTGATCAACTAGA
>JAQQAC010019400.1:5907789-5982850 GCA_029783875.1 Phataginus tricuspis
GCATTTAAAAAATTTTTTTTAATTAAGGTATTATTGATATACACTCTTATGAAGGTTTCACATGAAAAAACAATGTGGTTACCACATTTAACCATATTATCAAGTCCCCACCCATACCCCAATGCATTTACTGTCCATCAGTGTAGTAAGATGCCACAGATTCACTATTTGCCTTCTCTGTGCTACACTGTTTTCCTTGTGATCCCTAAACACAATACCCTTCAATCCCCTTCTCCCTCCTTTCCTTCTGCCCTCCCACACCTCTTTGGTAACCGCTAGTTCCTTCTTGGAGTCTCTGAGTCTGCGGCTATTTTGTTCCTTCAGTTTTGCTTTGTTGTTATACTCCACAAATGAGGGAAATCATTTGGCACTTGTCTTTCTCCACCCGGCTTATTTCACTGAGCATAATATCCTCCAGCTCCATCCATGTTGTTGCAAATGGTAGGATTTGTTTCTTTCTTATGGCTGAATAGTATTCCATTGTGTATATATACCACTTCTTCTTTATCCATTCATCTATAGATGGACACTTAGGTTGTTTCCATATCTTGGCTATTGTAAAAAGTGCTGCGATAAACACAGGGGTACATATATCTTTTTGTATCTGAGAAGTTGTATTCTTTCACTAAATTCCAAGGAGGGGATTCCCGGGTCAAATGGTATTTCTATTTTTAGTTCTTTGAGGAACCTTCATATTGCTTTCCACAATGGTTGAACTAGCTTATATTGCCACCAGCAGTGTAGGAAGGTTTCCCTTTCTCTGCATCCTCGCCAGCATTTGTTGTTCTTAGTCTTTTGGATGCTGGCCATCCTCACTGGTGTGAGGTGATATCTCATTGTGGTTTTAATTTGCATTTCCCTGATGATTAGTGATGTGGAGCATCTTTTCATGTGTCTGTTGGCCATCTGAATTTCTTCTTTGGAGAACTGTCTCTTCATATCCTCTGCCCATTTTTTAATCGGGTTATTTGCTTTTTGGGTGTTGATGCGTGTAAGTTCTTTATATGTTTTGGATGTTAACCCCTTGTCAGATATGTCATTTACAAATATATTCTCCCATACTGTAGGATGCCTTTTATTTCTGTTGATGGAGTCCTTTGCCGTACAGAAACTTGTTAGTTTGATAGAATCCTGTGAGTTCATTTTTGCTTTTGTTTCCCTTGCTCGAGGAGATACGTTCAGGAAGAAGTTGCTCATGCTTATATTCAGGAGATTTTTGCCTATGTTGTCTTCTAAGCGTTTTATGGTTTCATGACTTACATTCAGGTCTTTGATCCATTTCTAGTTTACTTTTGTGTATGGGGTTAAACAATAATCCAGTTTCATTCTCTTGCATGTAGCTGTCCAGTTTTGCCAACACCAGCTGTTGAAGAGGCTCTCATTTCCCCACTGTATGTCCATGGCTCCTTTATCATATATTAATTGACCGTATATGGTTGGGTTTATATCAGGGCTCTCGAGTCTGTTCCATTGGTCTATGGGTCTGTTCTTGTGCCAGTACCAAATTATCTTGATTACTGTGGCTTTGTAGTAGAGCTTGAAGATGGGGAGCAAATCGCCCCACCTTTATTGTTCCCTCTCAAGATTGCTTTGGCTATTCGGGGTCTTTTGTGGTTCCATATGAATTTTAGAATGATTTTCTCTAGTTTGTTGAAGAATGCTGTTGGTATTTTGATAGGAATTGCATTGAATCTGTACATTGCTTTATGCAGGATGGTCATTTTGACAATATTAATTCTTCCTATCCATGAACATGGTAAGTGTTTCCATTTGTTGGTATCTTCTTTAATTTCTCTCATGAGTGTCTTGTACTTTTCAGAGTATAGGTCTTTCACTTTGTTGGTTAGGTTTATTTCTAGGTATTTTTTTTTTTGATGCAATTGTGAATGGAATTGTTTTCCTGATTCCTCTTTCTGCTAGTTCATTGTTAGTGTATAGGAAAGCAACAGATTTCTGTGTATTAATTTGGTATCCTGCAACTTTGCTGAATTCAGATATTAGTTCTAGTAGTTTTGGAGTGGATTCTTTAGGGTTTTTTATGTATAAAGCTCATGTCATCTGTAAACAGGGACATTTTAACTTCTTCCTTGCTAATCTGGATGCCTTTTATTTCTTTGTGTTGTCTGATTGCCATGGCTAGGACCTCCAGTACTATGTTGAATAGAAGTGGGGAGAATGGGCATCATTGTCTTGTTCCCGATCTTAAAGGAAAAGCTCTCAGCTTCTCGCTGTTAGGTATAATGTTGGCTGTGAGTTTGTCATATATGGTTTTTATTGTGTTGAGGTACTTGCCCTCTCTACCCATTTTGTTGAGAGTTTTTATCATGAATGGATGTTGAATTTTGTCAAATGCTTTTTCAGCATCTATGGAGATAATCATGTGGTGTTTGTCCTTCTTTTTGTTGATGTGGTGGATGATGTTGATGGATTTTTGAATGTTGAACCATCCTTGCATCCCTGGAATAAATCCTACTTGATCATGATGGATAATCCTTTTGATGTACTTTTGAAATCAGTTTGCTAATATTTTGTTGAGTGTTTTTGCATCTATATTCATCAGGGATATTGGTCTGTAATTTTCTTTTTTTGTGGTATCTTTGCTCTGTTTTGTTATTATAGTGATGCTGGCCTCATAGAATGAGTTTGGAAGTATTCCCTCTTCTTCTAGTCCTTGGAAAACTTTAAGGCGGATGGGTATTAGGTCTTCACTAAATGTTTGATAAAAGTTGGTGGTGAAGCCATCTGGTCTAGGACTTTTGTTCTTAGATAGGTTTTTGATTACCAGTTCAATTTCCTTGCTGATCATTGGTCTATTCAGATTTTCTGTTTCTTTCTGTGTCAACCTTGGAAGGTTGTATTTTTCTCGAAAGTTGTCCATTTCTTCTAGGTTATCCTGTTTGTTAGCGTATAATTTTTCATAGTATTCTCTAATAATTCTTTGTATTTCTGTGGTGTCCGTAGTGATTTTTCCTTTCTCCTTTCTGATTCTGTTTATTTGAGTAGACTCTCTTTTTTTCTTGATAACTCTGGCTGGGGTTTATCTATTTTGTTTATTTTCTCGAAGAACCAGCTCTTGCTTTCGTTGATCCTTCCTATTGTTTTATTCTTCTCGATTTTATTTATTTATGCTCTAATCTTTATTATGTCCCTCTTTCTACTGACTTTGGGCCTCATTTGTTCTTCTTTTTCTAGTTTCATTAATTGTGAGTTTAGACTGCTCATATGGGATTGTTCTTCTTTCCTGGGGTAGGCCTGTATTGCAATATACTTTCCTCTTAGCACGGCCTTCACTGCTTCCCACAGATTTTGCATTGTTGAATTATTGTTGTCATTTGTCTCCAGATAATGCTTGATTTCTGTTTTTATTTGGTCATTGATCCATTGGTTTTTTAGGAGCATGTTATTAAGCCTCCATGTGTTTGTGGGATTTTTCATTTTCTTTGTGTAATTTAATTCTAGTTTCATACCTTTGTGGTCAGAGAAACTGGTTGGTACATTTCAATCTTTTTTAATTAACGAGGCTCTTTTTGTGGCCTAGGAATGATCTATTCTTGAAAATGTTCTATGTTCACTTGAGAAGAATGTGTATTCTGTTGTTTTTGGGTGTAGAGTTCTGTAGATGTCTGTTACGTGCATCTGTTCCAATGTGGTGTTCAGTGCCTCTGTCTCCTCACTTATATTCTGTCTGATTGATCTGTCCTCAGAGTGTGTGGAGTGTTGAAGTCTCCTAGAATGAATGTGTTGTATTCTATTTCCCCTCTTAATTCTGTTAGTTTTTTTTTCACATATGTACGTGCTCCTGTGTTGGGCGCATAGATATTTATAATCGTTATATCTTCTTGTTGGATTGACCCTTTTATCATTGTTATGTCCTTTGTCTCTTGTGATTTTCTTTGTTTTGAAGTCTATTTTGTCTGATACAAGTACTGCAACTCCTGCTTTTTTCTCACTATTAGTTGCATGAAATATCTTTTTCCATCCCTTCATTTTAGCCTGTTTATGTCTGGGTTTAAAGTGAGTGTCTTGCAGGCAGCATATAGACGGGTCTTGCTTTTTTATCCATTCAGTGACTCTATGTCTAGATTGGTGCATTCAGTCCATTTACATTTACGGTGATTATCAATAGGTATGTACTTATTGCCATTGCAGGCTTTAGATTCGTGGTTACCAAAGGTTCAAGGTTAACTACCAAAGGTTCAAGGTTAACTAAGAGTCTAACTTAACTCACTTAATATGCTATACAAACACAATCTAAAGGTTCTTTTTTTCTCCTCCTTTTTCTTCCTCCTCCATTCTTTATATATTAGGTATCATATTCTGTACTCTCTGTCTATCCCTTGATTGACTTCGGGGATAGTTAATTTAATTTTGCATTTGTTTACTAATTAGCTGTTCTGCTTTCTTTACTGTGGTTTTATTACCTCTGGTGACAGCTATTAAACCTTAGGAACACTTCCATCTATAGCAGTCCCTCCGAAATACACTGTAGAGATGCTTTGTGGGAGGTAAATTCTCTCAGCTTTTACTTATCTGAAAATTGTTTAATCCCTCCTTCAAATTTAAAGGATAGTCTTCCCGGATAAAGTAATCTTGGTTGGAGGCCCTTTTGCTTCATTGCATTAAATACATCATGCCACTCCCTTCTGGCCTGTAAGGTTTCTGCAGAGAAGTCTGATGATAGCCTGATGGGCTTTCCTTTGTATGTGATCTTATTTCTCTCTCTGGCTGGTTTTAATAGTCTGTCCTTATCCTTAATCTTTGCTATTTTAATTACTGTATGTCTTGGTGTTGTCTTCCTTGGGTCCCTTGTGTTGGGAGATCTGTGTATCTCCATGGCCTGAGAGACTATCTCCTTCCCCGGATAGGGGAAGTTTTCAGCAATTACCTCCTCAAAGATACTTTCTATCCCTTTTTCTCTCTCTTCTTCTTCTGGTACCCCTATAATGCGAATATTGTTCGTTTGGATTGGTCACAATGTTCTCTCAATTTTCTTTCATTCTTAGAGATCCTTTTTTCTCTCTGTGCCTCAGGTTCTTTGTATTCCTCTTCTCTAGTTTCTATTTAATTTATCATCTCCTCCACCGTATCCAATCTGCTTTTTATACAGTCCATTGTGCTCTTCAATGATTGGATCTCCAACCGGAATTCATTCCTGAGTTCTTGAATATCTTTCCGTACCTCTATGAGCATGTTAATGATTTCTGTTTTGAACTCCCTTTCAGGAAGATTCATGAGGTTGATGTCATTTAAATCTTTCTCAGGAATTGTATTAATAATTTTACTTTGAACCAGGTTCCTTTGGCGTTTCATTTTGTATATGGCGCCCTCTAGTGCCCAGAAGCTCTACTCTCTGGAGCTGCTCAGTCCTTGAAGTAATGTCGGGGGTTGCAGGGGAGTGATATTGGTGCCTGGGGGGAGAAAGAGCTTATTCCTGCTTCCCGGCTGCTAATCCCGACTCCACTGCCTGAACCAGTAGCCCAAGCACACAGGTATAAGCCTCTATCCTTTGCGTTTGTAGTTTCTGTAGGCAGATTTTCTCTCTGGCTGACCTAACGCCAGGGTAGGGTTTGCCGGTTTGCGAGCCAGGTGCGGCTGGCCGGGAGAAAGGCGCAGTAGGCTGCGTATCACGGAGGGGTTCCTTGGAGCTGTGTAGCCAGCCATGGAGCTGGAGCACCTGAAGATCATGAAAGTTCCCAACCTACTAGGCAGAGTGCACCCGGACAATTTTGTCTACCTGTCCTTTCTCCTGAGCAGTAAGCTCTGTGCAATCCTTGCCCCTTTAGCAGCCCTCTTGCTAAGGGCTTCGTTGTTAGGAAATCTCTCAGGCTGCCCCCCTTTCTTTTGTCCTAGAGCAGCCAGATATGAATCCCTGCTTTCCACTAGTGGCTGGAATCTCAGTCTCTCCAGGAATTCTGCCTGTCTTAGCTTTCCAACTCCCTACTCACAAGAGTACCACGCAAGCACCATGAAATGTAGGTTTGTGCTCCCAGAGCAGATCTCCAGCATTTGGTATTCAGCAGTCCTAGGCCTCCACTCCCTCCCCACTCCATTTCTCTTCCTCCCGCCGGTGAACTGGAGTGGATGAAGGGTTTGGGTCCCGCCGGGCCACAGCTTTGGTACGTTACCCTGTTCCATGAGGTCTGCTGCTTTATCCAGGTGTATGCAGTCTGGCACAGTCCTCTTTCCTGTTGCTCTTTCAGGAGTAGTTGTATTAATTATATTTTTCCTCTTATATGCGGTTTTAGGAGGAAGCCTCTGTCTCACCTCTCACGCCACCATCTTTTATCTCATCTCAAGATTTCTCCCAACTTTGCCTTTTATTTTGTCATGCTATCTAAAGGTTGCTTTTACTTCAGACTGTGAATGGCTATAGCCCTCATCTACTTGTTTCTTATCCTTAGTCATAATCATCATATGCCAAGCAAATAGTGTTTTACCCATTCTCTACTCTAGATATAAAAGCTGCTTTGTCATCTACTCGTACCTGACTCATTGAGCCCTTGAACTTTCCTGAGGATAGCCCTGCTTTGAATTGCCATACTCTTGTCCCTATCAACTGACGTCCAGCATTCTTTTTATCACAGAGTTTCTGGCTCACTAGCCACTGAGACACCCTTTGCCCCACTGAAGGGTATGCCCTAGATTCCCCACATCCACAAATATATATGTTCATAATCACATGAAGGTTTAGTTATATTATTCTGCCACAATGCACAGAACATCATAAAAATTCTTTTTAAGTAATGATGGTTATGAAATTTAATTGTTTTCCCCTATTTTAACTTCCTTATACTTTCCTAGGCAGTATCCCCATTCTAATTCCGTTCTTTAACCCTTCACCATTCAATAGTTAATTAGTGAATACTTGTTATATGGTGGACATTTTGCTAAAAGTTGATTAAACACCATGAGTTAAAGAAACATGCTGCCTTCCAATAGGAAACATAGTCCTGTGTAGAGAATGAGAAAAATAAATAGATGAGGAAAAAAGTGAAGGTTATAATTAGTCCTTTGGGCACTAGAATAAATGTGATGTTGTCTGAAATTGCTTGAGCGAGGGAATTTTTAGTGTCATTTGTAATTATATTTACTGTAAGAGCAGAAGGATAAGAAGGGGCCAGCAGTACAAAGATAGACAGTAGCTGGTAGAAAGAATAGCGATGGAAATCAAACCCATGTAGAAGAGTATTTATCTGCTTTTTGAAACAAAGCATAGTGAACTGGGAGAGAACACGGTTCAGCATGTGTTACCTAGGGCCATATCATTACATCATCTTGGAGTTAATGATCAGCTGTTAAAACGTTATCCTCCTTGCAACGGAAAACCTTAGTGATGTTCTAACTTCAGACTGCATCAGAATCACTAGAGATTTTTCTTAAAGTCAATGTCTACTCCTGTACATTTTGATTCCGTTGATCTGAAGGGATACTTGTACCGTCTATATTTTTAACAAGCTTCCCGGTAATTCTGATCTGCAGCAACATCTTAGAAACACTAAGTTAACCTGCTTCTCTAATCACCTTCTGTGTCCATTCTCATCTTCCATGGTTATATCTGAGAGCTTTCTAAGTCACTCATTTCTCATCGGCATCGTGTACATATTCCTATTTTAGAAATTTCATTTTTCCAGGAACTAGAAAAAATGACATGTGCTTGCTTTCTCATTCTTTTTCCGTTGTGAAGTACCAGAGTGAGACAAAGGAGTTATCGCCAAAGGATGACAATTACAAAATAAAGTCATGTCAGTGGAAAATAATGGAAAGACTTAAAAGCCATGGCTTTGAGTGTTCCATTATTCAAGAAGACTGGAAATATAGTCACCATTTTCAGATAGAACAGGGAAATCAAGAAGAGTATCTTAAACCTGTGACAGCCACCCAGGAAAACCTGCACAGGCTCAGTCAACAAGCATCCCACAGTCTACAGCAGAAACATCATACTGAGAAAGAGCCTGCGAATGTAGGAAAGTCTACAATCGCACTCATCACTTACTCACAATGAGAGAAGTCACACCAAATCAAAACATTGTGGAAAGGCTTTTAGCAGTTGCTCAAAACTCACTGGATATCAGAGAATTCATAATGGGGAAAGACTCTATGAATGTAATGAGTGTAGGAAAGCATTCCACCCCCCTTCAAACCTCATTCGACATCAGAGAATTCATGCTGGAGAAAGACCCTATGAATGTAAGGAATGTAGAAAGGCTTTTAATTGTGGCTCACACCTTACTCTACGTCAGAGAATTCATACTGGAGAGAAACCCTATGAATGCAAAGGATGTAGGAAAACTCAGTTACCACTCATCTCTCACTCGACATGAGAAAACACATACTAAAGAAAAACACTAGGAATGTAGGGAATGTGGGAAGGCTTTTAGTAACAGCTCAAATTCTTAAGGGACCTCAGAGAGTTCACAGTGGGGAAAGGCCCTATGAATGCAGTGGATGTGGGAAAGCCTTCCATCACCACTCCATCCTTATTCGACATCAGAGAATTCACACTGGAGAAAGACCCTATCAATGTTACAATTGTAATAAAACCTTCTGTTATCACTCAAATCTTACCAGACATCAGAAAATTCATTCCAGAGCTAAACTCTTTGAATGTAAGGAATGTGGACATAACAGGGAACTCACACACCATCAACAAATTCATACTGGTGAGAAACTTTATGAGTGTACCTAATGTGGCAAATCTTTTAATCAAAGATCACAGCTTATTCATCATCAGATAATTCACACTGGTAAGAAACCCTATGAATGTAAGAAATGTGAGAAGGCCTTTATCCATGGTTCATGTCTTATTTATATGACATGAGAAAATTCATACAAGGGAAAGAAAATCCTTGGTACTATAATGAATGTAGAAATTCCAGGTCATCTCTTATGGACCATCAGAGAATTACTAGATGAGAACTCTGTGAATGTAGCAAATATGGGAAGGCTTTTTGTTTTACTTTTTAATTGCATCAAAGAATTCATTTAGGAGAAAGACCACATGAATGTAATATATAATGTTTATTTCTACTTCTCTCTTATTTGTCATCAATGATTTATGTTAGCATGAAACTATATTGTTGTAAATAATGTGGAAAAACTTAGTTTAAGTTTATAGTTTGTTCTAAATTAGTGAATGTATAAGGACAGACTTTATAATGAATTTCACAGATGCAGGAGACCATTACCAAGGCTTTACTTAATTAGGGCATTTAAAAAACATTCTGTAAGTATGAAAAATATGGGAAGGTCATTGATTATCACTTGTTCCTTTTTTTTTCCTCACTTCTTATTGAACATCAAAAAAAACAAACACCTTTTTGACAGAAAGGCCATAAAATTATAAATCAAGTAAAAATGCTGTGCTAAAACAAAATACCATTATCAACTTGGTAATTTAAGGATGAAATTAAAAGTAAAAAATACAAAATCTTTAGTAATGAAGGATACTGACAGTACTGTACAGCAAATGCTGTGTAATGTAACCCGTTATACCTATAAAAAATGTATATCCTTTGCTACATGCATATAATTGAAAAAAACTATGTAAAACAGGAAGGTGGAAAGTAAAATAATTTCTAAAATGAGAAGATAAGAATAAAAGTAGAAATTAATTACAGTCAAAATAAGTTTAGACTCAGACCATAATGCAGAAGTATTCTTTCTAGAGGTCAGACTATGAATGTGATCAAGAAAAAAAAAAGAAAAACTAAAGACATAAAGGCATTATGAATAAGGAATTTTAATATAATCACAGAAGTGGAGACTTCTTAAATATACTATTACTTACTACTACATACCAATAAATCTGAACATCTAGAGTGGGGTTTTCACACTTGGTTTTCACTGTATTTGGTCCTTGGGCTAGATAGTTTTGTGAGGGGCTGCCCTGCATAGCATAGGATGTTTAGCAGCATCCCTGACCTCTGCCCACTATATGCCAGTATCATCCCCTTCTTTCCAACTGTGACAAACAAAATTGTCTCCAGACATTGTCAAATGTCCCCTAGGATGGGTGGAAAAGGCAAAACTGCCCCCAGTGGAGAATCACTGATCTACAGGAAATCAGTCATTTTCTAGGGAAATAACCTAAGTTTATTCAGGAAGAAGACCTGAATAAAACCTAACCAACAGGAGAAAATTTTTAATTTTTAAATACTTAAAGATCTAACCCCTTAAAAGTTCCCCCAAAGTCCAGGTGTTTTTAAGAACACAGCATGCCAGTCCTTCATGTAATTCATATGCTATATAAATTCTTCCAGGGCCTGGAAAAAAAATAGAATGCTTACAAATTTATATAGGAGTTCAATAAAACTCTGATACTTAAATGGGACAAAGAGTATGCTATGATCTGAGTTATGTCCCCCCCAGAAAATGTGTATGTTCAAACCCTAATCCCCAATGCCTCAGAATGTGACCGTATGACCGTATTTGGAGATAGGGCTGTTAAAGAGGTGATTAATTAAAGTGAGTCCCTTGGTATAGGTCCTAATCCAATCTGATTGGTATCCTTATAAGAAAAGGAAATTTGGACACACAGAGACACCAGGGATTCACCTGCACAGAGGAGAGACCGTGCGAAGACACAGCAATACGGTGGTCATGAGCAAGCCAAGGAGAGAAGCCTCAGAAGAAACCAAACCTTGATCTGGAACTTCTAGTCTCCAGAACTATAAGGAAATAAATTTCTATTGTTTAAGCTGTCCAGTCTACAGTATTTGCTATGGCAGCCCTAACAAACTAATACAGAGTACATAAATTAACACTAAAGGCCAATGTAAAGGATTTTTACATTTACTTACAAAGAGAGGTATAAAAATCCAAATAGTAATTAAGAAATCAAACCTAACACTGTATTAGAATATTACTACCATATAAGATAATTTACCCAGATTGCCCAGGACCTAACCGGCTTCAGTGATATATCCAGGGTCTGTATATCCAAAATATAAGAAAACACAATAATTTTCAAAAGATAGGATCCAGCCCCAACTTCTAGATTTGTCTATTGTGTTTTTGTACACAACTCTAAAGAGCTGCAATGTATAATGTTTACTTGCACAATTTAAATTCAAAATTTGAAGTATTTCAATAACCAAAATATGCAATATTTTCAAATGTGGTAAGGCAAGTGCCCCAGCACAATTTTTTCTTTTTGTGCCTAATCTCAGGTATTTCTTCTATATGAATGTCCTGCTTGGAATTATATCAGATGTTTACATTAACTGACATATTTATTATATTCTTTCCATCCAGGAACATAGTCTTTCACACTCATTTTTCAGATCTTAAAATATTCCCTTTCATAAATTTGTAGTTTTTCATATGAATTCTGTTGCTTTCCTGTACAGACTTATTCCTGTGATTTATGACTTTGGGAATTAGATATATTTAAAATTTTTATTTTTAACTGATGATGGCTAATAGAGAAAATGGTGTAAATTTTTATATCTATATTTTATATTTAGTTATCATACCAAATAATATTTTCCAAGAGTGTGGTTTATCCAGATATGCAAATACATGATTGAAATAGAAATAATTTTTGACTCTTCCTTGCCAGTGTTTATGTCAGTTACTTTATTGTCTTACTTTATTCTATTGGTTTCCATTCTACCACAGTGTTTAACATCTGATAGATGTTGATGTCCTCTTCTCTTTCCTGATTTCAATGAAAATGGCTTCAGCCTTTCACTGAGTAGTACATTGCCTAAGCTTTGGTCATATTAGGGACTAGCCTTTCTAATCATATTACTTTCATTAAAAATTGCTATTAGCATACCTCATTTTATTGTGCTTTGCTTTATTGCACTTTGCAGATATTGTATCTTTTTACAAATGGAAGGTTTGTGACAACTCTGTGTCACACAAATCTACCAGTTCCATTTTTTTCAACAGCATTTGCTCACTTCATGTGCCTGTGTTGCATTTTGGTAATTCTCACTACAAGCTTTTTCATTATTATGATGTTTCTTATGGTGATCTGTGATCAGTGATTATGACTCACTGAAAGTTCAGATGTTAGCACTTTTTAGTGATAAAGTATCTTTAAGTTAAGGTTTGTACATTGTTTTTATTTTAGACATAATGTGGTTGCACACTTAATAGACTGCAGTATATTGTAAACATAACTCTTACATACACTGGGAAGCCAAAGAATTCATTTGGCTCACTTTATTGCCTGAAGGAACTAACATATTCTTATACCTACATATAATTACCATAAACATAGCAGCTGCAAATGCAGACTTCCACACATACGTGGGTGATGCCAACAGTGTTGCCACTGGTGATGTGATTTTTCCAAAAGGACAAAACTCATAAGAAAGTTGTGAATATGCAATCACATCAAAAAGAATAAAATACCTAGGAATAAACCTAACCAAGGAAGTGAAAGACCTATACCCTGAAAACGACAAGACACTCTTAAGAGAAATTAAAGAGGACACTAATAAATGGAAATTCATCCCTTGCTCTTGGCTAGGAAGAATTAATATTGTTAAAATGGCCATCCTGCCTAAAGCAATCTACAGATTCAAGGCAATCCCTATCAAAATACCTACAGCATTCTTCAATGAAGTAGAAAAAATAACTCTAAAATTCATATGGAACGACAAAAGACCCCGAATAGCCAAAGCAATCCTGAGAAGGAAGAATAAAGCAGGAGGAATTACACTCCCTGACTTCAAGCTCTACTACCAAGCCACAGTAATCAAGCCAATTTGGTACCAGCACAAGAACAGACCCACAGACCAGTGGAACAGAATAGAGAGCCCAGATATAAACCCAAGCATATATGGTCAATTAATATACAACAAAGGAGCCATGGATATACAATGGGGAAATGACAGCCTCTTCAACAGCCGGTGTTGGCAAAACTGGACAGTTACATGTAAGAAAATGAAACGATTACTGTCTAACCCCATACACAAAAGTAAACTCAAAATGGATCAAAGACCTGAATATAAATCATGAAACCATAAAACTCTTAGAAAAAAATATAGGCAAAAATCTCTTGGACATAAACATGAGCAACTTCTTCATGAACATATCTCCTCAGGTACGGGACACAAAAGCAAAAATGAGCAAGTGGGACTATATCAAACTAAAAAGTTTCTGTACAGCAAAGGACACCATCAGTAGAACAAAAAGACATCCTACAGTATGGGAGAATATATTCATAAATGACATATCTGATAAGGGGTTGACATCCAAATTATATAAAGAGCTCACACACCTCAAACAAAAATCAAATAAGCCAATTAAAAAATAGGCAAAGTAGCTGAACAGACACTTCTCCAAAGAAAAAATTCAGATGGCCAACAGACACATGAAAATATGCTCCACATCGCTAATTATCAGAGGAATGCAAATTAAAACCACAATGAGATATCACCTCACTCCAGTTAGGATGGCCAATATCCAAAACACAAACAACAACAAATGTTGGCAAGGATGTGGAGAAAGGGGAACCCTCCTACACTGCTGGTGGGAATGCAAATTAGTTCAACCATTGCGGAAAGCAGTATGGAGGTTTCTCAAAAAACTCAAAATAGAAATACCATTTGACCCAGGAATCCCACTCCTAGGAATGTACCCTAAGACTGCAGCAGCACAGTTTGAAAAATACAGACGCACCCCTATGTTTATCGCAGCACTATTTACAATAGCCAAGAAATGGAAGCAAAATCTAGGTGTCCATCAGTAGATGAATGGATAAAGAAGATGTGGTACATATACACAATGGAATATTATTCAGCCATAAGAAGAAAACAAATTCTACCACTTGCAACAACATGGATGGAGTTAGAGGGTATTATGCTCAGTGAAATAAGGCAGGCAGAGCAAGACAAGTATCAAATGATTTCACTTATATGTGGAGCATAAGAACAAAGAAAAAACTGAATGAACAAAACAGCAGCAGACTCACAGAACCCAAGAATGGACTAACAGTTACCAAAGGGAAAGGGACTGGGGATGATGGATGGGAAGGGAGGGATAAGGGAGAAAAGGGGGCTTTACGATTAGCACACATTATGTAGTGGGGGGGTACCCGGGAAAGGCAGTATTTACAGAGAAGACAAGTAATGATTCTATAGCATCTTACTACGCTGATGGACAGTGAGTGTAATGGGGTATGTGGGGGAGGACTTGATAACAGGGGTTCTCGTAACCATAATGTTGAAGTAATTGTACATTAACAATACCAAAATAAATAAATAAATAAATAAATAAATAAAAAGAAAGTTGTGAATATGAAGTGCAACTTTGGTGTGACTTCCATGGTATTTATGAACCTGGAAAATTTGGGATGTATTAAAACCATATAAAAATGCTTTGTGTTTATATATAAAATAGCCTAGAGACTTGGGTAATTAGCAGTTTTTCACCTATTTAAATATCCAGCAGGATATTTAAATTATGGTGTGGCACAATTCTTCATTATACAGGACATTTTGCATTGCAGGATATCAGTATCTGCGGCTCCTACCCATTTAATGAGAGCAGTTGTCCAAAAATGTCCAACTCCCTGCCCAGGAGTGGTTTCACCCCTACTGAGACTCCCTGACTTTCATGAATGTTCACTGAGGCATTCAAAAGATATATAGGACATGGGACAATTCTTCCAAGTTTTAGCAGACTCCTAGCACCTAACACTTCTACCCACTGAATGTTTGTGGCATTCCCAATGTTACAATAGAAACATCCCACGAATTTTCATAAACCCCTAGGAAGCAGTATTGCCCTCAATAAATTTCAGTGCTTGCTCCTATTTTTCTGACCTGCAAAATTAAATCAAAACTTTCTAACAACACTTAAAGATACTCAGTACATTTATCCTCCTCCTAAAAGAAGAAGACAAGTATGTGAGTATACTTTAACTACCTTTTGAGCACCCTCTTCAAATTGTGTCTAAACACTGCTCCAATGGAAATAAAATGTGAGCCACAGGTGATTTAAATTTAGTAGTGCTCTTTAAGAAGTTAAGTGCAATTAATTTTGTCTATTTAATAAAACATCTAAAATATCATTTCAACATGTAATTAATGTAAAACTAATGAGATACTCTATAAAGTCTTCAAATGCTGATGCGTTTTTTATACATACAGGACATCTCATTTTGGACTAGCCACATTGTAGGGGCACAGTTATAATAGTCACAAAATTGCTAGGGGCTAATATTGGACAGCATAGATCTAGAATGTTCTGCCTTTTAAAGAGGACATGCCAATAGACATTATTTTCTAGTCAGTGGTTAAACTTAAAGTATTCTGTGTTTTTCTGTGCTTATTGTTTCATGCATGTGTTCGTACTGGTTTCTCCTGTTTTGCTGTTCTTGCATTTGAAGCTTCTTCATTCACACTTGCCCCTTCTACCCGGTATAGTCCTCGCACACAGTCACGTGGTCCTTCACATCCGTCATGTTTCTGCTTCCTTCTTATCTCATCAGAATGGCTTTCTCTTGGTCAATCACCAGTAATGAATACTTTTATCTGCTACAAACTAAAGCAGGGTGGCTCTTCTTATATAACAAATAATCTGCAGATAGTCAGCTAGATTCCTTCCATTATGGAAGAGACAATGATTTGTTTTCCTTACTGGGGTAGGTATGCCTTGCGGATTAAAATTGCCTGACATTCTTATGGAAAAAGTAAAGCGGTGGATTGACGTGCCTGAGGTTTGCTGGTCTAATTCTGTATCTGATCACCCACAAGCTTCAGCATTTTTAGAACTCTATGGTGGCCTATTAAAAACTGAATGAGAGTACCATCTGGAAGACCATAGGTTGTGAAGCTGGGTATTGTCCTCACATCCAGTACCTGGTTTCTTCAGGACCAATATATTGTGGGTTTTAGGGCCTGGATACCCAACAGAAATAGGGATAGCACTTACTAGTATTAAATATAATGATCTACTACCCAAATATTGGTTCCCTCTTATTTAAATAATTACCACCTCTGGGCATTGATGGTTTGGAAGCCTTAATATTCAGGGAGGACCTATTCCATCAAAGGACACAACAGTAATTCCACTGAATTAGAAATTGAAAATGCCACCTAGCCATTTTGGTGTCCTCAAATCACTGGGTGAATGTGATACAAAGGGAGTTCAGTGTTTAATGATTAATTCTGATTTGCACAAAGAAATGTTTCCTGCTACCCAAAGGGCAGGTAACAGACTTTCCAGGTGGAGTTTTAAAAAGTTATTGACTCTACCTCTATTTTCTTTCTTATATAGATTTATAAGATTTATAATATGTTACATAAATATTTGTAATAAGTATTATAAATATTACTATATATATTTAAAATACTGTAGATTTTCATTTTGTGTTATAAATTCATAATATCTTAGCTAATTATCTATTCCCTGTCACCTATCCTCTTACTGTTTTATAAGGGCACATTGTTCATAGATATCTTCACCAATTACTCCACAAGATATAGAACATCAAGATGGGGTTGTGACAGAACCAGAAAATGAATAACCATCACCTGGAAATTCTAAGTGAGGAGCTAGATGCATTCACTAATGTTATCTTGGATCCACTCTTAGAGACTGCATTTTTGACCTGTACAAGTTACATTTGCATTAGTTGAAGAAGCATTTTGTTTATTTGCTTGTACATTTTTTAAGTTTGTAAGGAAAGTACATGCTGATGTTGGGTGACCAAGGGAAAGACTGTAGTGGGGATTTGTTATGCTTTCTGACCTCCTAGCATATTTTGCACACCTTATATTCAAGGGATTTACTACATTGTGAGACCCATATCCCAAAGGTGGTAACCAGAAACTCCCCTCAAGGTAAGGTACCCTTGATTTAGAGAAGACGGATGTGCACAATAAGGACATGTGAAATAGATTCTGATGAGTACCAAATAGGTTATACAGCTGTCAGACACATCAGAGGCCATGGTCTTAACTGTTATATCCCATATCTTATTTAGCAATGCAAACTGTGGTACCTGTGCACAATGGAGGTAGAGGTGGTGGTAGGCAATCTGGGCTATTGCAGAATCTTCCCAACTCATCTTCCTGCTTTTTCTTTTGCCCTCCTATTATCAATTGTCAAAATGCAGCAAAAGTGATCCTGTTTTTAAAAAGTGAGTGAGATGATGTTACTCCTCTTCTCAAAATCCTCCCCAGACTCTCCCTCACATTAAAAGCTGGTGTTCTTACACCATCAACAGAACAAAAAGGCATCCTACAGTATGGGAGAATATATTTGTAAACGACATATCTGACAAGGGGTTAACATCCAAAATAAATAAAGAACTCACATGCCTCAACACCCAGAAAGCAAATAACCCAATTAAAAAATGGTTGGAGGATATGAAGAGACAGTTCTCCAAAGAAGAAATTCAGATAGTCAACAGAAACATGAAAAGATGTTCCACATCACTAATCATCAGGGAAATGCAAATTAAAACCACAATGACCAGTTAAGATGGCCAACATAGAAAAGACTAGGAACAACAAATGGTGGTGAGGATGCAGAGAAAGGGGAACCCTCCTACACTGTTGGTGGGAATGTAAACTAGTCCAACCATTGTGGAAAGCAATATGGAGGTTCCTCAAAAAACTAAAAATAGAAATACCATTTGACCTGAGAATCCCACTCCTAGGAATTTACCCAAAGAATACAACTTCTCAGATTCAAAAAGACATATGCTCCCCTATGTTTATCACAGCACTAGTTACAGTAGCCAAGAAATGGAAGCAACCTAAGTGGCCATCAGTAGATGAATGGATAAAGAAGATGTGGTACGTATACACAATGGAATACTATTCAGGCATAAGAAAGAAACAAATTGTACCATTTGCAACAACATGGATGGATCCCGAGGATATTATGCTCAGTGAAATAAGCCAGGCGGAGAAAGACAAGTGCCAAGTGATTTCCCTCATGTGTGGAGTATAACAATGAAGCAAAACTGAAGGAACAAAACAGCAGCAGACTCACAGACTCAAAAGAAGGGATTAGCGGTTACCAAAGGGGAGGTGGCTGTGGGAGGGCAGGTGGCGAGGGAGGGAGAAGGGAATTGAGGGGTATTATGTTTAGAACACATGGTGTGGCGGGTCATGGGGAAGACAGTGTAGCACTGAGAAGGCAAATAGTGAATCTGCGGCATCTTACTACACTGATGGACAGTGACTGCAATGGGGTATGGGTGGGGACTTTATAATATGGCTGAATGTGGTAACCACATTGTTTTTCATGTGAAACATTCATAAAAGTGTATATCAATAATACCTTAATAAAAAAAAAAGCTGGTGTCCTTAGAATGATCTACAAGACCTTCCACAATCTGGCCCCCTCATCACCTCCCTGACCCCATCTTCTATCACTTGTCTCCTGGCTCACTCTATTCCTACTACACTGGATTCCTTGCTATTCCTACACGACTTTGTAAATATTGTTCTTTCTGTCTAGACACTTCCCGGATATTCTTAGCTTATTCCCTCACTTCCTTAAAGCATTTGCTAAAATATCACCCCTGAGGATATTCCTCACCACTTTATTTGACATTGCAATACCTCCCTCTTTACTCCTACTTCTCTCCCCTGCTTTATGTTTCTCCAAAGCATTACCATTTAGTATAATATCTATCTATTTTCCCTACTAGACTGTAAACTCTATGAAGACGTCTTTATCTTTTGCTCTTAGCCACATCCTTAGTGCCAGGCACAAAGATATTTTCAATAAATAGTTGTTGAATTAATAGATATATCACTATTAGAGCAACCAAGAGGTAGAATTTGGATGTTTTTTCGCAGCTGTGTAGCCTTCAAACTTGATTATTTTCCTTCCCAGAAATTCTCAAAGCTACGTTTATTAAGTTTTGTTTCTACTTATACTATCTTAGTAGGTTTTTACAAGTAAGAGCTCCAATTTGTAGTAGTTTTCTGTTGTGGCATAACAAATTACCTCAAACTTAGTGGCTCAAAACAACCATCATTTATTATCTCACAGTCTCTGTAGTTGGAATTTTGGGCATTCAAGTTGCATTCTATGCTTAGGATCCCATGAAGCTGAACCAAGGTGTTGATTGGTCTTCTTCCAAGCTATTTGTTGGCAGAATTTAGTTCTTTGTAGTTGTAGGACCAATGCCCTTAGTCCTTGATACCACCCACTGTTTCCTGTCCAAATCCTTTTAAATCCTTTTAAAAAGATTGCTTGATTAGGTCAGGCCCATCCAGGATAATCTTCATTTTGATCAACATGGATTAGCTGATTAGGAAGTTTAATTACATTCACAAAATCTCTTCATCTTTGTTATATAACAGGAGCCCAATTATGGGAGTAAAATATCATATTCACAAGTCCTGACCACACTCAAGGGGAGGGGATTATACAGGGAAAGTACATCAGGAGTTGGGACTCTAGGACCACTTAGAATTCTTCCTACCGCACTTGTCCACTTGAAACTTCCTGCTCAATAAGAATTCCTGATCAGCAATAACTCAATAGGAAAATTGGCAAAAGGTATGAATGGAGATTTTACAGAAGAAGGAATTTGAATGCTAGTAAACACATAGAAAGATGTTTGACCACATTATTAATAAATAAAATGCAGATTAAAACCACAATAAGGTATCATTGTATACCAGTAGATGGACAGAAATTTAAAATAGATGATCAACCATTATAATGTTAGAAGTCTTCTTCTTTCCTGGAGGAAATGTGTGTACACTGCTTTAAAGATATTTTGACTTTATGTAGAAAACCTGAGGGTGTGAATGTCACATAGAATTCCACTTCTTGATATATATCTTAAAGATTGTACATGTGTGCCAACAGACATAAGTAAGACAGTTAGTTAATAGGAAAATAATTAGTAACAGGAAAAATATGGAAACACCAAAATATCCTTTGATATCTGTCTCTATGTGTCCTTTCTTTTTATAAAGACATTGGATTTGAAGCACACCCTAATCCAGTATGATATCATCTTAAGTTAACTAATTATATTTGCAAAGGCCCTATCCCTAAATTAAGGTCATAGTCTGAGGTTTTGGGTGGGCATGAATTTTGGGGGGGACGCAATTTAACCAAGTACTATATTCTTATTGTTGCATGACACTAGTACTCATTCATTTGAACCATGTGCTGACATAAATATCCTCATACTTTTCTCCCTGAACACACATGCAAGTTTCTTTAGAGTGTATACTTAGGACTGGACTCACTGAATCATAGGGTATGGAAATGTCCAACATTATGAAATATTACTGAACTATTTTCCTAAGTGACTGCACCCAGTTAACATCTCACCAGCAAAGTATAATTTGCTCCACATTCTCATCAACACTTGGAATTGTTAGGCTTTTAAACTTTGTCAAATATAAATTTTTATCCTCTTGATTTACATTTCCCTAATAACTAATGAAGTTGAAAAATCTTTTCATATGATTCATATAATATTCATGTTATTGGGTTACATGAGTTTTTTCTATGAAGTGCTTGTTCATGCCTCTTGCCATATATGAATTGGGTTCGTTATGCTTTATGTAATGATTTGGAGTTCTTCCTGTTACCAGTCTCTGGGCAGCTTGTGTCCTATTTATCTGTCCCAGTTGATAACTTGTCTTTTCATTCTCTTAATTGTCATTTGATGAAACAAAGTTCTTATTTTAATGTACTCAGATTTATCAATCTTTATATTTCTGGTGTGTTCTCTTTAAGAAGTCTTTATTACTGCTATTGGATGATTTTTTTTATTACAGTTTCAGTTATGTTTTTGACTTTGAATCATTAATTCATTTAGGGTTGTTTTTTACATATGGTGCCAATTCAATTTCTTTTATGATTTTTGGTCTATCTAGCTTTCTTTCCTTTTATGGCAATTTCTGCATCTAGGTTTCTTCATCCAGAAAACTTATTTCATTAAGGCTTTCAAACTGATTATTCAAAATAATCATAGGATTCTCTTTGAGTTTTAATTTTTTTCTCTCTGTAGTAATGTCCTCTTCTCCTTTTAATGATTTTTTTGTATCTTCCCTATTTTCTTTATCTTTCTTAAAAACTCTTTCAGTTTTTCACTCTCTACAGAGGACCAGCTCATGGTTTTATTATCTCTACCTGTTCCTTTCCTACTTATTTTATTAACATCTGTTCATATTAGTTCCTCCTTTCCAGTTTCTTTGGAAGTATTTAAGATAACTTTAGTATAATGTGATTGAATTAAAGTTTAGTTATTTTTTTCTCACTTTGCCTAGTATCTTAATACATGCATTTTAGGTTTTAGATTTTCTCCTGGGCATCATTTTGGCTTATCCCTTAGATTTTTATCTGTAGTACTATTGTTTTCCTCTTCATTCTAAATAGTTTGCATATATTATTATGGAATATTTGTTAATATTGTTTACTTTGAAATCTGTATTATCTAATACCATTAACACACCTGCTTTCTTCTGGTAATATTTTCTTGTAAATGATTTTTAAAATTCCTTTCCTTTTTAGTTAAATGTTTACCATGAAATTTTCACACAAATACTAAAGAAGAGAGAACATTATAATGAACTCTATGTACCCATCACCTGTTTCAACATTTATCAACATTCTGTTAGTCTTGTTTTATCCATCTATCCCTCCTCAGTGAAGTTTTTTAAGCTAATATTTGCCTATAAATGGTTCCTTATGAGTCTCTGGAAAAGAAGTTTTCTTTATAACATAATCAATCACATTACCAACAAAATTAACAGTAATTCTTATGCCTCTGGTAAAAATGTGTGTTCATTAGTGGACTTTCATAGATTTTTCCTTAGACCAAGCTTTGGGAGAAGAAAGAGAACCTAGCCTAAGCAGGTTCTCCTAGCAAGGCCTACCCTCTAACTGGTCCAGCGGGGGACAGAACTGGCCTGAAGATACCCAGCATGCTCACATCAGAGCCTAGGTCTAGTTTCCTCACCTCAAAACTTCCCCACTTGCTGGGACTGAAGCAGACTTTCAGTAGGTCATAGAAACTCCTATGACTACCAGGTAGAATTTCGTTGCAGAGGCAACTTTTAAGCGGGATTTTAAAGAATGTTTACGAATTCACCGGGTGAAAGGAATTGTGTCTTTACAACTCCCCATTGACACAGCCTTTCTAAAAAGAGTTGGAGGAGTGCTGGCAGCTCCTGAATTTAGTAGAAGCTAAGGGAAGAGGTAGAGACTTGACTTAAGGTTTCGTTTATACAATAAGGACATTGTTATTACTTAAAGTTTAATTTATAAATAGAAATAGCAGTTTTCCTTAGCTGCTTTTCATCACACATTGGCCATATAAAAAACATTATATTTTTATTCTTGCTACCTACTATAGTTCTACTTGCTGTGGTGGAGACTAACGGAGATTAACGGGGATTCAAGTCTCCATTCCCCACTCCAGCCCTTCATAAGGTGACACCTTCCCTAGTGCTATCTCCCAGGAGAGTATTGGACTACCCCGACCTCCACACAATTTCCCTCGGTGGTTTCCCCCCTTAAGGTTGAACCACCCTTCTGGCAACCCACAGTCCATTCTGACTGTCTTGCTTTCGCCCCGGAACCGACTCTCGTCCTGACCTCCCCATACCCTCCCTGAGTAATTTCTCAAAAAAGCGGACTGCATCGTCTTGACTTCTACCCTTATCCCCCAGTGATTTCTCCCAGGATCCAGCAGCAGCGTACAAGACGTCTGTCTGTCCTGCCTTAGTGGTTTTTGCTCTCTTCTTCCCCAGTGGTTTCTCCCAGCAGAGAATTGCTCTCTGCATAGCGTTGTATCTCTACGGGCAATGTAGCTTTTCTAAATAGAACACGGAACGCCATACCCCACTGCCAAGTTCTTCCTCATCTCACAAGCCTACGCAACAAACGGTTTATTTCTTTGCTGTACGGAATGGACACACTTTCAAGATGGCGGCTCTCGGGCAGATGCACTGTTGGGGGAGGCCATGTTCTCTGCCGACAGTGCCCCTTACGGTAACTGCACAAAGTCCAGAACAACGTATCAGCGCCATGTTGACTGTTGGCAGAACGCAGCTTCCAAGGTAACTTAGGGCATGCGCAATACCAACAGTCCGTAAGGGGCGGTGCTAGAGGCCAGCCCGGAGGTGGAAGTGGTCCTCGAAGGTTCTTGCGCCGTTGGTATCTGGAGCTTCTCCACATTTTAGTCCCGAGAGGTATCTGAGGTGATTTTGGTTGGCCATGATTAAGGATTCTTTGTGGTCGGTGATGGGGGTGTTGTCTATAAAGCTAGTGATGGTGGTTTCTGCATTCAGTGATGGAGGGTCTGTGGCGTTCCTTTCCGGCTGTTTCGGGGGCCAGTCATGAAGTCTCGGGTTAGTGATGGGGATCTTTAAGGTGAGTGAGGGGTTTGTGGTCCCAGGGATGGGAGTCTGGTCAGTGACTACGGACCTGTGGGTCATCTGTCAGGGTCGGTGGGGGTCTATAAGGAGCTTGCTTTCTAAACGTTCACAAGCTTTGGTGTGTAGCATTTTATTGTTCAAATCTAAGTGGTTTAAAAACTTTTTAAATTTCAGTTATTTTCTTTGACCCAGGAGTTATTTAGACATACATTCTCTGTTTCAAATAATGCCTCTGGGTAATGCTTGAGATTAAAAATTGCTTTGTGGCCTAGTTCACAGTCAGTTTTCATAAATGTCACATCAGTTACATAAAAACAATGTGTTCTCTAATTATTTATTGTAATTTTCACATCTATATATATTCTCACAAATTATTTTCTCTGCTTAATTACAGAGAAAGATAAACTCACTGGAGAGGTGATTTGTCTACTTGTTTTTCCTCCTGTCAGTTTCTGCTTTACATATTTGAATATATTAGGAACACTCATATATTTAATAATAGATATAACTAAATAACTCAAAAGATATTACAACAATTAAAGCTTCCACAGATTTATAAAAGAGCTCATTTTCCCAAATGCTCTCCAGCACTGGGTTTTGTTTTTTTATATAAGTTTTTATGATCCTGAGAAGAAATGATATCTAATTGCTGTAATGCCATTTTCCTGTTAGCGAAGTTGGCATCTTTTTGGTTAATTGTTACTTAAATTGCCTTTTCTGTGAATTTTCATATTCTTTATTTAGTTTTTTTCTGGGCTCGTTTTTCTTATTAACTGCTAGATGTTTTTGTTTAACAGTAGAGATAACCTATTGTCACATACTGAAAATGTATATGTAGTTATTTTTAAGTCATCTTTTAACATATAATTAGGAATGCCATCTAATCAGAAATACTTTTTACTTTTATAGCATCTGGGTTGTCTTAAGAACCCTCCCACCCCATCACAAGGTTATAAGCACATAATCCTAAAGTTTATTTCAATATTCTTTGGGATTTTAAAAATACAAATACTATTTTTTTACAAATACAAATTGTGTTTTTTACAAATACAAATACTACACCTTGGTGTTCCCAGGAAATGTTTATGTGATGAGTATTGAATATATGACCATGTGGAAACATTTTCTTTCCAGGTTTCTAGGTGTCTCTGGGGAGCTGTAGGGCAGGCTCTTTCTCCAGACTGCCTTTCTCCCCCTCAACTCAACTGTGGTTGAGTTCACAGATGTCCACCAGTGTTATACCCTGAAGAGAATAGAGTGCGAGACCTAGCATGACAATGCCTACTAACTGGACCCTTACTCAGAAATCTCTGGCCCCGGCTCCAGAGGAGCACAGCAGCTCGTTTGAGGTGAGGAGGAGAAATCCCAGGAGGTGGGAATCTCTTATCCAGAGGCATATGGCCACAGGAAGCAACTAGACTCTTTTACAGAAACAATGGCCTTTCTGCCAAGAAAGAGCAACACATGGGTAATGTCGCCCCATCTAGCAGCCAACTGTATGGCAGTGGAGAGTTGGAATGTCAAGGAAAACTGTCCATTCTTTTGTCCTGGTGCTATATTGATCTTTTGGCTGAGGATAAAATTCCTTGGTTAGAAATTACTTTTTTGTGCAGGATTTTGAAGGTATTTTTATTTCTTCTTAAACTATTTCCTTGCACATTCTCTATGTTCTTTCTGAAGTTTCTGTTTTTTAGATGTTAGTTCTCCAATTTTTCCTCTACTGTTTTCTATTTTTTTGTGACTTCCCTTTCTGGTAAACTTTGTCAACTTTGTCTTTCACCCCTTCTGTTGAGTTTCTCGTTACTACTATCAACAGTTTAATTCAGTTTTAAGTCAAAGTTTTAGTTTTCAAAAACTTTCTTTTCTAAATATTCCTTTTTATTAGCATCCTCTTATTTCATGGATATAACTTATCTCTCTGAAGATACATGTAATAGTTTATTAGGAATAGTTCAGTATTTTTTATTGAAGTATCATTGATACACATTCTTACATTGGTTTCAAATATACAACACAGTGGTTCAGTGATTACCCATATTATTAAATCCTCACCCCCACTAGTGCAGTTACTGTCAGCATAGGAAGGTGTTACAGAATCATTGGCTATATTCTCCATGCTGTACTAGGAATAGTTTAATTTTTTGAATAGGTAATATGTACACTTAGCTCATAAATTGAAAAAATACAAAAAGCAATACAGGGAAAAATAATATAGTGAGAGAAATTCAGGGGAAGGATAAGACTAGATCACCCACCTCTGTCCACTACTTGCTCAAGTCACCCCATATAGATGATCAGTTTTATTGGTTTTCTTTGCTCAGTTCCTTTATGCAAGTAAAAACAATTATATATTTTTTCTTTTCCCATTTTACAAAAAGTGGCATACTGAGCACACTTTTGCATATTATTTTTTTAATATTAGGTAAAACACAGTACATAGTATGAACAATGAAATGGTGAACATCCTTGTCATGTCTTTCCTTTCTATTGTGTATATAAGAAGTGGAATTTTCAGTTCAGGCTTTTAATCAAAGGCAGTGAGTCTCAGCTGAATCTCAGTGAACCTTCACTTCTGTTGCTGTTGGGCAATACTTTGATTGGGTTTCTTAATACTTTCTAAAAGAAAGAAAGAATCGGGTAAAGCAACTATCATTCATATTAGCTGAATAAGAGGGTTTGGTCACTTTTGTGATTTGAACAATATTCTGATTTTTGTTTGTGTTCAGACTTGATTATGGAGAGGTTCTGGTTTTGTCAGAGAATGATCTTGTTTGAGGTTGGTGTTTTGTTTTTGTGTAATAGGAGAATACTGTGACCTAGCTGATCCTGCCTGGATAGCTCCTGGTCCTGAGACCTGATAGTGCCAGGCTGACTCAGAAATCAAGGGCTGCTTTTCCCCTTATTTAAAAATAAAAATGTAAATGTAATGTAAAAATAGACTCAGAAGCAAAAACCAAAAGAAAGCTAGGGTTGCAATTTTGGGAACAGATCAAGAGGAATTTAAGATGAAAAACATCCAAAGGGATGGAAGAGAGTGGTTCAAACAAAAGTAGTAATATACCAAGAATTATAAAAACTCAACATTTATTTAACTATAACAATATGTCTTTGAACTATATTAATAAAATGAACAGAAATCATTATACAATTGACCATTTTATCAACTATTCTCAAAAACTTACTGGTCCAAGGAGGCAAAAAATATAAATCTTTGCTATAATATTGATTCTATTTTCTGACCAAGAGCATAAAATTGGAAATAAAATGTAAAAGGCTTTTGCACATTGTGAGTGGACTTAATGCCACTGGAGCGTACATTTAAATTGTAAATTTTATGTATGTTTTACCATGATTTTTAAAAAATAATATTTTTAAAACAATAATTCTAAAAATTTTTTTAAGTGAAAGGTTAGCAGAAAGAAACCTCCATATCTGAAAATCTTAAAAATGTTTTCTATATAAATATTCTTTAAAGGGAAAGTCACAAAGGGTCTTACAAAATTCTTTGAGTTGAATTTCAAACATACATTTAAAGTTTATGTGGTGAAGCTAAACTATAGATAGAGGGGGAAATAGAGATTTAAATGCCTTTGCCAAGGAGTCCTGGAAGTTTGAAGGAAAAAAAAAAGAGACCTAAGGTATGAGTTACACTTTCAGCTGAAGAACTTAGAAAAAGAATTCAATAAATATAAAATAACAGTAAGGGCTAAAAAAAGATAAGGGAAGAAATCAGTCATATAGAGAACAGAAATAAATGATAAAGATGTCTGACAGAAGCTGGAGTGGCTTCTGTGTGGTAATGATGAAAAAAAGGAGTGAAGATACATGTAGAGTATAAAATGAAACAGTTAACTGCTGTATTAAAGCAGTAAAACTGAAAACAATTATGAAATAATAAATATATGAAATCATATCCAAAAACATGAAAACCTAAACAAAAGGGATAAAATTTTACAAAACACGTATGTCAAAATTGGTAAATATAAATGATTCAAAAGTCCTTGAAGAAATTAAAGCATCATTGATCAAACACTTTCAACAGTCAAAAATAGTGGAAAATCAGGTGGTTTTACAGTTAGTTGATCTTTACACCAAAGTTTTACATAAAGGTGATATCTAAAATTATTCCCAATCTTCTCTTTGGTGTTCGTTTTATTTTGTTTTCTATGTCAACCTTGATACCCAAACCAGTCATGAACAGTAAAAGAACTAGAAATTATGAACACAGGTTCAGAAGTCAGATATATTAACTAAATGAATTCAAGGAAAGATGAAAATAGCCAAATAGGCTTTATCATGGGAACACATGTGAAGCAGATACTATTTCTCATTCATCAGTCCATGCCAAAGTCAAAGAAATTAAAATAGTAAAATATCTTTAACAGAAATAATAAGAATACTACAATCTAATATACAGCAAAACAGTGCTTAAAAATAATACAGAGTGGGGGGGACCTGATGAAGCGGGTAGTTTAATCATCACAATATTGCCCATGTAATTGTAGGTTAATGATACTAAAATAAAATAAATTGTTAAAAAATAATAATAATAATACAGAAAAATAATTTATCTTATGCACATAAAGTTAAAAATCTAGATTAAGTGGATTAATTTCTAGGAACATATTTAATTTCCCACCAAATCCATACCACATTTTCACTTGCTGTTAAGATTTTTATTTTTAAAATTCTACTTTTAAAAAATTAGAATTGCAAATTAAAACCACAGTGAGATATCACTTCACACCAGTGAGGATGGCCAACATCCAAAAGACAACAACAAATGTTGGCGAGGATATGGAGAAAGGGGAACCCTCCTACACTGCTGGTGGGAATGTAAACTAGGAAAGCAGTATGGAGGTTCCTCAAAAAACTAAAAATAGAAATACCATTTGACCCGGGAATTCCACTCCTAGGAATTTACCCTAAGAATGCAGCAGGCCAGTTTGAAAAAGACAGATGCACCCCTATGTTTATCGCAGCACTATTTACAATAGCCAAGAAATGGAAGCAACCTAAGTGTCCATCAGTAGATGAATGGATAAAGAAGATGTGGTACATATACACAATGGAATATTATTCAGCCATAAGAAGAAAACAAATCTACCATTTGCAACAACATGGCTGGAGCTAGAGGGTATTATGCTCAGTGAAATAAGCCAGGCAGAGAAAGACAAGTGCCAAATGATTTCCCTCATCTGTGGAGTATAAGAACACAGCAAAACTGAAGGAACAAAACAGCAGCAGACTCACAGACTCCAAGAAGGGACTAGGGTTACCAAAGAGGAGGGGTGTGGGGGGCAGGTGGGGAGGGAGGGAGAAGGGGAATAAAGGGCATTACGATTAGCACACATAATGCAGCAGGGGGAGGGAGGGCACGGGGAAGGCAGCATTTATAAAGAAGACAATGATTCTATAGCATCTCACTACGCTGATGGACAGTGACTGTAGTGGGGTATGTAGGGGGGACTTGATAATAGGGGGTCTAGTAACCATAATGTTCAAGTGATTGTACATTAACAATCCCAAAATAAAAAAAAATTAGGATTGCACTTTGGAAAGATTTATTTGCATTGATTTAATTCTGCCTTTTGGAATATTGTATGTGTATGCAAATTTTATGTTTAATATTTCTGTATGTTATATAGGCATTTGAAAAGAATGTTCCTAGGATATAGAACTTAACCATCTTACCAATAAGATATCTTACATAGTTTTGAGATTTTTACAGTGTGGCATATTTTTTCCATTTTATCTCTTGGAGCTGAGAGATACTGTTTAAAGTCTCCCTCCATGAATATATTTATTTCTATCTATATTTACCTGTAATTAGTGTTTATAAATTTTGATGCTATGTAATTTGCTGCAGTGATGACATCTGAAATTCATTCTGGATTGTGTCCTTGTCAAGTTTAATATTTTCCCGTAGAATTCAGCTCTGTCTCATATTAAAATGGAGGCTATTGTTTCTATTCTGTTGGCATTTCCAGATGGGCCTTTGCTCATTCTTTTACTGTCATCCTTTGAAGTACTTGTACACTTCTTTTGTAAAGCAGTGGAAAGATGTATTTTATGTTATTATTCTGATATGATACTCTTTTTATATATCTTTGACTATACACGATGTTTTTTGTGTGTCCCTTCTGGTAATTTGGAATGTTTAGATTCTTTTTTGAATGTTTGATTGTTTTAGTGTCACCCTCATCAACTTCTTGAACTAAATATTTAATCTCTTAGACAACATCTATTAAATTTTTACTGTGAATAATGATAAGAGTTTTATGCAAGCCAAAATAAGGATTCTTTTATTTGTTGGGTGTTTTTATTGAACTCCATTTTTATTTCATTTCTGTTTTCCTTTAAAAGTTCTTATTTCCATTTCATGTTGCTTGCTTGTTTTCATCTGCTTTTTGCCACTTTTTTTGTATTCAAACAGTATTTTCATTGCTTTCAGAGAGACCTTCATTTCTGTGTTGCTTTTTCTTTCCTTTTTACTTCTTTACTAGTTCTGCCAATTTATTTTTCAAAAATTTAAACAAGCATTTCCTTAGCCTGTTTTCCATTATTTCTTCCATGGATTCTTATACCCCTATTTAATTATCATAGTGAATTCCTTGAGTTCATGGTGAATGTGTTTTCTTTTTTTTTAAGGTTCATGGCTTTTCTTTTTGGTATCATTAATATACAATCACATGAGCAACATTTTGGTTACTAGATTCCTTCCATTATCAAGTCCCCACCACATACCCCATTACTGTCTATCAGCATATGGTGAATGTGTTTTCTTTATTGTGTGATAGTTTATTTTTAGCATGTTATTTTTACTCTTTTTCTTTCATTCTTTTTGCTTACAATATCTTTGTACATCAGGAGATTTTTTTCCTGGAAAAACTAATTATAAAAAGCTCATTTGGTAAGGTGTCAAAGCTACTAATATGATATAAACAATCAGCACATCACAAAGAAGTAAAGCTTAATCTCTTTTTACACAAATAAATAGCACAGCTTTCCAGCATCATAATGTTAGACATTAAAAACTACAAATATTTTTAATACTTAATCCTTGTCCTTGCTGGTGTGCTCATTCCCTCCAGAATTCAGTGACCTACAGCTCCTGAATTTTCATCTTTACACTAGCTCTCTATCCAGCTGCCTAGGGTATGTCCTTATATATGTCTTACCATCTAAATCTCAGTATGTACAAGATTTAAATCGTTATTTCTTATCTTTCTCCCCAGCTTCCTACCTCTAGTCTTTAAATCACCCTGTGGCACCAGAATCTACAGTTATGCAAAACCAGTCACAGAATTATTTATAAGTCTCCTTTTCTCATCTTCACACTTGATATCAGTTTCACCTTCTTAATAATTAATATCAATCCCTTTTATAGCCTTACTAAAGCTTTACTTGAAGTAAGTAAGAAATTCATGTGGGTCTCATGACTGATGTTCCAGTCTTTCCCATTCCAAAATCTTCTGTTTTGAGAATAGTCTTCTTCAGTATACTTCTTTGAACTTCTTTTATTTTGAAATAAAGATTCAAAGGGCATTACAAAATACAATACAGAGAGTTCTATAAATTTCAGTTTGTGGTAGTACATGATTTTTATTCATTGCCAGATCCAGTTTGCTAATATTTTGTTGAGGGTATTTGTATCTGAGTTCATGAGACATCTTGGTATGTAGTAGTTTTCTTTTTTGTACTGTCTGTCTAGATTTGGTATCAGAGTGATACTGACCTCATAAAAGTAGTTGGGAAGTGTTCCCTGCTCTTCTGTTTTGTGGATGAGATTGTGTAAAAATGAGCCTATCTTTTAAAATATTCAGTAAGATTCTCTAGTTAAAACTATCTGGGGCTGGAGCTTTTCCAGCATCTTTTAAGTTATTAATTTAATGGTAATCGGGTTATCAGCTTATCTACCTCATAAGAGTTGCGTTTTGGTAGTTTTGTGGTTTTTGAGGACACTTCCATTACAAGTTGTTGAATCTATTAGCATAGAGTTTTTGTATTCCTTTATTTTCCTTTTAATGGCTGTTGGATATGTAATGATATCTTCTATTTCATTACTGATATTGGTGATTTGTATCTTCATTTTATCTTTGTCAGTCTGGTTGAATAATCAGTCAGCAAAGTTTATCAATTTTGTTGATTTTTTTTCCAAATAATTGGATTGTGTTTTATTGACTTTTCTCTAGTTTTCTTCTTTAATTTTGTTTTCAATTTCATTGATAACTGTTCCTTATTATTTTCTTCCTTCTGCTTGCTTTGTGTTTATTTTGCTCTTTTTTCTAGTTTCCTGAGGTCAGAATTTAAATTGCTGACTAGAGAACAATTGATATAATTGACATATAACATTACATTAGTTTCAGGTGTACAACATGATTCGCTACTTGCATATGTTGTGGAAAGATTACCATAATAAGTCTAAGTTAACATAGTCTAGTTAACATCCATCACCACGCAGTTACAAATTATTTTTTCTTGTGAAGAAATCTTTCAGGATTCACTCTTAGCAACTTTCAAATGTCCAATACAGTATTATTAACTGTAGTCACCATGTTGTAATTATATCCCCATGACTTATTTAAAATAAATTATAAGTAAATTATAAAATAAGTTATACATTATAAAATATAACTTAAGTTTATACATTCTGACCACCTTCACCCATTTTGCCAACCATCCACCCCGTCCTTGGCAACCACCTATCTGTTCTCTGTATCTATGACTTCAGTTTTTTTAGATTCCACATATAAGTGAAGTCATATGGTATTTGTCCTTCTCTATCTGACTTATTTCACTTAGCATAAGGCCCTCAGGATCCATCTATGCTGTCACAAGTGGCAAGATTTCTTTCTGAATAATAATCCATTTACACACACACACACACACACACACATTTTCTTTATCATTCATCCATCAGTGCACACAAGTTGCTGTTATGTCCTGGCTTAATGCTTCAGTGAACATGGAGATGTAAATATCTTTAAGAGTTAGTGTTTTCATTTCCTTTGGCTAAAACCCAGAAGTGGAATTGCTAGATCATATATGGTAGTTATATTTTTAATTTTTTGAGCAGCCTCCATACTCTTCTCCATAGGTGTTGTACCAATTTACGTTCCCACCAACATTGCACAAGGGTTCCCTTTTCTACACATCTTCAACAACATTTGTTATTTCTTGTCTTTTGCTTTAGCCATTCTAATGGGTATGAGGTGATGCTGGTTTGATTTGCATTTCCCTCATGATTAGCAATGTGGAGCATCTTTTCATGTGCCTGTTGCCTACCTCTATGTCTCTGGTAAATGTTCATATCCTCTGCCCATTTTTTACGTGGATCATTTGTTTTCACTTTCCTAATGTAAGCATTTAGTGCTATAAATTTCCCTCTCAGTATTGCTTTATCTGTATCCCACAGGTTTTGATACATTTTCACTTTAAGTTCCACATATTTTCTAAATTTCTTTTTAGAATTTCTCTGACTTACATGTTATTTAGAACTGTTTAATTTCCAAATATTTTGTGACTTTCCAGATAGCTTTTGTTATTATTTTCTAATATAATTCCTTTGGAGATTTTTCTGTTTTATTTCTGTTACTGATTTTTAGTTTGGTTCCATTATGGTCAGAGAACATATTGTATATTATTTCAATTCTTTTAAATTTGTTGAGGTTTGTTTTACAGCTTAGGATATGGTCTGTCTTGGTCATTGTTCAATGGGTGCTTGAAAAGAATGTATGTTCTGCTATTATTGGTTGGAGTGTTCTATAAATATTGATTAGATACTTTTGTTTCTTCTTCTGTACCAATTGATAATTTCCTGTCTACTATTTCTATAAATTGCTAAGTCTGAGGTATCAAGTCCCTATATTCCTTTTTTTTAAGTGTTTATGACTCCAGGTAGAAAGAGCTAACCCTTCAATTATGCATTCCCAGATTAGATTTTTTTAAATATAGAGGATTATGTTTTTTAAAAAACATTTTATGAAAAAATATAAATGTATACGAAGTAAAGATTAGAATAGTTTAAGGAGTCCTTGTATCTATTGTACCTATCACCAGCTTTAGTAGTCATCAACATTTTGCCATTGTTATTTCATCTAAAACTGCTGCCCTCCCTGCCAGCTGCTGGATTGTTTTAAAGTAAATCCCATATCTTATCTGTAAATACTTTGATATGTATCTCTAAGAGATGAGAATTCATTTTCTTCCTTTTTGTTTTACATAACCAGTAAGCCAGTGTCACATCTAAAACATAATAGTAATTCCTAGATACCATCTAATACCCAGTTATTGTTTGAATTTCTCCAAATATGCCATAAATATCTTTTTGATGTTGGTATGTTTTAATCAAGAGCCAAACAAGGTCCACAGTTAGCATTTGGTTAGCACAACTCTTAAGTCTCTTTTAATAATGAGTCTTTAAAAAAAAATTTTTTTTTTCTATTTTTATTCCTTGAAGAAACAAGTCATTTGCTGCCTTCTGGATTTAGCTGATGTTTCAGTCTTAACATTGTTCTATATGTTTCTGTACTGGAACATATTACCTATGAATTTGTTAGATCTGGAGGCTTAATGAGATTCAGTCGGCTTTTTCTTTTTGTGGCAAGAACGCTTAATGGGTGGTATAATAAAACTAATTATTATGTCAGGAAGCACATAACAACTGGTTATGTCTTTTTGTGACATTAAAATTGATTGGTACATGTAAATGTTTTAGCTGATCCATCCATTGTAAACTTATCTTCAGCTTTAAACCTGAGATAGTTGAACAGCTATTAATGATCATTTTCTAAATCCATTATTTCAATAGAAGTTACAAAATGATATTTTAATTCTGTCCTAACCTCTTCACTTATTAGCTAGAATTATTCTGTAAGGAGATTTTCCTCATCATTTATTTGGTTATCCTGCAGTACAGATCTCTCATAAAAAAAAGTTTAACATAAATCTGATTACCTTAATTACCTTTATTTAAAGTAAAAAATCCATACTTGTTATGTGATCAAACCGTTGTTTTCATAATCACCTTCCTGACATGTCATGTGGACTCTTCTCCATTTATATAGAGCTATTTGCTGCTCCTCAAACTAATCATGTATTTTTCTGTCTCCACACCTTTGCTTTTTGTTTTTTCTAGGAAATTACCTCCCTCACCCCCATTCTGTATTAACTTCTCATCTTCCAACTTAAATTCCTCAACTAACATAAGCTTACTCTCCCATGAAGAATGTATTGTTTCCTTTTTGGCCCTTCAGTGTGCTCCACATAGAGATTTACATTTGACACCTTAGTGAACTCGGATCTTATTTTTCTCTTCTTTTAAAAGTTTTAGGTCTTGCTTATTGTAAGTCGCTGGAAGTCTTAAGTTGCTAGAAGTTTTTTAAGTCTTTTAAGTTGATTGATTAGAAAAATAAACCGTTTCTGTGTTCCCAGGACTAGCATATGGTTAGTCCTAAATTGCTGAAAAACTTAATTGCTGTGGTTCATCTAGTTGCTAGAAGGCTAAAAGATTGCCAATTTCAATCTCCAGTTTTGAAAAATGAGTAATTGACTACAGCTCTATAGAGGTAGCAGAAATTGTTGAATTTTTTTTTCTTCCACAAAGTATTACATAAAACTAGATATTTAATATGTACTCTATATGAAATAATCATTTTTTAAAAAGTTCCTGAATTATATAGGTATATGCATTTGTCAAAACCTCAAGTGATACATTGAGGATTTGTACGGTTCATTGTGTGTAAATTTTACCTTAAGGTAAACAAATATTATACTCTAGTTAATTTGTATTTTGAAATATTTAGGAGGAAGTATACTGGCATCTATAATTTGAAATGCCCAAAAAGTAAGATGGATTGCTGGATTGGTAAAAGGATGCGTAAATGGGTAAAAAACAAGTAGAGTAAAATGTTAATAGTAAATGCTAAGTGGTGGGTATACAAGTTTTCACTATATAATTCTTTTAATTTTCTGTATGTTTGAAAATTTTCGTAAAAAATATTAGGGAAATGGGGAGTCAAGTTTTTAAAAAGAGGTAAATTAACAACAAAAAAACTCCACATTCCATATTTTTAAGTATAGTGTCTCCATCCCCCAAAGCTAACTATTTACATTGAACAGGAATGTGCTGTTACAGGGATCAGTGTCCTTCAGGGATGTGGCTGTAGATTTCAGCAAAGAGGAGTGGCAGCAGTTAGACTTTTCTCAGAGAAACCTGTACCGGGACGTGATGCTGGAGACTTACAGCCACCTGCTCTCAGTAGGTAAGCACAGTCACCTGGGTCCCCAGGGACAGTATTTTTATTCTCAGTTGCTTTGAGACATCTGAAATATGTAGTGGGTTTTGTCTGTGATTTGTCCAGGATTCTTTATCCGTTTTGGGCATTCTATGTTACTCTGCTCCCAGAAATGTATGGTTACTGAAGAATAAAGCTGCATTGAGCAAGACTTTATTGATTGGGCTCTGAAACACAATTATCTGGACCCCATCCATTATCATTTCTCATGAACAGGGTATCAAGTTCCTGAACCAGAGGTTTTCATGTTGGAGCAGGGAAAGGAGCTATGGGCACTGCATGGTGAGAGCCCACATCAGAGCTGTCCAGGTGAGTGAGTGTGACCCAGAAGGAGAGGGGAGTAAATCTCAGCTGTCTTGAGAAAAACTAACATCTTTGAAATGCTATTAAGATAATTCTTCAGGCAGACTTTCAGATTCTTTTTATTGCTTGATGAAGATCTTGATGTTGGTCTCTCCACTAAATACCTTCTGCTTACATGCTTTGTCATTTCTTAACTGTCTTCTCCCTTAGATTTGTAGTCTGGATCTTGTGCCAGTCTGCCTCATTAAAGATTTTCTTACTTGGTTATGCTCTTTTCTAACATTCTTTTTCTTTCTACCTTCCCTAATGTCTGAGATTCATTCTTTATGCATTTAGGCATTCATGGATCTGCTTTCTTTCACAGTTACTTTATGTCATACATTCCCACTCCTGCTAGTCTTTTCATTTCTTTCTTTCTCATTGTGAGATACTATAGAACTTTATCTCCAGCCAGGCTATCTTTCTGTATTCCCTATAGGCACTGATACAAGATTTCTCACTTCCCCATTCCCTATGCCTTTCATCCAACTGATGACCTAAGGGGTCACTGTCACTTAACTTTTAGGAGTATCTTTCTAACATTTTCTTCCAATATTGCTTGAGTGACTTCACACTGATTGGGGTCCCTCTGCCTGTTTGGCTGATTTTTGTAATTGCATTTTTTCTGTATTTTGCAAGATGATGTTTGAGTTTAATCATTGTCTTCTTTCAGGATACACTATCATCAACTGTCTGGGTAAGGATTCTCTATTAAGGGAATTAGTCTTCCCTTGTTCACAGTTTCACTTTCTGCAGTTTCAGTTATCTTCGGTCAGCTGCAGTCCAAAAATACTGTATAGGAAATTTCAAAAATAACTCGTAAGTTTAAAATTTTGCGCCATCCCACTCCATCCCTTTCAGGATGTGAATCATCCCTTTGTCCCACGTATCCATGCTGTATACACTACCTGCCTGTTTAGTCACTTTGTAGCCATCTCAGTTATCAAATCAACTGTCACGGGATTACAGTTCAAATAACCCTTATTTTACTTAATAATGCCCCAAAAATACAAGAGTAGTGATGTCTGGCAATTCAAATTTGCCAAGGAGAAGCTATAAAGTGCTTTCTTTAAGTGGAAAGGTGAACGTTTTTGACTTGTTAAGGAAAAAAAAAGCAATACCAGATTCAGTACTATCTGTGGATTCAAACATTCACTGGGAGTCTTAGAATGTATTCCCTGTGCATAAAGGGCGACTCGTATATTTTATTTTTCAATTTATTCTCTTCCCTTTCTTTTTCCCCCACACCCATCTTACTTCCCATAAGCAATTGTTTTATATAATGGAAACATATTTCTTAATTTATGCATATTCCTTTAAAATTTAAAGTGTCTTAGGGTATGTATAATTAGTCTATATAAATGTTACTCTGCTATGTATCTTGGTCTTTGCCTTACTTTTTCCACTTCTATCCGTTGTTGCAATGTTTACATAAGGTTTATTTCTTCTAACTGCTGAATTGTTTCCTATTACCACTATCACTAGACTCCTCATCACATGAGCCACCCTCTCCCTTTTCTATGTGTGCATACTGAATGAGCCATATAACCCTCCTCTCTAGCTCCTCATTCTTTGAGGAGAGTTTAGGTTTCAAACCTCATGGCAGAGAATTTCTGAAAATGCTGCTTTCTATGTTGAGAGGACAGGTTATGCTCCAAGTGATATTTTGTATTTTATTCTAGAAGAATTGTGGCAGACTGATGACCAAATAGACAGCTATCAGCAGAGAGAAAACAAATCTTTAAGAGATGTTACTTTCATTAAGAAAATATTGACTACAAAGAGGAATTATGAATACAAAGACATTAGAAAAATAATTCACGTGAGCCAAAACATTCCTTCCCCAAAAAGACCCCATCAGTGTGAATCTTTTGGAAATGCATTGAAGCATAATTTAGATTTACATAGTCATAATAAAAACAATACATCAAAGAACATTAATAAGATAACTGAATATGATAAAATTTCTTCCTATACTGAACAACAGTATACTCCAGAGAAATTATGGGACCATAATCATGTAAAAGTCCTCAGCTATAAACAAATACCTTCTAAACATCAGAAAATTCATACTGGGGAGAAATCTTATGAATATGCTAAATTTGTAAAGATCTTCACCCAGAAGTCACAACTCAAGGTCCATCTCAGAGTTCATACAGGAGAAAAACTGTATGTGTGTATTGACTGTGGGAAGGCGTGTGTAAAGAAGCCAGAATTTATTACACACCAGAGAACCCATACTAGAGAGAAGCCCTACAAGTGTAGTGAATGTGGAAAAGCCTTTTTCCAAGTATCTTCTCTCTTAAGGCATCAGAGAATTCATACTGGAGAAAAACTCTATGAATGCAATGAATGTGGGAAAGGCTTCTCTTATAACTCAGATCTTAGTATACATCAGAAAATTCATACTGGAGAGAGACACCATGAATGCAGTGATTGTGGCAAAGCATTCACACAAAAGTCTACACTGAAGATGCATCAGAAAATTCATACAGGTGAGAGATCCTATATCTGTATTGAATGTGGACAGGCATTCATCCAGAAGACACACTTGATTGCACACCGAAGAATTCATACTGGAGAAAAACCATATGAATGCAGTAACTGTGGGAAGTCCTTCATTTCCAAGTCACAACTCCAGGTACATCAACGAATTCACACAAGAATGAAACCCTTTATATATACTGAATATGGAAAGGCCTTCAACAATAATTCCAATCTCACTACACATAAGAAGGTTCAAATTAGAGAGAAATCTTCCATATGCATTGAATGTGGTAAGGCCTTTACCTACAGGTCAGAGTTGATTATACATCAGAGAATTCATACTGGAGAAAAACCTTATGAATGCAGTGATTGTGGAAAAGCCTTTACTCAGAAGTCGGCACTGACAGTGCATCAGAGAATTCATACAGGAGAAAAATCCTATGTATGCATGAAATGTGGGCTAGCCTTCATCCAGAAGGCACACTTGATTGCACATCAAATAATTCATACAGGAGAGAAACCTTACAAATGTGGTCACTGCGGGAAATCCTTTACTTCCAAGTCACAGCTCCATGTGCATAAGCGAATTCACACAGGAGAGAGACCCTACATGTGTGCTAAATGTGGGAAGGCATTCACCAACAGGTCAAATCTCATTACACATCAGAAAACTCATACAGGAGAGAAATCCTATGTATGTCCTAAATGTGGGAAGGCCTTCACACAAAGGTCAGACTTGATTACACATCAGAGAATCCATACTGGAGAGAAACCTTATGAATGCAGTACCTGTGGAAAAGCCTTCACCCAGAAGTCACACCTCAATATACACCAGAAAATTCACACTGGAGAGAGACAGTATGAATGCCATGAATGTGGAAAAGCTTTCAACCAGAAATCAATACTAATTGTGCATCAGAAAATTCATACAGGAGAAAAACCCTATGTCTGCACTGAGTGTGGAAGAGCCTTCATTCGGAAGTCAAACTTCATTACTCATCAGAGAATTCATACTGGAGAAAAACCTTATGAATGCTGTGACTGTGGGAAATCCTTCACCTCTAAATCTCAGCTCCTGGTGCATCAACCAGTCCACACAGGAGAAAAGCCGTATGTGTGTGCTGTATGTGGGAAAGCATTTAGTGGCAGGTCAAATCTCAGTAAACACCAGAAAACTCATACCGGAGAAAAGCCCTATATCTGTTCTGAATGTGGGAAGACCTTCAGACAGAAATCAGAGTTGATTATACATCATAGAATTCATACTGGAGAGAAACCTTATGAATGCAGCGACTGTGGAAAATCTTTCACTAAGAAATCACAGCTGCAAGTGCATCAGAGAATTCATACAGGAGAGAAGCCTTACGTGTGTGCTGAGTGTGGGAAGGCCTTTACTGACAGATCAAATCTGAATAAACACCAGACAACACACACTGGGGACAAACCCTATAAGTGTGTAGTCTGTGGGAAAGGCTTTGTTCAGAAATCAGTGCTCAGTGTCCATCAGAGTATGCACACTTGAGAGAAATAGCATAAGAAAACCTTAGTGAGATCTAGTCTGATTGTACATTACTGAATTTATGCAGCAGAAAAATACACGAGTAGAAATGCCACATCAAAATGTCTCTCATTACAGAAGAGGACCTCTGAGAGGGCCCTGAATGAGGGGGCCCTTCCCACATAGTCACCAGTCTCATTAAGCCTTGGGTCATCCTTACTGAGAAGAAACTTTGCCAATTTGATACATTAGAATGCCTCATGAAAAATAAAATGGAAAATGGAACACTTACCAAATCCTGCATAGAAAGATTATGTTAAGTCATGTTAATGGTAATCTTGTTTATTGTGGAATAGGCAAAGTGCCAACAAAGTTCAGTGGTAGGACAACATAATAGATGTATGTGTTGGTGACAAGCCCTACGTTCTGTGAGATGCTTGTTGCAGAACATACTAACAGAGTTTCAGGCGTTTTTTCATTGGTTGTGCATGTCCAGTCCCCCATTACGTATTTCTATCAAGAGAGAGACCCACAATAAGAAAAATTCTTTATGTGTGAAACCCATAATTGCATTATGACTGCCTGTTGGTGCCCAGCAGCGTGTCTGCTGACTGCCATTTTGTCCTGAATAGTATTTACTGACCTTCAAATAGGCCCAAGCATACTGAATTCCCTCCTACCCTCAGAAAAGCTTCGGGGTAAGAATTTTCAGGTCATCTTGGTCAACACTTCACTCCAGTCTTCCTTTTGCTATCCCAGTTCTTCCAGCTCACTTGCCTTACTTAATGACTTCACTTTTAAAATAATAACAAATCAGTAACATATTATAATAAACCTCAGCACACATTCATGTTAGGTCTGTGTCCACCTTCATGTCATGCACTCTACAAGCATCTTTTCCCCCATGTGCCTAAAACACCTGAGTTCAGGTCCTGCCTCATCCTTTGCATTTGCAGTGCCCTCTTCAGTAAGCACAGTTCCTCATTATATCTATGTGGTTAGCTTCTTCATGTCTTATATGGCACCTTCACAAAGCCCTTCCCTGTGCTACCCTGCCTGGTTTAAAATTCTAGCCCCCTCACTCTTCCTCCTTTATCCCTCTCCATAGCACTTACTGCCATGATGTCCTGTATATTTTACTTGTTTATGACTTCCACACTAAAATGTTTTCTTCCCCTGTTTTGTTCACCACTGTGAGCCTAGAACTGTGCCTGACATACAGTAGGCATTTCATAAATGCCCAATGTGGAGTGTTGACTTTGCTCATCCCTTGACTTCCCTTTGATTCTTTATACTGCAGCATAAGATGCTCCAGAGGGGAAAACCAACTTGGCTAAAATACATTAGGTTTTTTCACCTCTAGTTTTTATCTGGGTTGTGCCTCTTTCCCGGCCCTGAAATTGAAATGTAAACCTTTTAGACTGATGCCAACCCCCTTAAAGAAGGGAAAACTGAGACACAGGAAATCCCACATAGATGCTTTGTGTTCCAGAATTTCCTACCATGATTCTGAAAATACCCCAGTCAGCTCCAGAGTGATTGTAGAAGAGCTTGCTCACTTTGCCCCAGCATGCACAGCCTTGCCCCACCCGTTATACAACAGAGCCTCGCCCACCCCAATACCTGATCTACAGACCCACTCATCCTGAAAGATATGCTCAAAGCTAATAGTATAAAGGGGCAAGAGCAGAAAGGGACAGATCTTCCTCGGAACCTAGGTATCCAACCCAACACTGCAGCAGTGGCCTTATAAATTTGGGCACAGAGTCTGATTGAACACTCACTGCTGGACAGCCAGTGAGCCGGCAGAATAGTTCCTGCAGGTCAGCCATTGGCAACACTGGGAGTAGGAAGTAGATGGGTTGTGCAGAGATGCTCTCACCTTTATGAACAGCAGCTTGGTGGTGGAGGGTAGGGGCAGAACCTGGCTGAGAGTGCAGGGCTAGGGATTCCTTTTTAACCCCCTCATCAAGGCCCCCATTACCATACCTTAAATCAATATCTGATCCGTTTTTAGCTTCCTTTCATCTCATCCCTTTACAGTATCTGATGATTCTCCATACAGCCTTCCCTATCTTAGAACAATGTCTGGTGGCCCACTGTTAACCCCCTTTACCTCATCCAGCACTGTATCTGGCACTTCACTCAATATCTTGTGACCTACCATTCCCATCTTAGGACAATGTTTGCTGACCTCTCAGGAGAGTGTCTGGAGATTTCCTCATTACTCCCATCTTAACCTATCCCAGCACAACCCTCCAGTATCCCCCTTACACTTACTCAAGTACTATGTTCATCACCTCATTAATTCTAGGAAATAGTGTCTGGAGATCTCATTATCTCTTCCACAATTACCTCCAGCATAATGTCTGTTACTTTCACCCGATTTGTGAGAGTCTGGTGACCTCCATACTCCCCATTTATTTCTGCCTTCACCTAAGTAGTGACTCATGACCACTTATCACAGTCCTCAGAGCAGGGAATTGTATACTCCACTGAATCCAGGTTAATATGTCCTGATACTTGCATTACACTTCTAGCAGGATGACTTGTGAACACCCTCTATTGCTTGCCCATCACAGTGATGGTGACTGATTATCCCCATTATCCCACCTAGCAATGGCTTTAACCAGCATGTGGTGATCTCCCTAATGCCCTCTCTGAATACCGCCGAGTGCCGTTAACTTGCATTCCTCCCCAGATAAAGGCAGTGACTGATGTTGGACCATAAGCTCTACCCCATCTGCATTTTGGAGGATCCACTATCCTCCTGTAGAATCCGCATTAATAACCAGAACAGTCTGTTGATACCTATTACTAACAGTATCAGTGACCCCTCCATTAAGTCCTGGTAGTATCTGCTGTTGCCCTATTGGTCCCCACTAACACATTGCTGATTCCCCATTGCCCACATTGCTTCATGAGATCCCTCAGTGTGGCTACTGCAAGGCCCCAGTATTGCTTTGCCATATCTTCACTGTTTTCATGGACAGGAGCCCTAGAGGATGGAGAGGGATGAAGATGAGGTCCTAGCTTCATAGACCCCTCTGTGAATTATTGGCCTGGAGTGGGCTGGGGAGGATCTGGGCTTCCCATGAAGCAACTAGAATCATGAAAACAATGCATTCAAATCCTGCTGCCAGCACTGATCTGCTGGGGAACCCTGGGTCAGCCCAGCAACCTCCCCTGTGGGCCTCAATCACCTCACCCTGTAAAATGGAATTATGGAGGTTGAAGTGACTTAATATGGGTCAGGGTTTAACAAGGGAGCAGGGCTGGTGGAGACCAATTTGGGTGTCCGGTTAATAATAATACTAGTTATAAAGTTGACACAATCATCTAACCAACCTCTGTGTGGCTATGCCTAAAACTCACAGATGGAAACATTTTATTGAAAATTACTTTGACTTTGTGTTTATTATAATGTTATAGTACTGATACATTTTTAGATTTATTGAGGTAATGTTTACTTAAGGTAATATCCTTTTTAGTGTACAGTTGTGAGTTTTGACAAATGCATACAATTATGTAGTTGACCCTATAGTCAAGACAGAGAACAGTTCTTCACTCCCCCAAATTCCCTCCTATCCCTTTCTAGGCAGTTCCACTCCCAGCCCCTTGCAGTCACTAATCTGATCTGTTTCTTGTCTCTCTTGTTTTGTCTTTTGCACAATATCATATAAATGGGTGTGTATATATAGATATGTTTATTTATCTCCTTTGGAATCTGACTCTTCATTTGATGTGATGGATTTGATGCAGTCACCCATATGGTTGCATAAGATACAGGTGGAAAATAAGCTAGTGAAAAGATGCTCAACATCATTAGTCATCAGGAAAATGCAAGTTAAAACTATGATGAGATACCATCACACATCTGTTAGAATGGCTAAAAAAATTAGACATAGTACCAAAAGTTATCAAGGATGCAGAGCAATGGAAACTCATGCATTGCTAATGGGAAGGCAAAATGGTATATCTACTCTGCAAAAATGGCAAGTTCTTATAAAGTTACCCATATAAGTGCCCTACGACTGAGCAATCTCGTTGCTAGGTATTTACCTTACAGAAATGAAAAATTATGCATGGACTTCAATGTTCACAGAAACTGCATTCATAATTGCCAAAATGTTGGAAAGAAAACGAATGTCCATTAATGGGTGAATAAACAGATTGTAGTATATCTACCCCATAGGATACTACTTAGCCATTAAAAGGCTAATTTTTGACACCATAAAAAGGAATAATTTATTGACACAGCTACAACATGGATGACTCTCAAAAGTTTTATCTTATGCCATGCGATAATTTATATTTGATAAAAGATTATTTATTAGATATCAGATAAGTACAAATTAGACCTGTATTAGTTATAATTTTATGTCCATATCATTATATATAATGTATATATGATATATAATGGTACACTGTAATATCATTTATTATATATTCCTTATTGCAATAAATGTCTATTTTATATATTTATATTGTATGATTATTATTAGGTTATGAAATTTCTGTATTTTATATATCAAACTTTCACATAACATTTCAGTTATTTGTATATTTTACATATTTACATTTAGTTTTTTTGTGTAATGTCATAAGTAAAATAAAAGGGGGCAGAGTCTGGAGAGCCTGCAGTTGTAGCAGGTCAACATTTTTATTATTTGTCAACAGCCCAATTCTGGCTATTCTTAAATTAACATCAAGGAAGCTTGCTCCACTTGGGCCTTTTCTCAGCTGTGTACTCTGCATTCCCAGTTCCCATGCAGCTTGCTGTCCTTTCCCCTCTTTTGGAGAACCCTCCCCTACACACCATTGTATCTGAAGTAATACACTTCTTGGGGTCACTTCCTACTTTGTACTATCTTTGTGTTGCAAGTACCAGCATCTGACGTAATATTAAGTATTTCTCGTTTTGGTTTATCATTTGTTCCCACTGGACCATCAGCCTTACAATGCCTGGACTTGTCTTGTTCTTGCTGTGTCCAAGGCCCCCAGCATGGCACCAGCACAAAGTAGACAGAACAAGCTTGTTAGTAAATGGGTGAATGAATGAATGCAGTAGCGTGGAGGTTGACCAAATGCCCCACACAGTTAGCTATATGTGTGGGGAGGAACTTGGGGATGGAATGTGGGTTGGTTACAGTTACTCTAATTTGAGATTTAATGCCCCTTCCCAGAGCCCAGTAGGCCCAAACTCTAACCCTTACCCAGCCACTCCATCCTTCCCCTCCCCAGTGCATCTGACCTGCATCCTCCCCCAACATCCACAGGGTCAGTGCTGTCTGTTTACTCAGCCTCCCCTGGTCATGGCAGACAGGCCATGTAGACTGGGGAGGGACACTAGTAGGGAACCTGCAAGTCAGGGGGCCATCCTGGCAACATCCACCCCAGCACTTTCAATCCTCTATCCCACGATTTGCTTTATCCCAGGGGAGCCACTGGTGGATGAATCCCAGGGAACAAGAGGAAGGTGACTGGGCTGAGGATTCCCATCCCCAGATATCCTGCTGGACAATGGATGTGACATGGTGTGGCAGGTGTTGGCACTGGCTAAAGTCAGGTTAAAGCCACGCCTTTTATGGGCACTTGCCCTAATGACAGGGTGAGCTGAGCCCTCCACCCTCAACTGGGCTACTGGTCTGCTGTGACTATTAACTGTATTATATCATATCCCACCTCACCCCACTTATGCCATACACCATACCATACCACTTACAAAATACTTTACTCAATTCCACAATTTTGTTGATTCTATTATTGATTTGAAGTATAAATAATGTAACTAATATCAAAATATTATTTACTGTATACCTCTAATTATTATGATACCATGAATAACATGCCAACGCTGATGCTAAATCTTGTGTCCCTTCTGCTTTCTGCTGCCTTCAGGTTGCTGTTTGCATTACCCTACCTCTAGGGATGATTTTTTTCCCCTGTGAAATCAGTACAATTGGATTACTCCTTTAGTGATATTATAGACCTACTTTAAATTTATTATAATAACAGATATTGCTATTAAAACAAAACCTGGTGTTCTCTGTACCCATCTGTGAAACAGGACAACGTAAGCACTGTATTAATGGAATCATTTGAATTATATTAAGGTTATGAGTATAATTAATATCAATTCTGAGAATCTATGGTGTATTACACTCTGCAAAATGACACATTTCTAATGCATTGCTGACTACGCTAGTTATTCATTGTGGTGTAACAAATTACCCACAACTTAATAGCTTAAAACAACCATAAACATTTATTCTCAAGTTTCTGAGGTCCAGCAATCTAGGAACACCTTAACTAGGTAGTTCTGGCTCAGGAACTCTCATGAGGTCAAGATGTTACCCAGATTTACAGACATCTGAAGGCTGATGGGGCTGTGGATCTGGGATCTAAGCTAGACCACATTTCTGTTGTTAGAAGGCCTTAATTCTTCACCATATGCACCCCACCTTCAAGCTTCTTGAGTAGTCACAATATGGTGGCTGGACTGGCTACACTGGTCAGCCCTATTCACTGTGGAAGAGGACTACACAGAAGGCTGAATACCATGAGGCAAGAGTCATTAAGAGAAATCTTGGAATATGGCTACTACACTGACATTGTGATTATTTGCATTTATGTTAATATTATCACTGTAATTGACAGGGCTATTAAGAATGAAAACAATCTTATAAGTCAGAGGGAAATAGTCCACAAACCGCAGGGTCTCTGTGAAGTAAATGACATGGACGCCAGTGCACAGTGCTAATATGATGAGGATGAGAATGGCAAGCAAATTTTATTAAGTGTTTGAGTATACTATTTCTGTTCTAGGCACTTTAGCTATAAGCTTTTTTAATCCACACAACAATGCTTAAGATGGGCTCACTTATTATTCCCATTATTCCCAGATGAAGAATTTGAGTGATGAGACCAGCACTTAAGTGGCCCGCAGAGCCAATGAAAAGAGTAGCTCCCTGGAATCCTCTCCAGTCAAAGCCCCCTCTGTCTTAGCTTGGGCTGCCACAACAAAGCACCATAGACTGGGCGGCTTAAACAAGAAATTTTTCATGGTTTTAGAGCTTGGAAAGCCCAAGACCAAGGTGCCAGCATGGGCAGGTTCTCAGGAGGTCTCGCTTCCTGCCTGGCTGCCCTTTCCTTGGCGCATGTGCTTGCAGAGAGCGAGCAGTTTTGCTCTCTTCCTTTTCTATAAGGCTACGGATTCTATTGGATTAGGACCCATGCTTATGACCTCACTTAACCGTAATTACCGCCTCAAGCCCTTATGTCCAAATATTGTCATATTGAGGTTAGAAATTCAATATATGAATTGGGGGAGGGACACAGTTCAGTCCATAGCACCCTCCAAAAGATAGTCTTTGAAATCTGTGGTGCTAACTACAACCACCAAGGGGTGGACAGTGTCTCTGGCTGTACGGCTTCAGCATCAGAAAGGCTGGGGTTTCCCTTGGTTCGGGAAGCCTCTTCTATTTCCCATTTTTCCTCTTTCAGTTTCTTTGGAAGAAAACCTTGTTCCAACTGCAGAATAAATTATCTTCTTGGCCAAGCTGGAGACTGCACAGAATCACTTTTATTCTGCAGTATTATTCCAAAGCCAGGAGAGACAGCTTTAAATTAGAGCACCTGGCTGAGACCTGGGAGGTTTGTCTCACCTTCCAGACCATATACATTATTTCCTTCAGTTGAGTGACTACCTTCTGCTGGCACTTCTGATCCCCAGCACCATCAACTAAGGCTAATGGTCAAGGACTCTTCTACCTGCCTTGTACACAAACTCAGAGGAATCATTGTTACCTCACACAGGTGCAAAAGAGGGTGACAATGCCATTTTCCTGCTTCACAAAGAAAAGTCACAGTATTGGCACACTGGAGAGGCAGAGAATGCAGAACCCTAAGCCTTTGAATGTGCCTCCTCTCTGAGGCTGCCCTCACTCCCCTTTCTTTGAGTATTTTGCCTTAAATAAAACCTTCTTGCTGCTCAACTTACTGCATTTTGTCTGCGCTCTTCCAGTGGTGTCTTTGTTACTCTGCTATTTCGCTCCGTTTTCTAGACTTAAACACTAGTCTCTCTCTCTCTCTGCTCTACTCCAGACAAGTAGGGAGGGGCTATGAGATCTCTGAATTGGGCTTGCAAATTCCCATTGCCTGGGTGACCTGGACAGGACTGAAGCTGTATGATAATGATCTTTAGCAGCCTGCCTGAAAATCTCTTCTTTGCTTTGGGAAGTTGTCAGAACATAATCTCACTCCGTCCCGTGCTCTGTGGTGGGAGGGGCTTAGTTCCTACACCATGCAGATTCAAGTGGACACTGAACTCAAGGTGACCCTGGCTTCAGGAGTTGGCAAGGATTTGCCCTGTGCCGAGCAGGAGTTCAATGAACTTTCTTTTCCTCCCTCTGTTCTTCCTTGCGCTCTCCTGCCTGCACAGCTGCTGCCACTCACTACTACTCTCACTTTAGTGAATTCCTTCCTTACCTACACTTGTCCTACCTGTTCTTCTGTTCTTTTTTGATCAGAGTTATCTTGATCAAGTTATCTTGATCCCCCATTCAGGTTGAGGCTTCACCTAGTGTGCAGGGGGGGTCACTTCCCCAGACACAGCTGCTTGGCAACACACTGACCCAGCAATTCCACTTCAGAAATACATCTTTAATATATATTTGTATATAAACACTATGTGATACATACAAGGATAGTCATTTTTTAAAAAGATAAACATTTAAGTGCCTCAATAAGGGATTAATAACTGTGGTTTATGCCTCCAAGATGACACTTTGCAGCCAGAACATGAATGAGGAATCTGTGTACTGACTAGAATAACCAAATAGATGCTGCTAAAACTAGTAGCTGCCAGGAAAAGAAACTGGGGTTTAAGGACAAATACATAATAGAGACTCACTTTTGACACTTACTTCTATACATGTTTACAAAATCTGAAAATAAGCAACACTGCATATTACCTATTCTACAGAAAAATACTAAATATAGTATTAGTCTTTCAATCAATATGCCATGATAACTTTCTATACTGAAACCCCTTCATGGGTATCACATTTTTCAAGAATTTGTAAAATTTAATTACTTCTGAATAGTCAGTTACCCCAATATCTGTCAGTCATTATTACATAAAACTCTGCTTCCTATTCAAGTTTTATGGATGATTTCCTCCTTCATGTTTGAAGTTCTTTTTCTATCATCCTGAGATGGATGCTTTCCTTATTGATCTCAGCTTCCTTAAAACATTTCCTACTAGACAATTCAACTGTCTTCCACGAGTTATCAAAAGTGAACATTTTCTACTATTTTAAAAAGCCTATTTCCATTGTGATTTTTTAAACCAAAAATGTTATTTAATTAAAAGTGTGTTTCCAAACGTATGGAGACTTTAGCCAGGACTTGTTGTCATATGTAAGAGAACATATTTTTGTATAATTTCAATCACTTGAAACTTGTGCAGGCTTGCTTTATGGCTCAAGATATGGGAAACAATTTCTTATATAAATGGCATTTTGTAGTTTTTAGCTATTCTATATGTTCCTGTTATGTCAGATTTTTTAATAGTATTTGTTCGAATGTTTTATTCTCCAATTCTATCTATTTGAGAGGTATGTTAAAATCTCACTACAGATTTACCTTTTCTCTTTGTTAGGGTTTGTAAATTGGTGTATACACGGAAAACAGTATAGAGGTTCCTCAAAAAGTGAAAAGTGAAACTACCACATGATCCAGCAATTTCACTTGTGGGTATATTTCCAAAATAATTGATACAAGAATCTCAAAGAGATTCTTCGGTCCCGTGTTCACTGAAGCATTATTTACAATAGCCAAGCATCGTAGCATCCTAATTATCTCTTGACAGATGAAGGGATAAAGGAAATGTGGCATATACATACAAAGGAACAGTGTTTGGCCTTTAAAAAGAAGAAAATCCTACCATCTGTGACAACATGGAAGACCTGAAGGACATTATGCTAAGTGAATAAGGTAGGCAGAGAAGGACAAATATTTCATGATACCACTTACATGAAGAATCTAAAATAGTCAAACTCATAGAAGCACCGAGTAAAATGGTGGCTTGCCGGGGGGTTTGGGGTGGAGAAAATAGGAAGCAATTGGTCAAAGGGTAAAAGGTTTCAGTTATACAAGATAAGTCCTAATGATTTAATGTACAGCATACTGCCTATAGTTTACAATACTGTATTGTATACTTAAAAATATTCCAATAAAATAGATGTTAAGTGTTATCACATACAATATTAATAATAATAATAAATACATAAAGAGGCCAGGAGGAAAATTTCGAAAGTAATGGATATGTTCATGGCGTAGATGTGATGGTATCATGGGTATATATGTATATTTTTAAGGTATCATTGATACACATTTTTTATTGACCTGTACCTTTTTTTTTATTAAGGTATTATTGATATACACTCTTATGAATGTTTCACATGAAAAACAATGTGGTTACCTCATTCGCCCATATTATCATTTTGTGTATGGAGTTAGACAATAATCCAGTTTCATTGTCTTCCATGTAGCTGTCCATTTTTGCCAACACCAGTTTTTGAAGTGGCTGTCATTTCCCCATATGTCCATAGCTCCTTTATTGTATATTAATTGACCATATATGGTTGGGTTTATTTTTGGGCTCTCTAGTCTGTTCCATTGGTCTATTCTGTTCTTGTGCCAGTACCAAATTGTCTTGATTACTGTGGCTTTGTAGTAGAGCTTGAAGGTGGGGAGCATATTCCCCCCAGCTTTATTCTTCCTTCTCAGGATTGCTATGGCTATTCAGGGTGTTTTGTGGTTCCATATGAATTTTAGAACGATTTGCTCTAGTTCACTGAAGAATGCTGTTGGTTGATATACAATCTTATGCTCAGGTTTCACATGAGCAACATTGTGGTTACTGCATTCTCCCCTATTATCAAGTCCCCATGATGTACCCCATTACAGTCACTGTCTATCAGCATAGTAAGATGCTATAGAGTCACTACTTGTCTTCTCTGTGCTATACTTCCTTCCCTGTGCCCCCCCTATATTACGTGCACTAATCATAATACACCTTAATCCCCTTATCCCTCCTATCCCGCCCACCCTCCCACACCCCTCCCCTTTGGTAACCACTAGTCCCTTCTTGGAGTCTGTAAGACTACTGCTGTTTTGTTCCTTCAGTTTTGGTTCGTTGTTATACTCCACAAATGAAGGAAATCACTTGGCACTTGTCTTTCTCCACCTGGCTTATTTCACTGAGCTCCATCCATGTTGTTGCAAATGGTAGGATTTGTTTCTTTCTTATGGCTGAATAGTATTCCACTGTGTATATGTACCACTGCTTCTTTATCCATTCATCTACTGATGGACACTTAGGTTGCTTCCATATCTTGGCTATTGTAAATAGTGCTCTGATAAACATAGGGGTGCATATGTCTTTTTGAATCTGAGAACTTGTATTCTTTGGGTAAATTCCTAGGAGTGGAGTTCCGAGTAAAACGATATTTCTGTTTTTAGTTTTCTGAGGAACCTCCATATTATTTTCCATAATGGTTGAACTAGTTTACATTCCCACCAACAGTGTAGGAGGGTTCCCCTTTCTCCACATCCTCACCAGCATTTGTTGTTCTTAAGTCTTTTCAATGCTGGCCATCCGCACTGGTGTGAGGTGATATCTCACTGTGGTTTTAATTTGCATTTCCCTGATGATTAGTGATGTGGAGTATCTCTTCATGTGTCTGTTGGCCATCTGAATTTCTTCTTTGGAGAATTGTCTCTTCGTGTCCTCTGCCAATTTTTTAATCAGGTTATTTGCTTTTTGGGTGTTGAGGTGTATGAGTTCTTATTTTGGATGTTAACCTTTTATCAGATGTCATTTATGAATATATTCTCCCATACTGTAGGATGCCTTTTTGTTCTACTCATGGTGTCCTTGCTGTACAGAAGCTTTTCAGCTTGATATAGTCCCACTTGTTCATTTTTGGTTTTGTTTCTCTTGCCTGGGGAGATATGTTCATGAAAAGTTCTCATGTTTATGTTAAAGAGGTTTTTGCCTGTGTTTTTTCCTAAGAGTTTTATGGTTTCATGACTTACATTCAGGTCTTTGATCCATTTTGAATTTACTTTTGTGTATGGGGTTAGACAATAATCCAGTTTCATTCTCTTACATGTAGCTGTCCAGTTTTGCCAACACCAGCTGTTAAAGAGGCTGTCATTTCCCCATTGTGTGTCCATGGCTCCTTTATTGCATATTAATTGACCATATATGTTTGGGTTAATTATCTGGGCTTTCTATTCTGTTCCACTGGTCTGTGGGTCTGTTCTTGTGCCAGTACCAAATTGTCTTGATTACTGTAGCTTTGTAGAAGAGCTTGAATTTGGGAAGTGAGGTCCCCCCTCCTTTATTCCTTTTCAGGATTGCTTTGGCTATTGGGGGTTCCATATGAATTTTACAACTATTTGTTCCAGTTTGTTGAAGAATGCTGTTGGTATTTTGATAGGGATTGCACTGAATCTGTATATTGCTTTGGGCAGGATGACCATTTTGACAATATTAATTCTTACTAGCCAACAGCATGATGAGTTTCCATTTGTTAGTATCCTATTTAAATTCTCTTAAGAGTGTCTTGTAGTTTTCAGGGTATAGGTCTTTCACTTCCTTGATTAGGTTTATTCCTAGGTATTTTATTCTTTCTGTTCCAATTGTGAATGGAATTGATTTCCTGATTTCTCTTTTTGCTAGTTCATTGTTAGTGTATAGGAAGCAGCACATTTCTGTGTATTAATATTGTATCCTGCAACGTTGCTGAATTCAGATATTAGTTCTAGTAGTTTTGGACTGGAGTCTTTAGGGTTTTTTATGTACAATATCATGTCATCCGTTTACAAATAGTGACAGTTTGACTTCTTCTTTACCAATCTGGATGCCTTATATTTCTTTTTTTTTGTCTGATTGCCATGGCTAGGACCTTCCGTACTATGTTGAATAACAGTGGGGAGAGTGGGCATCCCTCTCGTTCCTGATCTTAGTTGAAAACCTTTCAGCTTCTCGCTGTTAAGTATGATGTTGGCTTTGGGTTTTTCTTAAATGGGCTTTATTATGTTGAAGTTTTGCCCTCTATACCCATTTTGTTGAGAGTTTTTGTTATGAATGTATGTTGAATTTGTCAAATGCTTTTTCAGTATCTATAGAGATGATCAAATGTTTTTTGTCCTTTTTGTTGATGTGGTGAATGATGTGGATGGTTTTTTTTTTATTAAGGTTTTATTGATATACACTCCTATAAAAGTTTAACATGAAAAAACAATGTGGTTACTACATTTACCCATATTATCAAGTCCCCACCCATAAATGCAGTCACGGCCCATCAATGTAGTACGATGCCACAGGTGCACTATTTGCCTTCTCTGTGCTACACTGTTCTCACCTTGATCCCCCACACCATGTGTACTAAACATAGTACCCCTCAATCCCCTTCTCCCACCCTCACCACCCATCCTCCCACACCCCTCCCCTTTGGTAACCAGTAGTTCCTCCTTGGAGTCTCTGTGTCTGCTATTTTGTTCCTTCATTGTTGCTTCGTTGTTATACTCCATAAATGAGAGAAATCATTTGGCACTTGACTTTCTTCACCTGGCTTATTTCACTGAGCATAATATCCTCCAGCTCCATCCATGTTGTTGGAAATGGTAGGATTTGTTTCTTTCTTATGGCCGAATTGTATTCCATTGTGTATATGTACCACATCTTCTTTATCCATTCATCTACTGATGGACACTTAGGGTGCTTCTGTATCTTGGCTATTGTAAAAAGTGCTGCAATAAACATAGGGGTGCATATGTCTTTTGAATCTGAGAAGTTGTATTCTTTGGCTAAATTCCAAGGAGTGGGATATCCGGGTCAAATGGTATTTGTATTTTTAGTTTTTTGAGGAACCTCCATATAGCTTTCCACAATAGTTGAACTAGCTTACATTTCCTCCAGCAGTGTAGGAGGCTTCCCCTTTCTCCGCATTCTCACCAGCATTTGTTGTTCTTAGTCTTTTGGATGCTGGCCATCCTTACCTGTGTGACGTGATATCTCATTGTGGTTTTAATTTGCATTTCCCTGATGATTAGTGATGTGGAGCATCTTTTCATGTGTCTGTTGGCCATCTGAATTTCTTCTTTGGAGAACTCTCTCTTCACGTCTTCTGCCCATTTTTTAATCAGGTTATTTGCTTTTTTGGGTGTTGAGGCGTATAAGTTCTTTATATATTTTGGATGTTAACCACTTGTCAGATGTGTCATGTACAAATGTATTGTCCTATACTGTAGGATGTCTTTTTGTTCTGTAGATGGTATCTTTCGCCATACAGAAACTTTTTAGTTTCATGTAGTCCCATGAGTTCCTTTTTGCTTTTGTTTCCCTTGCTGGAGGAGGTGCGTTTAAGAAGTTGCTCATGCTTGTATTCAGGAGATTTTGTCTATGTTGTCTTCTAAGAGTTTTATGGTTCCATGACTTACATTCAGGTCCTTGATCCATTTTGAATTTACTTTTTTGTATGGCGTTAAGCCATAGTCCAGTTTCATTCTCTTGGTTTGCCAACACCAGCATTTTCCCATTGTATGTCCATGGCTCCTTTATCATATATTAATTGACCATATATGGTTGGGTTTGTATCAGGGCTCTTTAGTCTGTTCCTTTGATCTATGGGTCTGTTCTTTTGCCAGTACCAAATGGTCTTGAGTAAATAAATCCTCCCAGCTTTATTCTTCCTTCTCAGGATTGCTTTGGCTATTCAGGGTCTTTCTTGGTTCCATATGAATTTTAGAATGATTTTCTCTAGTTTGTTGAAGAATGCTGTTGGTATTTTGATAGGAATTGCATTGAATCTGTAGATTGCTTTAGGCAGGATAGCCATTTTGACAATATTAATTCTTCCTATCCATTAGCACAGGATGTGTTTCCATGTATCGGTATCTTCTTTAATTTCTCTCATGAGTGTCTTGTAGTTTTCGGCGTATAGGTCTTTCACTTCCTTGGTTAGGTTTATTCCTAGGTATTTTATTCTTTTTCATGCAACTGTGAATGGAATTGTTTTCCTGATTTCTCTTTCTGTGAGTTCTTCATTAGTGTATTGGAATGTAACAGATTTCTGTGAATTAATTTTGTGTCCTGTAACTTTGCTGAATTTCTATATTAGTTGTAGTAATATATTACTTGATTGGAGAACTTTTCAACCATTACCTCCTCAAAGACACTTTCTATCCCTTTTTCTCTCCTCTTCTTCTCCTGGTAAGCCTATAATGTGAATATTGTTGTTTGAATTGGTCACACAGTTCTCTCAATATTCTTTCATTCTTAGAGATGCTTTTTTCTCTCTGTGCCTCCACTTCTTTGTTTCCTCTTCTCTGGTTTCTATTTCATTTATTGTCTCCCCCACCGTATCTAATCTGCTTTTAATACCCTCCATTGTGCTCTTCAATGATTGGATCCCCGCCTGGAATTCATTCCTGAGTTCTTGAATATCTTTCCGTACCTCCATGAGCATGTTAATGATTTTTATTTTGGACTTCCTTTCAGGAAGGTTCATGAGGTCAATGTCATTTAAATCTTTCTCAGGAGTTGTATTAATAATTTGACATTGATCCAGGTTCCTTTGGCGTTTCATATTTGTATATGGCGTCCTCTAGTGCCCAGACACTCTACTCGCTGGAGCTGCTCAGCCCTTGAAGCAATGTCGGGCATTGCAGGGGAGTGGTATTGATGCCTGGCAGGAGGGAAGAGCTGTTTCCTGCTTTCTGGCTGCTATGCCTGACTCCACTGCCTGAACCAGTAGGCCTAGCACACAGGTATAAGCCTCTATGCTTTCGGTTTGTAGTTTCTGTAGACAGATCTTCCCTCTGGCTCGCCTAATGCTAGGGTAGGTTTTGGCGGTTTGCGAGCCAGGTGGGGCTAGCCGGGAGAAAGGCGCAGTAGGCTACTATCCCAGAGGGGGTCCTTGGAGCTGTGTAGCCAGCCAGGGAGCTGGAGCACCTGAAGATTGTGAAATCTCCCAACCTGCTGGGCAGAGTGTACCTGGACAATTTTGTCTACCTGTTCTTTCTCCTGAGCAGTAAGGTCTGTGCAATCCTTGCCCCTTTAGCAGCCCTCTAGCTAAGGGATTCCTTGTTAGGAAGTCTCTCAGACTGCCAGTCTTTCTTTTGTCCCCTTGTAGCCAGATATGTATCCCTGCTTTCCAGAAGTGACTGGAATATTCGTCTTTCCAGGAATTCTGCCTGTCTTATCTTTCCAACCCCCTACTCATGATAGTACCATGTAAGCACTATGAAATATAGGTTTTTGTTCCCAGAGCAGATCTCCAGCATTCGGTATTCAGCAGTCCCAGGCTTCCACTCCCTCCCTGCCCTGTTTCTGTTCCTTTCTCCAGTGAGATGGGGTGGGGGAAGGGCTTGGGTCCTGGCTGGCCATAGCTTTGCTACCTTTCCTTGTTCCATGAGGTCTGCTGCTCTCTCCAGGTGTATGCAGTCTGGTGCAGTCCTCTTTCCTGTTGCTGTTTCAGGAGTAGTTGTACTAATTATATTTTCATATTATATGCGGTTTAGGAGGAAGCCTCTGTCTTACCTCTCAGGTCACCATCTTTAATCCAATCTGATGTTGATGGATTTTCGAATGTTGTACCATCATTGCATCCCTGCGATGAATCCCACTTCATCATGGTGTATGATCCTCTTGATGTGTTTTGAATTCAGTTTACTAATATTTTGTTGAGCATTTTTCCCTCTGTTCATCAGGGATATTGGTCTGTAATTTTCTTTTTGGTGGGGTCTTTGCCTGGTTTTGGTATTAGAGTGATGCTGGCTTCATAGAAAGTGTTTGCAAGTATTCCCTCCTTTTCTATATTTTGGAAAATTTTAAGGAGAATGGGTATTATGTCTTCTCTAAATTTCTGATAAAATTGAGTGGTGAATCCATCTGGTCCGGGGGTTTTGTTCTTCAGTAATTTTTGATTACCGATTCAATTTTGTTGCCGGTAATTGGTCTGTTTAAATTTTCTGTTTCTTCCTTTGTCAGTTTTGGAAGGTTGTGTTTTTCTCGAAAGTTGTCCATTTCTTCTAGGTTATCCAGCTTACTAGCATTTAGGTGTTCACAGTATTCTGTAGTAATTCTTTGTATTTCTGTGGTGTCTGTTGTGATTTTTCCTTTCTCATTTCTGATTTTGTTTATGTGTGTAGATTCTCTTTTTCTCTTAATAAGTGAGGCTAGGGGTTTATCTATTTTGTTTATTTTCTCAAAGAAGGAGCTCTTGCTTTCATTGTTTTTTTTTTCTTTTGTTTTATTCTTCTCAATTTCATTTACTTATTCTCTGATCTTTATTATGTCCCTACTTTTGCTGACTTTGGGCCTCATTTGTTCTTCTTTTTCCAGTTTCAGTAATTGTGACTTTATTCATTTGTGATTGTTATTCCTTCTTTAAACAGGGCTGGATTGCTATATACTTTCCTTTTAGAACTGCCTTCACTACGTCCCACAGAAGGTTAATTAATCCCTAACTTAACTTGTTTTCATTTGTCTCCATATATTGCTTGATCTCTGTTTTAATTTGGTCATTGATCCGTTGATGGTTTTGGAGCACGTTGTTAAGCCTTCGTGTGTTTGTGAGCCTTTTTGTTTTCTTTGTACAATTTATTTCTAGTTTAATACCTTTGTGATCTTAGAAGTTGGTTGTAGAATTTCAATCTTTTTGAATTTACTGAGGCTCTGTTTGTGGCTTAGTATGTAGTCTATTCTGGAAAATGTTCCATGTGCACTTGAGAAGACTCTGTATCCTGCTGCTTTTGGGTAGAGAGTTGTGTAGATGTCTGTTAGGTCCATCTGTTCTAATGTGTTGTTCAGTACCTCTGTGTCCTTTCTTATTTTCTGTCTGGTTGATCTGTCCTTTGGAGTGAGTGGTGTGTTGAAGTCTCCTAAAATGAATGCATTGCTTTGTATTTCCTCCTTTAATTCTGTTAGTATTTTTTTCACATATGTTGGTGCTCCTGTTTTGTGTGCATAGATATTTATAATGGTTATATCCTTTTGTTGGATTGACCCCTTTATCATTATGGAATGTCCTTCTTTATTGTTATTTTCTTTGTTTTGATATCTATTTTGTCTGATACAAGTACTGCAACACCTGCTTTTTTTTCTTGTTGTTTGCATGAAATATCTTTTTCCATTCCTTCACTTTTAGTCTGTGTATATATTTGGGTTTGAGGTGAGTTTCTTGTAGGCAGCCTATAGATGGGTCTTGCTTTTTTATCCATTCTGTTACTCTGTGTCTTTTGATTGGTGCACCCAGTCCATTTACATTTAGGGTGATTATCGATAGATATGTACTTACTGCCATTGCAGGCTTTGGATTCATGTTTACCGAAGGTTCAAGGGTAGCTTCTTTACTATCTAACCATATCACTTAACTCTCTTATTATGGTATTATAAACACAGTCTGATGATTCTTTATTTCTCTCCCTTCTTCTTCCTCCTTTTATATGTTAGGTGTTTTATTCTCTGTTCTCTTCTCTTTCCCTTGACTGCTTTTGTGGATAGCTGATTTTATTTTATTTTTTCCCTTTATTTAGTATTTGGTTTGTCTGCTTTCTTTCCTGTTATTTTATTTTCTCTGGTGACATCTATTCAGCCTTAGGAGTGCTTCCATCTAGAGCAGTCGAGGTGGTTTGTGGGATGCAAATTCCCTCAACTTGTGCTTATCTGGAAATTATTTAATTGCTCCTTCAAATTTAAATGATAATCTCACTGGATACAGTATTCTTGGTTCAAGGCCCTTCTGTTTCATTGCATTAAATATATCATGCCATTCTCTTGTGGCAGGTAAGGTTTTTGTTGAGAAGTCTGATGATAGCCTGGTGGTTTTTCCTTAGTAGGTGATCTTTTTTCTCTCTCTGGCTGCCTTTAATACCCTGTCGTTGTCTTTGATCCTCGCCATTTTAATTATTATATGTCTTAGTGTTGTCCTCCTTGGGTCCCTTGTGTTGGGAGATCTTTGGGCTTCCATGGTCTGAGAGACTATTTCCTTCCCCATCTTGGGGAAGTTTTCAGCAATTATTTCTTCAAAGATACTTTCTATCCCCTTTTGTCTCTCTTCTTCTCGTACCCCTATAATGTGAATATTGTTCCATTCTGGATTGGTCACACAGTTCTGTTAATATTCTTTCATTCCTAGACATCCTTTTATCTCTCTCTGCCTCAGCTTCTCTGTATTCCTGTTCTCTGGTTTCTATTCCATTAACAGTCTCTTGCTCCTGATCCAGTCTGCTCTTAAGTTCTTATTGATTGATTCATTTTTTTTTTATCTCCTTCTGGACATCATCCCTTAGCTCTCGCATATTTCTCTGCAGCTCCATCAGCATAGTTATGACATTTATTTTGAATTCTTTTTCAGGAAGATTGGTTTTCTCTATCTCGCCAGGCCCCCTCTCTGGCCTTCCTTGAGTGATTTTGGACTGGATCAGATTCTTCTACCTTTTTCATGGTGATCGAAGTGATCGCTGGCAAGTGGCATGTGTGTCAGCTGGGAGAAAAAATCCCTTCCTGCTTGCTGGTCACCTTGCCCTTCTCTGCTGCCTCTGCTGGTTATCCACACACAGGGAGCAGTGCCTGTGTTAATCCCCTCAGCTGTTGCGGGCGGGGAGTCCCTTTTCATAGCCTAGGGCACTTTGGAGGGTCACAGATGCACTGGGTGTGTTGTCCTGCCAGACCGGCGCCTCTTCATGCTTTCTGGACCTTGTGCCAGCTTCCTCTGCCTGTGCCGGGTAGCTGTGTGTAGGCAGCAGCTTCTGGGTCTGGCCTGGTTAGCTGCATGCTGGGAAAAGACTGTGCTACTCCCATGATGCTTCACAGCAGTAGTGGGTCAGCCAGTTTGCTTGCAGCGCCTGTGGGGGGAAGGAATGGCAGGTTCGTTATCGCTGTGAGGGGCTTCGGGGCTGCATTGCCACCAAGGGGTTTAGGGTGCCTGAAGTTCCTTAAGATTCCACCCTGGTAGGCTGAGTGTGCCGGGACAATTTTTCCACCTGTTGGGCCCTTGCCCCTTTAAGACTTTTAGAGCGCCTGCTTTCTTTTGTCCCAGGACAGCCAGCTGTGGGTACCTGCTTGCAGTCTCCATCTCAGATTTTACTTTTCTGTTTCTTTAATATCTAGTACACCATGCAATGTGTGTCTGTGCTTCTGGTGCAGATGACTAGGTTTGGTTATTTAGCATTCCTGTGCTTCCACTCCCTCCCCACTCTGATCCTTTTCCTCCCATTGGTGAGCTGGGGCGGGGGGAGTGCTTGGGTCCTGCCAGGTCATAGCTATGTATGTTACCCTTTTCATGAGATGCTGAGCTCTCACAGATGTGGATGTAGCCTGGCTGTTTTACATCTGGTCTCTCTTTTAGGAATAGTTGTTTTTGCTGTATTTTCAAACTATATGTGGTTTTTGGAGGAGTTTTCTGCCACCCTACTCACATTGCCATCTTGAGCATCCCCCTCTCTGGGAAATATTTTTTGCCTATTTTTCTCTTGACCTTTTAGAATTTTGGCTTTTATGTTTAGACTTATATCTGTTTTAAGTTTTCTTTTTTAATAGTGAGTGGGGATCAGGGCTCATTTTTTCCCCATGGATAGTCAATTATTCCAGCACCATTTTTTAACAAGGATTTCCTTTCCCCACTGGATTGCCACATTTATCAAAAGCGAACCATTGTATGGGTGTATATAATTCTGGTTTTTATTGTGTCTTATTGATCTGGTGAACCATCCTTATGCTACTGGTTCTCAAAAGCTTACTACAACAGCATTAACAATTTGTTAAACATGCAAATTCTTTGTCCCCACCTCAGAAATATTAATTTAGAAACTCTGGGTATGGGGTCTAGCAATCTGGTAAGACCCACCAGTGATTTATTATACATGCCAAAGTTTGTGAACCCCTGCCTATGCCAATATTACATTGTCTTGCTCACTGTAATCCTTTGTTTCTTTTGTATCATTAATCTACAATTACATGTGCAACATTATAGTTATTAAACTCCCCACTTCATCAGCTCCCCCCCACCAACACCATTACAGTCACTGTCCAGTGAGATGCTATAGAATCACTACTTGTCTCCTCTGAGTTCTACAGCCCTCCCCATGCCCCCCCCAACATTATGTCTGCTAATCGTAATGCCCCGTTGCCCTTGTCCCTCCCTTCCCACCCATCTTCCCCAATCCCTTTCCCTTTGGTAACTATTAGTCCATTCTTGGGTTCTGTGAGTCTGCTGCAGTTTGTTCTTTCAGTTTTTTTTTCTTTGCTCTGATGCTCCTCTTATGAGTGAAATCATTTGACACCTGTTTTTTTTCTGCTTCACTTATTTCACTGAGCATAATACCCTCTAGCTCCATCCATGTTGTTGCAAATGGTAGGATTTGTTTTCTTCTTATGGCTGAATAATATTACACTGTGTATATGTACCACCTCTTCTTTATCCATTAATCTACTGGTGGACACTTAGGTTGCTTCCATGTCTTGGCTATTGTAAATAGTGCTCCGATAAACATAGGGGTGCATCTGTCTTTTTGAAACTGGGCTGCTGCATTCTTAGGCTAAATTCCTGGGAGTGGGATTCTTGGGTCAAATGGTATTTTTATTTTGAGTCTTTTGAGGAACCTCCATACTGCTTTCCACAATGTTTGAACTAATATGCATTCCCACCAGCAGTGTAGGAGGGTTCTCTTTTCTCCACATCCTCGCCAACATTTGTTGTTGGTGGTGTTTTGGATGTTGGCCATCCTCACTGGTGTGAGGTGATATCTCATTGTGGTTTCAATTTGCATTTCTCTGATGATTAGCGATGTGGAGCATCTTTTCATGTGCCTGTTGGCCATCTGAATTTCTTCTTTAGAGAAGTGTCTATTCATATACTCTGCCCATTTCTTAACTCGATTATTTGCTTTTTGTTTGTTGAGGTGCGTGAGTTTTTATATATTTTGGATGTCAACCCCTTATTGGATATGTCATTTATGAATATATTCTCGCATACTGTAGGATGTATTTTTGTTCTACTGATGGTGTCCTTTGCTGTACAGAAGCTTTTCAGCTTGATATGGTCCCACTTGTTAATTTTTGCTTTTGTTTCCCTTGCCCGGGGAGATATGTTCATGAAGAAGTCGCTCATGTTTATGTCCAAGAGATTTTTGCCTAAGTTTTTTTCTAAGAGTTTTATGGTTTCATGACTTACATTCAGGTCTTTGATCCATTTTGAGTTTACTTTTGTGTATGGGGTTAGACAGTAGTCCAGCTTCATTCTCTTACATGTAGCTGTCCAGTTTTGCCAACACCAGCTCCTGAAGTGTCATCTCCCCATTGTACATCCAAGGCTCCTTTATCATATATTAATTGACCGTATATGTTTGGGTTAATGTTTGGATTTTCTATTCTGTTTCACTGGTCTGTGGGTCTGTTCTTGTGCCAATACCAAATTGTCTTGATTACTGAAGCTTTGTAGTAGAGCTTGAAGTCTGGGAGCGTAATTCCCCCTGTTTTATTCTTCCTCCTCAGGATTGCTTTGGCTATTTGGGGTCTTTTATGGTTCCATATGAATTTTAGAACTATTTGTTCCAGTTCATTGAAGAATGCTGTTGGTATTTTGATAGGGATTGCATTGAATCTGTAGATTGCTTTAGGTAGTATAGCCATTTTGATAATATTTATTCTACCTAGCCAAGAGCATGGGATGCATTTCAATTTTTTAGTGTCCTCTTTAATTTCTCTTATGAGTGTCTTGTAGTTTTCAGGGTATAGATCTTTCAGTTCCTTCGTTAGGTTTATTCCTAGGTATTTTATTCTTTTTGATGCAATTGTGAATGGAATTGTTTTTCTGATTTCTCTTTCTGTTAGCTCATCATTAGTGTATAGTAAAGCAACCGATTTCTGTGTGTTAATTTCATATCCTGCAACGTTGCTGAATTCAGATATTAGTTGTAGTAGGTTTGGAGTGGAGTCTTTAGGGTTTTTTTATGTACAGTATCATGTCATCTGCCAATAGTGACAATTTGACTTCTTCTTTACCAATCTGGATGCCTTGTATGTCTTTGTTTTGTCTAATTGCTGTGGCTAGGACCTCCAGTACTATGTTGAATAACAGTGGAGAGAGTGGGCATCCCTGTCTTGTTCCCAATCTTAGATGAAACGCTTTCAGCTTCTCACTGTTAAGTATGATGTTGGCTGTGGGTTTGTCATATATGGCCTTTATGATGTTGAGGTACTTGCCAACTATACCCATTTTGTTGAGAGTTTTTATCATGAATGGATGTTCAATTTTGTCAAATGCTTTTTCAGCATCTATGGAGATGATCATGTGGTTTTTGTTCTTCTTTTTGTTGATGTGGTGGATGATGTTGATGGATTTTCAAGTATTGTACCATCCTTGTATCCCTGAGATGAATCACACTTGATCATGATGTATGATCTTCTTGATGTATTTTTGAATTCTGTTTGCTAATATTTTGTTAAGTATTTTTGCGTCTATGTTCATCAGGGATATGGGCCTGTAATTTTCTTTTTTGGTGAGGTCTTTTCCAGGTTTTGGTATTAGAGTGATGCTGGCTTCATAGAATGAGTTTGGAAGTATTCCCTTCTCTTCTATTTTTTGGAAAACTTTAAAGAGAATAGGCATTATTTCTTCTCTATATGTCTGGTAAAATTCAGAGGTGAATCCGTCTGGCCCAGGGGTTTTGTTCTTGGGTAGTTTTTTGATTACCGATTCAGTTTCATTGCTGGTGATTGGTCTGTTCAGGTTTTCTGTTTCTTGTTCGGTCAGTCTTGGAAGGTTGTATTTTTCTAAGAAGTTGTCCATTTCTTCTAGGTTTTCCAGCTTGTTAGCATATAGATTTTCATAGTATTCTCTTATAATTCTTTGTATTTCTGTGTGGTCCGTCGTGATTTTTCCTTTCTCATTTCTGATTCTGTTTATGTGTGTAGATTCTCTTTTTCTTTTAATAAGTCTGTCTAGGGGTTTATCTATTTTGTTTACTTTTTTCAAAGAACAAGCTCTTGGTTTCATTAATTTTTTCTATTGTTTTATTCTTCTCAATTTTATTTATTTGTTCTCTAATCTTTATTATGCCTCTCCTTCTGGTGACTTTGGGCCTCATTTGTTCTTCTTTTTCCAATTATAATAATTGTGTCTTTAGACTATTAATTTGGGATTGTTCTTCCTTCTTTAAATAGGCCTGGATTGCAGTATACTTTCCTCTTAGAACTGCCTTTGCTGCGTCCCACAAAAGTTGCGGCTTTGTTATTGTTATTAGTTTCCATATATTGTTTGATCTCTGTTTTAATTTGGTCATTTATCCATTGATTATGTAGGAGCATGTTGTTAAGCAGTCTGATGATTCTTTATTTCTCTCCCTTCTTATTCTTCCTCCTCCATTCTTTATATACTAGGTGTTTTATTCTTTTCCTTTAGTTAGTATTTGGATGATCTGCTCTCTTTGCTATGAATTTATTTTCTCTCGTGACATCTTTTTAGCCTTAGGAGTGCTTCCAACTAGAGCAGTCCTTTTAAGATATCCTGTGGAGGTGGTTTATGGGAGGCAAATTCCCTCAGCTTTCGCTTGTCTGGGAATTGTTTAATCCCTCCCTCAAATTTAAATGATAATCGTGCTGTATACAATATTCTTGGTTCGAGGCTCTTCTGTTTCATTACGTTAAATATATCATGCCATTCTCTTTTGGCCTGTAAGGTTTCTGTTGAGAAGTCTGATGATAGTCTGATGGGTTTTCCTTTGTAGGTGATCTTTTTCCTCTCTCTACGTGGCTTTAGTACTCTGTCTGTATCTTTGATCTTTGCCATTTTAATTATTATGTGTCTTGGTGTTGTCTTCCTTGGGTCCCTTGTGTTGGGAGATCTGTGGGCTTCCATGGTCTAAGAAACTATTTCCTTCCCCAGCTTGGGGAAGTTTTCAGCAATTATTTCTTCAAAGACACTTTCTATCCCTTTCTTCCTCTCTTCTTCTTCTGGTACTCCTACAATGCGATTATTGTTCCATTTGGATTGGTCACACAGTTCTCTTAATATTCTTTCATTCCTAGAGATCCTTTTATCTCTCTCTGCCTCAGCTTCTCTGTATTCCTGCTCTCTTATTTCTATTCCATTAACAGTCTCTTGCACCTCATCCGGTCTGCTCCTAAGCCTGTCGATCGCTTGTGTCTTTTTCGCATTGTCTTTCCTCACTTCGTCCCTTAGCTCTTGCATATTTCTGTGTAGATCCATCAGCATGGCTATGACTTATTCTGAATTCTTTTTCAGGAAGATTGCGTAAGTCTATCCCATCAGGCCCCCTCTCTGGGGTTGTGTGGCTGATTTTTGTCTGTACCATATTCCTCTGTCTTTTCATGGCGATAGAAGTGGTCATTGTTAGGCGCCATTTGTGTCAGCTGGGAGAACAAAGTCCCTTCCTGCTTGTTTTTCTCCTTGCCCTTCCCTGGGGCCTGAGCTGGTTTCCCGCACAGCGGGAGGCCGTCTCTGGGATAATCCCTTGAGCTGCCTGTGTGTGGGCTGCCTCAGCTTAGCCTATACCACTGCGGGGGTTGGCAGTCTCGCTGAGTGCGTTCTGGTCCCCTTGGTGCCATCCAGACCTGGTTCTGGGACTCTTCCCGCTTAGCTGTGTGCCAGCCGGGAATAGATTCTGTGAGGTTGCTGTGGGCAGGGCCGCTCCTCTGCTGTACCACAGCAGTGGCGGCTCCACCGGACCCTTTGCGGTGCTGGCCAGGGTGGAGCGAATGGCAGGCTGCTGATCTCTGTGGGAAGCCTTGGTGCAGCTGCTTTGCCTGGCTGCCAGCCAGGGGGTCTGAAATTCCCCAAGACTCCCAGCGTGCTGGGCTTAGTGCACTGGGCTGATTTTATTTCGCTGTTGGGCCCTTGTATCTTTAAGGCTTTTAAAAAAGCACCCGCTTTTCTTTTGTCCCAGGGAGCCGGCTGAGGGGACCCGCTTGCAGTCCCCGTCTTGGATCCTGCCCTCCTGTTTCTCTAATCTCCAATACACCATGCGATGTGTGTCTGTGCTCCCGGTGCAGATCAGCAGGGCTGGGTATTTAGCCGGCCTGTGCTTCCACTCCCTCCCCACTCTGATTCTTTTCCTCCCGCCGGTCCGCTGGGGTGGGGGAGTGCTCCAGTCCCGACAGGTCGTGGCTTTGTATCTTACCCGCTTTGTGGGGCAGTGAGTTCTCACAGGTGTAGCTGTAGCCTGGCTGATGTACTGTATCTTCTGGTCTCTCTTTTAGGAATAGTTGTATTTGTTGTATTTTCACAAATATATATGGTTTTGGGAGGAGATTTCTGCCGCCCTGCTCATGCCGCCATCTTCCCAGAAGTCCTCACTGTATTTCTTATTGTAAGTCTTAAAAACAAGTAATGAGTCCTCCAGCTTTGTTCCTATCTTGATTGCTTTGGATATTCATATGTACCTATAAATTTTAAAGTCAGCTTGTCAATTTAAGTTTAAAAATCCTGCTTTTAGTGTTATTGTGATTGTGTTAGATAAATTCAGGGGTAGTTGAAAATTTAACTATATATTCAATCATCTACCCCACAGATTTTCTTTCTCACTGTTTATGTAGATCTTTCATTCAGTTATGTATCTTAGTTGTCTGTTTCAGGTCTTACATAACTTTATTTATTCCTAGGTACTTTATATATTTTCAAGTTATTATAAATGGAATTGCTGTGTCAACTTTATTTTACAAGTTGTTTGCTGCTAGTCTATAAAAGCACAGTTGATTTTTGTATCTTAACTTTTCTCTTGTGGCCTTTCTTGAATTAAGTCCTTAGTTTTTTTGGTTGTTTTGTAGGTCGCTTAGGGATAACATGTAACAAGTAACATGATGTGTTATAGTGGATTTTAATTCTTCCTTTCTGGTATTTTTTTCTTAATTTCACTTCCCGAGTAAAGTGGTTTAGGTTTCCATTTCAATCCTGAATAGAGATACTAAAAGCTATAGTCCTTACTTTATTCTTGATTAGTAATTCAATATTAAGTAATTAAATATTGATGTTTACTGTAGATTTTTAAATCTTATGTTTATTTATTCCTTTTATAGTGCTCTTCTTCATGCAAATCTGAGTTTCTATCCTATATCGTTTTCCTTTTCTCAGATGAATTTAGCATGTCTTGTTAAACATTGGTAAATGTTTAAATGAAACTCTACCTTTGGTAAATTCACTCAGTTACTGTTTTTCTGAGGAATTCTTAATTGCTTCATGTTTAATGGACAGTTTTGCTCCTATAGTATTTTAGGTTGATGGGTTTTTTTCCTTTCAACACTTTAAATATCTCATTCCACTCTCTTTTTGCATAGTTTCTGAGAGAAGTCTGATGTAATTCTAGTCTTTACTTCTCTATAGGTAAGTTGTTGTATTTTGTTCTGGTTTCTTTGGAGATTCAAGTTTGATTTTCTGCAAATTGAATATAATTGCATACATGTAGATATTTTGTACATTTATTATTATCTGTTTATTGTTCAGTGAGCTTCCTGCATATGTGGTTTGTATCTGTCATTAATTTTAAAATGTTCTAAGTGGTTATTCAAAATTTTTTTTACTCCTACCTTTCTGGCATTCTCAATACATGTATATTATATCTTTTGAAATTGTCTCATAGTTTGTGTTTATTTTGCTTTATTTTTATCATTTTTTCTCTTGCCATTTCAATTTAAGAAGTTTTTGTTGAGGTTCAGGCTTACTGATTTTCTCCTTGACTGTGAGGTCTTCAGGTGACCATGAAAGGCATTCTATATACAGTGTTTTTGACATCTGGTATTTATGTTTAATTCTTTAGGGTTTCCATCTTTTTGTTTATACTACCCATCTGTTCTCGCCACTTTTATGACAAGTTGTCTGCTTTTTTACATTAAAACCAGGAGCATCTTAATCATATGTTAACTTTAATCATATTCATTAAATTTACAGTTTGGTAATTCTAAAATTTTTGCCATATCTGAATCTAGTTCTGATGCTGTGCTCTTTGGGTTATATTTTTTTCTTGCCTAGTAACATGCTTTGTAATTTTTTTTGTTGAGAGCTGGACATGACTATCTGGTAATAGACAATGAGGCAATAGGCCTTTAGTGTGAAATCTTCATTTATCTGCCTAGGATTCATGCAGTGTTAAATGTTTGCTATGGCTATAGGTGTCATAGTCTTCAGTTTCTTCTAGTATCCTTGTTTTTTTATCTCCCCTGTTGTGTTTGGGTTTCCCTAGAAACTATTTCTCTAGTGGAGTTTGTATATTGTAGCTTTCTCAGATGTAATTCACTGTTATTTTATGGTAGCCCTGTTGTGGAAGTAAGGAACCAAGGAAGGGAGATATTTCTATAATTTTATGATTAGGGCTTTTTTCACTCGTGGGCTAGAATCCTTGGCCAGTGACCTAAAGAAGAATATCCTAGCCTGTTTTTTCCCTTTTATATGAGAAAGGAAGGTTAGAGGGAGTTGAGTAATTTCCCTTCCTCAGTTCAGTAAGTTTGTATTACAGTAGTTTCCATTGAGGGCTGACTTTACTTGAAGAGGACCAAATGAAAATCTGAACACTCTGGGCTTATTTCAAAATACTTTCTTTTCTTCTTCCCCTGCCAACTTTTTTCTGTTCACAGTGAGAACCTGGTTGGGTTCTTAGAGATTCAATCACAAAGTTGTGGGGTTTCCTCTAATACTGGACTCTGCTAAAATTTTTAACACTCAGACTAGTTCACATTTGGCCTCCAGCAATTTGCCAGTCATATTTCAAGTGTTCTTCCTGGTGGTATGGCTCCAGCAGCTGGCTTCCACCTTGGCTTCTTTTCTGGGATGCTACAATTCTCTGTATTACCTGTTGCTCATGCTTACAGGGCAAACCATTGTAACCACAATTCTCTAAGGTGTTTTTTTTTTCTTTCAGTTGGCTTAGCTTCCTCTTGTGATGATAGTAATGATGGCTTCCACTCTCTTCACATGTTGGAACATAAATCTGAAAGCTTGTGGTAGGTTTCTCGTATATGACTTTTTTGGAGGAATATAGTTGATACATACAGTATTATTGTTTTCACGTACAACATGGTGATTCAATAATTATATACATTACTAAATGATCACCATGGTAAGTATAGTTACCCCCCTGCTACCATACCAAGATATTACAATATATTATTTGTTATATTCTCTATGCTGTACTTCATTCCTATGACTGTTTTATCAAATTGAGGCAGTTTTACATTACTTGTAAGTTTTTCAGATGCTTCTCAATCTACTGAAATGGATCATGTAAAAGATTTTTCATTTAATTAAATTCACTTTTAGTTATGTACAGTTCTGTGAGGTTTGAAAATACAAAGGTTTTTACAACCACAATCAAGGTACAGAACAATTCTGTCACCTTAAGAAATTCCCTCATGCTGCCTCTGTGTAATCAAACGCCAATCTTAATATTCACCCGTGGCAACCACTGATGTGTTCTCTGTCTCTATGGTTTTTCTTTTCCAGAATGTCAAATAAATAGAATCAAACAAAATGTAGCCTTTTGAGTCTGGTTTCTTTCAGTTGAGATTCAGTCATGTTGTGTGTATGAAAAAATCTTATTCCTTTTTATTATTTAGTAGTAGTCTATTGTATGGAATAACCAACATTTATTCATTCACCCAATTAAGAATATTTGGATCAGTTCCAGTTTCTGGTGATTATGAATGAAGCTTTTGTAAGTTTGTTGATAGGTTTGTATGTGAACATTAATTTTCATTTCTCTACAGGTAAGTCCCTTTGTTTGAGAATTCTGGTCATAGATTTGTTTAGGTTTTTAAGTATCTGCCTATTTTCAAAGGTCTGTGTGGTTTTGCATTCCCACCAGCAGTGTGTGAGATTTCTAGTTGGTCTTATCTTTCCTAGTACTTGTTCTTATCAGTGTTAACTGCCTTTCTGTAATGATGCTGACAACTTTTCATGTGCTTATTTACCATCTGTATCTCTTCCTTGATCAAGTGATCCATGTGGTTTTTATCTTTTAGTATGGTTTGATTACTAATATGTTTGATTTTTGAATCTTACACTGTCCATTTGTTCCTGGAACAAATCCATTTGGCAGTTACCCATTTTATTGCTATAGTCAATATGCTAACAGTTTTGTGTGTATATTTTTATAGAAGTGTTATATAACTTTCATGTACTATCTTTATCAGATTTTTGTATCAGAATTATGCCGGCCTCACAGTGTCAATTGGGAGATATTCCCACCTCCTTTCTGTGAAAGAGTTTATGTAACATTAGTGTTATCTTTCCTTAACATTTGATAAAATTCAGTAGTTAGGTACTCTTGGTCTCATGTTCTCTGTGGGAAGGTTTTCAATTATGAGTACAGTTAATAGACACAAGATTATTCAGATTTTCTTCCTAGAGCCAACTTGTGAAATTTGTTGGAATTGTGTATTTCACCTAAATTTAAATTTTTTTTTTGATAATAAGGATTGGATTGACAACCATAGATTAAAGGCATGTTTAATTTCTTAATTTCTTCATTTTCCTTTAAATGTCTTAAGTGATCCCTTACCTCTCATTTCTTGTATTGGTAATTTGATATTTGTATAACCACTCGACCTTTGTTCTACATCATGTTTGCATCTTTTACCATTCTTCTATTTTCATATGTGAATATATTTATAAAAATGAGTTTCTAATAGACAGCATATAATAGGGTCTTTTTTATTTTTGTTTGGCAGATTTTAACACTGTAGATCTTTTAATTGGAGTATTTAATAGTACACTACATCCAATGTTATATATAGTTTGGTTCAAATTTATATCTTGTTACTGTTCCTCATTTTCTCTTTCCCTACTTGTTTTGTTCAGTATTTTTCAGAATCCATTTTATCTCTGCTATTCTTTTACTGAATATAGGCCTTTGCTTAACATTTGTCCTAGTCCTTACAATATGCACCTGTAACTTATCACAGTGTATTTTCTAATAGTATTACACAGTATATTTAAGACCATTATAATAGTCTACTTTCATTCTTTTACATGCCTTTAATCTATGGTTGTCAATCCAAAGAGCAAGCAACAAAACTAGATTTGGATATGGCATTTGAGAATTATCAAGCTGTAAATGTAATGATCATGATTAAAATTAACATGATTAACGTGTTTAACCAGTTCCTACTATTAATTTACTTAACTAACTTCATGAGTATATTCCTTAATATGTATCTTTACTGGTATATTCCTATCTTCAAACTATCTTCAAATTCCAATCATTTTTAGGTATTGTTTTCAATTTTGTCCAGTCATCACACTATAAACCTTCGATATGCTGTGCATAGAAGGGAATTAACCACTGTGGATGGAGACATCTATATTTTTTAGGGGAATTATAACTACCGAATCATCAGGCATAAGTATTCACCTTTTCTTATTTTGTATTTATATACGCTTACTCTTGTATTTTATGTGGGAGCAGTGTGTGAGAGCTGGCCAGTGATGTCGCACAGAGCCAACTATGCACATCTCTCCCTAAATCTGTGTTCACTGAATTATAATGACAGCTTGAAATTGACCATGGTGGGAGTGTTTATACTATAGTGGCAATCACTATGAAACAGTAGTTTCTGTGTTTGGGTAGAATTGTTTGTTAAACGTTTGCCAGCACTTTACTGCATAAAATCAAGATTTCTGAGATCTTCAGTTTTACAAATTTTATAGCTATACTAGGATTCTTTTCAGCCATCTCTCATGGGGAAGATTCTGAAATTTCTATTAATTCTACTATAGAACATTCCTTTATTATGGTCCTGTAAATAAAATGGTTTTGTTTTCTTATTTATTTTAGATTTGGGTCAAGTTCTGAAATAATCAGCAATGGAAAAATGTTCATATCTAGAAAATGTTCATCTTTTATTCTACATCAGAGAATTCATACTAGAGAGACATTGTATGAATGTAAGGAATGTCTAAAGGTCATCTTACACAGCTTACTGTACATCAGAAAATTCATAGTAGTGAAAAACTGATCAACCTGAAGCACTTGAGAAAACCTTTAGACATTTTACAGATCTCAGAGTATATATGAGAATTCCTACTGGTGAGAAGCCCTATGAACGTGAGGAATGTGGGAAGGTCTTTAGCCTTGCCTCAAACCTTGCTCAACATGGAAGAATTCATATTGGTGGGAAATTCTGTGTATGTAAGGAATGTTGGAAGTCTTTTAGTGACACTGGAAGACTTAAAATACATCAGAGAATTCATACGGGTGATAAATCCTATGAATGTCAGCAACATGGGAATATCTTTAACAGGTATGGAGGACTTACTCGACATCATAGTGTTCATACCCATGAAAAAACCTTTGAATGTAACAAGGGTGGGAAGTCCTTTAGGCTCAGTTCAACCCTTAAAGCTCATCATAGTGTTCATGCTGGTGAAGTCACTGTCCATCAGTGTAGTAAGATGCCACAGATCACTACTTGTCTTCTCTGTGCTACACTGTCTTTCCCATGACCCCCCCCCACCATGTGTCCTAATCATAATACCCCTCAATCCCCTTCTCCCTCCCTCCCTGCCTACCCACCCTTCCCCACCCCTCCCCTTTGGTAACCCCTAGTCCCTTGGAGTCTGTGAGTCTGCTTCTGTTTTGTTCCTTCAGTTTTACTTCGTTGTTGTACTTGTGGAAAGGCTTTTTAGACGTGCCTCAGATCTTGCGATCTTGAGAGAATTCATACTGGTGATAAACTCAAATGTAAAGAATGTGAGAAGACATATCTTTGTGCCTCATATCTTGTTAGGCATGGAAAAATGGATACTGGTGAGCAACCCTATGTATGCTTAGAGTGTAGGTAAGTTTTTACTAATAGCCATTAACTTGCTATATATCGTAAGAGTTCATACCAGTGAGAAACCCTGTGAATGTAACAAATCCAAGAGGTCTTTCAGGCTCAGTTAAATCTTGGAGGTACAACAGAGAATTCATCCTAGTTAGAGACTATGATATATTCATATGTACTACACAGTACACTGTATGTTGATGAATTTACATCACTGAGAAACAATTTGAAAACAGTATCAGATATGGCTGTTTCCTTAAGGAATCAATATAGTGTTAACTCCTTCGAATGTAAAAAAAATTTTTTTTTTTTTAGTTATGACCCAAATGTTGCTCAATTCAGAGAACTTACACTATCTATATCATAACAAAACCTCTTTGGACATTCGTGTTTATAGATGATCAGAGTATTCATGCTAGAGGAAAATTGAGAGAATATAGGAAACCCTTCTTTATGCTTTATGTATAAAACCTTTCTAGCAGCAGTTATTAACTTTGAGAAAAATAAGAACACAAAAATTAATATAAGTATCGTGATTGCATTTGTACTTATAACCAGTGTGACAATGGATAAGGTATTTATCCCCTTTAGGCATCACATGTAAATGTTTATAGTAGTACCTACAGTATAATGCTGTTCTTAGAATTAAATGAAGCAGTACATGTAGGAAAAGTATTTAGCATATACTTTGAATCCCAAAAAACATTAGACACTATTTCTAATATATTTTTTTGTGTTATTGTTTAAGTATTCTTATGAGATAAAGACCCTATAGTTTTACTGAATTAAGCAAAACTATGTAGCCTCTACTCCTTTTTGAATCTGAATTCATTCCGAATACAGGAGAGCATCGTCATTCAGATCTCTTAAGGTGCATCATGTACTTAATCTTGGAATGAATATAAATATAAATAGGTGCTACATAAATATAAATAGATTTAATATAGATTTAGAAAATTTGAAAGTTTTGAAAATAGTAATTTATATTTTGTGCCTTCAGAATTGATTAGAAATTAACAAAACGACATCCATTTTATAATTCTCTCAAACTTTTTATTAGGGATTAATTTAAACATATAGAAAATTCCTAAGAACAGTGCAAAAAACATTAATATATTGCCGCATCAGCCACCTCTTTCCTATATATGTTGCTGAATAATTTCAGTGTTGTAAACAGTATGATGTCTCATCTTTAAATATATCAGTGCTTCCCCTAAAAAAGACAATTTCCTACTTAAACTTCTATATAATCTCTAATCATTTTATCTTCCAATATTTAATCCATATTCAAATTTAAAAATATTTTCCCAGGAATGCCTTTTATAACTAAAGTTCAAAATTTTATCCAATCTATGTTTATTATATTATTGTGGCTGTTTGCTTTTAATTTAGAATAGTGGCTAGAAGACCATGGCCCACAGACCAAATACAGCCTAACACACATTTTATAAAGTTTTGTTGCAACACTACAATAGTCATTCGTGTTTTTTACAGCTGCTTTCTTGCTACTATAACAGAGTCAGAGTTATGACAGATACTGTATGGGCAACAAAACCTACAGTATTTACTGTCTTTATATTTCAGAAAGTTTTCCAACTTGCCGTTTCCAACATTTCTACTGCTTTTCATGGCTGGCTTGTTATAGGTTTCATTTCCTTCCTTTTTTTCAATTAAAAAAATTTGGCATAATACTAAATAGCACACAGTTTACTGTTTTCACCATTTTAAGTGGTTCAAATCAGTGCTATTAAGAACACTCATATCATGTATAGGCATCACCACCCTATGTCTCCAGAACCCTTTTTGTCCTGCAAAACGGAAACTGTGCCCTTTGCACAATAAATCACCATTTCCCTTTCTTTCTAGCTCCTGGCAGTGTTACAGAAAACCGGAAAACCTGGGCTGGACTGCTGACGGAAGAACAAAGCAGCATTTGGAGGTCTTGGAGGTGTAGGTTTATTTCATACCAGGGGGCTCAGAGGAGAGTGATCTCTAAAGGTCTGAGCCCTGAGTACAGCAGAGCCATGACTTTTATACATTTACTACAAAGCTAGCTGGGTGTCAGCACCCAGCAATGTTGCAGTGTGAGGTATTAGGTCACTATAGGTGTATTCAGGATGCTAGTTATATTTTAATCCATTTCTGTAAAGGTTACCCTGATACTGTATTACGAGTTAGTGGGCTTCCCTGACTCTGATCAACAAGCTGTTCCATACCACTGGGTCCTGGGGGGGGGGGGGGGGGGGGGGGG
>JAQQAC010019400.1:5982950-6003993 GCA_029783875.1 Phataginus tricuspis
ACATTGTTTTGATCTCAAGCACCCAAGCACCTTGTGATTCCTCTACATTCCTGAAACCTCAACAGAAACCGTTTCCTTGGCTTCCTTAGCTTCCCACCACACCTAGCAGGAGGGGGAGGGATTTGAGAAGTTTTTGAGTATTTTCTCATCAATAGCACCTGGACAAGGTCAGAGGCTCTCCAAATCTCCAAGAAGGTGTAGCCCAAAGTGCACAAGCCCATGCCAAGTTTGGGGGTGGGGAGCCGAGGGCTGGCACGCTCGCGCTGAAACCTGCAAGAAACCTCTAGTTAATGTTTGTGGGTGGATCGGCCACAAATTCTTATTGGCCAACGTGAGGTGAATCCCCTTCCTTGAAAATTCAGGCTAAGAGCTCAGTCTATTCTTGAGGCTACCCTCATTCTTTCCGTCCACCTCTCCACTGCTTGGAAACAGAGTTCAGTCTGTTAACATCCAATTGTGTTCCCATTATCCACGTTCTCCGGAAGCCCACTGCCACACAGAGCCTCCGTCCAACCCCGGGCCTCTCAGATACGCTCCATGGCTGACGTCCATGAGTGTGGTTCCGCAGCTTTGTGTCCGCACAGCCTGAGGCCGCCGCCGTGGACCGCGGGGCGGGTGGGCAGCGCTGCGGGACGCCCTCCAGGCCAGTCCTGAGCCCTTGCAGGGGACTCTCGCGACAGCGGGAACCGGTACTCGGGCTCGGAACCAGGGTAGTAAGCCTCTACGTGCGGCCGGGCTCTTCGGCCTCCAGCCCGAGCTGTGGGCGCCCGAGCTGTGGGCGCCCGCGCTGTGGCTCATCCGCAGGGTTTGCAGACCTCTGACCTGCAGGGTCACGGAATTAAAGGTGAAAACGGGAGTTTTCAGCACATCCGTGTCAAACACCCTTTTTTAATTTCCAGCAGGTGTTTTACCGAGCACCCCATGGGACGGGTTGTCTGACAGGTTCAGGTTTATTGAGTAAATTACTGGTTTGGAGTGTGTTGATAAGTGCGATGGTGCCTCAACCTTTTAAAAATCCTTCTTGCCAGCTGTATTTGGGGCAGTGTCTGTGATAAGCACAGCCAGTTAAGAGTGGTTTTGGGATTTTATTAATAAAACCATTTTTAGATTTGATTATCCCAACAGCCTCTCAGTCTCATAAGATTTTGAGTAATTCCTGTGAAAACCACAGCAAGTTTTTTCTTTTAAAGGAAAATAAGTTCCTGATGTTGGTATCTTTATACTAGTAATAATTCCTCAGTTGCTTTAAGATCTTATTTTTTGGCAGAGATATAAATGAAGTAGTTCTTGTGAAAGAAACAGCTAGTTAAGGAGGTTTTAGGATTTTGTTTTGTTTATAAAATATAATCCTACTTTTTATTCTTTTAATAATGGCCATAGCACTACCTTCCCAACTCCTTTAAGGTGAGTATCATTGTTGGTGGATCCCTTATTTTCATGTTTTTTTTTTCATAGGTTTGGCAGGGAAACCTCATGTGGGCTTCAGGTCCCTAACTTACTCAAGTGTGGAGATTTACAGGTTTTTAAGGCAGCGCCCACACTCTTCACAGGCCTTGTCCTTCATTCTCAGCATTCCTCTGCTCCCGACATTGTACTTAAAATTAACTTTTCTGTGAGAGCTGTGGAAATATCCAGCACTAGTCACTGATGTTTTCCTCCGATACCACCCCACATCTGCATACTGAAACCCATCACTGAGATGGGTGTCCCTTTTCCTGGATTTCCGGAAACCAAAACCCTCTGACCTTCTTCCCTCTTACCTCTCTTTTCTTGGCCAAACTTGAGTTAGTGACCTCAGCTCCTTCAGGTTCAGCGTTGATGCCTTTGGCTCTGTCTAACTCAGGGGTTTTTACCCCACAGTTCCGTGAGCCAAGTTTTAAGAGTCTGTGAGAAAGCCCCATCTAAACTTTCACCTTCCTCTAACTGAAATGGAATGTTTCCTTCCATCCTGAATGTAGCCCCTGGGGGTCCTTGTCAGCCCATGAATCCACAGCAGTTTCATTGTTAAAGCATCTCCAGAACGTGACAGCCTTTCTGGTTGTCACTGCTTCCCAGTAACAGTTCCCAACGACCTGCCACTCAGTATTGTTACTAATTGTTAAAGTGGCTGGTTCAGAACTATTGCTGCATAAGACATCACACCAAATTTAGCGGCTCACACAACCGCTTTATTATGCTCATGGGTCCTGTAGGCAATTTAGACAGGGCAGAAACTTGGCCAGCTTGTCTGTGTTCTACACTGTTTATGGCCTCAGCAGGGAACACTCAACAGCTAGGGGCTGGAACCATCTGGAGGCGCTTCCCTTCATGTCTGGTGCCTGGGCTGAAGTGTTGAGCATCCAGGCTGTGCTGGGACCGTCCTTCAGAGTGCCTCCCCGTGCCTTCTCCATATGGCCTTGGCTTCCTCAGAGCCTGGCAACTTCAGGATAGCCACACTTACCGTGTGGCACAGGGCTCCAGAGGCCAGGGATGCAGTGATCAAGGTAGAAGCTGTATGTTCTTTTGTGACTCAGCTTTGAAAGTTAAACACAATCACTTCTACTCTGTTGGTCACAAATAACAAATCCCTCAGGGTCAAGGGCACAGGACATGAACCCTGCCTCTCAACAGGAAGAATGTCAAGCAGTGTGCAGCCATTTTTGAAAAACTGCTACAGCGACATGCCCATTAACAAACAAGTTCTAAACTACTCTGATAGCTGCATTTCTATGAAGTTGTTTGAAGTCCTATGGATTTCATGCATTTCATAGCATTATTCTGAGGAGGGTTCAAGGACTTTTCCCAGATGTCAGATGGATCTAGCACACAGCATAGGCTCAGGCCCTCTCCTGAGATTTGAGGTACAGTTTCTGTCCTGGCTTATTGCTCAGGGCATTGGATTCAACGATGGTGTAGAATTTGGTCTGTGACCAGTTTGGGGCCTTTTGGGGGTCTGATTTCTTTCTGTTTGTACTTATATTTTTCTTCCCTCAGTAGAGGCTAGAGGCTTCTTTTCCAGCCCCGTTCTGTCTTGTATGCTTTTGAAGACAAGTTTCCTTGTAAGTCAGACTTTGGACTCATTTTGCTGGTTTTCCCAAATGGCATTTTCATCCTCATGTATGTTGCATTTTCTTCTGTGACCATTCAGAAGTTTAGCAGTGTATTTGCTTTCCCGAGTTCTCGTTTTCTTCTTTTTCTTTCGTCATGACTAGCTTGCAGAGTAAATGCTACCCAAAAGGAATTACTTAAGGGATATGGACAGATACTTTCTTTGCACTTAACCACTAAGTGAAGTTGACTTTTAGTTGCTGAGCATCAGGCACAGGCCTGGGAGGTCATCAGCCCCATTCAGATCCCAGTTCCAGCCTTTATTAGCTGATTGACCTTGAACCCACCACTGGGTTTGTACCTATCTTTGCCTTTGACTCTTCATGGGGGAAATGGTGGCACAGGATCATACTGATGACCCAGGGGAAGTGCCTGGCGCTCTGACCTTTACTGTGTTAACTGGAGAAACACTGTAAACCCTTCTTGGTGATGTCTGGCATTTACTTTCCTAACAGTTTAGTTAGAGGCCCCTGCACATTTTCTGTCTCTACTCTGCTTTCTGTCCTTCCTGACCCACCTTTCTTGATCTGGTGTGGTCTTAACCGTGTGTGTTTACACAGATGTAATTTGGGCTCTGTGTCTCCTCGAAGCTTGATTGCCTTCCCCCTACCTCCGCCAGCATGTGGGGTTTCTCAAGACCCACTCCAAGCCCCTCCCCGGAGTCTACTTCTCCTGCATCCCAATCCCCACCCACACTACTGCAGCTTTATTGCCGAAACATTTCATGGTGAGCATCCTTTCCTGACTTTTTATTATATTAAATTAAAGTTGGTTGGGATACTGTCCTGTGTCTATGCTGTTACAGTTCATGGAGGCAGGTGGGCTTACATAAGAATTTACTTTCGGTGGCCACAAGTTGTTGAGCAGAGATGGGAGAGACTGGACTGATGTTTCCTGAGGGCTTCCTCTCAGAAGTGAGAAGCTGAACCTTCTCAGGTAAACCTTGCTTTTCCTTTAGGTTTGGAATTTGGACATATCTTGCTAGAGCTTCAAGAGGTATGGCTGAGCTTTCAACATTCACACCGAGAAAGGCCCAGGAGGTGACTTCAGTTGTCGTTTGGGATAGCAAAAGGGTTGACAGGTGGACCGTAGGAAAGTCTAAACATATCCAGGGAAAACAGAGAAGTCTCCTCAGAAGTCAGGGCAAACTCCCAGGGTCTCTTTCCCCATGGTATCTGGCATGTGGATTCTTTTCCCTACTCCACCACTGCAGTGCCAGCAAGGGATGGACGGATGGGGTAGAGTTTGGGCACTCCATTCACACACATGCCCAGGTGCAGGTGTCCCCTCCGAGTGTGCTGCCCTGCGGGAGAAGCTCAGTGCACCTGCCTGCACAACATATTCATTTCAGTTGAGACATCTAGTCTGTGTGGCACCTGCTGGTTTCGTCGTGACCTCATGTCATGGTGATAATAGAGACAGTGACCCTAACATTTAAAATCTGATCAGTTTGTGGGTAGGTAATCTGGAGTGTATTTTACACTTACAGCATTTCTCAATCAGGACTAGCAGTTCACAAGTGCTCACTAGCCACGTGATGAGCTAAATGTGCTACCTGACTGGACAGCACAGCTCAAGAGAATGACCGATGTGCACAGCACTCCTCTCTCCCGGCCTCCTTTATTCTCATCGGCCCCCACATCCTCAGCGTAGTGACTGTTGCCTCTCTTTCCTTTCTCCGTTTGTTCCTTTTCTCTTCCCCATTCCTTAACATTCTGGCCTGATTTCTTCTGCCTCACATCCTTTTAAGGGTCACAGTTTCCCTCTAGCCCCCACTCCAGCCTTTTTCCATGAGAGGTGACATGCCTTTTTGTCTTGGTTGGGCATTTATTTGCAGTTACCACGTAGTAATTACTTACTTTGACCCATTAGTTGACGTAGACACTTCACTCACTTTTTCATATATCTGTCTTGACAGATCTCCAAATTAGTTTTAACAGTTAAACTAGAAAGCATAAATTTAAAGGTGTGTATAGCATCTCTTATGTTTCAGCCGCGACTTTAAAAATAGCATATATAGGTATATATTAGGGTATAAGCTCTCAGTGAGTACCGCTTTACCTCATTGGGTATTTTTTATTGTTTTTTTTTTTTTTTTTGCTTTTTAATTTATTTTGGTATCTTTAACCTACAATTACATGTGCACTATTATGGTGATTAAACTACCCCCTTCATCAGGTCCCCCCCACCAACCCTCTTACAGTCACTGTCCATCAGTGTAGTGAGATGAGAATCACTACTTGTCTTTTCTGAGTTGTACAGCCCTCCCCATGCCCCCCCTACCTTACGTCTGCTAATCGTAATGCCCCTTTTACCCTCTTATCCCTCCCTTCCTAGCCTTCTTCCCCAGTCCCTTTCCCTTTGGTAACTATTAGTCCGTTCTTGGGGTCTGTGAGTCTGCTGCTGTTTTGTTCCTTCAGTTTTTTTCTTTGTTCTTATACTCCACAGATGAGTGAAATCATTTGATACTTGTCTTTTTCGGCTTGGCTTATTTCACTGAGCATAATACCCTCTAACTCCATCCATGTTGTTGCAAATGGTAGGATTTGTTTTCTTCTTATGGCTGAGTAGTATTCCATTGTGTATATGTACCACATCTTCTTAATCCATTCATCTACTGATGGGCACTTAGGTTGCTTCCATTTCTTGGCTATTGTAAATAGTGCTGCAATAAACATAGGGGTGCATCTGTCTTTTTGAAACTGGGCTGCTGCGTTCTTAGGGTAAATTCCTAGGAGTGGGATTCCTGGGTCAAATGGTATTTCAATTTTGAGTTTTTTGAGGAACCTCCATACTGCTTTCCACAATGGTTGAACTAATTTGCATTCCCACCAGCAGTGTAGGAGGGTTCCCCTTTCTCCACATCCTCGCCAACATTTGTTGTTGTTTGTGTTTTGGATGTTGGCCATCCTCACTGGTGTGAGGTGATATCTCATTGTGGTTTTAATCTGCATTTCTCTGATGATTAGCGATGTGGAGCATTTTTTCATGTGCCTGTTGGCCATCTGAATTTCTTCTTTAGAGAAGTGTCTATTCATGTCCTGTGCCCATTTCTTAATTGGGTTATTTGCTTTTTGTTTGTTAAGGTGCGTGAGTTCTTTGTATATTTTGGATGTCAACCCCTTATCAGATACATCATTTATGAATATATTTTCCCATATTGTAGGATGTCTTTTTGTTCTACTAATGGTGTCCTTTGCTGTACAGAAGCTTTTCAACTTGATATAGTCCCATTTGTTCATTTTTGCTTTTGTTTCCCTTGCCCGGGGGGATATGTTCATGAAGAAGTCACTCATGTTTATGTCCAAGAGATTTTTGCCTATGTTTTTTTCTAAGAGTTTTATGGTTTCATGACTTACATTCAGGTCTTTGATCCATTTTAACTTTACTTTTGTGTATGGGGTTAGACAGTAATCAGTTTCATTCTCTTACATGTAGCTGTCCAGTTTTGCCAACACCAGCTCCTGAAGAGGCTGTCATCTCCCCACTGTATATCCAAGGCTCCTTTATCATATATTAATTGACCATATATGTTTGGGTTAATGTTTGGATTTTCTATTCTGTTTCACTGGTCTGTGGGTCTGTTCTTGTGCCAATACCAAATTGTCTTGATTACTGAAGCTTTGTAGTAGAGTTTGAAGTCTGGGAGCATAATTCCCCCTGTTTTATTCTTCCTTCTCAGGATTGCTTTGGCTATTTGGGGTCTTTTATGGTTCCATATGAATTTTAGAACTATTTGTTCCAGTTCATTGAAGAAAGCTGTTGGTATTTTGATAGGGATTGCATTGAATCTGTAGATGGCTTTAGGTATAGCCATTTTGACAATGTTTATTCTTCCTAGCCAAGAGCATGGGATGAATTTCCATTTGTTAGTGTCCTCTCTAATTTCTCCTAGGAGTGTCTTGTAGTTTTCAGGGTATAGGTCTTTCAGTTCCTTTGTTAGGTTTATTCCTAGGTATTTTATTCTTTTTGATGCAATTGTGAATGGAATTGTTTTCCTGATTTCTCTTTCTGTTAGCTCATTGTTAGTGTATAGGAAAGCAACAGATTTCTGTGTATTAATTTTGTATCCTGCAACTTGGTGAATTCAGATATTAATTCTAATAGTTTTGAAGTGGAGTCTTTAGGGTTTTTTTATGTACAATAATATGTCATCTGCAAATAGTGACAATTTGACTTCTTCTTTACCAATCTGGATGCCTTGTATTTCTTTGTTTTGTCTGATTGCCGTGGCTAGGACCTCCAGTACTATGTTGAATAACAGTGGAGAGAGTGGGCACCCCTGTCTTGTTCCCAATCTTAGATGAAACGCTTTCAGCTTCTCGCTGTTAAGTATAATGTTGGCTGTGGGTTTGTCATATATGGCCTTTATGATGTTGAGGTACTTGCCCCCTATACCCATTTTGTTGAGAGTTTTTATCATGAATGGATGTTGAATTTTGTCAAATGCTTTTTCAGCATCTATGGAGATGATCATGTGATTTTTGTTCTTTTTGTTGATGTGGTGGATGATTTATGGATTTTCGAGTGTTGTACCATCCTTGCATCCCTGAGATGAATCCCACTTGATCATGGTGTATGATCCTCTTGATGTATTTTTGAATTCGGTTTGCTAATATTTTGTTGAGTAGTTTCGCATCTATGTTCATCAGGGATATTGGTCTGTAATTTTCTTTTTTGGTGAGGTCTTTTCCAGATTTTGGTATTAGAGTGATGCTGGCTTCATAGAATGAGTTTGGAAGTATTCCCTCCTCTTCTATTTTTTGGAAAACTTTAAGGAGAATGGGTATTATTTCTTCTCTATATGTCTGGTAAAATTCAGAGGTGAATCCGTCTGGCCCAGGGGTTTTGTTCTTGGGTAGTTTTTTGATTACCGATTCAATTTCGTTGCTGGTAATCCATTGGGTATTTTTGACAATTACTTTTGTAACTTTTCTGTGCATTTTAGGGTTCCCATTAAACATACAGAATTTTGTGTTCTTTTATGTCAAAAATAAAAATTTATTTAAAAAATTACTACTTGTGGGTAGTTATTTTTTACCTAGAAAAGTCCATAAAAATCAGCATATCAGTAATGTTCTCTCCTGTGCTGTACTGGAGTATTAGAAGGAAACGGTGTCAGATCCAAATGAGGGAGGGTGGGAAGTAGGGGTTCTCCCAGTGGCTGGGTTACAGGTTTTTTTTGGAAGCCTTACATGGGGACACTGGTCAGGCGGCCCATCACTCACTCTACTTGATGGTACCTTGTATTTGTAGACATGATGCTATAAATGCTCTTTCAGTGTCTTGAAGGTTTTAGTGTTTGAGCGATTTACAAAGAACCCCTACAGGCCTCAAGTCCCTTCTGCTGCTTTGCTCAACAGTACCTGCCCCTGACCAGTGTTAGATTAGGTCGTAATGCAGCCTTGAACCAGCATCAGTGTCACCTGGAAATGAGTTAGAAATGCAAATTATCAGGTCCCCACCCCTACCACTGAATCAGAAACTCTGGGCAGGTGGGGGTGGGGTAGAGTCTCTGTTTAACAAGCCATCCAGGTGGAGCCATTGCACCAAAATTGTTGACAAACATTGTATTAGAGGATGTTTGAGTTCATGCTAACCTAGTAACTGACACACACATCACTCACTGCCTGGCGTTTGCACGTCGGTCTTCCTGGAATACCGATCCCCCAGTGCCCCCTCTTGGGAGTTTCTAGTCCTTCCTACTTGAAGTCTGCCTTCCACAGCCTCTGCACTTCCTGGCTTTTGATTCTAGTGAGTTCTCTGATATGTATGTCCATGTTTGTGACATTCTGGGAGGAGTGGCCAAGACTGTGACTTGCCATCTACTGCTGCAGACAGTGATGTTCAGAAGGGAGGGGGAAGCTGTATTCACCTCTCCTGCTGTAACTGTTCTCTCTGGCCCGCTCTGGTGGATTGCAAGGTGTTGCCTGCTACCCTTTTGGTTGTAGGTGACACAGCAGAGGGTGTAGGTGGTGTCTCTCGACTGATTCCTAGTCTTGCCCTTGAACCTGAGTTCCCACATTTCTGCATTTCAATACTCTGTCTTTCTGAAGACAAGATTGCGCTCATGTTCCTGTGGTTACTGACTCCCTGTTCGACCACTTGTGATTACCTAGGGAAGGGGTTGGCACGGTTTGTAGGGGATATATCCTGCAGGGGTATCTGCCTCAATATTTAAATCACAGGTTACTTTCAGGCTAAAAGTTTCCCTTTATTTTATTGTCATTCATTGGAAATTAAATTAATTTTTAATGATTTCAGTCATTGGTGATTTAGATGACCTCTCCCTCCCTTCAGTTCTGGAGTTCTTCCCTTTTTGTGATCATTTTTAAACTTTTGAGTCTTTCCAAGCTAGAAATTTGTTCTATAAGGCTTGGTTTTTTGCCCTTTTTTGGGGAGGCGGAGTAGGGGGCCCAGTTTTTAAGATGGTATCTCTGGATACTGAGGTAGCCTCATTCCACAGGTTTAGACATAAAGTATTTTCATTGTTTCTTCCGAAGATTTTATAGATTCATTTTTTCTTTGACTTACCAGTGACACTGGTTTGTATGGCTTTAATTTTTTTCCATTTGACTGATTTTTATCTGATGTTAGTTTTCACCAGACATGTTCCCTAGATGGGCATCACTGGATTTTTTTCCCACTATATTTATAACTTAAATGGATTTTCACTCCTCTGAGACTCAGAGGCCAGATAGGAATGTGAGACATGGGACTCCGCAAAGCACACAGATTAAGTTGTAGAGCTCTGAGATTAAGAAACTCAAGTCTAGGGTAAAGGAGTTTCACATTCCCAATTCCAGTGTGTGTATTTTTCCCCAACACATACAAACACTTCTCAGATACCAGCTGAGTGTCCACAGTTCAACTCAATCTCACGCTGTCTACGTGTAGACATCATCCAATTCCACAGGTTAAGGGCTCAAAACTCCTGCAGGACTCCTCCCACACCCCATTCAAGATACCAGTCACAAGTCTTGGTTGTCGCCTGGGCTCCTGACCAACCAGCGATAGGTTGAAGGTTCTAATGACCCCCCTCCTCAGATTTAATTTGCTCAGATTTGTTAATTTGTCAGAGATTTCAGAGGAACATTTTACTTACTATATTACCAGTTTGTTATAAAAGGATATAACTCAGGAAGAGCCAGGTGGAGGAGATGCATAGGGTAGGATATAGGGAAGGGGTGCAAAGCTCTCTAAGCGTGCCACTCTCTCTAAATCTCCACCAGCCCTGAAGCTCTCTGAACCCCTTCTTTGGTTTTTATGGAGGCTTCATTACACAGGCATGATTGATAAAATCATTGCCATTGGCTATTGATTCAGCCTCCAGCTCCCTCCACTCCCCTGAGGGGACAAGGTTCCCAGAGTCACATTATCACCTGCTGTTACATCATGTCTTTATGGATAATCTATAAGCCTGCGTCTCTCAACATACACACGTCTACATATAGGGATACTGATTATCTCAGAATCCCACCTCTGTTTTCCTCCCCCCTCCCACTCCTCCCATCCCTTAAGTTTTTCATTTATGCTCCCTACAGCCTCATGCCTGACTTTGGTTCCCACTGAGTGGTGTTACAAGCATTTCACAATTTACAATGATTCAAGGGAGATCGGCCCAGGGCCCTATCCCATCCTGGTGGCACACTTTGCCAAGGGCTTCTTACACACCCTTTCAATAAGGGAGGCTGATACAAACATTCAAACCTTGTTTTCTACTTTTCCAGGTGAAGGGTTATTGGAAGAGAGTCTAGAAGTGTGTGTGACTATTTAAGAGAAATCTTTTAATGTCTGCACCATGATAGCTCCTGGAGGTGCCCTGGGGTGGGGCTTTGTGAGAGGTGGTTAATAAGAAGCTGTGGGTATTAAGGAACGAAAGAAAAGGTAAGATCACTCACAATTCAACAATTCAAGATAAAATCCTGAATGTCTCTATGGCTACTTAATACCCGGAAGACAGGCCCTCACCTCTATCAAGGCTACAGGCCAATGGGTACCAGTGAGATTCATATTGTAGAAATCTGTAAAGGGAAACCTCACTGACATGGTGTCCGGAGGCCTGCCGGGGGCGCTCCCATGCCCATCACTCCTGGGCAGTCAATTGCAGACCCCCCAAGGAAGAGGACCCTTGCAACTCTACTATTTTGGCTACTTCACCACCCAGGAGGAAGAGGCAAGAGTTTCTGCCTCCAGAAATACCCCAACTAATGAGCAACTGTTACAACTCAGCCAATTAACAGCTACAACACGTGGGACTCCCAGTTTCCTCCAATGGACTTTTTGCTTAGAACACTCCCCATTCTCTTTAAGAGCCGCCTCTCCTTTGTTCTCCAGACTGCCAATAGCTTTGCCATAGTTTTCTTTTCTTGAATTGCAATTCTCTTCTTTTCCTGAATAGTCCCATTTTGCTGGTAAAAAAACTGAGAGCTTTTTAATTTTTTTATTGAAGTATTGTCAATGAACAATCTTACATTGGTTACAAATGTACAACACAGTGATTCAACAGTTACCCGTATTAAATCCTCACCATCTCTAGTGTGGGTACTATCTATCAATGTAGAAAAATGTTGCACAATCATTGCCTATATTCTCCATGCTGTACTACAATCCCTATGACCAACTTATATTAGAATTTCCTCCCCTACCAACTGTGCCAACCCCTTCCCTTGGTAATCACTGGTGACTTCTTAGTGTCTATGAATCTAATGGTGTTTTGTTCTGTTTTGCTTTGTTTTTATATTCCACAAATAAGTGAAATCATATGGTATTTGTCTTTCTCCACCTGGCTCATTTCACTGAGCATAATACTCTGTACCTCCATGAATGTTGTGGCAAATGGCAGGATTTCTTTTCTTTTTATGGCTGAATAATATTCCACTGTGTATATGAACCACATCTTCTTTATCTATTCATCTATTGATGGACATTTACGTTGCTTCTGTATTTTGGCTATTGCAAATAGTGCAGTGATAAACATAGGGGTGCATACATCTTTTCAAATCAGGGATTTTGTTTTCTTTGGGTAAATTCCTGGAAGGGGGATTAATGGATGAAAAGGTATTTCTATTTTTAGTTTTTTGAGGAACCTCCATGTTGCTTTCCACAGCTGTTGCACCGATTTACATTCCCACCCACAGTGTAGGAGGGTTCCTGTTTCTCTACATCCCGCCAGCATTTGTTATTGCTTGTCTTTTGAATAGTTGTCATTGTGACTGGTGTGAGGTCATATCTCATTGTGGTTTTGACTTTCATTTCCCTGATGATTACCAATGTGGAGAATCTTTTCATGTGCCTGTTGGCCAGCTGTATTTCCTCTTTGGAGAAATGTCTGTTCAGGTCCTCCACCCATTTTTTAATCAGGTTGTTTTCTGTTTGTTGAGTCATATGAATTATTTATATATTTTGGATGTTAGCCATTTATCAGATGAGTCTTTTACAATATGTTCTCCCATACTGTAGGTTGCCTTTTTGTTCTGCTGGTGGTGTCCTTTGGTGTAATACCACTGGTTCATTTTTTATTTAGTTTCCCATGCCTGAGATGTGTCCAGGAAAAAATTGCTTATGCTTATGTTCGAGATTTTTGCCTATGTTTTCATCTAAGAGTTTTATGATTTCTTGACTTAGATTCATGTCTTTGATCCATCTCAAGTTTACTTTTGTGTACGGAGTTAGACAATAGTCCAGTTTCATTCTCTTGCATGTAGCTTTCCAATTTTCACAACACCAGTTGTTGAAGAGGCTGTTTTTTCCCCAATTGTGTATTCATGGCCCCTTTATACCATATAATTGACCAAAAACGTGGGTTTATACCTGGGCTCTCTATTCTATTCCACTGATCTATGGGTCTATTCTTGTGCCTGTACCAAACCATTTTGATCACTGTAGCTTTGTAGCACAGTTTGAAGTTGGGGAGTGTAACAACTCCAGCTTTATTCCTGTTTCTAAGGATTGTTTTGGTTATTCATTGTCTTTTGTGGTTCCATATAAGTTTAAGAACTATTTGTACTCTTTCATTTAAAAGTGCTGTTGGTATTTTGATAGGGATTGCATTGAATCTGTAAATTGCTTTGGGAAGGATGATCATTTCGGCAATATTAATTCTTCCTATCCATGAGCACAGGTTAGGTTTCCATTTATTGGTGTCTTTTTAAATTTCTCTCATCAGTGTCTTAACGGCTTTCAGAGTATAGGTCTTTCACCTCCTTGGTCAGGTTCCTAGTTATTTTATTCTTTTTGATGCACTTGTAAATGAAGTTGTTTTCCTATTTTTCTTTCTGCTAGTTCATTGTTAGTATGTAGGAAAGCAAAGATTTCTGTGTATTAATTTTCAGTCCTGAAAACTTTGCTGAATTTAGTTATTAGGTCTAGTAGTTTTTTTGGTAGAGTCTTTATGGTTTTCTGTATATAATACGTTGTTACTGGCTGGAACGCTGTTTTTCCCAGGATCACATCTTGGAGGCAATGAAGAATGAAGCTAGCAGACAAAAGTATGTTGCAACCAGTAAAACTCTTTTGATGAGTGAAAACAGAACGTTCCTGCTAATCAGGAGGGGCTGGAAGAGAAGATACCCTCAGGGCTATGGTATCTGGGGTTTATATTGCCTCCTGCTAGAATGACATCCATCCTGCTCCCCGCCTCCAATCCCCAACAGAGAACTGAACTAATGACACACAACTCATTCCCGAATGAGTGAAAGCACAATGCTTAATTTGCACTGGGCATAATCAGAACAGCTGAGGTCTATCTATCTAAGTATACTTTTGAATGGCTGAATTTTATCTGCATAGGGTATAACTGGTCAGAGCAGCTGAGGTCTCTGTAAGTGGCTGAGTTGGATTGGGGCTTTTTTTTGTTTTTGAGTTACAAGGGTTCTTAAACTTCTTGAAACTACATCCTTAAGACAACAACAAATGTTGGCAAGGATGTGGAGAAAGGGGAACCCTCCTACACTGCTGGTGAGAATGTAAAATAGTTCAACCATTGTGGAAAGCTGTATGGATGTTCCTCAAAAAACTCAAAATAGAAATACCATTTGACCCAGGAATCCCACTCCTAGGAATTTACCCTAAGAATGCAGCAGCCCAGTTTGAAAAAGACAGATGCACCCCTATGTTTATCGCAGCACTATTTACAATAGCCAAGAAATGGAAGCAACCTAAGTGTCCAACAGTAGATGAATGGATAAAGAAGAGGTGGTACATATACACAATGGAATATCATTCAGCCATAAGAAAACAAATCCTACCATTTGCAACAACCTGGATGGAGCTAGAGGGTATTATCCTCAGTGAAATAAGCCAGGCGGAGAAAGACAAGTACCAAATGATTTCACTCATCTGTGGAGTATAAGAACAAAGCAAAAACTGAAGGAACAAAACAGCAGCAGACCGACAGAACCCAAGAATGGACTAACAGTTAAAAGGGAAAGGGACTGGGGAGGATGGGTGGGAAGGGAGGGATAAAGGGGAAAAAGGGGCATCACGATTAGCACATATAATGTAGGGGGTGAGGGACACGGGGAAGGCATTATAACACAGAAGACAAGTAGTGACTCTGTAGCATCTTAGTACACTGACACTGACTGTAATGGGGTATTTGGTGGGGACTTGATAATAGGGGGAGTTTAGTAACCATAATGTTGTTCATGTAATTGTATATTAATGATAGCAAAAAAAAAACCAAAAAAAACCTTCTTGAAACTTACAAGGGACCTGAATTTTGTCTGCCTGTGTCCTACTATCACCTGCCTCAATGTCATCTGCAAAGAGTGACAGTTTAGCTTCTTCCTTACCAATTTGGGTGTCTTCTAAAATTATTTGTTTTGTCTGATTGCTGTGGTGAGGAGCTCCAGTACTATGTTGAATAAAAGTGGTGAGAGTGGACATTCTTGTCTGATTCCTAATCTTAGAGGAAAGCTTTCAGCTTCTCTCTTTAAGTATCTGACAGCTTTATTTTTAAGGTTACCAATATAGTGTCAGATCTGTCTGTGCCTTTTCTTACAGAGAGAACTTTAGAAAATTTAAGGAGGCACCTAAGAAACCTCATTAATGAAGATAAACATTTTAATGTATTACTTTTAATAATCAAAATTAACTGCAAGAAAATCCATGAATAAAACTGTAAAATTATGCATCCTCTTTACACCTCCCCCCATCAACAGTACCAGGGAAATTTCCTCCAAATAGCAATTAGCCCCCAGTCTCAATAAAAACCCGAGGGTTTCTGGATCAGGCCTCGGGTCCTCCCCACGCTATTAGTACCACCAGGGGACCTTTTGTTCTTTGCCCCAAGTTCAGCCTCTCCACCCCACAAAATCCTGGGACACTAGACCAGAACCACTCTCACCACCATGCAGGAAATTGGTCCAAGCCAATCCCACTCTCCCCGAAAACAGCCTTGGTGGTCCCTGTCTGTATTGGCGCATCCTCCTATCCTCCGGGATGCAAGCCGGGTGTGGCTTCCAACCGGGAGTGCGAGCAGAATATCACCCTGCTGCCCCATTCCTCAAGTGCTTTGCCCAGAGCCGTGCCCACTTCCGCCAGCTCAGGCCCCCTGGCGCATCCGGACTATGGCTTCCGCTGTGGGAAGGGCGCACAGAATCTAGATTTGGCCTCGGTGAGTCCAGCTCACCCACGCCGGCTAAGGTCAGCATGCACGGTCTGGCTGCTCACTTCCAGGGCTCCAGGACCACATTTCCTAGACTCCTTGGGCATTTCCGCGACGCTGTCCACCCAGCTCAGTGGCCCTTGGAGGAGAAATCTGAACCTGCGATGATGGACGGATGACTCAACTGTAGAAAAATCTATTACTATAATAATTTACATTAATACACCAATTTAATAAATAAATGAATAAGAAGACAGTGTAGGACCAAGTTGGCTGTTGGTTAAAAACGGTAAAAAAAAAAAGTCTGATAATATACAACAGGCACTATTTTATCAAAATGCTTTATATTAAAAATATAAGACTTAATTAGCATGATGGAGCATTTATCAGGAATCAATAAACACCAAAAGGCAAACTGGGAAAAATATTACTTATCTAAGAAATACTATCTAACCAACTGTATGGTTCAGAAACTTGGAAGTCCCCATCACTGTCGGCCATTTCTTCCCCACCCTCCTCCTCAACCCACCACCAGGTTGTACCAAGGGTCTTACCTAAGTATCTCTAGAATATGTTCACATCTTTCCACCAAAATGACCGCCCCACACCCGAGCCACCATTACGCCTCTTCTACAAAAGCCTCCTAACTTGTCTCCTTGCTCCCACTCTTTCCCTACAGTGTGTTCTCCACTCGGTGGCAAAACAATAGGTTGAAAACGCGTATTTGATCATGCGCCACACACTCACCCTCAACAAAAAAAGTTCAACAGTTTTCTGTTACTCTTAAGACAAAGTCTAAAACCTTAGAGGGGCGTGCATGACCCAGCTCCATACTTCCAGCTCCATTTTAATGCCACTCTCCCCAGGCCTGGGCCCTTGGCCAGTCCCTCCAACACAGCACATGCTTTCCTGCTGTCCGTCTTTGCTGTCCCTTCCACCCAGGATTCTCTCCCCAATGTCCCTATCTGATTCATACCTACTCAGCTGTCAGGTATCAGCTCAAACATCTGATGGAAACCTCTAATCTCTGTGATGAGGCCAAATCCTCCTTATGACCACGTCCTGTCTGTCCTGACACTTGTTAGCGTTGTAATTCTATAGGCAATTATGTGATACTCAAGTATCCAGTCCCTCCCTAGACTGGTAGGATTCAGAGAAGGCTGGTCAAGTCTCTGCCCACAAAGTCTCACGAGTCTTTTTGCCAGCACCCAGCACAGTGCTTCCACAGAGAGGATGTCTAAAAATATTTTCTGAATGAACAAAAACTGGCACAGTGTAGCAACATCCACAAAAACACAAGGGTATAAATGTCATTCAGAAATTCCATTCTGAGTGAAACTGTCTGAAAAGACAGAATATATATTCAAAGATGTTCATTCAGGAATATTTCACTACTTCAATATTTTATATCAACAACTTGTGACTTTCATATGTTCATTAGTAAGTGAAGGAGCAAGGAAACCTTAAAGAAAATGAGGTCTCCAAATACTTTTATAAGATATCTACCAGACACTAAATTATAAAACAGGGTGTCTAAATATTATACCATCAACCTGAAACTAGTATGTCAACTATACTTCAATGAAAAGTTTTAAATAAAAATAAAAAGTAAAGTTCCTTCTCAAAATAAACAAGTAAATAAATATTACACCATTAAAGTACATGTATATGCTTATGTCTTCATTTTTCAAGTCTGATCGCTCTTGGTATCTCTGGATGGTGATAAGACTGCTTTTTTCTTCATAAACTTCTACACTGATTTTCTGCAACTAGCTTACATTACTGTTGCACTGAACAACACACTAGAACGGATGGACCTAACAGACATCTACACAACTTTCTACCCAAAAGCAGCAGGATACACATTCTCCTCAAGTGCACATGGAACATTTTCCAGAATAGACCACATACTAGACCACAAAAATAAACTCAGAAAATTCAAAAAGATTGAAATTCTATCAACCAACTTCTCAGATCACAAAGGTATAAAACTAGAAATAAATTGTAGAAAGAAAACAAAAAGGCACACAAACACATAAAGGCTTAACAACATGCTCCTAAATAATCAATGGATCAATGACCAAATTAAAACAGAGATCAAGCAATATATAGAGACAAATGAAACCAATAGCACAATGCCCCACCTTCTGTGGGATGCAGCAAAGACAGTTCTAACAGGAAAGTGTATAGCAATCTAGGCCTATTTAAAGAAGGAAGAACAATCCCAAATGAATAGTCTAAATTCACAATTATTGAAACTGGAAAAAGAAGAACAAATGAGGCCCAAAGTCCGCAGAAGTAGTGACATAATAAAGATCAGAGAATAAATAAATAAAATTGAGAAAAATAAACAGTAGAAAAAAATCAATGAAACCAACAGCTGGTTTTTAAGAAAATAAACAAAATAGAAAACCCCCTAGCCAAATGTATTAAGAGAAAAAGAATCTACACACATAAACAGAATCAGAAATGAAAAAAGAAAAATCACGATGGACACAACAGAAATACAAAGAATTATTATAGAATACTATGAAAAATTATACACTAACAAACTGGATAACCTACAACAAATGGATAATTTTCTAGAAAAATAGAACCTTCAAAGACTGACCCTGGAGGAAACAGAAACTCTGAACACAATTACCAGCAATGAAATTAATTGGGTAATCAAAAAAATACCCAACAAAAAAACTCCCGGACCACATGGATTCACTGCTGAATTTTACCAGACATTTAGAGAACACATAAGACCCAATCTCCTTAAAGTTTTCCAAAAAAGAGAAGACGAGGGAATTCTTCCAAACTCATTCTATGAAGCCAGCATCACTCTAATACCAAAACCACACAAAGACACCACAAAAAAAGAAAACTACAGACCAATATCCCTGATGAACATAGATGCAAAAACAGTCAAAAAAATATTAGCAAGCCAAATACAAAAATACATCAAGAGGATCATACATCATGATCAAGTGGGATTCATCCCAGGGATGCAAGGAGGGTACAACATTAGAAAATCCATCAACATCATCCACTGTATCAATAAAAAGAAGGACAAAGATCACATGATCATCTCCATAGATGCTGAAAAGGCATTTGACAAAATTCAACAACCATTCATGATAAAAACTCTCAAGAAAATGGGTATAGAGGGCAAGTACCTCAACATAATAAAGGCCATATATGACAAACCCAAACCCAACATCATACTTAACAGTGAAATGGTGAAAGCTTTTCCCTTAAGACTGGAAACAAGAAAAGGATGCCCTCTCTCCCCGCTTTTATTCAGCATGGTACTGGAGGTCCCAGCCACGGCAATCAGATAACACAAAGAAATAAAAGGCATCCAGATGGTTAATGAAGTGAAATTGTCACTGCTGATGACATTATATTGTACATAAAAAACGCTAAGCAATCCACTCCAAAACTACTAGAACTAATATCTGAATTCAGCAAAGTTGCAGGATACAAAATGAATACACAGAAATCTGTTGCATGCCTATACACTAACGATGAACTAGTAGAAAAAGAAATCAGGAAAATAATTCCATTCACAATTGCTTCAATAAGAACAAAATACCTAGGAATAGACCTAACGAAGGAAGTGAAACAGATATAACCTTAAAACTACAAGACACTCACGGAAAATTGAATAAGACAACAATAAATGGAAATACATCCCGTGCTCATGGATATGAAGAATTAAAATATTGTCAAAATGGCCATCCTGCCTAAAGCAATCTACTGATTCAATGCAATCCCTATCAAAATACCAATGGCATTCTTCAACACACTAGAACAAATAGTTCTAAAATTCATATGGACCAACAAAAGACCCCGAATAGCCAAAGCAATCCTGAGAAAGAAGAATAAAGCTCGAGGGATTACATTCCCCAACATCAAGCTCTACTAGAAAGCCATAGTAATCAAGACAATTTGGTACTGGCACAAGAACAGACCTATAGACCAGTGGAACAGACTAGAGAGCCCAGATATAAACCCACACATAAAAGGTCAATTAATATACAATAAAGGAGCCATGGACATACAATGGGGAAATGACAGCCTCAACAACTGGTGGTGGCAAAACTGGACAGCTACATGCAAGAGAATGAAAGTGGATTATTGTCTAACTCTTATCCTCACTTTTGGACAGATATTCTTCTATAACAAACAGGAATTTTTATATGTAATAACATACTACAATTATACATGAAATTGGTATCAGTACATATTTTTGGAGTTCCAATCATAGAAACAGTGGCGTATAGATTCAATAAGGAAACACTTGTAACTAGGATCATTTTTACCCACACTCTAGAGTACTGTCAGATGTTTCACTAAATACTCTGGGAATCCCTAAGGAAATTTCCCCAGAATACAGTGGGGTACCTGAGATCTTCTTTTAATATCTGAAGTACCAAAAGAATTTCAAACCTCCTGACAAACAAAATACCAGACCCAGACAGCTTCACTGATGAGCTCCACCAAACATTTAAAGAAGAATTAATATAGAACCTTCTCACACTCCACATAAACAGGAGAAACACTTCTCAACTTGTTCTAAGAGGCCTGACACCCAGAAAATTGCAATCCAATATCCCTAATGAACACAGATTCAAACCCTCCAAAATGCTAGCAAAATGAATTCAACTATATATTAAAAGGATCACCCATCATAATCAAGTGGGATTTATTCCAGCAAAGCAAACATCCACCAATCACTCAATGTTACACACCGTGTTAAGAAAGTGATTGATAAAAATCATACGATCATCTCAAGAGATACAGAAAAGGCATTTGAGAAATGCTTCAACATATATTCATGACAAAAACTCTCAACAAAGTACCTATAGAGGGAATATACCTCAACATAATAAAAGTCATATGTGGTAAGACAACAGCTAACATCATCAACAATGTGAAAAACTGAAAGCTTTTCCTCTAAGATCAGGAACAGGACAAGGGTGCCACTCTGCATTTTTATTCAACAAAGTATTTGAAGTCCTAGCCAGAGCAATTAGGCAAGAAAAAGAAACAAAAGGCATCCGAATCAGAACAAAAAAAGCAAAACCGTCATTATCTGTATATGACATATTATATATATAAAACCCTGGAGACTCAAAAAGCTGTTACAACTAACTGAATGAAGTCAATAATATTGAGAATGTAAAATCAATATACAAAACTCAGCTGTGTTTCTACACACTAATACTGAGCTATCAAAGAGATATTAAGAAAATACTCCCATTATGCTCAGTGAAATAAGCCAGGCTGAAAAAGACAAGTACCAAATGATCTCACTCATATGTGGAGTATAAGAACAAAGAAAAAGAAAAAAAAAAA
>JAQQAC010019400.1:6005570-6023759 GCA_029783875.1 Phataginus tricuspis
ATTGCTCATGTAATTGTAGGTTAATGATACTAAAATAAAATAAATTGAAAAAAAAAAACCAAATTTGAAAAAAAAAATAAACATCAAAAAAAAAAAGAAAATACTCCCATTTATAATTGCATTGAAAATAATAAAATACCCATGAATAAATATAACCAACGAGGTGAAAAATATGTATGCTGAGAACTGTAAGACACTGATGAAAGAAGTAGAAGAATATGTAAAGAAATGGAAAGAGTCTGTGCTCATAGACTGAAACAATTATGATCACATACTACTCAAAGGAATCCACAGATTCAATGTAACCCCTTTTCAAAACCCCAGTGGCATTTTTCATGGAACTAGAACAAACCTAAAATGTGTATGGAACCACAAAAGACTGAATAGCCAAAGCAATCTTGAGAAAGAACAACAAAGCTGGAGGCATCAACCTCCCTGATTTCAAACTATATTAAACTATAAGAATCAAAACAGTACAGTACAGACACCTAGATCCATGGAACAGAACAGAGAGCTCAGAGATAAACCCAGTCATAGAGGGTTAATGAACTTACAACAAAGGAGCCAGGGATATACAGTGGGAAAGGGCAGTTTTTCCAACAACTGGTTGGGACACCTGGACAGCAAAATAATGAAACTGGACAGTCACTTATCTTATACCATACACAAAAATCAACTCAAAATGCATCGAAGACTGAAACACTAAGACCTGAAATCATAAACTTCGTAGAAGAAAACATGGAGGGTAAGCTCACTGACACTGCTCTTGTTGATGGTTTTTTGAATGTGACACCAAGAGTGAAAGAAGGCAACAAAAGGAAAAGGAAAAAGGAGGATTATATCAAACCAAAAAGCTCCTGTACAGCAAAGAAAGCAATCAACAAAATAAAAAGACAATCTATAGGTTGAAAGAAAATATTTTCATATCATGTATCTGAGAAGGGATTAAAATCTAAAATATGGGAAGAGTTAATACAATTCAGTAAGGGAAAAAACCCACCAAACAACCCAATTACAAAATGGGCAGGGATGTAAATAGACATTTTCCCAAAGAACACAAACAAACAGCCAACGGGTACATGAAAAGGTGCTCAACATCACTAATCATCAAGGACATGCAAATCAAAACCACAATGAGATCACCTCATACCTGTTAGAATGTCTATTATCAAAAAGGCAAGTAATACCAAGTGTTGGCAAGGATGTGGAGAAAAGGGTTCCCTTTCAGTGCACTGTTAGAATGTAAATTGGTTCTGCTACTATCTAAAACAGTATGGATCTTCAATAAAAAATAAAAAATTGCATGACCCAGCAATTCCACTTCTGAGTATTTTTCCAAAGGAGGTGAAATCACAATCTTAAAATATCTGCTCTGTTCACTGCAGCATTGTTTACAATAGCCAGGACATAGAAACAATCTAAGCTAAGTGTCCACTGATGGATGAATGGATAAAGAAAATGTTGTGTGTGTGTGTGTGTGTGTGTGTGTGTGTGTGTGTGTGTGTGTGTGTGTGTGTGTGTATACACACACAATGGGATATTAGTCACACAAAATGGAAATTCTGCCATTTGTAGCTACTATCTAAAACAACATGGATGTACCCTAAGTGAAATAAGTCAAATACTGTATAGTATCACTTACATTTGGCATCTAAAACAACACAAAACAAAAAAGAGAATTCCTACATATTGAGAACAGATTGGTGAATACCAGAGAAGGCGGCGGTGAGGGGTAGGGGGTCGGCACAATGGGTGCAGGTCTAAAGTTGCAAACTTCCAGTTACCAGACGCATAAGTCCTGGGATGTAATATACAGCATGGTGAATATAGTTAACAATGTTGTATTGTATATTTAAATGTTGAGAGAGTAGATATTAAAACTTCTCATCCCAAGAAGAAAAGACTCCTAACTATATATAGTGATGGATGTTAACTAAACTTCCTGTGGTAATCATTTCACAGTGTGTAATACGTGTATCAAATCAGGATGTTGTGCACTAAAACGAGCACAATGTGATATGTCAATATATCTCAATTATAAAACTATAATTTTAGAATTACCTAGCAGCACTTAAAAACTTACAGTTCCAGGTGCTCCATCCAGGCGGTGGGCAAGGGCAGGGCCGGGGGCGCCCCGGGGCGGTGTCAGGTGGGGAGGGGTGGGCGCGCCGGGCGCGGAGAGCCGTCGGCGGCCACTCGCTGCAGGGACGCCCCAGTGGCTGTCCTCTCGCCGGCGGGCGCAGGCCTTCAGGGAGCCTTGGCGGCGGCGGCAGCGGCGCGGGGGGCGAGGCGGGCCGCCACTTCCTGGGGAAGGAGGCGCGGGCGTCTGAGCCAGGCCGGGCGGGGGGTCCTTCCCTCGTGTACCCCCCGAGTCCGCGCCCGCCTCGCTCGTCCTGACGGCCCCGGCAGCCCGCTCCCGGCCCAGAGGTTCCCCGAGCTCACCTCAGAGGCGGGCCTGGGCGGCGGGAACTCGGCAGCCAATGCGACAGCCGAAAGGGGCGCGCACGAGTGAGCAGAGGGTGCCGGCGAGGCTGCGCGCAGGCGCATTGGGAGAATGACTATGTGAGTCAGCCCGGCGCGCTGCCTGAGGGAAGAGGCCGAGGAAGCCCAGCGGATCAATGACAGAAGACAGCGGCAGCTCCGCAGGGACCAGCGGACGCCCGCCGGGACCTCAAGCTGCTGCTGCTGCTACCCTCCTCTTCGGTTTCCCTAGATGAAGAAAGGCCGGAATTACTGACTGCCTTGTGGATCGTCACACACTTATTTGATACAAAGCCTACAATCCTTTCACCGTTGTTAGGCAGGAAAATAGGTATGAGCGGGGTTGAAGGAGAAGGTCAGTAAAGCCCACTAGAAAGGACTCAGTTAACCGGTTAAAACTAGAAATCCAGAAAATACTCAGAGTTAATGAGTTAATCAGATACAGTTCAAAAGGTGAAGAGCAACTTGGCCTTGAACGTTTGAATATTACCCTGATAAAAGTATCTGAGCACAGCCCATGTCTTCACTGTGTCAATTAGATCATTCTAAGATTTACTCTAGCCTGCTAAAAGGCCCACCTATAAAGAGCATAATAAAGACAGTGAGATCCCACCTTAAAGCCCAAACTGCATTTTGAAAAAAACCAGGAAGTTAAGAAGAAAGACTCCTTTTTATTTTTTATTTTCATTATCATTAATCTACAACCACATGGGCAACATTATGTTCACTAGACTCCACCCCATCATCAAGTCCCCACCACATACCCCATTACAGTCACTGTCCATAAGTGTAGTGAGATGCTATAGAATCACTACTTGTCTTCTCTATTTTACAGCCCTCCCCATGGCCCCATCTACATTATGTCTGCTAATCGGAATGCCCTTTTTTCCCCCTTATCGTTCCCTTCCCACCCATCCTCCCCAGTCCCTTTCCCTTTGGTCACTGTTAGTCCATTCTTGGGTTCTGTGAGTCTGCTGCTGTTTTGTTCCTTCAGTTTTTTTCTTTGTTCTTATACTCCAAAGATGAGTGAAATCAGTTGATACTTGCCTTTTTCAACCTGGCTTTTTTCACTGAGCATAATACCCTCTACATATATCCATGTTGTTGCAAATGATAGGATTTGTTTTCTTCTTATGGCTGAATAGTATTCCATTGTGTATATGTACCATCTCTTCTTTATCCATTCATCTACTGATGGACATTTAGGTTGCTTCCATTTCTTGGCTATTGTAAATAGTGCTGCGATAAACATAGGGGTGCATATGTCTTTTTCAAACTGGGCTTCTGCATTCTTGGGGTAAATTCCTAGGAGTGGAATTCCTGGGTAAAATGGTATTTCTATTTTGAGTTTTTTGAAGAACCTCCATACTGCTTTCCACAATGGTTGAATTAATTGGCATTCCCACAAGCAGTGTAGGAGGGTTCCCCTTTCTCCACATCCTTGCCAATATCTGTTGTTGGTTTGTCTTTTGGATGGTGGCCATCCTTACTAGTGAGGTGATATCTCATTGTGGTTTTAATTTGCATTTCCATGATGATTAGCGATCTGGAGCATCTTTTCATGTGCCTGTTGGCCATCTGAATTTCCCCTTTAATTCTGTTAGTATTTGTTTCACATATGCTGGCGCTCCTGTGTTGGGTGCATATTTATTTATAATGGTTATATCTTCTTGTTGGACTGAGCCCTTTATCATTATGTAATGTCCTTCTTTATCTCTTGCTACTTTCTTCATTTTGAGTCTATTTTGTCTGATACCACTACTGCAACACCTGCTTTTTTCTCTTTGTTGTTTGCATGAAATATCTTTTTCCATCCCTTCACTTTTAGTCTATGTATATCTTTGGGTTTGAGGTGAGTCTCTTCTAAGCACCATATAGATGGGTCTTGCTTTTTTATCCATTCTGTTACTCTGTGTCTTTTGATTGGTGCATTCAGTCCATTTAAATTTAGGGTGATTATAGATAGATATGTATTTATTGCCATTGCTGGCTTTAGATTCGTGGTTACCAAAGGTTCAAGGGTTGCTTCTTTACTATCTAACAATCTAACTTAACTTTCTTGTTAAGTTATTGTAAACACCATCTGATGTTTCTTTATTTCTCTCCCTTCTTATTCTTCCTCCTCCATTCTTTATATATTAGGTGTTTTATTCTTTGCCTTTAGTTAGTATTTGGATGGTCTGCTTTCTTTGCTATGATTTTATTTTCTCTGGTGACATCTTTTTTGCCTTAGGGGTGCTTCCCTCTAGAGCAGTCCATTTAAGATATCCTGTAGTGGTGGTTTATGAAAGGCAAACTCTCTCAACTTTAGTTTGTCTGGAAATTGTTTAATCCATCTGTCATATTTAAATGATAATCATGCTGTATACAATATTCTTGGTTCGAGGCCCTTCTGTTTCATTACGTTAAATATATCATGCCATTCTCTTCTGGCCTGTAAGGTTTCTGTTGAGAAGTCTGATGGGTTTTCCTCTGTAGGTGATCTTTTTTCTCTCTATAGCTGCCTTTAATACTCTGTCTTTATCTTTGATCTTTGCCATTTTAATTATTATGTGTCATGGTGTTGTCTTCCTTGGGTCCCTTGTGTTGGGAGATCTGTGGGCTTCCATGGACTGCGAGACTATTTCCTTCCCCAGCATGGGAAAGTTTTCAGCAACTATTTCTTGAAAGACACTTTCTATCCCTTTTTCTCTCTCTTCTTCCTCTGGTATTCCTATAATGCGAATATTGTTCTGTTTCGATTGGTCACACAGTTCTCTTAATATTCTTTCATTCCTAGAGATCCTTTTATCTCTCTCTGCCTCAGCTTCTCTGTATTCCTGTTCTCTGTTTCTATTCCATTAACAGTCTCTTGCATCTCATCCAGTCTGCTGTTAACCCCGTTGATCGCTTGTCTGATTTCTGCATTGTCTTTCCTCACCTCCCTCACTTCCTCCCTCAGCTCTTGCACATTTCTATGTAGATCCATCAGCATGGTTATGACTTTTATTCTGAATTCTTTTTCAGGAAGATTGTGCATTTACATCCCTTCAGGCTCCCTGTTTGGGGTTGTCTGGTTGATCTTAATCTGTACCATATTCCTCTCTCTTTTCATTGCTATAGAAGTGGTCGCTGGTAGTTGCCACGTATGTCAGCTGGGCTTTTTAAGACTGCTTCGCGGGGTGCCGTGTCCTCTCAGTTGTGGCTACACGCTGTGCACTTTCCTGTGTATTCTGGTCTCTCTTTTAGGAATAGTTCTATTTGCTGTATTTTCATAGATATATATAGTTTTGGGACGAAATTTCTGCCGCCCTGCTCATGCCTCCATCTTCCCGGAAGTCTCTTGATGCATTTCTGAATTCAGTCTGCTAATATTTTGTGGAGTATTTTTGCATCTATGTTCATCAGGGATACTGGTGTGTAATTTTATTTTTTTGTGGGGTCTTGCCTGGTTTTGGTATTAGAGTGATTCTGGTTTCAAAGAATGCATTTGAAAGTATTCCCTCCTCTTCTATGTTTTAGAAAACTTTAAGGAGAGTGGGTATTATGTCTTCTCTATATGTCTGGTAAAATTCAGTGGTGAGATTTGAGATGGCGGCATGAGACGTGAGACAGAATTCCTCCCAAAATCATTAATGATAGTGTGAAAATATCATTAATACAACTAGCCCTAAAACAGCAACAGGAAGGAAGATTGCACCAGACTTCACGCAGACCTCATGAACAGAGCAGACCTCATGAAACAGGGTAACGTACAAAAACCTTGATTGGGCAGAACCCTAGTCCTTCCCCAACCACAGCTCACCGGCGGGAGGAGGAGAAATGGAGCGGGGAGTGGGTGGAAGCCTAGAACTGCTGAACACGCAGCCCCAGAGGTCTGCTTTGGACCACAAACCTATATTGTGTGGTGCTCTGGAGGTCGCTGGGGTGGGGGAGCTGGGACAGGCATAGTGCTTGAAAGACTGAGATTCCAGCCATTTGTGGAGGACGGGGATCCACATCAGGCCACTCTGGGATAAGGGAAAGACAGGTGGTCTGAGAAGCTTCCTAGCAGCGAGGGGAGAAGGGATAGGTGGACAAGGTTGTCTGGGGGCACTATGCCCAGCGGGTTGGGAACTTTGAGGAGCTTCAGGCGCCCCATACCCCTGGCTGCCTACTCAGCTCTGAGACCCCCACCCCGCTGTGACACACAGCTTGCTGTAATGTCTTTCTGGCCTGCCGGCATCTGCTTGGAAACCAGCAGTCACTATACTGGCATCAGGCAATCCGTAGGCCCCACCTACAATAGCTAGAGAGGCCAAGCACAGATGCTTACACCTGTGTGCTTGGCCAACTGGCTCTGATACTGGAGACAGGCACTGCAGACAGGAATCAGGAAACAGCTCTTTCCTACCCCAAGACACCAGCGCCACTCCCCTATGACCCCCAACCTCACTCTAGGGACTGAGAAGCTCCAGAGACTAGAGCTTCTGGTCACTAGAATGTACCACATAGAATTACGAAACATCAAACGAAACTGGTTCAGACCAAAATATCACAAACCCCAGAAAAAGAACCAAATGAAACCGAACTCACCCATCTTCCTGAAAGAGTTTAAAAAATAAAAATCACAAACATGCTCATGGAGGTACATAAAAATATTCAAGAATGCAAGGACAAATATAAGATGGAGATTCAATCATTAAGAAATTCCATATCTGAAATGAAACATACAATGGAGGGATTTAAAAGGAGATCAGGTGTAATAGAAGAGAAGGTAAATGGGATGGAAATAAGAGAAGAGGAATACTAAAAAGCTGAGGCACAGAGCAAAGAAAGGATCTCTAAGAATGAAAGAAAATTGAGAGAACTGTGTGCCCAATCCAAACGGAACAATATCCTCATTATAGGGGTAACAGAAGAAGAAGAGAGAGAAAAGGGATACAAAGTATTATCAAGGAGGTAATTGCTGAAAACTTCCCCAATCTGGGGAAGGAGATAGTCTCTCAAGACATGGGGGTGCACAGATCTCCCTACACAAGGGACCCAAGGAAGACAACATCAAGACATATAATAATTAAAATGGCAAAGATCAAAGATAAAGACAGACTTTTAAAAGCAGCTAGAGAGAGAGAAAAGATCACATACAAAGGAAAACCCATCAGGCCATCATCAGATCTCTCAACAGAAACCTTACAGGCCAGAAGGGAATGGCATGATATATTCAATACAATGAAACAGAAGGGCCTCGAACCACGAATACTGTATCCAGCAAGATTATCATTTAAATTTGAAGGAGGGATTAAACAATTCCCAGATAAGCAAAAGTTGAGGCAATTTACCTCCCACAAACCATCTCTACAGTGTATTTTAAAGGGAGGGCTCTACATGGAAGTGCTCCTAAGGCTAAATAGATGTCACCACAGAAAATAAAACCACAGCAAAAAAAAGTAAAGCAACCACAGACTAATTAAATGCAAAATAAAATCAGCCATCCAGAATATCACTCCAGAGAGACACAAAAGAGTACAGAATAAAACACCTAACATATAAAGAGGGGAGGAAGAAGAAAAAGAAGAGAGAGAAATAGAGAATCATCAGACTGTGTTTATAATAGTGTAATAAGTGAGTTAAGGTAGATGGTTAGATAGTAGAGAAGCTAACCTTCAACATTTGGTAACCACGAATCCAAAGCCTGCAATGGCAATAAGTACATGTCTATCACAAACACCCTAAATATAAATGGACTGAATGCACCAATCAAAAGACACAGAGTAACAGAATGGATAAAAGAGGAAGACCATCTATATGCTACTTACAAGAGACTCACTTCAAACCCAAAGACACACACAGACTAAAAGTGAAGGGATGGAAAAAGATATTCCATGCAACAACAGGGAGAAAAAAGCAGGTGTTGCAGTACTTGTATGAGACAAAATAGACTTCAAAACAAAGAAACTCACAAGAGACATAGAACGACATTACATAATAATAAAGGAGTCAGTCCAACAAGAGGCTATAACCATTATAAATATCTATGCGCCCAACACAAGAGCAACTACATATGTCAAACAAATACTAACAGAATTAAAGGGGGAGATAGAATGCGATGCATTCATCTTAGGCGTCTTCAACACACCACTCCCTCCGAAGGACAGATCAACCAGACAGAAAATAAGTAAGGAGACAGAGGCACTCAAAACACCAGTTAGACATAACACAGATCTACAGAACACTCCACCCAAAAGCAGTGCGATACACATTCTTCTCAAGTGCACACAGTAGACCACAAAAAGAGCCACAGTAAGTTAAAAAAGATCGAATTTGTGCCAACCAGCTTCTCAGACCACAAAGGTATGAAACTAGAAATAAATTATGCAAAGAAAAAGAAAAATCCCACAAACACATGGAGGCTCAATAACATGCTCCTGAATAATCAATGGATCAATGACCAAATAAAAACAGAGATCAAGCAGTGTATGGAGACAAACGGCAACAATCATTCCACACTGCAAAACCTGTGGGACCCAGCAAAGGCTGTGCTAAGAGGGAAGTATACTGCAATACAGGCCTACCTCAGGTTGAACTGTCACCGTGTGCAGATGATATGATATTGTACATAAAAAACCCTAAAGAATAAAGTTGAAAGCTACTGGAACTAATATCTGAATTCAGCAAAGTCGCAGGCTACAAAATTAATACACAGAAATCTGTCACATTCTTATGCACTAATGATGAACAGAAAGAGAAATCACAAAAACAATTCAATTCGCAATTGCATCAAAAAGAATACCTAGAAATAAACCTAAACAAGTAAGTGAATAGACCTATACTCTGAAAACTACAAGACATTCCTGAGAGAAATTAAAGAAGACACAAATAAATGGAAACACATCCCGTACTCATGCATAGGAAGAATTAATATTGTCAAAATGGCCATCCTGCCTAAAGCAATCTACAGATTCAATGCAGTCTCTATTAAAATACTGACAGCATTCTTCAAGGAACTACAGCAAATAGTTCTAAAATTCATATGGAACCATAAAAGACACCGAATAGCCAAAGGATTCCTGAGAAGGAAGGAAAAAGATGTGGGCGATTATGGTCCCTGACTTCAAACTCTAGTACAAAGCCACAGTCATCAAGAAAATTTGGTATTGGCACAAGAACAGACCCATAGACCAATGGAACAGACTAGAGAGCCCAGATATGAACCCAAGCATATATGGTCAATTAATGTACGGTAAAGGAGCCATGGATATACAATGCGGAAATGACAGCCTCTTCAACAACTGGTGTTGGCAAAACTGGACAGCTACATGTAAGAGAATGAAACTGGGTTATTGTCTAACCCCATACAGAAAAGTAAACTCTAAATGGATCAAAGACCTGAATGTAAGTCATGAAACCATAAAACTCTCAGAAGAAAACATAGACAAAAATCGCTTGAATATAAACATGAGCAACTTTTTCCTGAATGCCATCTCCTCAGGCAAGGGAAACAAAAACAAAAATGAACACATGTGACTACATCAAACTAAAAATTTTCTGCAAGGCAAAGGACTCCATGAAAGGAACAAAAAGGCATCCTATATTATGGGAGAATGTAAATGACATATCCAACAAGGGGTTAACATCCAAAATATAAAGAACTCACATGCCTCAACACCCAAACACCAAATAATCTGATTAAAATATGGGCACAGGACATGAAGAGACAATTCTCCAAAGAAGATATTCAGATGGCCAACAGGCACATGAAAAGATGCTCCACATCACTAATCATCAGGAAAATGCAAATTAAAGCCAATATGAGATATCAACTCACACCAGTAAGGATGGCCAACATCGAAAAGACTAAGAACAAATGCTGGTGAGGATGCAGAGAAAACCCTCCTACACTGCTGGTGGGAATGTAAGCTAGTTCAACCTTTGCAGAAAGCAATAAGGAGGTTCCTCAAAAAACTAAAAATACAAATACCATTTGATCTGGGAATCCCACTCCTAGGAATTTACCCAAAGAATACAACTTCTCAGACTCAGAAAGACATATGCACCCCTATGTTTATTGCACCACTATTTACAATAGCCAAGATATGGAAGCAACCTAAGTGTCCATCAGTATATGAATGGATAAAGAAGAGGTGGTGCATATACACAATGGAATACTATTCAGCCATAAGAGAGAAACAAATCCTACCATTTCCAAAAACATGGATAGAGCTGGAGGATTGTATGCTCAGTGAAATAAGCCAGGCAGGGAAAGACAAGTGCCAAATGATTTCCCTCATTTGTGGAGTATAACAATGAAGCAAAACTGAAGGAACAAAATGGGAGCAGACTCACAGACTCCAAGAAGGGACTAGTGGTGACCAAAGGGGAGGGGTGTGGTAGAGCAGGTCAGGAGGGCGGGAGATGGGGATTGAGGAGTATTATGTTTAGTACACATGGTGTGGGGCGTCATGGGGAAAACAGTGTAGCACAGAGAAGGCAAACTGAATCTGTGGCATCTTACTACACTGATGGATAGTGACTGCATTGCGGTACGGGTGGGGAATTGATAATATGAGTAAATGTAGTAACCACATTGTTTTCTCACGTGAAACCTTCATAAGAGTGTATATCAATAATACCTTAATAAAAAAATCCAATGATGCATAAAAGGAATTACACACTATAAGCACGTGCAATCTATCCCAGGCACGAAGACTGTTTCAACATTTGAATATCAATTAATGCCATCATGTCCACAGCGTATAAAAGAAAATTCACATGATCACATCAAGAGAGACAGAAAAACCATTGACAAATGATAAAAACTTTGAGGTAACTAGGAATACAGAGTAACTTCCTCAGCTTGATAAACAACATCTACAAGAAACCTACAGCTAACATCATTCTTAATGGTAAGAAACTACAAGTTCTACCACTAATATCAGGAACAAGGTGTGAGTCCAGGGAGAGGAAATCCAGGGGCAAAATACCTTCAAAATCCGAAATCAGTCAAAGGGAGACATAACGTTTAAAATTCGTTTATTGCTTAAAAAGTGCAGTCCAGGACGGTTTCTCTCTATGCTCCGGAAGAAGCCACCAAGCAATCCAGCACCCTCCCCTTAACCTCTCGGTTCAGACAAGCCCTTGGTTGACCATGTAATTACCCACTGACTTGGAGATGAACTTCTCTCCCTGCCTGAGAATATGCAAATGCACTAAAGCCAGGCAAGATATTCTGGAAATGTTACAATTTTACCCACACAAGGTAAGGATGTCCCGTCTAACAACTTTTCAACATCATACTGTAAGTCCTAGCTAATGCAATAAGGTAAAAAGAAAGGGTGGAAGTAAAAGATATACTGATTGGGAAAGAAGAAATAATGCTGTCTTTGTTTGCAGACGTCTTGATTGTCTATGTAGAAAGTGCCTAAGAATCAAGAAAAAAAGCCCTGAAACTGCTAAGCAATCAGAGCATGTTTTCAGGATACAAAGTTAATATACAAAAGTCAATCGTTTCCTGAATACCAACAACAAACAAGTGGAATTTGAAATTTAAACAATACCATTTACTTTTGCACCCAAAAAACCCAAAATACTTTAAAAGTATACATACAAAATGTAGATGATAAAAACTATAAATCTATGATGGAAGAAATGAAAGAACTAAATAAATGGAGAGATATTCCATGTTTGTGGACAGGGAGACTCAATATTGTCAAGGTACCAATTCCTCCCAACTTGATCTATAGATACGATGTAATCCCAATCAAAATCCCAGCAAGTTATTTTGTGGATATCAACAAACCGATTTTAAACTCTATAGAGAGGACTTCCGGGAAGATGGCGGCATGAACGGAACGACAGAATTTTCCTCCGAACATTATATTTACCCATGAAAACACAGCAAACGCAACTGTTCCTAAAAAAGAGACCAGAACAAACAGGAAAGCGCGCACAGTGCAGAAACACCTGAGAGGACTCGGCAGCGGGTAAGAAACGGAACCGCGAACCGGCAGAACCCGAGCACTCCCCCACCCCAGTGCACCGGCGGGAGGAGAGGATTCAGAGCCGGGAGGGAGTAGAAGTGCAGGCCCAGGAGATAACCAGCCCTGGGCCGGCCCCGGGAATGCAGGCACACAAAGCGCAGGTTAAACGCCTCTTGGCTCGCAGCTGGCTCAGGGAAGGAGAAGAGAGAAGGAAAAAAAGGAGAAAAGCGCGCGTCTGGTTTTTCAGCGGTCTGAAACGCCTGCTTGCTCGCGGCGGGCTCAGGGAAAGAGAAGAGAGAAGGAAAAAAAAGGAGAAAAGTGCGCGCTTTGTTTTTCAGCGGTCTGAAATGTCGGCTTGCTCGTGGCTGGCTCAGGGAAGGAGGAGAGAGAAAGAAAAAAAGGAGAAAAGTGCGCGCTTTGTTTTTCAGCGGTCCTAAAGAGACGGGAGTGCAGCAGAGAACCTCCATTCATTCTCCCCCTGGCCACAGCTTTAAAGGGCCATGCGGAGCGACACAACCATGGCTCTGGAATAGTGGAGCAACAGCGCCACCTACAGCATTCACACAGAAACCACCCCTGGTGGGCGGTTTTTTGTTTGTTTTTTTTTTTCATTTTTTCTTTCTTTTCTCTTCTTTTAGGTGTTGCTCCCTTTTCCTTTTCTTTCCTTTCTTTTCCTTCTCTCTCTCCTTTTACTTTTTTTACTATTAGTAGAATATTTTTTCTTTTCTCTCCTTTCTTCTCTCTCCTTGCTACCAACAACCAATTCTATAGTCATGAGAAGACAGAAGAATATGATACAGACAAAGCTTCAGACAAACACCACCCCAGAGAAAGAAGCTGAAGGAATGGATATTCACAGTCTTCCTGAAAAAGAATTCAGAATAAAAGTCATAGCGATGCTGATGGATCTACAGAAAAATGTGCAAGAGCTGAGGGAAGAAGTGAGGGAAGTGAGGAAAGACAATGAAGAAATGAGACAAGCCATCGACGGGCTCAACAGGAGATTGAATCAGGTTCAAGACACATTCAAGAAATTACAAGACAGGGAACAGGAATACAAAGAAGCTGAGGCAGAGAGAGATAAAAGGATCTCTAAGAATGAAAGAACATTAAGAGAACTGTGTGACCAATCGAAACGGAGCAATATTCGCATTATAGGAGTACCAGAGGAAGAAGAGAGAGATAAAGGGATAGAAAGTGTCTTTGAAGAAATAATTGCTGAAAATTTCCCCATGCTGGGGAAGGAAATAGTCTCACAGTCCACGTAAGCCCACAGATCTCCCAACATGAGGGACCCAAGGAAGACAACACCAAGACACATAATAATCAGGATGGCAAAGATCAAAGATAAAGACAGAGTATTAAAGGCAGCTAGAGAGAGAAAAAACATCACCTACAAAGGAAAACCCATCAGACTGTCATCAGAATTCTCAACAGAAACCTTGCAGGCCAAGAGAATGGCATGATATATTTAACGTAATGAAACAGAAGGGCCTCGAACCAAGAATATTGTATCCAGCACGATTATCATTTAAATATGATGGAGGGATTAAACAATTTCAAGACAAAAGAAAGTTGAGAGAGTTTGCCTCTCATAAACAACCACTACAGGATGTCTTAAACGGACTGCTCTAGAGGGAAGCACCCCTAAGGCTAAAAAGATGACACCAGAGAAAATAAAATCATAGCAAAGAAAGCAGACCATCCAAATACTAACTAAAGGCAAAGAATAAAACACCTAATATATAAAGAAAGGAGGAGGAAGAATAGGAAGGGAGACATAAAGAAACATCAGACGGCGTTCACAATAACTTAACAAGAAAGTTAAGTTAGATTCTTAGATAGTAAAGAAGCAACCCTTGAACCTTTGGTAACCACGAATCTAAAGCCAGCAATGGCAATAAGTACATATCTATCAATAATCACCCTAAATGTAAACGGACTGAATGCACCAATCAAAAGACACAGAGTAACAGAGTGGATAAAAAAGCAAGACCCATCTATATGCTGCTTACAAGAGACTCACCTCAAACCCAAAGATATACGCAGACTAAAAGTGACGGGATGGAAAAAAATATTTCAAGCAAACAACAAAGAGAAAAAAGCAGGTGTTGCAGTACTTGTATCAGATAAAATAGATTTCAAAACGAAGAAAGTAGCAAGAGATAAAGACGGACATTACTTAATGATAAAGGGGTCAGTCCAACAAGAAGATATAACCATTATAAATATATATGCACCCAACACAGGAGCGTCAGCATATGTGAAACAAATACTAACAGAAGTGAAGGAGGAAATAGACAGCAATGCAATTATTTTAGGAGACTTTAACACGCCACTCACTCCAAAGGATAGATCAACCAGGCAGAAGATAAGTAAAGACACAGAGGCACTGAACAACACACTAGAACAGATGGACCTAACAGATATCTACAGAACTCTGCACCCAAAAGCAGCAGGATACACATTCTTCTCAAGTGCACATGGAACATTTTCAAGAATAGACCACATACTACGCCATAAAAAGAACCTCAGTAAATTAAAAAATATTGAAATCCTACCAACCAACTTCTCAGATCACAAAGGTATAAAACTAGAGATGAATTTTAGAAAGAAATCAAAAAGGCTCACAAATACATGGAGACTTAACAACATTCTCCTAATGAATCAATGGGTTAATGACCAAATCAAAACAGATATCAAAGAATATATGGAGACTAATGACAACAACAACACAAAGCCCCAACTTCTGTGGGACGCAGCAAAGGCAGTTTTAAGAGGAAAGTATATAGCAATCCAGGCCTATTTAAAGAAGGAAGAACATTCCCAAATGAACAGTATAAAGACACAATTATTGAAATTGGAAAAAGAAGAACAAATGAGGCCCAAAGTCACCAGTAGGAGAGACATAATAAAGATCAGAGAAGAAATAAATAAAATTGAGAAGAATAAAACAATAGAAAAAATCAATAAAACCAAAAGCTGGTTCTTTGAAAAAATAAACAAAATAGATAAACCCCGAGCCAGACTCATTAAGAGAAAAAGAGAATCCACACACATAAACAGAATCATAAATGAGAAAGGAAAAATAACGACGGACACCACACAAATACAAAGAATTATAACAGAATACGACGAGCATCTATATGCCAACAAGCTGGAAAACCTAGAAGAAATGGACAAAATCTTAGAAAAATACAGCATTCCAAGACTCACCAATCAGGAAACAGAAAAACTAAACACACTAATTACCAGCAACGAAATTGAATCAGTAATCAAAAAACTACCCAAGAACAAAGCCCCCGGACCTCATGGATTCACCTCTGAATTCTACCAGACATAGAGAGAAGAAATAACACCCATTCTCCTTAAAGTTTTTCAAAAAATAGAAGAGGAGGGAATACTTCCAAACTCTTTCTATGAAGCCAGCATCACTCTAATACCAAAACCGGGCAAAGACCTCACTAAAAAAGAAAATTACAGACCAATATCCCTGATGAATGTTGATGCAAAAATACTCAACAAAATATTAGCAAACCGAATTCAAAAATATATCAAGAGGATCATACACCATGATCAAGTGGGATTCATCCCAGGGATGCAAGGATGGTACAACATTCGAAAATCCATCAACATCATCCATCACATCAACAAAAAGAAGAACAAAAACCACATGATCATCTCCATAGACGCTGAAAAATCATTTGACAAAATTCAGCATCCATTCATGATTAAAACTCTCAACAGAATAGGTATAGATGGCAAGTACCTCAACATCATAAAGGCCATATATGACAAACCCACAGCTAACATCATACTTAATAGCGAGAAGCTGAAAGCTTTTCATCTAAGATCGGGAACAAGACAGGGATGCCCACTCTCTCCACTGTTATTCAACATAGTACTGGAGGTCCTAGCCACGGCAATCAGACAAAGCAAAGACATACAGGGCATCCAGATTGGTAAAGAAGAAGTCAAATTGTCACTATTTGCAGATGACATGATACTGTACATAAAAAACCCTAAAGACTCCACTCCAAAACTACTAGAACTAATATCTGAATTCAGCAAAGTTGCAGGATATAAAATTAACACACAGAAATCTGTTGCTTTCCTATACAGTAATGATGAACTAACAGAAAGAGAAATCAGAAAAACAATTCCATTCACAATTGCATCTAAAAGAATAAAATACCTAGGAATAAACCTAACGAAGGAAGTGAAAGACCTGTACTCTGAAAACTACAAGACACTCCTAGGAGAAATTAAGGAAGACACTAACAAATGGAAATGCATCCCATGCTCTTGGCTAGGAAGAATCAATATTGTCAAAATGGCAATACTACCTAAAGCAATCTACAGATTCAATGCAATCCCCATCAAACTACCAACAGCTTTCTTCAATGAACTGGAACAAATAATTCTAAAATTCATATGGAACCACAAAAGACCCCAAATAGCCAAAGCAATCCTGAGAAGGAGGAATCAAACAGGGGGAATTACGCTCCCTGACTTCAAGCTCTACTACAAAGCCACAGTAATCAAGACAATTTGGTACTGGCACAAAAACAGACCCACAGACCAGTGGAACAGAATAGAAAATCCAAACATTAACCCAAACACCTACAGTCAATTAATATTTGATAAAGGAGCCTTGGACATACAATGGGGTGATGACAGCCTCTTCAGCAGCTGGTGTTGGAAAAACTGGACAGCTACATGTAAGAGAATGAAACTGGACTACTGTCTAACCCCATACACAAAGGTAAACTCAAGGTGGATCAAAGACCTGAATGTAAGTCATGAAACCATAAAACTCTTAGGAAAAAACATAGGCAAAAATCTCTTGGACATAAACATGAGCGACTTCTTCAAGAACATATCCCCCCGGGCAAGGGAAACAAAAGCAAAAATGAACAAATGGGACTATATCAAGTTGAAAAGATTCTGTACAGCAAAAGACACCATCAGTAGAACAAAAAGACATCCTACAGTATGGGAAAATATATTCATAAATGATGTATCTGATAAGGGGCTGACATTCAAAATATACAATGAACTCATGCACCTTAACAAACAAAAAGCAAATAACCCAATAAAGAAATGGGCAGAGGACATGAATAGACACTTCTCTAAAGAAGAAATTCAGATGGCCAACAGGCACATGAAAAAATGCTCCACATCGCTAATCATCAGAGAAATGCAGATTAAAACCACAATGAGGTATCACCTCACACCAGTGAGGATGGCCAACATCCAAAACACAAACAACAACAAATGTTGGCGAGGATGTGGAGAGATGGGAACCCTCCTACATTGCTGGTGGGAATGCAAATTAGTTCAACCATTGTGGAAAGCAGTATGGAGGTTCCTCAAAAAACTCAAAATAGAAATACCATATAACCCAGGAATCCCACTCCTAGGAATTTACCCCAAGAATGCAGCAGCCCATTTTCAAAAACACAGGTGCACCCCTATGTTTATTGCAGCACTATTTACAATAGCCAAGAAATGGAAGCAACCTAAGTGCCCATCAGTAGATGAATGGATTAAGAAGATGTGGTACATATCCACAATGGAATATTACGCAGCCATAAGAAAAAAACAAATCCTACCATTTGCAACAACATGGATGGAGCTGGAGGGTATAATGCTCAGTGAAATAAGCCAGGCCGAAAAAGACAAGTACCAAATGATCTCACTCATATTTGGAGTATAAGAACAAAGAAAAAAAAAAAATGAAGGAACAAAACAGCAGCAGACTCACAGA
>JAQQAC010019400.1:6024259-6081827 GCA_029783875.1 Phataginus tricuspis
AAAAAACTGAAGGAACAAAACAGCAGCAGACTCACAGAACCCAAGAATGGTCTAATAGCTACCAAAAGGAAAGGGACTGGGGAGGATGGGTGGGAAGGGAGGGATAAGAGGGAAAAAGGGGCATTACAATTAGCAGATGTAATGTTGGGGGGGGCATGTGGAGGGCTGTACAACTCAGAGAAGACAAGTAGTGACTCTATAGCATCTCACTACGCTGATGGACAGTGAGTGTAATGGGGTTGGAGGGGGGGACCTGATGAAGGGGGTAGTTTAATAACCGTAATATTGCACATGTAATTGTAGGTTAATGATACCAAAACAAATTTAAGTAAACAGACAAAAAAAAAAAAAAGAAATTCCGTATCTGAAATGAAACATACAATGAAGGAATTTAAAAGCAGATCAGGTGTAATAGAAGAGAAGGTAAATGGGATAGAAATTAGAGAAGAGGAATACTAAGAAGTTGAGGCAGAGAGCAAAGAAAGGATCTCTAAGAATGAAAGAAAATTGAGAGAACTGTGTGACCAATCCAAACGGAACAATATCCGCATTATAGGGGTAACAGAAGAAGAAGAGAGAGAAAAGGGATACAAAGTATTATCGAGGAGGTAATTGGTGAAAACTTTCCCAATCTGCGGGAGGAGATAGTCTCTCAAGCCATGGAGGTACACAGATCTCCCGACGTCAGGGACCCAAGGAAGACAACATCAAGACATATAATAATTAAAATGGCAAAGATCAAGGATAAAGATAGACTTTTAAAAGCAGCTAGAGAGAGAGAAAAGATCACATACAAAGAAAAACCCATCAGGCCATCATCAGATGTGTCAACAGAAACCTTACAGGCCAGAAGGGAATGGCATGATATATTCAATGCAATGAAACAGAAGGGCCTCGAACCACGAATACTGTATCCAGCAAGATTATCATCTAAATTTGAAGGAGGGATTAAACAATTCCCAGATAAGCAAAAGTTGAGGCAATTTACATCCCACAAACTATCTCTACAGTGTATTTTAGAGGGACTGCTATAGATGGAAGTGTTCCTAAGGTTTAATAGCTGTCACCAGAGATAATAAAACCACAGTAAAGAAAGTAGAACAGCTAATTACTATGAAAATGCAAAATTAAATTAACTATCCCCAACATCAATCAAGGGATAGACAAACAGTACAGAATATGATACCTAATATATAAAGAATGGAGGAGGAAGAAAAAGGAGGAGGAAAAAAGAAACCTTTAGATTGTTTTTGTAATAGCATATTAAGTGAGCTAAGTTAGACTCTTAGATAGTAAGGAAGTTAACCTTGAACCTTTGGTAACCACGAATGTGAGGCCTGCAATGGCAATAAGTACATACCTATTGATAATCACCCTAAATGTAAATGGACTGAATGCACCAATCAAAAGACATAGAGTCACTGAATGGATAAAAAAACAAGACCCATCTATGTGCTGCCTTCAAGAGACTCACTTTAAACCCAAAGACATACACAGACTAAAAGTGATTCCAATTATATTAAGCATCTAGAATGGGCAAATTTATTGAAATAGAACGTAGAATATAGGTTGCCAGGAGTTGTTGGCAGAGGGAAATGGGCAGTTATTGCTTAATGGTAACACAGTTTCTGTTTTGGATAATGAAGTTTTTGAAATAGTGGTGCTGTTTATAGAACATTGGAATGTACTTAGTGCCACTGAATTGTACACCTAAAAAATGGTTAAAATGGTAAACTTCATGTTATGTGTATTTTACCCCAATTTTTAGTTAAGTAAATCATACTGTACCAGATGGTTAAACAAGGAACTAAAGGAAAAATACAAAATGAGGTATTACATTTTTAAGAAACAATTCACATTTCACATAGACAATCTAAGCATGTAAAATGATAGATTATTATGGGGAAAAAGTAAAAGAGCCAAAATATCAATGTTAGAAAAATTCAGTACCTTTCGTCAACTCCAATAATAACAACTTAGAATATGGAATGGAAAGAAAGGCCTATTTATAATAAATAGGATAAACCCCAAATGTACAAATGCTGTATGATATACCACATTTATGAATTGGAAGGCTTACCATCAGCGTAAGCCTCCCCAACTGATAACTAAACTAATTGTAATGAAATCAAATTCAGATAGGATTTTATAAATGGAACTTGGAAAGCAGATTCTAGAGCCCATCTAGAAAGGAAAAGGAATAAAAATTCCCAAGAAATTTTTTAAAAATGACAATGACCGCAGGCTTGACCAACCAGAAAGCAAATAAATTCATAAAACTATAGCTTCTGTAATTCGAAATTGATTTCGGCTCAGAAATAAAGCCTAATAATAGCCTCACATTTATATGGAAATATTGTATATGGTAAAGGTGACACTTAATGTTGATTGAAAAGGACGGACAATTATTGTTGCTGGTTTATGATTGGATAACCAATTAGACTATCATTACTTATAGTACAAAAAGAAGTAAACAAATATAGTCTTGATGGGTTAAAAATTAATCACAAAATCACTTATAAAACATTGGAGGAAAATATAGGAAGGTGTTCTTAAGTTTCTCAGATAAAACATAAAACTCAGAAGTCATAAAGGCAAATTTGATAAATCTGACTTTATATGAGTTACAAATACCTCTGTGAAAGAACAGCATAAACAATGCAAAAATACAGGAAGACTTGCAACATATTTAACAGAAAAAGGATTCATTCCTACAACACAAAAAGAACGCTTACCTATCCATGGTAAAAAGACAAACAATCATAGAAAAATGGGCAAAGGATATCACAAACCATTTAGAAAAGAACCATAAAAGATTAGCAAACTTTTGAAAAAGCTGGTTGTCTTAGTTATCTTGGGCTGCCGTAATAAAATACTATGGACTGTGTGGCTTCAACAACAGAAATTTATTTTCTCATGTCTCAGGAGTCTGGAAGTCTGCGATCAGCGGGACTGGGTTCTCGTGAGGGCTCTCTTCTTGGCTTGCAGAAGGCAGCCTTCTTGCTGGTCCTTGTATGGCAGAGAGAAAGTGGGCAAGCTCTCAGGTGTCTCATCCTGCAAGGACACTCATCCCGCCACAAGAACCCCACCCTCATGACTTCATCTAACCCTAAGTATCTCCCCAAAGTGCTCTTTCCAAATACAGTCACATTGGGGGTTAGGGTCCAAGACACCAATTTGTGTAGGTCACAGTTTTGTCTGTTTGCAACACTCAAACTCACTACTTATCAGAGAAATGCAAATTAAAGCAATAAGGTGCTAGCATTTCTCACCCATCAAATTGGCAAAAATTTGTAGGATTGATGTTGACAAGAAGACAGAGGATGATCTTTTCAAACACTGGGGTCAAGAATGTGACTTGATGAAACCTTTGCAGAAGGCAGCGTGCTACTAGCCATCAAAGTTAACAAAGCCCTAATGCTTCAGCCCTGCAAACCCCCTTCTCGGACTCTGTGCTAAAATAATACTTGCTCATGTGAATGGAGAAGCACACTCATGGATGTTCTTTGCAGGATTGTTTGTGTCAGCCACATGATATGAATAATCTAAATATCCATAAAAAATGGAAGCAACCTAATTGTCCATCAGTAGATAAATGGATAAAGAAGATGTGGAACATATGCACAATGGAATATTATTCAGCCATAAAAGGAAAACAAATTCTACCATTTACAATAACATGGATGGGGCTAGAGGGTATTATCTCGCTGAAATAAGCCAGGGGCAGAAAGACAAGTGCCAAACGATTTCACTCATTTGTGGAGTATAAGAACAAAGCAAAAACTGAAGGAACAAAACAGCAGCAGACTCAGACTCCAAGAAGGGACTAGGGGTTACCAAAGGGAAGGGGTGGGGGAGGGTGGGGGTGGGAGGGAGAAGGGGATTAAAGGGCATTATGATTAGCACACACAATATAGGTAGGTCACTGGGAAGGCAGTACAGCACGGAGAAGACAGGTAGTGACTCTACAGCATCTTACAACGTTAATGGAGAGTGACCGCAATGGGGTGGGGGGAGGAACTTGATGATATGGGTGAATGTTGAAACCACAATGCTGCTCATGTGAAACTTTCATAAGATTGTATAACAATGATACCTTAATTTAAAAAAACCATCAAAACGAGGGTCTGACTAGTAAAATTCACAATCCCTGACACAGTCCACCAAACAGTTATTAAAAAGAGGGAGAGAAAGTCCAGGAAGAGGTTTTCTTTTGGGGGAAGTGACTGGAGGAAAGCCCAGGGGTCTTCTGGCCTGTGCCTTGTTTCAGGTGACGTTACAGGAATGTGCTGTTGGTGAAGGTTCATTGGTACACACATATGATTTATGGACTCTTATGCACTTTAGGAAAAACTTAATAAGAGACCTTTTGAATTACTCTTGTATTAAATGAGACTCAGGTTCTCAAACTCGTCATTTAAATAAGAAATGTAGCTCTATTATGGGTTCTTGAGGAGTGTTTCTTGGGTAGGGGGGAGTATTGGTTTTTTTTCTCTTTTTAATTCACACAGCTGTGGAGTTCATGCTGGTAATCACCTGACTTAACAAAGAAAATTCAAAAGCATGTCTTCCAGAAAATAAGGATATCAATTCAAGTACTGTTACAAGAATAACACAGTTAAGTAAAATGTTTCATTTGGAATTGAAGACTATAAGAAGAAAAGAATCATAATCATAGGATATGGTAATAATATCACAATCTGAGGGTCTTAAAGTCTGTTACGTTTTTTGGGGTTAGAAATAAAATTTGCAAGAACATTTCATGGTGTGGAAGAGAATCTACTCTCTTACAGCTGCTTATTCTGTTAAGATTCTCCCTCTGATCCTGCTCAAACTTCTTTCACCAAGAGGCAGAAGGGCCTACCAGTTCATGTCTGGTGTTGGAATCGCATGAGCTCTCCACTGATGGAGAAAAGGCAGGTCTGAGAACCTGGCTATTTACCCTTGGGACCAGAAGAGGACAGAGGGAGATGATTAGCAAGGGGAACACAGTGTTGGCATTCAGTGTTGAAGATCTTCAATACTAACAGGGAAAGATCTTCAGGACCTAATGGTACGCAGAAAAAAGTGTTATTAATGCATTTAGACATATATGCGCGTGAAGATGCATAGAAAGATAACTAGAAAATATTATAGCAAAAGATAGGCAGGAAACCTTTAAGAAGGGAAGATGATACCAGGACCAGCAGTAAAGTGAGTTCCTCTCTGCCGTACTCTTTGTGCGACTCGATTCCTTATGAGAATGTATTTGTGCGAAAGTTGTGCAAAAAAAAAAAAATCCCAAGTAAATTAATTAAAAGGTTTAAAGATCCAAGGGAAAAAGAGAATTGAAAAATTACCCGGCCTGTGTGACCAGGGGGAAATTCTGTGGAAGGCAGTTATGGAGTTCTGCTGGACAGTTTGGGCACAGTTAGTGAAGAGGCACAAAGATAACTGAGAAAATAAAACAGACAGACGAGGAGTAAGCGGGAGGAGGAGGGAGAAGAGGTGCGGACGGCGGAAGAGAAGAAGGGATAGGAGAAGGCAAGGGAAGGAAAGATCCGAAGGCGGGCAGGCAAATGCATTGCTTGGCTGAGTCAAAAAATTAGTTCCGGGAGAGGATGCAGTCACCATTAATTCCTGGTCCCTGTAATGGAATATACTTACACAGGCATGATGAAATGTAGACCCTATAAACTAAGTTAAAAATTGGGATCTCCTTCTGTGGGAAATAGCAGGGGAAGAGAATGGAGGGCGAGAGTGTTACCTCTGCGTGTTTCATTCCAGTGATTCAACTGATGATGTTTCAAGATATGAGAATATGTATGCACTTTTGTTTTATTCTGTATTTACATGGTGGTAAATACCAGATAAATGCCTGAGGTCAGAAAACAGATTAGGGGGAGTCAGGGGCCTGAAGCAGGGGAGACGGGTTGGTTTTCATGCCTTGTAGCTCAGCGTGACTTTTCTGGGTCTGGCCCTTTGTGCTGAGGGAGGCCATCTGACTCAACACGGCTGGCAGCTAAACGTGACCTACCCAGCTTGGGCTGGTCTGGGGGAACAGGGATGGCTGACCCTTTAGACCCACGAATAAAATAGACCACCAGGCATACTCTTCTCTCCACACATACCCATAGCATAGGGCATTGTCCTGGAAACATGTAATGCATGCAGATACCCAGGACCATGGAGGAGACAGACGCAGCACCGTAAGAGCTAAGATCAAGGTTACCCATGGACTAGGACCTTTATTCTTTCCTCTACTTATTATTTCCAATAAACCTCCCAACAAAACGGGTTGCTCTGTTGGGTATAAATTTCAACCTGTAACCCAGATGTCTCAGAAGTGTTTCTATTTTCCTGCATCCGCCCTGTAGAGTGGACTGAGTAGTGGAACAGATAGGCCGACATGTCATGTCATAACACAGTATGTCTATTTTCTTCTCAACCGTGGCCGACTATTCCTAGAGTGATTCAGGAGCTAAAGCTGAGATCTTCCATCTCTACAGCATGTAGCCTGCCAGTCACCACGGGTATCACTTACCCAGTCAGCTAGGGGAGGAGGAGTATGGAGCAGTGCCCACGGCAAGTGTGTAAAGGCCAGGGTTGGTGGTGGCACACATTGCTTCTGCTCATGTTCCTTACAGCCAAAGACATTTCATGGTTTCCTATCCCTGCTCTGAAACACTACACGTCTAGAATTCCGGCCTGAATGGGGATCACCTAAAGAATATTGGTTCATATTTTTAAATCACCTCACATTGGCAATTATTATGCTTATTTTACAAAGGAACCAGGGTCAAGAAAATTATCTTGTTCAAGGACATGCAGTTTTTAAGTGTCAGAGGTGAGCTGTACACCCACATCTGCCAGATTTCCACGTCCGTGGGCTTCACCAAAAGGACCTTCTGATTTTCACATGAGCTGGGAAAGAGATCCAGCAAAACACAGACACTGACTCAGAAACACACGCACACACTGGAAGCCTAGATAGTCCCTTCAATTTTATTGGTTTAAATATTTTTCTGAAAGAGCAGCCCAGCATCAGGGAGCTAAGGGCGTCTAAGGCATGAACGTGAGGACCCCTGAGGTGGATGAAGACAGCCGTGGAGGCCAAGAGGATGCAGTAGTGTGATGTTCCTGGGCTGGTGGGCTGCTTGGATGTCGGGTTCCTTGGCTGGTAGGTTTCTTGGCCAGGAGATGTCTCAGCTGCAGATTTCTTGCGTGGTGGCTGATTTGGCTGGTTAGTGTCTTGGTGGGGGGGGGGGTCCTGTTTGCGGGTGGACCCATGGGCTACTGGGCCTGGCCTTCATAATTACAGGGCATAGGCATAAATGAGGCCTAAACCGATGATTATGGAGAATACATCCATCCAAACAGTTCGGCCTGAGTTGGTGTGAGCATCTTCCCATTTGCTGCTCCTGTTAGCCTTCCAGGTCTGTAGGGATGGGAGCTTTAGAAGTGGGTTTCTGAGTCCAGCCTGTGACACCCTTGGGGAAGGGCTGGAGACCTGTGGTCCCTGAGGGAAAACCCCACCCAGGTCCCAAGACAGGAGTAGATGCAAGGGGCGGGTAGAGGACAGAATGGGCTTAGGTATTGTTTTACCTTGTGACTGAAGAAGACAGCTAGTAATCCGAGGGGAGGGAAGGAAATTACGGCCATGACGGTCAAACATATGTAATTTGGGGCATAAAATGTCAGTTCTTCAGGTGTCTGTATAGGCTCTGCATCCCCTTTAGGTGCCTCAGGGGCGGTGGGGCGCCTGGGGCTGGTGGGGCGCCTGGGGCTAGTGGGGCCGCTGCGGGTGCTGGGGCAGCTTTGGCAGCTTTGGCAGCTTTTGGGGGCATGATCGTTCCACCCAGTCCCCGCGGGTCTTGAAAACAGAGCCAATCCACTACGCCTCCCCTTGTTCTAACCAGAATCCCAAGCCCCAAACCGTCAAAGGTTAGTTCTTCACAATGGAGGAACGAGCACCTCCAGTTCTGATTGGTTGCCTGTGCGAGGGGGGCGTGGTCCAGCAGTTCTCCGCCCCTCCAGGATTCGGAGCTTGGAGTCGGGCTTTCCCGTGTCAACATTGACCCCGCCCACCCCGAGCAGGATTGGTTGGAGGCCATACGATTGGATCCTCCTTCCTTAGGGCCCGCCCTTAGGACCCTTATCTACAGGTAGCACAGGAGCGCAGAAGAGAAGCCCAGTGCGAAAACTAGATGTACAGACAGAAAGGAAGGAAGATGAATAATGCCAGTAATAGGTCATAAAATACTGAATTAACAAAGAATTCTTTAGACCATACTGACAGAAAGAAAGAAGAAAGAAGGTGAAAAGGGGAGAAGGTCTTAAAGTAGAATGCCACCTAGTAAATGTGGATGGAGTGATGAAAATGGGAAATCACCGCTGTGGGAGGCAGAATTCTAAGATGGCCCCAAGGTTCCTGCTTCCCGGTATACACACACCTTCTCCCAGTTATTCATTCAAGCACTAATTTATGTATTGCTAGCTGGGAGGGATTTTACAAATGTAGTTAAGGTCCCCAGTCAACTCATTTTAAGATAGGGAGAATATCCTCAGCGGGCCTAACCTAGTCAGGTGAGCTCTTAAAAGGGACTGGGGTCTTACTGGCAAAAAAGATTCAAGGCATGAGATGGATTGCAGGCAAGAGAGAGTCTCCCACTGCTGGTTGAACATGGAGGGGGCCTGGTGGTAAGGAATGCAGGCAGCCCCTAGCTGAAAGTGCCCCCGGATGACAGCCAGTGAGGAAACGGAGACCTTAGTTCTACAACACTAAGGATCTGAATCCTGCCATAACCATATTCATTTGGAAGAGGATCCTAGCTCCAAATGAGAACGCAGACAGGCCAACACCTTGATTTTAGCCTTGTGACATCCTGAGCATTTTAGAGAACCCAGCCATTCTCACCTACAGAACTGTGAGTTAGTAACTAAGTTTGTGGGAATTCGTTACACCTCATTAGAGAACTAACAACCATTTCAAATGCCGTAGTCATTACTGACTCAGGTAAAAACCACCCATGAATGCCAACACCACGGGATTTTAACTGACAGTTGCCTTAGCTGGTGATTCTAGGGGAACAGAAGGCATGAGGAGTCGGTCTGCAGGGAGTTGTTGGTAGGTAAGACACGACCTAGTGAAGTCCACAAATGCAGAGGCCAACATGGCCTGTCAAGGGCGCTGCTGTCCTCGCACGGTCAAGGGCCTAGGGGCAGCAAGAACAGCAACAACACTCACAATCCAGAGGTCAGGAAATTCTTTGTGGTATGTGTTGGGAAGAGCAACCTCATGTACGCAGTCTTTTAACTTCCACATGCCACGTAAGAAATGGCCCTGGGCCTGAAACACTTCCTTTCCAAGAGACAAAAAGCCCACACAGCCTGTGCAGGACTTATCGCCTTGTGTGGGAATATCTTTCCCTGTTTCAGGCTCAGTGTATCCTCCTTTGTTCTGCTTAAGCATGTGTGTCAATAGCCCTCAGGGATACCCCCAGCCTTTAGTGCTTCAAACTCTTTGTGGGAGGGTTCAGGGTCCTGCTGTCATGACACAAGGCGAAGGTATACAGGCCATTGCCCCTGCTGGCTGTGGGGACAGATGCTCACTGTTAGAGCTGGTCTCGCTCTGTCTCTTTCTCTACAGGAGTAAAGGCATTGTTCTTCCATCCGGTGCTGGACTGTGTTGTGTTTCTCTTGGTAACCGTGATACCGAAATTAAGTGGGCAGATGTGTTTGGCCTTCTCTTCCTGGTGATTGGCACTGTGGGGAGATCGTTCTCCTCCATGTAGTTGGAGGCCTCTCGTGGCCCTGGTGAACAGTGCACAGTGTCCAGTTTCACAGAATGAATTGGCTCAAAGCATTTCAAGGAGCAAAGTGGATATTTCAGAGCAAAAAAAAAAAAAAAAGTGAAGGGGGACAGGACTGAAAGCCGGTGGGATGAAGAACGCAGATTGGTTTCTGGCAGGTCTCTTGAATGGGAGGAACCTTGGATTATTGCGGGAGGGATGTTCTTGGCTACTGAGTCTCTTGTGTGAGATGGTTTGGGGACAGTAACCTGTCTGGGCCCAGGCATCCCTTGTGAAGCGAATCCTTTGACTGGAATGACCTTCAGCCAGTGTGTCTCTTGGCTGGAGGACCACCTGACCAACAAGAGACTCAGTGTAGAAAGTCATTTATGTGCGGCTTGGTGGTGCGGAAACTCAGTGGTAGAAATAGCATTTGACATGAGTATGTCCTTGCTATGTGGCATTTTGCTTTCCAGCTGGCTTTATTGGTCTATTGAGGTGTGGTGGCAGAAGGAATGCGTGTGTTTATAGACTGAACCGAGGGAACTGGAGAGGCTCTCCATGAGGGTGACAGAGCCAGGACATCTTTACCTCCAGGGCTCAGTTCTGGAAAGAAGTAGATGCAGGAATAGGGAAGGGGCTGTGTGTGCTGGAGGTTAGGTTTTGGGCCGTGGAGACAGAGCCCAGTCCTCATGGTGTGGACAATGGCTGGGATTCCCAAGGGGAGGTTTATGCTGACTGAAGGCAGTGGATGGATGTGATGAATACTCCCTCTACTGTGTATCTCTTGCTTCTTTTCTTTTTCTTCTTTCATCCTCTCTTTTACTTTTTTTCCCCCTTCTTTCCTGGCAAAGTAGCTTTTTTTGGTTTGGACAGTTGGTTTTCAATTTCCAGGAAATAAAGGATTTGGCCAGGGTCCTTTGGTAAGAAGGAATAAGCTACCCCCTCTTGACCCCTAGTCAGCTGCAAGTCTGGAGGCGCCACCTGCTGTTCCATTACTGGAGAGTCAAACCCTGCCCTTCTCTTTACTTTCAACTTCTGACTCATTCATCAAACCGCTACGCTGACCACTCACCTAAGTATGCCTAGGGGATCTATTTTCTGATTGGCTTGTCTTCAGGGGCATGTCTAGAAGGGTGCTGTCCCCAGGAAGCTCCTTTCGGCACCCTTCATTTCCCAGAGTGCCCCAGGGCTCTGGGGAGTGGTAGAGGAAGGGAGAGACCTGGACCAGAGCTGGGAAAGAGCCAGGAAAGGGCTCAGGAAGCAGGGCATGGTCAAGACCTGAGATATGTCTTCTGGATTTAAGGCCCGGGAGGTGTTAATACCTTTACTGAGGCAATTTCAGCGTGTCAGTGGGAGTAGGTGCCATGCTGCAGGGACTCAAATGGTTTCAAGAAGTGTCGAGTATAGACAGAATGTAGACATCAGCATTTTCCAAACTTTGGAGGGGGAGAAAGGACAGGCAGTGTGGCGGCTGAGAAGAGTGCCGGCTCCAGCTCCTGTGGCACAGCAGAGCCAGTGGCTGATCTCACAGAACCACGGCTTGAGTTTGAGGTGGGGAAGTAGAAATGACATAGGAGTTTGTCTATGAAGGGCTAAGAAAGGCAGGACTGAGGTAGGAGCAGGGCAGTAACAGTGACTTTTTTTTTAAGGAAGAAATGAGCATATTCAACTGGGATAGAAATTCTGAAAAGACGGTAGCATGGCCCCATGTTCTGGCTCTTTTTGTCTCTGGAATTAAAAAAGAACGAACGAATCTAGATTCATAGTTTGACGCGCTAAGGGAAGAGGAGTTTGTTTTGTTTTGTTTTTGGTGGGAAAGTGAGATAGGCCTGTGGCAACCACCCCTCACCCTCTTCATGTCAGGAAGGAAGGATGGAATGTGTGTGGACGCAGGTAAGATATTATTAAGCCTAAACTAAGGTTAGCAGCTGCCTTAATCACAGATGGAAACTTCTTGTGGGCCTACAGTACCCTCTCAGGGGCACCTAAGGAGAGGCTATTCGGTATAGCAGATGTGTTAGTCAGAGTTCAGTCAGGAAAATAGACACTGCAGGTATTTCCAACAGAAGGGATTTGAACAGGGACTTGACTACCCAGGGATTGTCATTGGAAGAGCAAAAGGGAGAAGCTGCGGTAACTCATAGATGAACACATGCAGGAAGCGGTTCCTGCTCCTAGAGCTGGGAGGACAAAAGTGGAGCAGCGGTATTTACAGGACTTAGAGAAGGAGGAGCTGTGCGGCTGGTGCTCAGACCTCCGAAGATAAGGTACATCCTAACGCGTACGTGTTAGGACTGCAAGGGATGCCCTGCAGTTCCTCATATCTCCAGTGTGTGGCACTGCTGGGAGGAGAGTGCCCAGCGTGGCCGATGCTCTGACGGACAGCACGCCCTAACTGTGGACAACTCTAAGACGCCGATTCTCCAGCTTTTTGGTCTCAAGACTCCTTTAAACTTTTAAAATATTTGAGGCCCTTCAAAAAGCTTTTGCTTATGAGAGCTGTATCTATTAACATTTGCTATATTGGGCTTAGGTATTTATTAATTTAAAAATAACAATAAAAACCATTGTAGGCATACCTTATTTTATTGCTCTTTCCCTTCATTGCATTTCACAGATATTGCGTTTTTTACAAACTGAAGGTTTGTGGCAGCCCTGCATTGGGCAAGTCTATTGGCACCTTTTTTCCAACAACATTTGGGTAATTCTTGCAGTATTTCAAACTTTTTCATTATTATATTTGTTATGGTGATCTGTGGTCAGTGATCTTTGATGTTACTGTTGTGATTGGGGGCACAGGGCCCCTATGAGATGACAAACTTGATTGACAAGTGTGTGTGCTCTGACTGCTTTATTAGCCAACCATTCTCTGTCTCTCTCCCACTCCTTAGACCTCCCTATTCTCTGAGACATAATAATATTGAAATCGGGCCAATTAATCACCTTACAATGGCTTCTAAGTGTTCAAATGAAAGGAAGAGCCTCGTGTCTCTTTAAATCAAAAGCCTAGTGAGGAAGGCATGTCAAAAGCTGAGATGGGCCAAAAGCTAGGCCTCTTGCATCAAATAGCAGCCAGATTGTGAATGCAAAGGAAAAGTCCTTAAAGGAATTTAAAAGTGCTACTACAGGGAACGCAGGATTGATGAGAAAGTGAAACACCCTTACTGATGATTTAGATAGAAGATCAAACCAGCGAAAGTCTAAGCCAGTTCAACATCCTCAACTTGCTTCATTTCTATGGAATCTGAGAGAGGTGAGGAAGCTGCAGAAGAAAAGTTGGAAGCTAGCAGAGGTTGGTTCATGAGGTTTAAGGAAAGAAGCCATCTCCATAAGGTAAGAAAGTGCTGACGGAGGCTGCAGCAAGTTACCCAAAAGTTCCAGATAAGGTAACTAATGACGGTCGCTACACTAAACACAAATTTTCAATATAGATGAAATGCCTTCTGTTAAAAGAAGATATCATCTGAGACTTTCATAGCTAGAGAGAAGTCGATGTTTGGCTGCAAAGCTTCAAAGGACAAGCTGACTGTCTTGCTACAGGCTAATGTAGCTGGTGACTTTAAGTTGAAGCCAATGCTCCTTTACCATTCTGAAAAACCCTAGGTCCATTAAGAATTATGCTAAATCTACTCTGCCTGTGCTCTATAAATGGAATAACAAGGCCTGGATGACAACACATCTGTTTACAACATTGTTTACTGAATATTTTAAGCCTATTGTTGAGACCCACTGCTCAGAAAAAAGATTCTTTTCAAAAATTACTGCACATTGACAGTGCATCTGGTCACTCAAGAGTTCTGATGGAGATGGACAGCAAAATTAGTGTTGTTTTCATGCCTGCTAACACAACATCCATTCTGCAGTCCATGGATCAAGGAGTAATTTTGACTTTCAAGTCTTATTATCTAAGAAATACATTTCATAAGGCTACACCTGCCACAGGTAGTGATTCCTCTGAGAGATCTGGGCAAAATGAATCAAAAGCCTTCTGGAGAGGATCCATCATTCTAGATGCCATTAAGACCATTTGTGATTTATGAGAAGAAGTCAAATTATAAACAGAAAAGGACTTTGAAAGAAGTTGATTCTAGCCCTAATGGATGACTTTGGGTGGTCAAGGCTTTAGGGGAGGGGTTAACTACAGATGTGGTGGAAATAGCAACAGAATTAGAAATGGAGCCTGAATATGTGACCGAATTGCTGCATTCTCATGGTAATACTTAAAGGCTTGCTTCCTGTGGATGTGCAAAGAAAATGGCTTCTTGAGATGGAAAGTACTCCTGGTGAAAATGCTGTGAATAGTGCTGAAATGACAATAAAGGATTTAGAATCACATAAAATTCGTTGATAAAGCACTGTCAGTGTTTGAAAGGATTGACTCAAATTGTGTAAGTTCTAATGTGAATAAAATGCTGTCAAACAGCATCACATGCTGCAGAGAAATCATTCATGAAAAGGAGAGTCAATCGATGTGACATACTTCACTGCTGTCTTATTTTAAGCAATTGCCACAGCCACTCCAACCTTCAGCAACCACCTCCTTAATCAACCAGCGCCATCAACATCGAGGCAAGACCCTCCACCAGCAAAAAGATTATGACTCACTGAAAGCTCTGATGATGGTTAGCATTTTTTAGTAATAAAGTAGTTTTAATTAACATATGTACATCATTTTTTAGACACAATGCTATTGCACAGTTAATGGAGTATAGTATAAGCACAACATATATATGCACTGGGAAACCAAAAAATTCATTTGACTTGCTGAATATTGTGATATTCACTTTAAATTGTGGTGATCTGCAACTCAGCCTGCAATATTTCTGAGGTATCCCTCTGATTTACGGGACTATTTCTTGGCTTACAAAGAGAAATTCTTCAAGTCTCCCTTTTATGGTTTACTTCTATATTCTCTTGCATTATTTGAGGAACTCTACATTTGGGAATTTAGTAAGGTTCTATTTGTAGTTCTTGGTGAATTCTGTCAATATTTCTTTGCTACAACTAAAGAAGGTGTGGCCTATACTACAGGGTGTAACTTTCTAAATAACTTCAAAATTGCCCTTACGGGTTAGATTATTCAAATCCTGTACAGATCTGTGCAGTCTTTTTCTACTTTATTTTCAAATGTTCTAAGAAGCATGTTTGTATCTCACACTAAAATTTGTGGTTTATGAATTTCGCCTTGTATTTCTAGTGGCTTTGTTAAAATTTCTTTTCTTGGTTGCTTCTGTTTTCGCAGTTCAGCTGGTATGCAGTTTACTACATAGGAATCTGTGACAGAGATGTCTTATGTGGCGCACTATACTTCTTATCACTTACTTCTCATCCTGTCCTTTGTCACTTTGATCTTTTTGCTTGGATGTTGATATTACTACTTTTACCCTATTTTTGTCGTGAACATGTGTTGCTCTTTGTTCATATCTTTGTTCTTCTCGATCTTTTATTGTCAGTGCTGGTAATGTTTGGTTGAAGTGGTATACTCCCATAGACAACAGCGAGCTGAATGTGGGTGTTTTCATTTCGTAATCAGAAATCTCTAAGTTGTCAGGGGAATTCAGGAAATTCATGTTCAGAAGAGTAACTGATTTGCTTATTTTTATTCGTTCCATCTTAGTTTATGCATAAAATGTTGGTTCCCTTTTTTATTTCTATTTCCCCAGCATGCTCAGCCTGTATAAGTTCCTCTGTTCCCTTCTGTAATTCTGTGCAGAGAACAGCCCTGCCCTCCACCTCAGATGTGACTACTGAGGGAAGGTCTGACTTCACCTGTTTTTCTCTGCACGTACACACACACAGGCACCATTATAAGCATCTCCTGCCTGCTTTTCTGCACTACATGTCCTGAAGAAGGCCTCCTCATCTTGTTTTCTATTCAGCAGGTGCTCCATGCTACAAAGCCCCATTCTTTGTTTACTTTGTATCAGTCACTGACATTTAATAAGCAATAATGTTAATAAGCATTAATGAAAAAAAAAGATTGAGTTCCATGCCTAAGTTGAATGCAAAGTTCTCTAAATAGGTCTGGTACCAATTCCAGTGAGTGCATGTGTGTTGTCGGGGGGTGTCTCCCGCTAGTAAGCAGTTTTCAGGCACTGGCTGGGTATCCTACAATTCAATTCTGACACTGTGAACCCAGAGAGCATCGTATCCTACAGCTTAAGGGCTCAGTCCTGTAAGACTGCCCTCCCTTCCTCCCCCCGCTCCCATTCCAGATGCTACATGCGAGCCCGGGTTGTTCCCTGTACTTCCGCTGACAGGCTGTAAATGTGAAGATCCTATGACCGCCTCCTTGGGTTCGGTTCATTTGCTAGATCGGCGCACAGAGAAACAGTCGACTTACTAGATGACTGGTTTATTATAAAAGGATATAACTCAGGAACAGCCAGATGGAAGAGCTGTATAGGGTAAGGTATGGGGAAAGGGTGTGAAGTTTCCATGCCCTCTCCTAGCACGCCACGTTTCCAACATCTCCACATGCTCACCAGTCCAGAAGCTCTCTGAACACCACCCTTTTGGGTTTTTATAGAGGCTTCATTACATAGTCATGACTGATTAAATCATTGACTCTTGGTGATTAATTGCCCTTCAGCCCCTCCCCCTCCCAGAAGGTCAGGTGGGGGGCTTAAAGTTTCGACCCTGTAATCAGGTGGTTGGTATCCCTAGCCTCTATCCTTAGTTTACCTAAGAGCTTTTCAAAACTCACTTCTTTAGCATAGCAAAAGACACCATCATTGCTCTTTTTGCTGGCAATTCCAAGGGTTTTAGGACCTTTGTACGAGGAAAGGTGTAGACCAAGTATATATTTGTTATAAGGGAAAATTCTGAAATGTCCTAAGTTAAGTGACATATGGTCAAGAATGAAGGAGAGGGACAAGGGAAGGTAATCAGTCAATAGCTAGCTCAGGCTGTAGCTAGCCAGAAACCCCACAGCAATCATCTAGAAGGTTCCCAGAACCACGGAATCCCGCTTGTGTGTGTCCAGTGTCTGACCATCATCAACCAATCCAGGAGGCTTCTCGATGGACTAACCACCTACCCTGGACTTTCCCCACTTCATGTTAGCCCACCTTGCTTATGTAGAGCCCTTGTAAATTTGAGGAACTTTCTCTCCTTGAGACCCCTCATAAATGTGCCCTATTTCTTGAGTCTGATGGACTAGTAGTTTCTGTTAACTGGATCTGATGCTGGTGAAGTAGAAACTTCCTGTCTCAGGACTCAGTCCGTTTTCTGGCTGCGTCTGTAAGGGCTCAATAAACCCTTTCATTTCAGAGATCTCGGTCTCTAGAGTTTTTTTCTTTTTCTTTTGTTTTGTTTCTTGTATTTTGTTTTTCTTCTAGAGTTTTTTTGATGTGTCACTTATTATAAATCACAATATCACAATCTCCCTCTTTATTAGGTAGGGAGAGAAAGGAGAAACTAAAAAATTCATATTTTTTAAAGACAGCAATGAGCGGTGGATTCAAAGAAGTCTAAATTTTAGAGAATAAGGAATATTTCTTGTTTAAGTGGAGAAGGTGGTCCTTCCCTGGGGCCCTCGCTGAGTCTGAGCACGGGGTCACGGAAGACTCAGTTTACCACAAGCTTTGAGGAACTCTGCTCGGTGAAAGAAAAAACAGTAGAGCTATAATGTAGAACAAGGAAGGCCTCATACAAAAAAACGAGAGCTGAAATAAAAATTTCAAGATAAATTTTTGGAGAATGGAGTTGAAAGTATCTTCCAGGAAAAGCGTGAAGAAAGGCAGGGAGTGGGAAAAAGTTAAGACCATTAGGAGATCATCCCAGGAGGAATAGGAATTACAGAAAGAGGGAAGAGAAATGTAGGAAATTATCAAGGAACAATATGAGAAAATTATTCAGCATGAAGGGCATAAAGTATCTGCCACCTGGGGAGGGACAAAACTGAGGACAAAGCTAAACGCAGGAGTTTAAATGCCTGGCAGAATGAAGTTAGAAAAATCTTGGTGCCAATCTCAGCATCACCACTGACTCTTAACAAGTTCCGGTGTCTCCATTTTTAAATAGGGTTAAGAATGCCTACCAGGAACACTTTTTCACAAAGCCTTTGGTGATATTTATCAAGGGTTTGAACATGTTCACTTTCACCGGAAATTTTCTTCCAGGAGTCTGTCTGTATGTGTTAGAAAGCTCTTGGCTGCAAGCAACAGAAAACTGTCTCAAACCAGTTTAAGCAGTAAGGAAATCTTTACTACCACAGAACAGGAGTCTTGACGTAAGGGGCTCCAGGCAGACTACCTCAGCGATCCAGCTCTGTTCTCAGCCACTTCCTAGGTTATGCCATCAGCTCTGGGTTAACCTAAATCCCCCACCTTTTGTCATTTTGTGTTGTTATTTGCAGCTAAGCCTGAGCATAACTTGTACTGACCCTATGATGGTCTAGAGGTCTGATGCCAGGGTTTGAACTCTATGTCCTCCAGACAAGGGTTGCACCAGCCTACATGGACTCTTCATGGAGGAGAGTATTTGCAAACAGAGTGGGATCTTCCCAGCTCAACTTCAAAGGCAACCAGAATTCTGAAGTCTTGGTGGAGACTTTATCATCACTACCCCATGAATTTGCAATGGGTGGTTGGGGAGGAGATGGCCCAGGGATATCGTATATGCCCAAAATGAGAGGAGGGCTGAGAACTAAACTGAAATATCACAGATATTTCAAAGTATAAAAATAGTAGATCCGATGGACAGTGACTGTAATGGGGTTGGTGGGGGGACCTGATGAAGGGGGTAGTTTAATCACCATGGTATTGCACATGTAATTGTAGATTAATGATACCAAAATAAATTATTTAAAAAAAATAGTAGATCCTGTTAACCTTAAAAATAAAACTGCCAGTTATTTTACCAGCAAATATGTGTTTATTTGCAAATAGCAGAGAATTGAAATTTGGGACAAGCAAGCGACAGCCAAGTCATGATCAAAAGTCTGCAGAACAAAGGAGAGGAATGCTCTTTAGGGACAAAAGGGCCTGGTGGGAGGCCTGGTCTAAGCCAAAAGTCCACTGAAGTAAACTGGGAGTCCCACGGATTGTGGGTTCTCATTGACTGGGCTGTTGTGGGAGGAGGGGCCAGAAACCTTCCTTCCTCCTGCTGGGTGGAAAGTGGCTAAAACAGTATTTGAGGCGCCCACTATTCCCTTGGGGAGCCTGTGATTTAGGGAGTGGCAGGTGTGAGCGCTCCCCCTGCTGGCCTCCAAATCCGCTTTAGTGAGGTTTCCCTTTCTTAATTTTCACAATACTCAATAGTAGAGATGGAAATAGTGGCAGTTGAGACAAGATTGTTCTGCCCTTTCCTTTTGTCCACATCAGTCCAGCAAACATAAGCATTCATACCCAGATAAAGGCATGGACCCAGAGTGGAAATGACCATGAAACCACACAACGCACACGCTCTGTTAGACAGCCAGACAGGAGCAGGGAGAAGAGAGGCACTGGGGCGAGTGTTTACATTTTGCTAGATGCTCGGTTACATCCTACACATTCCATTCCTCATAAGCTGCTCTCTCAGGATGAGGGGAGTGACAATATAGATAACAGACCTGCCCAAACGGGCTGGTTCCAACACTGAGGAGAAATTGACCCAAACCTAACCCCAAAATATATCATACACTCATTCATATAGTAAAAACCATGCCCCTCCGTCATTAACATAATTCCAATGGGAACCAAATGGAGCCCCAAATCCTTCTGTCTGATTGATTTGAGGGTGGAGCGAGCCCAAACTTGGAGAAAATCCCACCTGTTCCCTTTGAATCCTAACCCCTCTTAGTGAATATTCGTCTCCTTTATACATAGATATATTTTAAAAGGCCCCCTATTGTTTCCTCAGCACAACTCCTTCTGCGCCTGCCTGTGCCCAACTCCCCGGCACGTACTATTGCCTTTTTTCTATAGTCTTCTTTTCCAAATAAACTCAACTGCTTTTGTATGCATTTCTTGACTTCTTTCTCACAATGAGGCCAAGGACCCGTCTCTGGTAACACCCCCACATACACAGCATGGAAACCCTAACACCAGCATGCAAAAGTCGGGGAACTACCTGTGTTTAGTCAAAGTACAATGTATTTAGTCGAAACCTTCCTTGGTATTTTCTCACTACCAGTCTTGTACTGTGGGGTTCCAGGAGTCCAGAGGCGGGGAAGCGGAAGGCCTTGTGATGGTGAAAGAGAAACCTGAAGGTGAGGCGTGAGTAAGGGGGCAGGCTGCTGGCTGCATGCCCCCCAGCAGGTGGGTCTCTTCTGTTGCTGAGAGCCATGGCCGGAAGTTCCCAGGGCTGGTGGACCCTTTGGCTCCAGGGTCAGTGGACTGAAGAGTCCTTTGTTGTGCCCTCCGCTGGTAAGCTAAGGCACTGAGAACGTGAAAAGTGACAGAATAAGACCGTGGCTAGGCTCATAATGATGCCAGCAAAAGTAAAAACCAGGGCTCGCTGTGAATACTTCCTCACCCTGTTTTGATGCATTTCGTTTGCATCCCTGGTTTCGCAGGGTAAGAGGTAGAAGGGGTTTCAGGATGTCAGGGGATGGGGGAGGGAACCTCCATGAAGGGGCAAAAGGCCTGGGCTGGGGGTCTGGAGCCGCCAAGGGAAAGCCCTCTTCCCCAGGGAGCTGCTCATTACTGCAGGGAGCGGGAGTTGGGGAAGAGAAAGGCGGAGGCAGCCCTTGGACCTTGGGCATTTTCTGAAGTTGAAGCTGAAGTGGTGCTAGGATCCTTAAGGGAAGGAGTCCGAGCAGAGCGGGGAAGGACTGGATCAGATGCGTGCTGACGCCCTGAAGCCCTGAAGTCGTATTTAGGCCCTCTGGGGGCGTGAGTGTCTGCAGAGGAGACTGGGCCTCACTTCCCAGCCTTGGGATCCCCTTCCTCCCTGGCCTCCACACCCCCAGTCAGTTGGGATCTAACTCTCATCTCTCAAGCTTCCCTGCCGCCCGTGGGGAGCAGGGAGTCGGCCTGCTCTAATCATAAAATGCAGCCCTTGAATTCTCATGTTTTGTATCAAAAGTCTTGCTTTTGAGTTTTGCTTTTGATTCCTCCATCCATGCCTTCAGTCAGCAAATAGTGAGCCATCTGCTGTGTCCCGGGTTCCATGCTGGGCGTCGGGGGCATTTCAGAACACAAGACACGGCTGAGCTGTCCTCCTGCCTGAGACCCCCTTTTCCGTTGCCTCCCGAGGCCCCCACAGCCCTGTCCTGGTTCTCCTCACGCCTCGGAGCACTTTCACCTTCAGCACTGTGGCTCCCAGAGCCGAGTCCCTGCCCTCCCCTCCTTGTTCGTCTCCCCTTGCCAGAGGCTGGCTCACCTCCCCGGCTTCACCCTTCCGCATGACAAGGTCCTCATCTAGGCCCCCAAATCCAGCCTCTCCCCAAGGGTCCAAGACCTGGGTGGCTCACAGCTCTCTGGTCATGTCCTCTGCTCATCCCCGGGGTCCTGTACTGGCCTCAGCACTTCCTCTAACCTGCCTCTCCTCCCAGGTCCTGGTTCAGGGGAGGTCTCACCAGCCCCAGACAAGAGCCCTGGGCTCCCCGGACACCTCCTTCCCCAGCCCACGTCCCCACAGGCAACCTCCTGAGCATGCCTCCTCCCAGCTGCCTGCCCTTCCTCTCCTGAGACCCCTTCCCCAGCCTCCTTCCTGGGCTTCTAATCTCAGTCTCTTCTGATCCACCCTTTACATGCCAGCCAGGGGCATCTCCCTAAAGCTCAGTTCTGACTCTGCTCCTCTGCTGATCAAACCTCGCATGCCTTCAGTTCTCTTGGACTGAAATCCTCACCCCTCACCTGACCTAAAAGGCCCCACATGAGCAGACCCCAGCCTCTCAGGCCCCGCTCCTTGTTAACCCTCACCCAGTGACCCTGCTCCCAGGTGAGGGCCTTTCTCTTGCTGTTCATTCTCTCCCACCAGATCATTCCTGTCTCTCCATCTCTAAAGCCTCATCTCAAATATTACTTTTCAGAGACCCTTCTGCTATACCCCAGTCTAACTCAGCTCCTCCCCATTGCCTCTCTTCTCAAGTACCCTGTTCTTGTCCGACGTGTTTCCCAGTTTTCCATTAAGTATTCGTCTGATTCTTTGGTAACGCCTGTCTCTCTCTTGAGAACGTAAGCACCGCGGCGCTCACTGCAAATCGCAGCGCTCCGCTAGACGCTCGGCACGCAGCAGATGCATGTAGATGAATGGAGGACAGGGTAACGTGAGGTCTCTTTGTCAAATGGCGCATTGTGATTCTGTGAGGGTACAGATCGGAGGGCGGGCAGAACTCCCTGCCCTGTGGAGCTCACATTCTACCAGGGGGATTCAGAAAATATACAAGAAACCCAATAAATAAAAAAAAATTATATAGTATGTTCGGTGGTAAGTGTTATGGAGGAAAAGTGGAGAAAGTGATGGACATGGAGAGGCTGGAGGGAGACTGAGCCGGCGGCTTTGGTTAGGCTGGACGCTTGTGTAAAGACCTGCGGGACGGAGACAGGGAGCCATGCAGGAGTCCAGGGGAAGAGCGTCCAGGAGGAGGACACTGAATGCAAAAGCAGGAGGCAGCGGACACAGTTTGCTTGTCTGAAGCACAACACGGGGCCAGCTGTGGCTGGCACGGACTGAGGCAGGGAGGGCAAGGGACCAGGGAGGCACCAGGGCACATCCCCAGGGCTTGGGCACCAATGCGACGACTTTGATTTTAGCTGGAGTCAGGTGGAGCCACAAGAAGGCTCAGCCAGGATGGCCTTGACCTGACTTGGGGCCCACAGGCTCTCCCTCTGGCTACTGGGCGGGACACAGAATGTAGTGGGGGGGACAGGAGGAGGCTGTTCCAAGGGTCCAGGTAGGAAGGAATGGAGTGGGAGCAGAACAGGGAAAGGTGTTTGGATTCTGGACATGATTTTAGGATCCCAGATAAGGACAGCCCCGCAATTTCCTAAGGACAGCTGGCCTTTCCACATGTGGACAAAGGTGGGAGAGGAGCAGAACCCAGCAGACCTGGCTGCCAACTTAGCCAGGCTCAGACCTTGCCCCACTGCCTGCTCCCATGGCAGCCTGAAGACAGGGAGAAGCAAAGTCCCTGTCTGCCCAGCCTCTGGCCTCAGTCTCCTCAGGGTCTGGAGCTGGGGTGGGGTGGAGGAGGGGTGACCTGCCCAGGAGGCGAAGGGCATTGCTGAGTCCACTATCTTATCAGAGAGGCCAAACACATACCAAAAGTCACGGTCACCACAAGTTCTTTCACTCAGCAAATACTCCCTGGGCTGGGAGATGCAGGGCACATGGCGCTGACTGAGACATCCCGGATCCTGTCCCTCAGGAGTCTAGGGGGGGATGAAATGTCACCAACTAGTGAGAGCCCAGAGCGGTCAGGATTGTGATGGAGGAATCACGGGTCAGAGAGGCCCAGGCTGGGATGCGGGAAACACAGGGGTCTGGGGGAAGCTGGGGAGGCCCCTGACCCAGCCTGGTGGGTGGTCCAAGGTTTCCTGGAGAAGGGACACCTGGACCGGAGCACAAAGAGGAGTAGCTGGACGTGAAGAGGACGCAGGGGGAGTGTTTCAGGCAGAGGAAACTGTGTGCGCCGAGATCTTTAAGTAAGGATTTTGACAAACAGAAGGCCTGGGGGTGCTGAATCCTAAACCATGGGAGAGGAAGCGGCACATGGGAAGGAGGAGGGACAGCCAGGGGTCTGACCCCATCAGGCCTTGTAGGGTACTGAGTCCCTAAGAGTGTGTGTGGTCACGATTCCAGGAGACTCTTGTTCAAATTCCCCTTATAACTTACTCAATGTTCACCATCCATTTCATAGTCTGTCTTCTGCCCTCTCTTCTTCAAAAAAATCTGTTTTTCAATCATGACCTTTGATTGTTCTAAAAAAAATCTGTGTGCCCCAGCCTTAGAGAAATCTTGCATTGCTCTGCTAAATGGGTTCTGTCATGTGTCACATTCACAACACTAATGTGCAACGTCTTTGCCCCCAAGTCGTGCCAGGAGTTGCCCGTCAGCCTGAAATGGGCTTTGTTCCAGATGCCGACACTGGCACACCTCCCACTTTATCCGGATCCTGCCTGTGGGTTACAGCTTGTGTCTGCCCCCGAGAGAAGTGCTTGCATGGCCTGGACACACAATGAGAGAATAAATGCACAAAGACACCCCCCCACACACAAAGACAGAGAACGTGAGGACCACCCGAAGGCTGTGTAATCGAGGCGAGCTGACAAACATATTCAACCGTCCACATGGCTGGGCACTGAGTTGTCAAAATGGACAAGGCCGTGGGGCTGGAGCAGGGTCGGGCAGAGCCAGCAGCCCCTTCAGGCGGGGGGACGTTGGGGTTCTGGGGACTCGGGCAGTGGCTGTGTTTCTATTACTTTAGACACCAGTCCAGCTGAGCATGCTGTGGCTGTGACAGTGTTTTGAACAGAAATGAAGAGATCATAGAATAACCCTCTGGTCATGGCCTAAGCCTCTAGACAACCCCCAAATGTCTGCTTTGCTCTAGAATGCTTCAAGACTCAGAAACGAAGCCCTTCCTGACATGACGAGAAGGGCACCCATTACTGCTGTTCCTGCCGAAGTGCACGACCTACATCTGACCATGAGGACCCACCAGCACACCCAGACTGAGGGAAATTCTAAGAAATAACTGGCCAACACGCTTCCAAGACGTCAAGGTAAGACAAAGACTGAGGGGCTTTCACACAAAGGAAGAGGCCAGGAGACAGTACGATTTATGCAAAGTGTGATCCTGGATTGGGTCCCGGACCAAGAAAAGGACATGAGAGGGAAAAATGGGGCAATGCAAATACATCTCTGGAGTAGCTACTAATTCATATCAATGTTGACTTCCTGAAATCGATCACTGGACCGTGGTTGTATAAGAAAGTGCCCTTGGTCACAGGAGACACGTGCCTAAGTATATACGCATAAATAAGCATCCTGTCTCCAACTTACTCTCAAAGGACTGCGCCAAAACTTTAAAAAGAAATCTATCATATACTATCTATCAAGCACAAAAGTGGTAAAATTGTTAAATTTAGGTGAAGTGAGGCAGGTGTTCATTTTACTATACCTGTAACTTGTAGGCCTGAAATATTTAAAATAAGACATTGAAATTAACATGAAATAATAGAATAAAGAAATGAGAAATAAGAGAAAACAAATGAGGAAATGAGGTAGATACAAGAGAAGGACAGTCCCTGAGCTTCGACAGAGGTCTGCACAACGTCATGGGTCAGCCCCCTGCTGCCAGGGACGGTGCCTCCCCATCTCGCCATTTGTGACTTAGGTCGTGGGGTTCCCTGACTTGTGCAGACACAACCCCATATCTGCCCCCAGCTCTGGACACCTTGTGGGAGTGGACAGCTGGTGGGCCAGAGTGGAAGGGCTGGTGACAGCAAGGGGCACCCCAGGAATTCCCCGTGACCGAGATTCCTGTAGGCCCGCCCTGTGCTCTGGGTGTGTTAGTGAATATTCCCAAACACCTAATGAGAAATCCTGTTTGACATCCAGCAGTGTTTATGGAGCATCTACGGTGTCTCTGAGGGCACTGGTCTGGGGGCTGAACACACAGCAGCAAACACAACCAAGTACCGGTTCTCCTTCTAATATGACGAGAATGACACAAAACACAAATAAGATGCAATGTCAGATTGGGATAAGAGGCGTGGGGAAAGCTGAACATGGGGATGGAGCCTGATGGGAGTGCAATATTACAAGTGAGGACCCTCCAAGAGGTGACATTTGAACTGAGACCTTACAGTGAGAAAAAGCCCTGCAAATATGGAAGGAAGAGAGTACCAGACAGAAGGAACTGCAAGTGCAAAGGCCCTGGGGCAGGAATGACCTTGGTCTGTACAAAGTGCAGAAAGGAGGCCAGTAGAGACCGAGCCAAGCTGAGCTGGGGCCAGAACTTGCAGGAGCAATTTGGGGGTTTATTCTGAGTGAGAAGGGAAGCCCTTCAAGGTTTGTAAGCAGGGGAATGACACAAGCTGTTTTGGGAGTCAGTGTGACTTCAGCGGCACTTGCCTCCTCTCTTGGGGTTTCCTGTGACAGGCTGGGGAGTGTGGGGCAGGGCCCAGGCTGCTCAACAGCTTCAACTTTCCCAGGTGACCTGCCCCAGAGGAGAAGGACATTGCCAAGGCAATTATCTTATCAGATATACCCACACCTTCTCCTGGAGACACGTCCACCCCATGAGGCCCAAGCATGACATGTCAAGGACCCACCGTTCCACTAGTCCAGTCCCTTACTGCAGCCCACAGAGGTCCCAGCCTGGGGGATGGGGAGGCAATCCCAGACCTGAAACCTGGCACTAAGCACCAAGACTGAGCCAGCACCTTTGGGCACGTTTTCCACACTTTGCAACTTGGTTTCTTCATCTGGGCAGGTCAGGGTGGAGGTGGGAATGACGGAGGGTTGTGATGGCTGCAGCTAGATGTGTGCAGCACCTCTGCGATCCTCCCTGGACCGCTCTGAGCCTCAGTTTACCCCTCTGCACATCGGGAATGATGGTGCCACCTTCTCAGGGTTGTTGCGAGGACTCACGAGGTTGCATGTGTACAGAAACCTCGCACAAACTTGGCGCTGCTGCTGTGAAGTTTGGGTGTTTTCACTGGAGGCTCTATATGAGAGTCGGCGTCCAGGGTCAAGCCTGGGCTTGATGATACTTAGTCACTGCAGTCTTCGGCGAAGTCCTTAACCTCTCTGTGCCTTGGTTTCCTCCTCTGTACAATGGGGGCTCACAGGAGAACATAACTTTATAGGGCGGTTATGAGGAGCTAGTGAAGCATTTGCTCAGAGCGCAGCAGCCAGGCCCAGCCCTAGTGAGTGCTCGCTAAGGACAGCCACTGCCGCCACTGTTGTGAGTACCCTCCCCTCTCGTGTGACATGGCCTCACATCTGCCCCCAACCAACCTGATTCTGAGTCCTGGCTCTTTCACGTCCTAGCTTGGTGACTAGGGACAAGCGACTGAACGCCTCCGTGCCTCAGTTTCCCCACTTGTAAGTGGGGAGTGTAGAGCAGTACTCACCTCAGAGGGCTGTTGTGAAGCTTAAATAAGTTGGTTCCCGGGTGCCCTCAGCAGTGACTGGCACATTACGAGCACCATGTGGTTGCTGTTCCTCTCGTGGGAGTTAACTGTGGATATTCCCAGTACTCCCCATTCTCAGTGGCAGGTGGAGATAGGGTCTGGGTAGGTTGGGGCAACTCAGTAGGGAAGTCCCGAGCTGCCTAGGCCTGGAGGTGACCCCAAGGAGCCCTGTAATCAGCTGTAATCGGGCCAGTCCTGCTCCACCCCCTCCCTTCCAGGGTATATCAGGCTGGTCCAGACCCCAGGCTCTGTCTCAGCAAAGGAAGGTGGCTGCACCGGGCACCATGGGGAAGGCAGTGAGTGGGGCCTGGGTCGGGGCAGGGGTTGGAAGTTGGAGGCAGGGGTTCCAGCGGGATCTGATGCGTTCCCTCTTCCCCAGGAGAATTACGAGATGTACTCGGTCGAGCTGGGATCTGGCTCTGGCGGGAACACGGCAGCCAAGATGACCAAGAGGAAGGCGGGAGGGGGAGGGGGCAAGAGGAAGGAGAAGCTGGAGAACATGAAGAAGGAGATGGAGATCGTGAGCGCGGCCGGGCCTGGGCTGGGGGCTGGGCGGGGCTGGGCGCTGGGCCGGGCTGGGGCCCTGTGAGAGCCGGACAGCGAGTGTCCTGCCCCCACCACACAGAACGACCACCAGCTGTCAGTGGCGGAGCTGGAACAGAAATACCAGACCAGTGTGACCAAGGTGAGCTGGGGCAGAGAGGGGGGTGTGGGGAGAGGGAGAAATGCACTAGAAAGGGCTGGAGAGACGGACTAGGGGAGAGAGGCAGAAGAACGGACAGAGGGAGCCAGAGGCAGACAAGAGGAAACAGGCAGAGACAACAGGCAGAGAGAGAAAGATGAGGGAGAGGAGAGACAGAGAGACACAGGGGAGGGAGGGTGGAAGCAGCAGGAACAGAGACAAAGATGGAGAAAGAAATGAAGAGGCACAGAGAGGGGAAGACAGAGATCAGGAAAGAGGGGAAGGAGACAGAGACAGGAGAGCTGCCACCCGGAGGAGTGTCTGGTGAGAGGAAAGCCCTTGGCAGCCACCGTGACCCCCCATACCCTGTCCCCAGGGCCTGTCTGCCAGCCTGGCGGCCGAGCTGTTGCTGCGGGATGGGCCTAACGCACTGAGACCACCCCGGGGTACGCCGGAGTATGTCAAGTTTGCCCGGCAGCTGGCAGGCGGTCTGCAGTGCCTCATGTGGGTGGCTGCTGCCATCTGCCTCATTGCCTTTGCCATCCAGGCGAGCGAGGGAGACCTCACCACTGACGACAATGTGAGAGGCTGGTGCTGCGGGGCAAACACAGGACACGGGGATCAGGAGGACAGAGGACACTGAGCGTGGGACTCTGGACACAAGGGACATAGGACAGGAATACAGAGACAGGAAAACACATTTCCAAGACATGGGTCATGGGGGGATGAAGGACTCTGGGATATGGGACAGACCCAAGGACATGAGTCACGGTGGACAAAGGGGAGACTGTCTCAGATATGGAGGACAGAGGTGGGGATGCAAAGACATAGAAATGCAATACTTCAGAGATGGGACTTGGGAAAGAGAGGACATGGGCCAGACTAAGTGCCGTGGTCATGGGAGCACTGGGACTCAGACATGGAACACAAGGGCGTGGGGACATAAGGGACACAGGACACAGTGTGTGGAGAGATATAAGATATTAGACATGGATGCACAGAGACACAGAGAACACTGACGTGGGACAAGAGGACACTGGATATAGGATAGAGGTCAGAACAAGGGACCTGGGACTTAGGGACGGGTGACACCAGACAGGGGTTTGCAAAGTCATTGGACATGTGACACAGGATGGGGATTCAGAGGCGGGGAGGCATTGGACATAGGGACTTGGAATCTGGAACATGGGGCACTGATCACTGAGCCCACAGAATATGAAGCATAAGATCTGCAGCACACCGGCACGAGGCCACGGGGACATAAGGACACGGGAGCTGTGGGCATGGGGACAGAGGCTGGCACCCAGATGAGGAAAACAGAATATGAAACCTGAAACACGGTCAGTATAGGAACACAAGGTGACAAAGGACAGCAAACATGTGAGATGCAAGACTCAGAGGACACGGGAAAGGGGAACATGCATGGTGACATGGGGCATAAGTCAGAGGGTATGGGGACACGGGGCACATAGCGTTCAGGGTTGGGGAACATGGGGAGTGTGTGTATGTATGTATGTGCACATATATATGTATATGGAGAGAGAGAGAGGGAGACAGGAGTACAGATGCTGAGAATGCAGGGAAGTTGAATGTGGGATATGAAGAACATGGGGACAGGGGACACAGGCCACAGAGACAGTGCGTGAGGCTTCCTAGTAGAGCAGGGCAACCAGGGAGGTGACCCTGAGAGCAACAGGGGACCGCAGGCAGCCTGCTGCAGGGAGCACCTGCCCGCACTCATACGCCCACCCTCCCCCAGCTGTACCTGGCGCTGGCCCTCATAGCGGTGGTTGTGGTCACCGGCTGCTTCGGCTACTATCAGGAGTTCAAGAGCACCAACATCATTGCCAGCTTCAAGAACCTCGTGCCCCAGGTGGGTCCCCTACCCGGCCACTTCCGGTTCCAAGTCTCCACGCAGCTCCTGGCTTCTACTGCCCTCCCACCAGGCCCAGCCTGCCCTTCACCCGCGGCCTCCATCTCTGCCATAGGTCCTCACGTCGCCCCCATTTCCGCCTCCCCACATCCCTGCTACACTCAGCCCCTGCCACTCGCACCTCCTGCCACCTCAACTCTGGTGCTCCTGCCCCACAGCAAGCAACTGTGATCCGGGACGGGGACAAGTTCCAGATCAATGCGGATCAGCTTGTGGTGGGCGACCTGGTGGAGATGAAAGGTGGCGATCGAGTGCCAGCCGACATCAGGATCCTCCAGGCCCAGGGCTGCAAGGTGGACAACTCGTCGCTGACCGGAGAGTCTGAGCCGCAGACCCGCTCGCCGGAGTGTACACACGAGAGCCCCCTGGAGACCCGCAACATCGCCTTCTTCTCCACCATGTGCCTTGAGGGTCTGTGAAGCCCCTGCCCGCCGGCCTGCTGACCACACTGCCCCCAAACCCCCACGGCTCTGTGCCCCGCCTCTGCCACGTTCTGAGACACACTGCCACCCACTTTATGTGACTGCCACCTCCTCAGACCCGGGGCCTCTCTATCTCCCATTATTGCTACCCTCCTTCCGGGCCACACGGCCTCCCTGCCCTCCTCACTGCCCCCTCGTTCAGTTCACACAGCAGGGCACGCCCCTGCTGCTGCCCAGCTGGCCCTGAGCCACCCTTTGGCCCCACTGCAGGCACAGCACAGGGCCTGGTGGTGAGCACGGGTGACCGCACCATCATCGGGCGCATTGCATCACTGGCATCTGGAGTAGAAAATGAGAAGACACCCATCGCAATTGAAATTGAACATTTTGTGGACATCATCGCAGGCCTGGCCATCCTCTTTGGTGCCACGTTTTTTGTGGTGGCCATGTGCATCGGCTACACCTTCCTGCGGGCCATGGTCTTCTTCATGGCCATCGTGGTAGCCTATGTCCCCGAGGGGCTGCTGGCCACCGTCACAGTGAGTAGGGGAGGCCGATGAGGGTGCAGAGGGCTGAGAGGCTGGTCCATCTGTCTGTTCATTCATCCACGCTTCCCTCCCTCATTGCCTTATCTGTCCGCCAATCCAGTCACCTCCCACCCACCCACCCATCTCTCTACCTGTCCGTCCAGGCAGCAAACCCTCACCAAGGCCACTCTGGGCCAGGTCCTGTGCCACACACCAGGACTCAGAAATGAATAGGCAGGGTCCTTGACAGGAAGAGGCTGAGCTGGGGTGTGGGCACGCTCCCACAGTCAGCACCCAGCCCAAGACCAGCTCCACAAGGAGGCTTGGAGAATGTTTTTTCATATTGGTTGTGTTGATAAGGGAACTTACAGAACCTCAACTCAGGCAGCTTAGAGGGGGTACTGGTTATTTTTTCTGGGTGGATTGAGAAGGTATCTCTAGTAGAAACCACAGCCTGGACAAAAGTGTGGAGGCCAGAGAAGGCCTGGGTTTTGCCAGAGAATGCTACATGGCGGTACTGTGGCTGGGGTAAAGGTTCTCCATGCTGTGAGAAGAGAGGTGGCAATGCTCCTTCCCCAGGTCTGCCTGTCCCTGACAGCCAAGCGGCTGGCCAGCAAGAACTGTGTAGTCAAGAACCTGGAAGCCGTGGAGACCCTGGGCTCCACATCCGTGATCTGCTCTGACAAGACAGGGACCCTCACTCAGAACCGCATGACTGTGTCCCATCTGTGGTTCGACAACCACATCCACACCGCTGACACTACGGAAGACCAGTCAGGTGTGGGCCTGGGAGGCAGGCTGGGGAAGAATCTGGGTGGAGACCTAGAAGGGAGCGCTGGATTTACTGAAGGGAGCCTGGGCGAGAGGGGCTTTGCATTAACGGAGGGGGGCTCCATTAAGATCCATCTCGGGGAGAGCTGGGTCCTGGGTCCAGGGAGGCGGCTAAGCTCCAGCTCTGTGAAGGGGATTGATACAGGGTCTCACAGGACTCAACACTGGGTCTAAAGAGAAGACTCCGTCCCGGGATATGAGGAGGGGATTGGGTCCCACCCAGGCCGGAGGGGACCTTGCCCTGAATCTAGGGGAAGGGTTTGGTTCCGGTTTGGGACAGCCGCCGCTCCGGAGCTGGTGCCCGTGCGGAGTCCCCTCGCGGCCCCAGCCCGGACGCCTGGCCTCCAGGGCAGACGTTTGACCAGTCCTCGGAGACGTGGAGGGCGTTGTGCCGTGTGCTCACCCTGTGCAACCGCGCTGCCTTCAAGTCAGGTCAGGACGCGGTGCCCGTGCCCAAGGTGAGTGCCGGGGGGTCTCGGGGTGGGTGATCCCGGGAGCCTGGTGCAGCCGGGCTCACCCCTGACACCGGGCCCCGCTCGCAGCGCATCGTGATAGGGGACGCATCAGAGACGGCGCTGCTCAAGTTCTCAGAGCTGACGCTGGGCAACGCCATGGGTTATCGGGAGCGCTTCCCCAAAGTCTGCGAGATCCCCTTCAACTCCACCAACAAGTTCCAGGTGAGGCCCGCCGCCGCCGGCACGCCCCCTCCAGGCCCCGCCCACACCCAGGGCTGGCCTACCGCGGGGCTTCTCTCCCAGTCCCCGCCCTCTACAGGCCAAACCCCGCCCACACCTCGCGACGCCTCCGCAGCCAAAGCCCACCCACGTGGACCCCGCGGTTGGGGCCCCGCCGCCAGCTCTCAGCTCTCACGCCTTTGGTGCGGGGTAGCTCGCCAAACAAACCCCTCCGGGGCCCCAATCCGGACCCTAACTCTGTCCGTCCCCGGAGCCAAATGCCCTAACTCGGGCCTAGCCCCGTCCAATCCTCAGCCTTTACCAAGGACCTGCCAGTCCCTCTCTCTCCGCCCCTGTCGCACCCTCCGAGGCTCTTCGGGCCGCCCGCACTCAGCCCCGCCCTTCTCCCAAGCCCCGCCCCCTGGCCGCGTCCGCCCCACGGGCCCCTCCCCCGCCCGCAGCTGTCCATCCACACTCTGGAGGACCCGCGGGACCCGCGGCACGTGCTGGTGATGAAGGGGGCCCCTGAGCGCGTGCTGGAGCGCTGCGGCTCCATCCTCATCAAGGGCCAGGAGCTGCCGCTGGACGAGCAATGGCGCGAGGCCTTCCAGACTGCCTACCTCAGCCTGGGAGGCCTGGGCGAACGCGTGCTGGGTGAGATCCCCGGGGATGGGTGAGACTCCCAGGGTAGAGGGTAAACCAGTGTGCCAGGAGGAGCTAGCAGAGACCCTCCCCCACCTTCCTGGCCCAGCCCTGAACCTGACCTTTCCCCTCCCTGGCGGACAGCTGACCAGCCCCAGTCCACACACTCACCTTTGAGTTTCCCTGTCTGAAGTCCTGACCCCTGACTATCCTCAGTTCCTAACTTGACCCAGCCTCTCCCCACCCTAACTCACCCGGAGGTTCTCTATTCTGACCCGACCTGTGATCCCCTGATTTTTCCCAGCTCTCGCCCCAACCAAGGACCTGGACTTACTTTCACCTCCACCTTCAGCATCTTCCTCTTGACCTTTTGACCTTCCCCAGTCCCTGCCTCAAGACTTTCCCCAAATCCTTGTTCTAACTTCTGACCTTCCCCAAATTTTGTTCTGACCCTAAACTTCCCCAACCCCTGCCTCAACCCTGGAAGGCACAGAACTGTGGTCCAGTTCTGGATCTCCCATTTTACTTGCTGTGTGAATGCTGTCAAGAAATGTTCCCTTCCAAGTCTAGTTTCCTCATCTGCAAGATGAGCATGCTAAAAAGCTTATAGGGTGGTTGTGAGAATGGATTCAAATCATGTGAATGACGGATTCAGCACAGGGCCAGGCATCCACAGGTGCTTGGTGCAAGGGGCCTGGTTATTTTATTCATCACCTGGCTTTGCTGGGGAGGAGTCTGCCCAGGACTTTTCTCTGACTTCCCTGTTTTCTGGTCAGGTTTCTGCCAGCTCTATCTGAGTGAAAAAGACTACCCACCTGGCTATGCCTTTGATGCGGAGGCCATGAATTTTCCAACGAGTGGCCTGTGTTTTGCGGGACTTGTATCCATGATAGACCCACCCCGGGCCACCGTTCCTGATGCTGTACTCAAGTGCCGCACAGCAGGCATCCGGGTATGCCACTGGGGAGAGGACCAGGCAGGACTGATGACAGAGGATGGCAGTTATTTGGGGATGTGACAGAAACCTTCCTGAAAACAGCTTGAACCCAAAAAAGAATATATTGGTTCATGAAACTGAAAAGTTCTGTGGAATGAGGCTTCAGGTATAGCTGGATCCAGGAGTTCAGCGTCATTAGGAATTTGCCATACCGCATGCTTTTCTCTCTGCTGGCTCTGTTTTTCTCTGTGCTGGCTTTATTTTCAAGCACTCCCTCCATTTTGGTAGACAAAGATTAGCACCCCTCGGCAGCTCCATCTTACATCCCATCTGCTTAGCCACCCCACGGGAAAAGAGTACCTCTTTTACAATTGTTCCAGGTTGGGTCACATGTTTGTCCCTGAGCGAGTCACTGTGGTTGTGGGATGGCATGCTTTGGTCGGCCAGGTCTCAGCCTACTTGCCCAGCCTTGGCCAGGGACCTCACTTCAACCTTGGGGGGAAGAATGATTCCCCAAAGACAAATCAAGGGTTGGGAGGCAATGCTGAGCAAGCAACACCCAAGTCCTCCCCATGGTCTCTCAGGCCCTACAAGGTCTGGCCCTGTTACCTGTCTAAGCTTATTCCTTAGCCTGCAACCTCTTGTTCACTCCTCTCCGGTCATGGTGGTTTCCCTGCTGCTTCTCCAATGGTTCGGGCATGTTCTCACCTCAGGGTATTTGCACTGGCTGTTCCCTCTGCCAGGAACACTCTTCCCTCAGTTTTCAATGTGGTCAACTCTCTCCCCTCTTCCAGGTCTCTGCTTAAATATCACCTTCGCAAAGAAGCTTTCCCTGGGCACACTTAAAGTTGAACCACCAATTTTTCCACTCAACACTTGCCATCTCCTTTACCCAGCTTACTTTCCCCCCTTCTTTCTAACATGCTGTAACATTCGCTTCTTTATTTTATTTTCTGTCTCCCACACTAGAATGTATGCTTCATGAGGACAGGGATTTTTGTCTGTTTTGTCCTTGCTATTCCCCAGGCACATAGCAGGTGGTCACAACTGGTTGAATAAGTGAATGAGTCTATCAGCAGATGCCCACCAGGGAGGATGGGGAAAGTGGGCTAATGTGAAGGGTCAAGAGTCTGCTGTTCCCCACCACAGGTTATCATGGTGACTGGTGACCACCCCATCACGGCCAAGGCCATTGCGGCCAGCGTGGGCATCATTTCGGAAGGCAGTGAGACAGTAGAGGACATTGCTGCCCGCCTCCGTGTGCCCGTGGACCAGGTTAACGGGAAGTAAGCCCCCTTCTGCCCTCCCCATGGTTCTTCCCACACCCCAGGCAGACTGAGGTCCCAGCCATGCCTTTCCACCCTTCCTAGGGAGGCCCGCGCCTGCGTGATCAACGGCATGCAGCTGAAGGACATGGACCCTTCAGAGCTGGTGGAGGCGCTGCGCACACACCCTGAGATGGTGTTCGCTCGCACCAGTCCCCAGCAGAAGCTGGTCATTGTGGAGAGCTGCCAGAGACTGGTACAAGGCTGCCGATGGAGGCGGGCAGATGGCCTGGGCTGGTCCCTCACTGACCACCCACCTGCTCCCTGCAGGGTGCAATCGTGGCTGTGACGGGGGATGGTGTGAACGACTCCCCGGCCCTGAAGAAGGCAGACATTGGCGTGGCCATGGGCATTGCTGGCTCGGATGCAGCCAAAAACGCAGCCGACATGATTCTGCTGGACGACAACTTTGCTTCCATTGTGACAGGCGTGGAGCAGGGTCCGGCTGGGTCAGAGACAGGGCAGGCAGTGTGGGCACAGAAGGAAGTGGGCTGCGAGGAGGCTGAGGTGCCTGCTGTGCCCCCACAGGCCGACTCATCTTTGACAACCTGAAAAAATCCATCGCTTACACCTTGACCAAGAACATCCCCGAACTGACACCGTACCTCATTTACATCACTGTCAGCGTGCCTCTGCCCCTTGGGTGCATCACCATCCTCTTCATCGAGCTCTGCACTGACATTGTGAGTCCACAGCCCCAGCGCCCCCACCCGCACAGTGCCCATGGACAGGTGGGATGGACAGAGACCACCATGGACACTCTTGGACACAGAGTGCTACAGACAAGATGTGTACGACAGACCCAGGCAGGCAGGCAGATAGCCACAGACAGGAACACACAGGTGGACACTCAGATAGGTATAGACAGAACTACGGACACAGATAGGTTCAGATATGGACACTCAAAGAATCAGAGATATTAACAGACAGATATATGACTAGACTTGGATCATAGACAGACATCCCTCGATAGACACGGAGAGATAAACAGTCAGACCCCAAGGCAGAGAGATGGAAAAAGAGTCACAGGTATGGCCAGGAGGCAGCCAGATGCATGGCCGTGATGATGTATTTTTCAACACTTGCATTATGCTTACTTTGGGCCAGGCACACCTAAATTTACTTAATTTTGTCTTCAAAACCACTCTATGAGTCAGGCTTTACTTATTTATCATCTCCATTTTACTGATGAGCTAATTGAGGCATACATAGGTTGAGTGACTTGCCCCAGGCCACACGGCTAACAAGCGGCACAGCTGGGACTTGAGCCCAGGCAGTGAGATGCCCCAGTGCCTCTCTCTCAGTCCGTATACTCTGCTGCCACTCTGTTGTTACAAACAGATGGGGTGAGAGGAGGAGGCCACAGGGACACAGAGACAGGAGAGATGCAGAGATAGAGGGTGACAGACATAGACAGGGATGTAGAGACACAGTCACAGAGAACAAGACCAGAGACAGGGACAAAGAAACAAAGTAAGGGACAGAGAGAGAGAAACAGGGAAACTGGCCAAGACCAGAGAACCTAGAGAAAAACAGAGAGAGGAGGAGAAAAAGGGAGGGAGGGAGACAGAGAGAGAATGAACACATACTAGTGGAGGTAAATCAGATGTTCTGATGGTGATGGACACCAGGACAGGTGTGAGCACAGATGTGGACTGGACATGCCAGAATCCCTGATGGGACAGCTGGAAATAGGCTGTCCAGGCAGCTGTGCAGTGTGGCCCCTGCAAGTCCTGCCTCCTAACCTCAATGCTATCCTTGCCTCAATCTTATCCCCTGGCAGGGACTGGGGTGGGGGTGGGGACTCCAGAGATTAGGGGACAGGGGACAGGGACCCAGGCAAGCCCTTAAGCCCGGGTTCTGTTCGCTTCTGGCCAGTTCCCGTCTGTGTCCCTGGCATATGAGAAAGCTGAGAGCGACATCATGCACCTGCGTCCACGGAACCCCAGGCGTGACCGTCTGGTGAATGAGCCCCTGGCTGCCTACTCCTACTTCCAGATCGGTGAGTGCCCGTGGGGTCTCAGCAGGCTGCTTTCCTGCCTTGAAGTTCTGACTTGTTCTGGATCTCATGTCTGCATTTGACCCCGGGCCTCTGTCATTCTCTGCACCCTCACCTGCACGACTGTCTCAGTGGTCCTGTGTCCTTTCTCTGTCTTTGGCCCTGTTCTCCATGACCCTGTCTCTGGGTGTGTCTCTATCTCACTTTGTGCCCATCAATCTTTCTTGGGCGCCTTGTCTGTGTCTGTCACTGTCTGTGTTCCTGTCTTCATGCCACTGCTTCTGTGTCCCTGACACTATCACTCTGTATGTCTGTGTCCATTTTTCCATGTCCCTGTCCCTCTCTCTGTGTCCCCACCTCTGTCTCCTTGCCTCTCCTCCAGGGGCTATCCAGTCATTTGCTGGCTTCACTGACTACTTCACGGCCATGGCCCAGGAGGGCTGGTTCCCGCTGCTGTGCGTGGGACTTCGGCCGCAGTGGGAGGACCACCATCTCCAAGACCTGCAGGACAGCTATGGCCAGGAGTGGGTGAGCTGCTGCCCCATCCCAGGTGGCCCTCATTCCCAGGGCACCTACCTGGTGTGTGGCCACACTCACTCCTCCACGTGACTGAGATTAGCCAGTGCATCCCAGACATGCAGACTCTGGGGTAAAGGGGCCTCTCCCACCACCATCTTGAGCTCCAAATTCCTGCTTCTCCAGCCCCAGCTGCAGGTGGGGCCTCTCCCTGCCCTGACTGTAACACATCATCTCAGGGTGGAGCTGGGCCCCAGTTCTGTTATTTTCCCTGCAGCATCACTTACCCAGAGCATATGCGTGTGTGGCCCACCTTAATGAAGGTCTGGAGCAGAGGCTAGCTTTGGCCAGTAGGTGTGTCCCATTTGCCCTGTAGAGTTACAGATTGCGATCTTCCCCTTGAATGTTTACCTTGAGGTTAAGAATGCAGACCTTGGAGCCAGGCTGCCTGGATTCACGATCTGCCACTACTCCTCACAAGCTCTGTGACCCTGGGCAAGACGTTTTGCAATTCTGTGCCTGTTTTCTCACCTATAAAGTTAGATAACACTAATGCCTATTTCAGTGATTTCCAGTGTTGGCCCCAGACCAGCAGCATGAGTCTCACCTTGGACCTTGTTTGAAATGCAAATTTTCTGTCCACAGCCCAGACCTTTGGGGCCGGAAACTCTGGGGGGTGGGGCCTAGAAGTCTGTGTTTTAACCTGCCCTCCTGGGGATTGGGATGGCAGAGGTTTGGGTACCACCACTCTCTCTCGTGGGATTGTTGGATTAAATGAGATAGTACATGTGAAACACTTGGTTCCTAGCTGGTATTAGAAATAGTTATATTGAAGAAATGGACTGCATTGTGACTGTCCCCTTGAAGTGGGACAAGTGCTCTATTCTCCAAGGGTGTGCCTGGCTTGCTTCACTCGTTTGGAGCCACTGGATTTTGCAAATCCTGCCTCAGGTTTCTGATTCCCTTTTCCCAGGCAACTTATTTCATGTGCCCAGAAAAATCTTACATCCTTTCATTATGAAAGCAAATGCCCTGACATCCAGGCTCTTCTAGACCAGGTTCCTAGGTCCCGCACTCTGGGGTCCTGCAACCTGGTGGGTCCTGCCTCTCTCCTCTCCCTGCACCCCAGCCTCTTTCAGGGGAAGGGTGCAGCCACCCGAGTGCCTGGCTGGCTGCAGAAGCTCTCCACTGGGGCTCAGCCTGCTTTTGTTCCCTCCTGGCCCACAGACGTTCGGGCAGCGCCTATATCAGCAGTATACCTGCTATACCGTGTTCTTCATCAGCATCGAGATGTGCCAGATAGCCGACGTCCTCATCCGCAAGACACGCCGCCTCTCTGCCTTCCAGCAGGGCTTCTTCAGGTGTCCCTGGCCAGCCCCAATCCCTCCTCACCCTGCCTTCCCAGCCCCGGTCCCAAGTCCCATCCAAGCCTGACCAGGGCTTCCTGCAGCCAGCACATGCCAGCCCTGGGTGTGTGGACGTGCCAGTGCTGGGCGCTAACACTCCTGATCGGTAGCGGCCAACAGCTCCTGCCATGTGCCTCTCAAACGGCCCCTCCATGTTTCATCAACTAACGAGGTGATGCTGACAGGGCTGGTCTCCACGGTCGGAGAGGTGCGGCCATGCCGGTCAACATTTATAACAGCCTCCTGCTGCTGCTGCCGTCTGACCTCCTTTGACCCCGCACTGATTTCTGTCTGGTCCCCAACTCCTCACGGCCTGCCGTGCCCTGACCACCGGCCTGAGCCTGTCCCACCTGCCCCACCTGCAGGAACAGGATCCTGGTGATCGCCATCGTGTTCCAGGTCTGCATCGGCTGCTTCTTGTGCTACTGCCCCGGGATGCCCAACATCTTCAACTTCATGCCCATTCGGTGAGGGGCTGTGAGCTGTGGGCAGAGGGTGGCTTGTGGCGCACAGCCCTGGGCCTGCCCTCACCTCCACCTCACCTGTGCCTTCAGCTTCCAGTGGTGGCTGGTCCCCATGCCCTTTGGCCTCCTCATCTTCATCTATGATGAGCTCCGGAAACTTGGAGTTCGCTGTTGCCCAGGGAGTGAGTGTGGAGACTGGGGGTTCGGGTGGGGGAGGGCCGAAACTTTTTCAGAGCAGCCGCTTTGACCTTTGACCTCCACCCTTTTGACTCTCCATATCAAACCTCTATTGATCGATAACCTCTGAGCCCCTGGCTGCCACCCCTGACCTGCATCCCCCAGCACCGAGTCTCCTCTTTCTCTCCCCCAGGCTGGTGGGACCAGGAACTCTACTATTAGAGGGACCACTGCCGTCAAGCCATCCTTGCAGCCACCACAGATGCGGTGGTGGAGGGGGCACATAAGACCCTCTGGACGGCCACCAAACATCTGAGCAGTCAGGATTCCTAGCCTCACTTGTGTCTGCTCCTGCAGCCTGGGCATTCCAACCTCAGAGGGGCCCCCCTCCTGGAGGAGCTGGCCTTGGGGAAGTCTCCCATCCAGTGGGTTAGGACTTCGGGATGGCAGGACTACCCAGGGGTCCTTTAAAAATACTTTGTCCTTGTGGTAATAATAAACCAGCTCACACTGACTGTGCTTTCATTTGGTGCTGGGCACTGTCTTTTTATGAGCCCCTTTGGTCACCTATAATCCTACCACTCAGGGGCTGTTTGTTCAGGGCTGTATCTCCACGTTCCTAGACAACAGCCTGGCGCATAGTAGGCACTCAGTAAACACTCCTTGGGGAAAAAAATCCCCATCTGTTTGCCTAGGGTTCCAGCATTTGAAGGCGTACCACAGGCCCCTCCAGGGTGGAGCATTTACAGGTCGCCTCAACACCACCCCTGGACACTCTGCTTTCTCAGCGCTGGTTCTCCCTCTCTCCCTCTTGGGAGGCTCCTTGACACGGTTGCAAGATCTTCTCCACCTCAAGTAGCCATTGCTCACCCCCTTCACAGGTGCTCGCTCACCCCTCTGCTGCCGCAGTGGGCGCCCTGTCACTGGCTAGTCCCATCTCCTGGAAGGCTGAAGTCACAGGTCCCCTCCTCCCACCCCTCTACCTGAAACTGCTGGAAAACTCCTTCCTGTCTTCCCCCTTCGCCCCTCCTGGCCTCCTTCCTTGCCTCTCTCTTCCTTTCTGTAATAGGACCCTCTTCTTCACCACAGCCCTTCAGCTGTGTCTCTGTAGTGATGTCTACCTCAGTCGCCAGCCTCCCCAGTCTGTCTGCAGGGACCCACACTGGCCTCTGAATCCTCCCCCAAACTTGCTCCCACTCAGTGTCCCCTCAGGGTTGTTCCTTCTCCCTGTGAAGTGTGCTGAGCCTCAGACTCCACTCCTTCCTTCCTTCTTGCTCACCTATTTTCTCTCTGGCTACCCGCTTCCCCAATAAACACAGCCCACTGGCCACCTCTCTACTGTGCTTCTAGCCACTATCCTACCCCTGCCCACCTTGCTCTGGTCTAGGCCTGAGTCTCCCATCCACACAGCAGCCACAAAGATCTTTCTAAAGCCAAATCTGACCTGTCCTTCTCCTGCTTAGAACTCTTCACAGTTCCCACTGCCCCTGGTTGTCATCAGGGCCTTCTGTGAGTCTGGCCCATTGATTACTGGTCTCACAAGCTCCCTCTATCTTGTTCCAAAAACCAATCTTATGTTTTGCTGGAAAGGCCAAGCCCTTCCTCTGACCACAAGGCCTTTACTCAGGCTTTGACACCTGCTTTTCTCCTCTTTGTCCCACCACCACCTCATCATTTACATCTCAGCTCACATCCTCTTCTGTGGAACGCATCCTGCCCTCCAGGATGGGTTCCCCATCAAAGTCCTGACCCCTCAGGCCTGTGCTCCCCACGTCAGCCCCAATCACATTGGTCTCCCTGAACCCCATAGAAGCTGGAATTATTTCATAGACGGTTGGCCGCCAGCAGGGAGCCTGGATTAGAGTCCCTGCTCAGCAAATAGTTAATAGTAATTTCTGCTAACTTCACTCCTCCCAATACTTGTCAAAGGGTAGGCGGGGTATGAGATAGAAGTGTAGGATTAAGTGATCTCGTCACAATCCACCCAGGGGTGGGCAGTCTACTCCCTTCATATCAAAGTCATGGTGACCAATCAATCACTTGTCTTCCCACCCCTGCGGCCCACGTGTTGACTAGGGACATGGAGGGGGCAAGGCTTGGTGGTGGCTGCCCTATCTGAAGGCAAATGGTATTTTCCCAGGCCCACTGCGGAAGGCCCATGACAACTGTCCTATCCCATCTGAGAAGGCTGGGGAGCACCTTTCTGGGTGGGCAGAATTTGCATCTGCTTAAGGTGGAGCTTAGGCATGACCTTCAAACCCTGCTTGTGACACATCTCAGGGAGGGGTAGGGAATTGGCAGAGACCTGGCCTCAATAGACCAGGGAAGGGCTGGGGAGTGGAGGGTAGCATCCAAGACAATATCCAAGTTGGTGGGCTCAACTGCTGTCTCTGGCTGCAGCTGTCCCTGCACACCTTGAAAAAACTCAGGCCAGGATTTAATTTGAGGGCCACAGAATTGAATCCACTGAGGAGCTCAGAAGCACAGAAGTCTGCCCCAAGGCAAAAGCAAAGGTCAAGTGGTTGGACTGTTCAGTGTGCAATGGGGAGCCCTAGGTAGCTGTAAGCAGGGAGGGTGAACTAGCTGACTGGGGTTTCAGAGAGATTCCTCTGGCAGCCATACAAAGGGTAGATCAGAGGAACAGATTAGGGCTGGGAGCCTAGGAGGTGACCAGTCAGGGAAGGGCCAGGTTACGGCTGTGAGATGTCCCCCAAAACTGTCTTTTGGAGTCTAGCTCCCCCATCACCTGTTCCCTGAGGGCCCTGGTCTCTGCCACTGCTCAGAGATTATCTACTTCAAACCCTTATCTACCCTGGGAAAACAAGCAATCAGGGAGCTGCTCCAGGAACACGGGACCAATCAGTGCTGACTAGTCTTGCAGCCTCCAAAGCCAGACTGAGGATCTGAGAGTGGTATTTGTAGACAGCTCCAGAGACAGATGGAGGCAGAAAGCAATTTTCCAAATACTGTTTACTGAAATCTGTAGGGAGGGAAAAGGTGTGTGCCTATCTGAGACACCAAGCCTAGGAGTGCAAGCTGACAACGGCGACATACAGCGCCAGGGTGCTGAGGGCCAGCAGCCCCGTCACCACCGCTCGGGCCAGCAGTGCTGTCCAGCTGCCCAGGGAACAGAGGTGGACGAAGGTCCTGTGGGGAAACAGCACAGTGAGGGAAGGAGAATAGATAATCCAGCCCCACCTGGACCCAGCCTCAAACCCCACCCAGCTCACTCCATGACAAAGGCCTTGTAGACACTAAGGAACATCAGGAGGAGGACTGCTGGCCGGAAAGTGTGGTATAGGTCGTAGCGTGTGATCATCCAGACCTGGGCAGACGCGACGATGTAATGGACCTGGAGGGAGGCAGGAAGTCAGGGCCAGGCCTTGGGGAAGAGAATGGCCACCATCAAAAAGGCGGGTGTGGGTGAACAGGACTGCGTACCAGACTGATGTTGGAGTCAATGCTCATCTGGATGTATTTCCAGTCAAACTCAATGCCCCGGGCTCCAACCCAGAGGGGGATGCAGCTGAGGAAGGCAAAGGGGGGATTCTCCAGCATCCAAACACCCTCAGCACCCAGAATCTGAGCCCCCACTCTCCGGCACCCCCCTTGGAACCCAGGTGTTCCTTCTCAGGAATCTGGGCTCCTGGCTGCTGCACACACCGGGACATAATGAGCTCTGCGGTGGCCCAGCCCAGGGCAGCAACCATGATCTTGTACTCCCCTTTGCCGGCATTCCGAGACATGACAAGGTTTAGGCCTATCAGGTCTGCCACATCCACGCTAGCCTTCATGAACTCCTGTGGGTCAGTTGAGGCTTGAGTAAACACAGTTGCCACAGGGCCCCACTCCTGCACCCCTCCCTCTCCCTCACCCCACTCACCCCAATGAAGTCGTAGATGCCTCCCTCCCAGGTGGGAAAGAAGGTGGCTAGGAACAGCATCTGGGAAAACAAAGAGGCCACTGCAAAGTGAGGGAGATAAGCCACGTGGGTTTTGTGTAAAATTAATGTAGTTGTGGAGGGCACGACATTGGGGTTTTGGGGGCCCATGTGGAGAAGCACCACCAGATGGGGGAAAAATTACAGGACCAGGGAACCAGAGGGTGGGAACCTGGAAGTTTAGGTTTTGTCGTGATCACAGACGGTTGAGGTGAGGCTTGGCGGTGCTGGGGCCAGGCAGTGTTTGCAGCACCGTGTGCACCCTGGGGGTTAGCCTGTGGCTCTTAACAACACAAAACCCCTCTTTACCATACAACTGTTTTCTCAGTTTGGCTAAACGTGCTACACAAAAGCTGCCTGGAGACTTCTCCCCGAGGTCCACCCTTACCAAAGTCGTGTTTTCTCTGGGTATTCTCGGGTGGTGGCCGGGAGGGGGGTGGGGGGGTCCCACCCTAGGGGGTCTGGGCGGGGTCCTGCGAGCCTGGGGGCCGGGCGCCCTCACCTTACACAGCTGCACAAAGAGGTAGGTGACCCCGGCCTGGACGCACTTCCAGAAGGCGTTGTACTCGGACCTGCAGGAGCGGGCGGTGAGGCTCGGCCCGGGCCCGCGCCCTCCCGCCCCGCGGCCGTCCCGCACTCACAGGCCGCTGCACTTGTATGTGATGAAGTAGGGGAAGTAGGCCAGGGCAAAGCAGTTCCCGAAGTGGAACAGGGTCATGGCTCCGGCCGCGCAGGCCCGCCGCGGCGCGGCTCTCCCCCTCCGCCCGCCTGGCGCCCGAGCCGGGGCCTGAAGCCCACCAGCCTCCGCCGCGGCCCGCGCGGCCTTCTGGGAGCCGGCGGTCGGCGGCGCTGCGCAGTGACGCCATCGCCGGAGGTCGGCTCGCGAGAGCCTGCGCGGTGCGGTGACCCCGCCTGGGGAGCCCCGCCCCCGCCCCAGGCGCCGGGCCGGAGCTGCCGGCCAACCGAGGGAGGGGCGGCCTTGAACCTGGATCTGACCCCGCGCGACCGGCGGAGAGCCTCGGGGCGCTGCTTTGAGCACTCTTGAGTTTTTATTTCACCATTGGCCCTGCGGCGCAGGCCTCTCGCTCAGGGCGCCCTTCTTCCCCGGGGGAGCCGAGTTCGGCAACGGGAGATACGGGTTCTGGCCCCGGAGCGCTGAAGCACAGGGGGGCCCATCCTGTTTCACTTGTCGCGGCCGAACGTGTAGCTCAAGAGGCCCACTACGCGGTTACTGTAGCCGTATTCGTTGTCATACCCGGGGCAGAGAGCTACGGGGTCGGGATCCCTCTCCAGACCACCCCCAGTCTCCCTCAACCTTCTGTGACTACTTTCCCCCTTACCAGGAAGTGAGCTTCACAAAGCTGTCGTTTGCGATGCCGGCCTTAGCATCAAGGATGGGTGAGTGGGGATTGCTGACAAAGTCCGCGGAGACGACCTGGGCGGCAGACTTTCAAAGGTAAGTGTGGGGCGCAGGGCAGGGACCTGCAGGAGCGTAGGCTCCGACTCTTGTGCGCTTTGTGAGCCCATTCATGTGCAATGTCTGATGGAGCCCTGCTGTGTCCAGGTTATGGGGACAGTGCAAGAGGAAGGGGCCTAGGGGCTTTGCCCTGGGGGGGACTGGGTAAAGGACACAGACCGAAACTGTGTGGATGCTGCACCAGTAAACAGCAGTTGCTGGGAATGAGGCAGGCACTTGGAGTGGGCCAGCACAGAGGTCCTGGTGAGTCGGAGTCTGAATGACTAGGAGGACTGGGCCAACTCAGGCCCCCAGCAGGGTCCGAGGTGGCAAGGGCTACAGCACAGAAGCCCTGAGGGTTTGGCCCCAGTGTGAGTGAAGGCCACAGGAAGATTTTCAGTAGTAGGGGTGGTGTGATCTGCTATCTTTAAAATAAGAGATCCTGGTGGCTGTATGCAGGTGGGCCTGCAGGAGCTAAAGCAAGGAGACAGCACCAAAGGTGGATGTACAGAAGTAGCACTACTTGGAGCAAAGACATGGTGACATCCAGTATTCACAGGGAAGGCACCTGGCCATGACCTGCCCCAAGCAAGTGTTGAAAATGGGGGCTGTTGTCTTATTCACTATGTAGTGAGCACTTGCTGTGTGCCAGGCCCTGGAAGACAGCTAGAGCTACAGAAGTGAAGAGTTCCAAAGTCCCTGCTTTCTGGGCACGCATTTGTTGGCACAACCAACAGTGACTATGAAATGGAATTCCAGGTAAGGAAAAGGACCACAGAAAGAGAAGGGTGGTATTAGAGGTTTGGAGAAGGTGAGGGCAGGCTTTGAGGCCACCTGGGGGAAAGGCTTTCCAGGCCAAAGGAGCAACAAGTGCAAAGATCCTGAAGTCAGGGAGATCTGACCTTCCCAGCCCTGCAGTTCCTATCTTGATACATTGTGAGCAGGTCCCTGAAAAGTCATGTTCCCTCCCCAGAGGGTTCCCAGGGTCCCCTTTCCTCAGTCTCTACCTCATCCTCAGTGTAGGCAAGGATGCCAGCCATGAGCCCCTTGGCTGCCGCTTTTATGGCCTCCTTGATGGATGAGTATGGGGTAGGCTGGGCCAGGCAGCAGGTCAGGTCCACAACAGACACGTCTGGAGTTGGTAGCCGGAATGCCATTCCTGTTAGCTTCCTGGAGAATCCCACATCAGGGGTGGGAGTCAGACCCCAGGAGCTTCTCCATCCATCTGGCCCACCTCTGCTTTCCCCTCAATAGGCTCCTCAAGGATTAGGAGCCAGTCTAGTTGTCCTGGGGTGCACCCCAACCCTGGTTGCAGCTTCCTGCCCTCATACCCTTTGAGGTCCGGGATGACTTTGCCCACAGCCTTGGCAGCCCCTGTGGAGGCTGGGATGATGTTCTGGTGGGCGCCCCGTCCATCTCGCCAGGCCTTCTTTGATGGCCCGTTCACTGTCTTCTGGGTGGCGTGTAGGAATGGACTGTGGTCTTGGGGAAGAAAGAGCTGCAGCGAGGCCTTCCTGCTCCTAAGCTCCCATGCCTCTTTTTCCCAGGCCCAGGGTGGTGACCCAGGTGTGAAGGCTGGTGGGGCCCATTGACCACAGGAGGGGCATATGCAGGCCAGGGTCCAGCCCTGTCTGTGAGTTGCACAGTGTTTTAAAAGACTTCACTGCTGGTGGGCCTCTCCTCCCGAAACCTGTCTCTCCCTGTTAACGCCACACACTGAGTCCTGGGAAGAAGAGGTAGTTTCCTTGCCATGCCTCCTGCCCCAACCCCTCTCCCCAACTCACCATCAGCCCTTCCACTATCCCAAATCGCTCATGGATGACCTTGGCAAGAGGGGCCAGGCCGTTGGTGGTGCAGGATGCATTGCTGGAAAGGCCCAAGTGTGCAAGGGCACCGTGAGGGGAGTCACAGAGCCATCTTCCGCCCTTACCTCTCTTTTGGATGTGCACACAGGCCTGGTTTTATGGAAAGTCAGGATGGGATGAGATAGGTCAGTGGGGATGATTTAAGTCTGAAGGAGGCACCAGAGATGCAGCTGGGGGAACCCCAAGCATGTTCTCCAGAAGTTGTGTGTTTCTAACAGGTAGTTTTAGGCTAACGTTAACATGATGGCTATTAAGGCTTTGGGAAGGAGAAGCAAATTGATGTGAAAGAAGCACCAGGCGTCTTAGTGACCCCCCCCCCCACAGGCTGGCATGTCTTCTGGGCATCACCATGCACTTCAGAATGTTGCTGCCCATTACCTGACAGTTTTCATGGAGGCAGGGTTATAGTCCTTTTCATTCACCCCCATGACAAACATGGGGGCATCTGGTGAGGGTGTAGTGATGACCACACGTAGGGCACCTGCCTCGATGTGGCCCTAGGGGAGGAGCATAGGTGTCATGAGGTGCTTCAAGTGCCCCCCACCCCCGACTTCCCCAGCCAGCGCTGGGCACCTCTCTCCAACTTACCAAAGCTTCATCTATGGACAGGTACACGCCTTGGATTCCACCACATAGGGGCTCCCAACAGACTTCCAGGGGATATCTCTGGGCTGCATGCTGTGGGGGGTGGTAGCACCGTGAGTCATTGCTCCCCTAAAATGGCCTCACCTTCATAGTCCATGGAATTCAGAAGGCTGACCAGAGACCTTCCCACCCAGCCTGCAACTGTCAGTTTCCCCCACCCTTCACATACCTGGCTGCCCAGATGGATTCCATCCTGATGGTCTTGCCTCTCATCATGAACCCCGCCCTGGGGGCCACTTTACTTTTCTTGACTGCACTACCCGTTTGCGGTGTGCAAGCTGCCACCTGACTCGGGCCTCAGACCCCACCCCCTCTCCCCAGGGGACCATCCCTGAGTTCTCCCAGCCTGGTCAGGCCCTTTCTATGATATGCTGCCCAGAATTGGACGCTGGGAGGGCGAGGCCTGCCCCACTGCTCTGGCCCTAGCCCTGACAGCCTACTCTAGTTCTCCTAGCCCCTCTTGTCTTCACCACTCAGCTCCTGCAGCAGGGAGCCTGCTGCCAGAGGTGGGGCAAGTCCCTGAGGACAGACACTATATCCCAAGAGCAGCTCCTAGCGGGGACTGAAGTCAGGCAGCCCCGGGGCCAGCAGCGGGTACTGGTTTACCTTAGAAAGGTCAAGGCGATTTTATGTGTCCTTTATCAATTTACATTTTTACCTGCTAGTTTATCAAATATCTGTATTTGAAATGTATGTTAAACATTGAGTATTGATGTTTTCTACTAGGCTTTAGCAAGAAGCAATAAATGAATAAACTGTATACTAGTTTTTACCCTCATGGGGTTTGTCACGACTGCAGTGTTTGCTTCTGCGATTGTTGGTTAGCGTCCGTCTCATCTGCAGACCACCCCAGAGCAGCAGAGCTGGGTCTGTTTCCTTTGCCATTGAGCCTGCTCCCCCGAGAGGGGTGCAGTCAGCTTTGGGTTTTTTTTTATTAGCTATTCTGCACATGTTTATAGAACACCTGCCATGTGCCTGTGTTGGATTCATTTAACCCTCGTGACCCAAGAAGTAAGAACTGTTATTATTGGTATTTTCCAGAGGAGCCAGTGTCGGGCAGAGGTAAAGGGAGGAGGTGGATGGGCGGGCAGGCGGGCTGGCCCGGGATCCGCAGTCCTAGCTGTGCTGCCAGAGTGCACGAACGAGTGGCTTCCCCTCTTCTCCCTGGGCCACCACACATGGGGGTTCTCTTCTTGGTTATCTGCTCTGCCGGGGCGCACCTTTCCTCATGTGGCCCAACTAGCTCTTCTCTGATGCTCCCCATTTCCTGCCTTCCAAGTTGGGGTGGGGAGCACTTGAAATTTTCCCACAGCAGTTGTTGGCGCTGGCACCGGGCAAAGAGTTGGCACCCAGGAGACCCCAACCCCTTCTCTAGGCTGTCATAGGCCCCGTCCTCCTGCGCAGAGAGCTGTGTTGAGGATTCCACTCATTCATTCACTCTTCAAGGAAGTACTGTGTTGCCCCAGCGCCAGGGCCTGTGCCTGCAGGCGCAAAGCAGTGATGCTGCTGCAGACCCACAGGGCCCCCCTGCAAGGAGGCCACGGCCTTGTGGGACAGTCCCCTTCCCGCTGCTCCCCCGACACCTGTTAACTCCAGCCACGCTCCTGCAACCACCGTCATCCCTATCAGATGCCCTGGGAAACAGGCCCAGGCAAGTGCTGTCCTGTGCCCAGGGTCACCCAGTGGAAGGAGTGGGGTGGGGTAAAGTGCACACGCGAGCTCCAGGGCTGTGCTGATGCCAGCAGGACGTCCACGGAGCCGGGATGGCCAGCAGGCGGCCCGGGGCGGGGCAGGGCACGAGCTGCCATGGTCACCAGAGAGGCCGGCACCTGGTGGGGCAGACAGCGAGGGGGAGTGGTGGGGGGCAGAGGGGAGCAGGGCACTCCAGGAGTGCGGCAGGAGCGAAGGTGCCTAGGCTGTGCAGAGAGGACAAGGCATCTCTGAGGCACGACTCTGCTGGCATTGTTTTTGGTGTCAGGATGCCATCCTTACCTACCTCTCCAGTCCCCCCTCCACCGTCCTGCCACTCCTCGCCCTGCCCCTGCCCCTCTTTATCGTTCACTCTGCCCACTACTGAGAAAAGAGGAGGGTCTGAGTGTGCATGGTGGGGAGGGGCTGGGGAGGCTGCAGGCCTTGCCTGGGGCTCTGTGTAAAAGTCAAGGTGGCCAGGGGCCAGCGTGACTGATAGTTTACATTAGAAAGATTAAGTAGGTCTACTGGTTTTCATTTTATAAGTAGCTTTTTTTTTGTTATCTTGAAAATGTTATTTGAAGCATATTAAATATCTAACGTTACTGCTTTCAACTTTGAGATTCTAAACATGACTTTAAATGGAGGAGGAGGAGGATTAATATTAGTAGGAACAACCGAGATGAGCACCCAGAAGTCAGCACTGCGTGGTGTAAGAGCTGCTGGCCCAGCAACCCGGAGGTGGATGGCCAGTGGGGCAGAGGGGACATGGAAAGGGGCGTAGGGCTTGAGGGGCCCCATCAGAAGCTGGGATTTTATTCATGGGATGATGGGAAGCCATTGGATTGAAGTATGGGAGCAGCCAGGTCCTGTCAATGTTTTAAAAAGGCCTCTGTGGCTGCTGCATAGAAACCGAGTGGAAGCGGCTGGCTGGATGGTGGTGCCATTTCCTAGGAAGGGAGATGAATAGGTTTGGGGCTTGAAGGAGAATCAAGTGTTGAGTTTTAGACATACTGATTTGCTATGCCTGTGAGAAAACATGTAAATGTGTGTTAAACAGTATTTGGAGTGAGTGGGGCATTTTTAAGATTAGTGCTTCTTAACTATTTCAGAGGTCAGAGACTTGCCTCCAACCCAGTACCGTGCACGCACGCACTTTGGGGGTTTATGAACCCCATGTGAGAGGCAGGAGTCGCACTCCAGTCATCCACATGTCCCCTGCACTAATCTGTTACAGGCGTGCCTCAGACAGCTGCCCTTACCACTGGAAGCCCCTGATCTCCCGGTCGTCCACCACCAGCCTTCCGTTCCTGCTTTCCACACTCCCCTTGTATCGGCCGTGGGTGGAGTCGTACTTGAACATGTACACCTGTGTGAGATACAGTGGCTTCTAGTCTTGGAGTGCCAGGGACGGGGAAACCTGCACTTTGTTGAAGGCCGGGAGCCTTCCATAGATCTGTCCTGAGCCCCCGTCCTGTCCACCCTGCCCGATCCTGCCCGCTGCCTGCTGTTCACCATGCACTTTGGTCAATGAATGGATCATTCACTGCCACCACCTTAATGCCCTTCTCCATGCAGGCACGCAGCACCAGGCGACCGATGCGTCCAAATCTGTCCAGGGACAAAGGTTGTGGGATTGTCCTCAGAATCCATGGCCAGCAGGCAAAGAGGAGAGGATGGGAGAGGAGGGCCATCTGAATTTCTTCTTTGGAGAAGTGTCTGTTCAGCTCCTCTGCCCATTTTTCAATTGGATTATTTGCTTTTTGTTTGTTGAGGTGCGTGAGTTCTTTATATATTTTGGACGTCAACCCCTTATCGGATACGTCATTTATGAATATATTCTCCCATACTGTAGGATGTCTTTTTGTTCTACTGATGGTGTCCTTTGCTGTACAGAAGTGGTTATGTATTTTTTAACAATGCTTGGGGTGATATTCTCTGTGCCTCAGTTTCATTCTCTGTAACATAGAGATAATAAGGGTACTTCTTTCAGAGGGTCTTGAGAATTAAGTGAAGTAATATATGTATGTAGTGCTTATGAGAGAGTCTAGGGAACATGCGACATATATTAGTATTTTAAGGATCATTTCCTGAACTTGTCTGATAATTGATCTAGCTCAGTGGTCCCCAAATGTGACTCGGGGGCCCAGGAATCCCAGAGAAATGTGAGTCAGGGGCCCAGAGGCCCAATTCCTGTCCTGGGGCCCGGGACTCCTGTTTCTAACAAGCACTCCAGGTGATTGCTGTCCTCAGAGCAGTAGCCTCGCTATGCCCAGACCACATTTAAAAACACCTGTGGTCGGAGGGGAGTTCCCTGAGCTCCAGAAGAGGGCTTGAGGAGAGGAAGGGGCACATGGTGGAGAGAGCAGTCAGGGGGCCTGGCTGGCAGAGGGCTTCAAGCTGGGGATCAGCCACCTGCTGGTTTTGGTCAAGTTAGTGAACCTCTCTGGCCTGTTCCCTGGCGTCACATCTGACCCTGCACCTGGGGGCTACAGTGAGGGCTTCGTGAGATATCAAGGCCCAGTAGGTGCTGATTTTAACAGAGGAGAAGAAGTCTGATACCAAGTATTCCTGAAGAAAGAGAAGGGGTTGGAGAGAGGCAGCGGGTAAAGGTGCGGTCGCTTTTGGCTCCAGAATCAGGAGCTGGAGGCCCACCGGCCTGTCCCCCTGACCTCTCCCTGCTGACGCAGACCTTACGGCCTGAGGCTGGGCCCTGGGTGTTTCCGGTAGCAGTATTAGAGTTTCGTGGTGGCAGCAGCCTGTGGTTAGGGATGACCCTAGGGTATCTGCATTCCTGGGGGTGCTGTTTCTGCTACCACAAAAGGGGGAGATTTGCCCACATGGGTTACTTACGTGTGGGGATCTGAGCCTGCCGGGTGACCTTTCAAAAGAAAATGCAGATGGTCCTCTACTCCCAGCTTCCCGCAGGCTTCCCCATTCCTCTCCACCCCAGGGGTGGGCTGTACCGGCTGGAGGACAACTGTCCGCTGAGAAGGAAGGGCCCCGGGGAGCCTCAGTGATGAAACATCACCTGGCAGGGGAGCCAAGGGCGCAGGCGCGCTCTCCAGTTACGATGACGCTCCCATTTCCTGGGTGCCGCTGTGGGCTGGGTGCCCAGCTCTTCGGGAGCGGGGCTCAGGAACCCTGGGAGCATGCGCGGTAAATCCCGGTTACAGAGGGTTACACAGCCAGTGATGAGCAGGGTGGGGGCTCAAGGCCTGTACCTGTAACCTGCCTGCTGCTTGGGGGTCTGCTCGACCCTGGGGCCCTGCCTGATCTCCGCTGCAGCCACGCCTGTCTAGTGCGGCGGCCTCCGGGTCGCTCCCAGCGCCCGCCGTCAGCGCGGAGGCAGCGAGGGAATGGGGGCCGCGCTCCCCGAAGGCCTGGGTTGTCTGGCAGGAGTGTGTGTGTGCACCTCTAGGTGGTGAGGCAGGGCTCTGAATCCCAATTCTGCTGTTCTGCTGCTGAGACCTGGGGAGGGGTTCGTGCTCTCTCACCTCCGGGGGCTGCCCTGTAAGTAGGGACAATAACCACACGGGCTTCAACTGGTTCTCGTGAGGCTCGGTGAGCATATGGCTATAAAGTGCTTGGTGCGGCCCCAGCAGGTGCAGTGGCTGGAGGGGCAGGGACAGAGGCCGCCAACCCCCAAGTGGCCCTTTCACACGGGTCGAGGGAGCGTCGGTTGTTGAGACTCGTCATCAACCAGTGGTGTCCTCCGAAATGCCCCCTCGTGAACCTGGCTCCAGCCTCCGCTGCGGCCCCCTGCTTGTAGCCCTGCCCCTCCACCACTTGGAAAGCAAAGACCATAAGCGGTATGGAGGGTGCAGCTGGAAGGAGGGAGGAAGTGGCTCAGAGGGAAGAGCCCGCTGACCTCAGCGAGTCCTGAGCCTCCTGCAACCCCCACCCCTATTTGTGGAAACCACGGTGGGGCGCATGCTTGCGGAGGGGCTGGGGTGCTCATGACTGCCCTTTCTAACCCTCCCCGGGGCCGTGCCGCCGCCTACTTCACCTGGGCACGGCTGTCGCAGGAGCTGGACAACGGTAACATTGGTGAGGACAACGTTGCGTTTCGACATGGCCGCCTAAAGTTTCCTGGCCTAGCCTCCCGGGACCCACTGCAATGTTACTGTGATGTGGAACACCGGGGCTAATGGGGCCAGAACTTCTTGCCGTGACCTCACAGTGCCCAGTGACATCACAGAGCCGGCAGTGCAAAAGCTCCATCCCAGTCAAGGCGTGTGACATCTGCATGCCACCACCGTGCCATGGCCACTACTGGCATCTGGAATGGAATCTGACTTTTCACACTGGTCCTCAAAGCTCTTTTCCCTCCTTTCTTGCTCCGCACACTGTCCCTGCTAATCCTGACCCTTCGCTGAAGCCTTACCCTGTTTCCTTTTGCCTGGAAGTCCCTGCTCAGTTTCCCCTAGGTGCCACCCTTTAAAGAAGGCCCCTCCTAACTCGCCATGGAAGGGGCTCTCCTTTCTCAGTTCCTACTTGCCATCACCCCACCCCTTTCAATCTACCCATCTTCCAGGAAGCTTTGTCTGACTTCCTGTCTTGGGTTAGATGTTTCTTCCAATGTGCAAAACTACTGCAGGGTTACACTCAATTTCTACTTCACCGCATGTGACTTTCTGTAAAAGTCATCTTGTTTTCTCATTGTTCCCTTGCCAATTGCCTTTGCCTACCAGAGTGTAAGCTGTTGTCTACCTTCCTCACTTTTAAGTCCCATTGATTAGAAGAATGTGCTCACTCAATAAATAATACCAGAATGGATAAATACATGTCAGCACCTTGGGTTTCTTCTGACCCGCAATCTTAAAGCGGCTTCCAAGTCTGACCTTCTCACAGCACACCTTTCTCTTGTGGTTTTTCACATAATTTGTCGTGTTATAGTTATGATTTATTTGTTCCTTGGGCTGTGAGTCCCCCACCAGGCATGCATTCTTGTCTGTTTTGTTCATCACTGGGCCTCCAACACCTAGAACTCTGCCTGGTACAAAACAGTCTTTTGGGGAAGACCAAATGGGCAGAGGGCTCCTTCCACAAGCACTGGGGGTGGGGGCTTGCTTACACATCTGTTACTCATGGGCAGGCACCTTCACCTGCAGGGCCAGGTGACACACAGTTGTGACCAAGACTTAGGAGGTGGGGGTTTGGGCCAGGAAGGAGTCACCGTCCCTGAGAAAGGTGTGGAAACAAGAAGGGGCTGAATAACATGACTGCTTCCTTCCCCAAACTTCCGTGAGAACTGAGTTTGCCAGCCACCTGCATGAACAGGGTGAGCTGAGGCTCCCCTACTCGGATGGCCTGGGAGAGGTGGGGCTGAAAATAAAGTGGGTGTACCGAGGGGGAGATTCCAGTGAATACAGATACTGATTAAATAAAGTGGGGCGAACAACATATACAACCAGGGGGGCAGGGGAGGGGGGAGACCTCACAAATAAAACCAGACTGAAAAGCAGTCGACTGTGTACAACTGTATGATAATAGATATAAAAGGCGAGATGCAATTAAAATTTTCTTCGAACTTACAAAGGACCAAACTGGTGCAAAAAGAAATGGCAGATCCAACTAGCCAACAACAAGCGGAGAAACAAGGAGTTAAGATCTAGCCTCCCAAAGGCTGATTCGGATCCAGATGATTCTATGAGCAAGATCAGCCTGTTTGCCGGATCCTAACCAGAGCCGGGAAGCTCGGTGCCAGTCCTGTGCGGAGAGGCTCTGGGCAGGGCACGTTCTCTGAGGCCCTGCCCACTGACAAGCACACTGCTTGGGAGCGCTTTGGAGGAGGGCTGCGATGGTCCAGCCGCTGAAACCTCAACTCACTAGGAGAGCCGCTCAGCCACGTTAGCGGACCCAGCCGAGGATGGCAAAGGAAGGACGGCTCCAGGCCAATCTCGCTTACGGAGACAGATGCTCAAGTCCTGAATCAAACAGTGGCAAATGGAATGGAGAGACTGAAGAGGCCCTGAGGCTGAAAGATGATAGCATGGGGTAGAGAGGGGGGCAGATAAGAGAAGACAAAGTACGTTTCAAAAGGAGAAACCCCACTTCTCAGTCTCGGGGTGGATTAGGATTCTGAAGCTCACCATCTACCCTTCTCCACCCAGCCATCTCCTGGCATGGGAAACTCCCTCGCTTGGCACTGGACAAGGGCAGAAAGGCCACACCTGAGGTTGCCCAGGAATTTGGCTTTGTCCCTGGAGTATGAAACTGGGAAACAGATTTGATGAGCTCAGGCTTGGAGAGGTGCACAATTAGTCACCCTCTATAGGCAGAGCCTAGAGAAGGCAGAAGCTCCTGGGTCTCTGGGTCTGGGTGTAGCCAGGTGTCCAGAATCTGGGGTGGAACCCTGGGTCCTCCAAGGGGAGTGCGCCTTGTTGCCCTCGTTAGAACAAAGCTTGACAACACGTGCAGATTCTCACCACACCTGAGCACCCACACACATAGCTCTGCACCCCCACTGGCTCACACCCTGCACATTCCTGCCTGCCTGGCCTTCCCACCAGCAGTCCCACTCCACCCCCTCTCTCAGTCTCTTGCCTTGGCACCAAAACACAGATATCTTTCACTGCTGCACCCAGGTGTACTCCCTACTGGCTCTCTGTCAGCCTCTGCCTCTCTCTAAACCGGCTCCAGAAAGCTATGCTGCCGCAGACCTGCCAGCCACCTCCTGCCCTTCCCTCCGGTGCCCCTCTCTGTGCCCAGGCCGAACTCTCAGCTCTTTCCCCCTCCAAGCTGTGCTGCCATGTCAACATCTGGGGCTTCAGGTCGGGACTTAGGAGGCCCCAGGGGGAGGTGGGCAGGAAGGATGAGCCCCTGGCCCCCAGCCCAGGTTCCAGCTGACAGTCTCCTGCTGCCCCAGGACTTTGGCCCCTCCCTGTGGCTGCCTCAACCGGCTTTTCAGGAGACGCTGCGTCCTGTCCCAGCTCATGGCACTCGGCCCACTGCCCTTGCCCAAGGCATGGGAGGCAGGAGGCCAGGGTTCTGGGAGGAGAGTATGATCCTGGCTCCAAATTCTCAACCCTCCCTAAGGGACCTTAGGCTGCTCTGGGGATGCAAGTACCCTTCCCCCCAGCATCCTGAGATTGAGGCCTGGCCTCTCTTCCTTTGGCTTCCCTTGCAAGCACAGTGTGTGTACTTACATCACATGCTTCTTGGGAGTAATGCTTCCAGCCCAACCATTTGTTCAATCTATAAATATTTATTGAACCCCAGGCACTGTTCCAGAAGTTGGAGATGTAGCAGTGACCAACACAGACAAAGGCCCTGTCCTCTGGAAGTTTACAGCCTAACAGGTGAGACAGACAATAAAAAAGATAATTTTGAATCATGTTACGTACTTTAAAAACAAAAGGAGATATTACAGAGTATACCTAGGGAATGTCCAGGGAAGGTTTTTTTTGAGAAGGTGACGTTGGAGCGAAGAGCAGAATGAGGAGGCACCTGCCATGTGAAGACAGTTCTGCATTCCGGGCAGCAAGAACAGCATGTGCAAAGGCCATGAGGCAGGAGTGAGTGTGGCGCGGTTGAGGACCAGGGAGAAGGCCCATGTGGCCTGAGCATAGCAAGTGAGGGGGTGTCAACAACAACAGTGAGAATAAGATCTGATGACTCCCTCCCTCTGACTGCACCACCCATGTTCCCAGACTCTCATTGCTGGGAAAATGGAATCCTCAGGTCCCTGGAGAGAAGTGAAGATGATGAGGAACCAGGCTTAGGTCCCAGGAATGGGAGATGAATGATTGAAGGTGTGGTTGGGAAAGAGGATGCCTGGGTAGAGGATGAGGAACGAAAAGGAGGTGGTTGGAAGGGCAGACATCTGGGCTCTGGGGCGGAGGGCCCGGACTGGGCAAGAGGCAGAGATGCCGTGTGCGTGTTCTCCGTTCATGACTCACCCCTTCCTCCTCCTCCTCATTGCTCAACCCCAATCTCCCTGGGAAATACCTCCCTGACTGGGGACCAAGTCAGTGCCTCACAGAGGTAATTTGAGTCATGGGGGGTGGAGAAGAGGGAGGGAGGGAGGCAGAGGATAAATAGCAGCTTTCCTTCCCTGGCTCTTCTCTGCAGCCTCCCCACCCTGCCGACAGTATGCACCTTGTCCGTGTTGTCAGCTCCTGCTCCCTCCTCCTGCTGCTGGGGGCACTGCCCGGACGGGCGGCCGAGGATGACCCCATTGATAAGGTCATTGAAGGGCTCAACCGAGGGCTGAGCAATGCAGAGAGAGAGGTGGGCAAGGCCCTGGAAGGCATCAATAATGGAATCACTCAAGCTGGAAGGGAAGTGGAGAAAGTTTTCTATGGACTGAGCCACGTGGGGAGCCAGGCTGGCAAAGAGCTGGACAGGGGCATCCAGGGGCTGAACAACGGCTTGGACAAGGTAGCCCATGGGATCAACAATGGCGTTGGACAAGCAGGAAAGGAAGCAGAGAAGTTTGTCCATGGGGTCAACAACGCTGCTGGACAGGTTGGGAAGGAAGCAGACAAAGTGATTCAGGGGGTCCCTCATGGGGTCAACCAGGTGGGAGGTGAGGCAGGGAAGTTTGGCCAGGGGGTCCACTATGCTGCTGGGCAGGCTGGGAAAG
>JAQQAC010019400.1:6081837-6138280 GCA_029783875.1 Phataginus tricuspis
TATGCTGCTGGGCAGGCTGGGAAAGAGGGAGACAAAATAGTCCAAGGAGTCCATCCTGGGGTCAACCAGGCAGGGAAAGAGGTGGGGCAGTTTGGCCAGGATGTGCACCATGCTGTTGAACAGGCTGGAAAGGAGGCAGACAAGGTGCTCCAAGGCGTCCACAAAGGGATCAACCAGGCCGGGAAGGAGGCAGAGAAATTTGGCCAAGGGGTCAACCACGCTGCTGGCCAGGCTGGAAAGGAAGCGGAGAAACTTGGCCAAGATGTCCACCATGCTGCTGGTCAGGCCGGGAAGGAGGTGGACAGGGTGCAGCAGAATGTTCATAATGGGGTCAACCAAGCCGGCAAGGAGGCCAACCAGCCGCTGAATGTAGGTGAACAGGGGTGGGGACATGGGGAGAAGGGTCTCGGGGAGGGAGAGGTTAATCCTTGGGACACCGGGGAGTCCACATAGCCTTCACTTGGAAAGAAGCTTGGGAAGCCATATCACCACATCCCCCTCCCTTCTCTCCATCTCCCTTACAAAGGAGCTGGTGGTCAGCTGGTCAGATGGATCAAGCCATCTTATCTGCAAAGCCCTATATCAGACAGTGTGAAAGGGATCCAGCCCCACCTTTAGGAAGCTGCCTACCTAGTTAAGGGAGGAGCATGAAGCCTCTCCTGGGGAATAGGAGACAGTTACTGAGCCAAGATCTATTACAGTGCAAACAGAGTGAGTGTTGAGAATACCCAGAGCATCAGAGTAAGCATGAGGAATGGCTCTCGGAGGTAAGCCCTATTCTGTTTAATTTTCGTAGCGAGCCTCTGAGGTAGGGTGAAGACGCTGACTCCCTGATTCTCAGATAAGAAAACAGAAGCTCCCTGAGGTTTAAGGGGACTTGCCAAGGCCATGCGGCTGGCACCAGCTTTGGTGGACGGCAGGTCAGGGCTCTCGCTCCCCCTGCCCACTGCCCCGTCAGAGGGCGTCTCCCGAAGGGTTTCCGATCCATATTTATGTAGCAGGAACAGATACTGGAGGCCTGGAGAGGCAAGGACTGCCCCTCCCAGCAGAACAGGCACCAGGGAAAGGGCTTGGGGAGTGGAAGGCTGACTCCTGGCTGCCTCAATTTCCCACTCCAATCTCCATGAGGAGGCTTTGGGACCCCAGCTTGAGGATTGGCTCAGACTTCAAAGCCCACAGCCACCTTGGCTGCCAGGCAGGGAGCCAGGGATGGGTGCGTGGGGAGGAAGGGAGTGTGTAGAAAGTGAGCAGAGTCGAGTGAAGAGCTCTGAGTCAGACAGCAGGATTCACCAGGAAGAGGCCAGGAGAGGGCGGTTTGCTACGGGATTCGCGGCTGTCAACAGCAGCCGGGGAGGCACTGCCGAGTATCTGGGGACAGGATTAAGGGCAGGGATCAACCTGAGGGAGGGATCAGGTTAGAGTATGTGCAGAAGAGGTAGATTTGAGGTCAGGGCTGAGTCTAACAGTGATCCTGTTATTTGCGTGGGCCCCTCGGGTTCCCTTTCTAGCCAGGTCCCTTCTCGGTGACTGAGCATTTCTTTCACTGAGGTAAAAAGGAATTGGGGGTGACTAGTCAGTAGGGGCAGTCCTCCCATCTCACACAGAATTCCCCCAGCAACACGGGCTTTGGGTTTTCTTTCTGCACAGTGAGGGAGCAGGGGGTTAGCCCAAGCCTCCCACCCAAGCCCCAGGGACCCAAGAGGGCAGCAGGTCACTGGGGAAAAGAACTTGGGAGACCCTGCAGGGCTGAGGGCTTGTAATGACGGTCTGGGCTTCATCCGCAGGGCAGTCATTACAGCGCATCCAGCGGCCAGCACGGCGTGGGCGCAACCCCGTTAGCATCCGGAGTAAGTCCTCTGACACGGCCTGGCTCCGGGGTCGGGGCAGCGGAGCCCCCCTAGATGAGTGGGGGGACAGGCTGGCGACTGACCCTCTTGTCCTTGGATTCCAGGCCTCGATCAACAGACCCTTCATCAACCTCCCAGCTCTGTGGAGGGTGAGTGCCCACGGGTTCCTGCTTTCTGCTCTCCTTCTGGGGAGATAATTCCTGCAACCTCTTCCCGTCGCCTCTCGCGGACAGCTTCACTGGGAACAGACTCTCAGCTTCTGCAGAGCCCGCGCAACCTGTTTCCCAGCTCGGGTCTTCCCTCTCTGTCCCTGCTCCTTGCCCTTCACATCCTGCTTTCACCTTTGGGTGCTTCCCATTCCAAACACAGCTGGCAGAAGAGACCTCCAGGGGCCCTCGTGCATCTGGGAGCCGGGGCGGCGGGGCTGCCGAAACCATCCCTTCCGTGCGCCTGCTGTCTGTCCGGATGCCCTCCCTGCCGCAGCCTCCGGGGCTGGCTCTGCTGCCGGCCCCCGCTGCCTGGCAGCACTGTGCTGGTGGTGGGAGCCTGTGGGCCTGTCCTGTCCCTGCATGACGCTCCCACTCCCAGAATAAAGGCTTCCGTGGGGTCCTGGTCCTCAGTCTGGGCCAAAAGTAAAGTCCCAGCTCTTCTCTTTGTAGTTGGTACATCAGCTGCCTGAGACCAGGGTGAAAGGGTAAAGGTACCATGGGACTGCGCCTGGAAACGAAGGCCCACCCTTGTTTATGGCTGGGCTGTGGGGGCGGCAGGGGATCCTGTGAGGCAAAACAGACGAGGCTTCTCCGTTCCTTCCTAGGAGGGCCGGCTCCCTGTTCTTCCTGAGTCTAGGTGCCACCTTCCTTCAGATATTCCCCAGGGCATGAGCAGCGCCTAGGCCAGAGTAGCCGGTGTCCCACTCATTTCTTTAAGAGGCATGAGAGCAGAGATCCTGGCACCCGCAGGAGTGTGTCCCCTGCATCCACTCCCTCTTTCCTTCTCTCTTCCAGAGCGTAGCCGACATTGTTCCTTGAACCGACGCACTGGCCTTGCGGAGCAGACGGACATTCCCACTGGCAAAGCGGTTGAAATGACCTGGAGGAGCTGGGGGTGGGGGGATAGATTTCCAGAGTCCCGTCCGGGGGCTGTCCTGAGACTTGTGAATAAACACGTACCACAGGGCACTCTCCTGGTCCACTGCGCTCCTGGAGGAGGGGTCGGTGGGTGCAGGCTTGTCTTTTCTCCTCCTGCTGCTTCCCTGAAGGCGCTGGGGGGTCTGCACGGGGTGCACTGGATGAGGTAAGCTGGAAATTTCAGGCTGATCGGATCTGAGAGGGCAGGTATGGGACAAGTCATGCTTCACTGGTGCGTAAGGTGCATGCTTGGCACCAGGAGGACCGGCCATGTAGGGAAGGCCACTTCAGGTCAACGGGGGCAGCAGAAGCGCCAGGGGGAGAATGCAGTGAACCCAGGTGGAGCCAGGTGGGGGAGCACCCTCATCCAGGGGCTGTGGCACCAAAGGAGTAACAGAGGCGACCTGTATTTACTGTGCAAAGTCAGGCTGCCTGCTGGGTGCTTTATATGCATGACGTCACTGAATCCCCCCATCCTCCCAACCATCCAGTTAGGTAAGAGGTCCTATTATTGCCTCATTTTGCAGAGAAACACATGGAGGCTTATACAAGTTAAACATGACCAAGGTCACATAGTAAGTGGAGGAAGAAACAGCCGATGAGCTACAAAAGATACTCTGAAAATAGAGTCTTGTTTGGTGTCAGTAGGGAATGGAATCTGCATAGAGAGAGAAGAGACACCTATGTGGATCCTCTCACAGGGCGGAGAACAAGGCCCAGAGGGAGGGCACACTGATGACAGGAGGGAGGGGCTCTGTAGAACAGGAATGGTGACATGGAAGGCCCGGTTTTGAGATCTGCGGATGACTCAAAGCCCAGAGGAGTAATGATAGTAACTACCGAGATCAAGCACTTACAGGCCCCTGGTAAGGTGTGAAGACCTGTTCACACTCTAACCATCTAAGCCTCCCACAACACAAAGGTGGTTGTCCTCTTAGGACCCCCATCACATGGATGAGGAAACTGAGGCTCCCAGGAGCCAGGGCACTTGCCAGGGTAAGCAGCAGGCAGGCCTGTCTGTTTCCTGAACCGGACCTTTAACAGTTTATCGGGTCTCACTTGCCAAGCCTCGGCCCAGGTGATGGCAGACCTCTGTTCCAATCAGGGCCATGGGCTGGGGGCAGCTTACTTCCCCTCCAGGGGCCACAGTTTCTTCCTATATAATATGGGGTGGGGTGTGTGCAGGGGAGGGCTACAAACCTGGCTCCCAGCTTCAAAATTCAATCAAGGGACCAAAATTTCCCTTGGGGAATTTACAGGCTTCCAGGGCAACAAGGCATATAAATGAATATGCAAAGATATAAATAAGCAAAGAATATGGAAAATACAAAGCAGTGCATTAGTAAGAACTAAATGGCACACCAAGGAGGGAAGGGGTGGGGCCCACATGACAATAAAGGTGATGTTCCTGGCACTTATGGTCACTATTTTTCCTTGTTTGTAGAATATCATCATTTTTATCACCTATTCCTTCCCTTTCCCAGGAATATTTTAATATGAAAATATTTCAGACATACCACAAAAATGAAAGAATTTTACAGTGAATGCCTGCATACCCGCCACTTAGAGTCTACTGTTAACATTTACCAATGCTTCTTTATCACACATCTGTCCATCACACATCTATCCAACTAGCCACACATGTCAATACATTTTTTGATGCATTGCAAAGAAAACTGCAGACATCTGTTTCCTGCATTTTGATAAATAGCATTCATTCATATCACACATTTATTGAAGGTCTACTCTGTGCTGGACATATTTCATATGGACCAGAAGAGGGAATATTCCTAAAAATATCCTTTCATCAAGTAAAAGCTTTCAGTGATTTTAGTTGTATGCACATTTTCTTGCTGAGTTTGTTTGGATGGGGTTCCTGAAAGTGCCGAAGAGTTAGGGGATAACCGTGTTGGGGGACAACCCTGGGAGGCTTCTGGAAAAGAAGAGTTTAGCTGGTTTTGACAGGTGAAGGAAGTAGGGCCCAGCTTTGCCTGGAGGCCTGGTGTGAATTCCCTCTGCATGAATATTCCCCCGGGCCTGCTTGTCCCCCATGTCAGCTCCCCCCTTTCCGGTCAGCTCCCCTGACACCCAGTGTAAGCCAAGGGCCACCTTTGTTGTTCTCTCTCACGCACACTGAACTCTTTCTTTATAGTGCTTATGACAGTAATGATATATTTACTTGCTTCATATCCATTTCGTATCCCCCTAGACTAAGAGGTTCAAGAGGAGAGGTTGAGGCCAGCTTGGCAGCCAGGTGGATGGGGGGGCACTGGCTTGAGCAGACTTGGGAAAGGCTGAGCAGTAAGTGTGAGCGAGAGCTGGGCACCTGAGACAGACAGGTGGGGCGTGTAGGAAGAAAGAAAGAGGAGGACCAGCTTCCTCAGATGTGGAAGAACAGGGAGGAGTTTGGGCGGGGAGGGTCCCAGCCGTCCTTTATTGGGTGTTGTGCTGGGCCCCGACGGGGGTGATTCATTCCCTCTGCACAACCCCATGGCAGGTGCCGTGGCTATTGCCCCCCCAGACTGAGGCTCCGAGGAGGGGGACAGTTGCCTGCTGCCCCTCAGCTAGTAAATGGTGACGGCCGGGCTCCTAGCCAAGAGGGGGAAGTGGTGATTCAAAGTACGTCCTTTTAAAAATTAAGTTTCTCCTTCTGTTTTTTGGCCATATCCCTAAAAAACTTTAAAAACATACCTAACCTTATACCTAGCCACTTTACTCTTCAGATTTCATTTGCTTTAATTAAAGTGCAAAGATGTATTTATAAGTATGCCCATTATGTTCCTCGAGTAACAAAAACTAATATTAAAAAATTTTTCAAAAGTTGGTGCTGTATTAAAATTATGCTAACTTCAAGGGTATAATAAATATGATAAAAGGAAGAGAATTATCATTAGTTAAGGACAATAGAACCGTTAGTTAAAATCAGTTAAGGATAAGATCTTTACTTATATAGAAATATATTCATGATATTTTTTATGTAAAAATAAAGAGGTATGAAGATAAAGAAGCCCACTTTTGTCAATGTGTTCTTATTTATAAGCAAAACATTAAAGATTAAAATCAAGACCATATCATGACTTTGTTGGTACTGAGGCATTACTTCCCTTGTGGGCTTCTTTCTTCCTAAAAAACATTAAAACTTATATTTTATCAACTATGTTGGTAAAAGAGAAATACATGAAATTTTACATATGAAAACATTAAAAAAATTAAGTCTCTCCTTCTGAAAGGAGGTGTGTATGTGTTCCTATGTGACTCAAAACTTACAGATTGTCAAAAAGCATTCCAACAACATAACATATAACAAGAACATATACTGATGCTCCTGCACCAGTCACTGTCTGCATATATTACCACCTTAACTTGCATGCTTCCCTCTTACAGGCAAGGAAACTGTAGGCAAGCTCGCAGCTCCTACGTGGTGAAGCTAGGACTTGAACCCAGGCTCCGGGATATGCATTATGGACAAGATGGGCCAGTAGATGCTAGTTTGAGGCCAAGGCTCATAGAAGGGAACAGAGACACCACCTGGACCTAAGGCCTCATCTCCCCTCTATACTTAAGGCCAGCCTCCATCCTCGCCTTCCTGGTCTCTGTACTCCCCACCCGCCAGTCTGTCCCCCAGAGGAATCAAGTTACAGCCTTCCTCAGCTCAAAGCATTCTCAGCTGGTTCCACCTCATTCGATGTCTGCACAATGGTCCCCGAGGCCATGCCACGTGGCCCACTTACCTCTTTGACATCAGCTCCTCCTGTTTCTCCCCTGCTCCAGCCACAGCGGTCCTCAGATGGAGCAAGGAGGCTCCTGCCTCAGGGCCTTTGCTCTGCTGCTTCCTCTGCTTGGAATACTCTATCCCAGATATCCTCATGGCCCACTCTCTCAGGTCCTTGGGTCTCAGTTCATAGGTCACACATTTCAAAAAGCCTTTCCTGACCAACCCATTAATTAATTAATTAATTGATTGATTGAAGTATCATTGATATACAATCTTATATTGGTTTGTATACAACACAGTGGTTCAACAGTTACTCATATTATTAATTTCTCACCTCAACTAGTGCGGTTACTATATGTCAACACAGGAAGATGTTACAGAATCATTGACTATATTCCCCATATTGTATACTACTATTCCCATGGCCAACTTACATTATTGAGAATTTTTGTGCCCTTTTATCCTACTCCACTTCCCCACCCACGCACCCCAACCCCTTCCCCATGGTACCCACTGGTCACTTCTCAGTGTCTATGAGTCTACTGCTCTTTTGTTCATTTTGTTTTGTTTAGTTTTTAGATTCCACATATAAGTCAAATCACGGTGTTTGTCTGCCTCTGCCTGGCTTATTTCACTGAGCATAATACCCTCTAGCTCCATCCATGTTGTTGCAAATGGCAGGATTTTTTTTTTAAGGCTGAATAATATTCCACTGTGTATACATGCAACATCTTCTTTATCCATTCATCTACTGATGGACACTTTGGTTGCTTCCATATCTTGGCTGTTGTAAATATTCCAGCGATAAACATAGGGGTGCATATATCTTTTCAAATCAGGGATTTTGGTTTTTTTCTTCAGGTAAATTCCTAGAAGTAGGGGCATAAAATATTTATATTTTTAGTTCAGGAACCTCCATACTGTTTCCCACATTCTCACCAACAGTGTAGGAGGGTTCCCTTTCTTCCACATCCTCGCCAACACTTGTTATTTCTTGTCTTTTGGACAGTGGCCATTCTGACTGGTGTGAGGTCACACCTCATGATGGGTTTGATTTGCTCTCCTCTGACGATTAGCAATGTGGAGCATCTTTTCATGTGCCTGTTGGCCCTCTGTATTTCTTTTCCTGACCACCCCATTTAAAATACTCCCTCCGTCTTCTCTATTCTCCCGCTCCACTGATTTTTCTTCACAGAGCTCATCACCACCTGATGTGTTTACCGTCCAACTTCCCCTACAGTGAATGTGAGCTCCCTAAAGAGAGAGATTTTGATGATTTTGTTCCATGCTGTTGACCTCCTGCCTAGAACAGGTAGGGCACATAGCCAGTAGTCAATACATGTTTGTTGAATGAATGTAGTAGTGAATTAGAGGAAAAAGCTGAAATCAGAGGGTCTTGGCATGATGTGGGCATGTCAGATTTATGGAGTCTATTGTGCACCAGAACGAAGGCAGGGTGATGTAGAAGAAGAAGCTGTTTGGAGTCAGACAGACCTGGGTCAGTTTCTGACAGCTCCCTTCGACCAAGATAATTTCAGATATGATCTTCCATATGTATCAAACAGCTCTAGGCCTGTTACCTCATCTGTAAAATGAGGATAATGGCTGTCTCTTGAGGTTATAGTGAGGATGAAATGAGATCATGCCTGTGAAAACACCTGGTCTCCCATTTGGCTCACGACACCTATTTAATCACTAAACCCGAGGACTGATTAAGGTGACCTCTCAGGTCCAGAGACGTCTGAAGGGCATTTTTTCCCAGAAGATAGAACATGGGACTGTGGGTGACATGTGAGAATTTATGTGGTTCATGAATGTGCCTTTGAATAAATCTCAATCCCACGATGAGAAATTCACTCTTCTCTCAATTTTCTTTGAAGCGTTCTGATTATATTAAAGAAGACTCCGTTTCTGTGCCCGTGTGCCCTGAACACCTCCGTCAAACTTGCTAATCTCCGTTTTTAACAAAAAGGGTGCAGAGTTGCAGCCACCTGTAATGTCATACCACTGTTCCTCACTGTGTTTTTCCAGTACTTTCTATTTACAAGCAAATGACCCTGGCTTTCTGTTCAGTACTGATACAAAGTATTCTCTTAAAATATATTTAAGAAATAAACTCGCTTAAACAAAAATATTAGTAAATCGAGAAGGCCAGGGCAGACACACGCCCTTGTGAGGGTGGCGTCCTGTGAGGGAGGCGTGGGAAGGTGTCTCTGAGTCAGCCCTTCACCTCCCGCCCTGAGGTCCTGCCCTGTGGAAGTGGGGAGCAGCAGGCTCAGAGGCTGGGGTGTCCCTCATCAATCCGCAAGCCTCAGATTTTCTCCTGTTCCTCGGCCCCATGAGGCCCCAGGGCGAAATCAAAACCAATCCTATCCAGAGAAGAAGGTGGGCTTGGCGAAGCAGAGGGAGGTCTGGTGGGCTGAGATGACAAAAATGCTGCAGGCGGGGACTCAGGAATGACGAGGGCCTGGGCTCGGTTTGGGCTCTGTCGCCAACTCACCTCGCCCTCTCTGAGCCCCAAGTGCTCTGTCTCTAAGCAGGGAAACAACAAGACTGAGCTCCCAGGGCTCTCTGATCCTTAAAGTGCTTGGTCCAGCGCTGGGCACATAGGAAATCGTGATAAACTGGAGCTGCGATGATGACAATGAGGATAAGAGCACCACCGCCACCATTATTGTCATCATTAAAGAGTCAGAGATGGAATAATAGGGAGGCAGGAGCTGCCGAGGCCAGACAGGGATTGTGTTACCAGTGAGAGGTGTCGGATGTTACAACCTGGGGTGCGGGTGTCAGGGTGGAGAGAGAGACTGCCTGAGAGACATTGAGAAAGGCCGATGGAAACTGGCCCCTCCTAAGACAATGCACCCCGGTGTACAAGACCGTGGCGGGGTGGTGATGGTGGTGGGGGGGGAGGTTGGGGCTCCTGGCAGTAGAGAGGCACACGTGCTAAGCAGGGAGGAGGCCTGGGGAGGATGCCTGAGCTCTGTCCTGAGCTGGGACCAGGAGAGGGCCAGTTGACCCAGGGCCCTGGCCCTGGAGCGGACCCCTCCTCCTTTGCCCCTGGGAGGCCAGCGGGTGGGTGGGGTGAGCTGGTGCTCTCACACACGTGCGCCCTCACCCAGGGCTGGGTAAACAGGATGAATGCCTGGGTCAGCGGCCGCCTCCTACTCATTCCCTGGAGGTGGCTGGCCCGCCCAGCTCCCCTGCTCGGCACCCTACTTTCTCAGCCAAGAGCAGTCTGAATGCTGGGATGCCCTGCTGACCACACTCAGGGTGGCTGCTTCCTTCTCTGATGCCCAGGGTCCCTTCTGAAGGTGGACTCACAGCTGTCAGGCTCTCTGTGCTGGAAGGTGTGAAAGAGTGAGAAGGCAGTCACTTTTAGGTGACACTGTGGGAGGGGAGAGAGATGAGGGAGACAGAGGCCCCCTGAGAGGAAGGCCCAGAAAGGGTACCAGCCTCCCATTCTGCAGCCCCGACCCAGGCTGGCTTCCACCTAGGGTGAGTCCTGTTCCACTGGGTTCCTTGCCTTTGCCCCTGCTGGGGTCCTGTCTGTGACTCCTCTCTCCTATGTCCCCTCTACCCACCGCCTCTAGGAGACCCCAACAGCCTATCTCTGCAGGTGCCCCCAGCCCCACCCTGTGCCCCAAATTCCTGGGGTTGAGAAATCAGAGCCCTTTGCACCCACGTCATCCCATTTCTCCCTCCCTCTCTGATGCATGGGCTTCCTCTCTGTTTCAACACAAACTCTCAGACTTACAATTATCGCTCATTACCCTATCGGTGGCCGGCCCTGAGTCACTGTGGGGAGGGACTCCGGGCTGCCCAGCCCTGCCACCTTCTTCCAGCTCCAGTATAAGGACTAGTGGCAGGGAGGAGGACTCTGGGAGGCCAGGGGAGTCTGGGAAAGGCGAGAGAGGGGGCTGCAGACCTGGAGGGAAGGAGGGCAAGCAGCCAGCAGGAAGAGAGGGGGGGGCACCCAGGCACAGAGGAAGAGAAAGGGAAAAAGGAAGTTAACCTAGGTGGGAAGGAGAGGCTTGAGAGAGAGAAGGAGCGAGACAGATATGAAGGTACAGGGCCGCCTGGCCTGCCTTTTGCTGGCCCTGTGCCTGGGCAGCGGAGAAGCTGTCCCACTGCCGGACAGGGAGGGCGATGCTGCGGCCAGTGTGGGGGAGGCCGCTGGGCGTGCGGTGGGGGAAGTCATTGGAAAGGGGGTGAGGGACGCCGTTAGTCAAGGAGCTGGGGAGCTGGCGGGCCAAGAGGCTGAAGGGGCGGCCGGCTCCGGAACGAGGGAAGCCATGGGCACCTTCCTGGGGGAGGCCGCCCACCTTGGGGTTGAAGAGGCTTTCCACGAAGGGGTTGAGGGGACAGTCCACGCTCTTGGAAATGTTGGGGGCGAGGCTGGCAGAGGGGCTGAGAATCTCATTCGACACGGAGCAGATGTTTCCCACGGCTCCTGGCAGGGGATGCCGGGTACCAACAGTGCTTGGGTGAGTGGCAGGGAGCCATGTGGAAATGGGGGGCTATGGGCAGCTGGGTCGAGGACCTTGGGAAGCAGTTGAAAGGGTGACTGGGTCTCTTCCCTGTGGCTGCCTGGGAAGCTTCCCGTCCCGTCGCGTGTCCCCCGTGCTCTGGGGTCTCTCTGCCTGCTGCGCCCTCTGCCTTGCTCGGGCTCCTCTCTCTCTCGGTCACTCTGCCTGCCCTCCCCCATCCCAGGGTGAGATGACCACATATGCCAAGTGCAGGCATGTCGTCCTTGCAGGGAACCCACGGCCAACCTCCATCTGGAGGCCGTGGCATCTTTGGCTCTCGCGGCGGCCCCGGAGGCTACACCCAGGGCAACCCAGGAGGCCCGGGGACTCCCTGGGGCCCTGGACACTCTGCAGGCTTGGACAGCGGATTGGGAACCCCCTCTCAGGGAGGCTCTGGGGGCCACAGAGGCAACGGAGGGCCGGCCAACTTGGGGACCGATGCTCAGGTACAGTCTCCGTCCCCCTGAGGCTCAGCACCGCCCTCCCTCCAAGCCCACACCCTCCGTGCCTCCCTGGCCTTCCAGACCCCACACTCCGTCCCCCCTCCCGGCAGAAAGCTGTGGCCCGACGTGACTACGGGTCAACAAGAAGCAGCAGCAGCCTGAACACGGAGGTGAGAGGACGAGCCTCGTGAAGAAGAGGGTGTCTGGTGTGCGTGACAGCAAGTGGGACCCAAAGAGGGGAGAAAGATGGGAACGAGGGGCGGAGGTGTGCGAGGCAGGGACAGGGAAGGGATGGGCGCGGGGAGGAGGCTGGGAAGGAGGGAGGAGAATGAGCCGGGGTGGGGGGCGAACGTGCTGGCAGTAGGAGAGCCTGGCTGGTGGAGACGGTTGTGACTGAAGTCTTGAAAGTCACCTGTGTCCCTCCCTCCGCAGTGTGTCAACTCCCCACCCTCTGGCTCAGATGGAAGTTCTGGCAGCTCTGGGGTAAGAAGACAGGCACCCTGAGGAATTTTGCACAGCGAGAAAAGAGAGAGACTCTGTCCCCTCAGGGAAGGAGAGAGTGGGAAGCCATCTTGGCATCTCCTCCTTAGTCCCTCTGGTCTGTTCCTGCTCCGCAGGAAAGCGGCGGCCAGTCTATTCCTGCCCCTCAGGAAAGCGGTGGCCGTGGTGGAAGCCGTGGTAGCAGCTCTGAGCCCGGTCAGGTGAGTCCCACACCTTTGTTGAAGACGGAGATGGGGCTCAGGCCTCCTGCGGTCCCTAGTGAGACGCCCTCCAAGGTCTCCCCAAAGCTGCCGGCCCTGGGTGGGTGGCCTCCTCGGCTTCTGTCCCCACCTTCCCAGCTCCCCAAGCTGTGGCCCTTGCACACATGCTCCAGTTGCCCCAGCAGAGGTACCCTGTCTGCTTCCACCCATCTCTCCCCTTCCCTTCCACTCAGTGGGGGTGGGAGGTCCTATTTCCCGTCTGACCTATTCCTGCCATCATGTCCACTTTGCAAACCCGACTAGAGCCCGGGCGGGGATGGGATGGGTGGAAGAAGAGAGGTGGGCCAGCAAACAGGACGCTTGGGTTGGAAGCCCCCAGGAGAACTGGGGCAGGACCACGCATGCGGAGATTTAAGCACAGAGTGGTAGCGTCGACCAGCCTGGGGGTGAGAGGGCCCGGAGGGGACCACAGCGGGCAGCTGGATCTGGGGGGAGCCCCCATAGCGGGGCCCGCAGACAGGAGCACAGCTTCCCTGGGGTTCCGGGGAAGGTCGCAGACAGAGGAGGGAAGGACCTGGACCGAGCCAGGTAACATAAGCTGCTTTAATTCACTGCTCCACACGTCACCCCCTCCCCTCCCCGATCTAGGACCAGCCCTCAGGCAGTTCTGGGAATTCTGATCAGAGCAGCTATGCAGAGCCCCAGGTAAGGCCTCCAAGGGGCCTTTCCCCTTCCTAGGCTCCAGGAGAGGGTGAAGGGCGAGGGGAGGCAGGCAGAGGGTGGAAGGAGCCCAGGGCCCCAGGGTCTCGGTTCTGATGGAGTCGGGCTCCAGAGGGGCTTCCACCCCTGGCGTGCGGGGGGATATGGTTGGGTGACGGATAGGCAACAGCAGCTCAGAACCCCCAGATTCCCCACATTTCCAAACACACCCGGTCACGCCCAGCCTTCTCGGTGTCCTGAATAACTTCCCCCAGTGACGTACTCGCTAAGGATGGAAGGTATGAGGGTGGGGAGGAGGGCTTAAAAGATGCATAACACCCCTGAGGATGATCTGGGCCCTCTCCAGTCCTTGGGAGACCCCCACGTGGACTCTCACTTTGTCTTCAGGGTTACAATACGGGCTCCTCCTCAGAAAGCAGCAGCAGCCGTGGGGGAAATAAACCCGGGGTGAGTGTCTGGTGAGGGCGCACTGTGCACATCACGCTCAGATGGTGGGAAGGAAAGCAAGAGGCGCCGAGGCCGCTGGGGTGATGGGAGTGCGGCGGGCTGAGCATGGGGCGGACTGCGGCCCAGGTGAGGCGTCTGCTGGCCTGGCGCGAAAGTGCTGCCACGCGGCGCCAGGACGGGTGTCCGCGTGGGGCAGAGAGAAAGCCTTCTCTTCCTCTCCCAACAGTGTGACAACCCAGGGAATGAAGTCCACATTTCTGGAGGATCGGGGGGTCAGGTGAGAGCCAGACTTGCAGTGCCTGCGCCTCATTCCTGCAGCCGGGCCCTCTCCCTGGACCCCCCCTGCTCAGCCCCACCCCAGCACTAACCTCCATCCCAAGCCTGCCGTGGGGAGGTTACAATGTAGGGGGAGAAACCAGAAACATACTCCTGGAGACACTAGCCATCTTCCAAATAATTAATTGTGAAGCCTGACATGATATACCTCACTTTATACCACAGATGGGACTGAGAAATGGAGGAAAACAAGTCCTTTTAGAAACATAATCGTTTCAGGTGTCCTCCACCTGGCCGCTGAACAGGATTCGGTGACCTTTTTGACAGAGTTTTGAAAGAGTGTTTTGACAGCAGACACTTCCCTCCTAGTGGTTCTGGAGCGCTGGGCTTCCTGTCAGCACCCGCCACGCTGACCCAGGAAGTGTCACGCTCAGGTGATAGGAACCACCCAGAGGTCTTGGGAAAAGGCAGGTTGTGATTCAGCAGGTCTGGGGTGGGGCTGAGGTTCTCGTTTCTAACAAGTCCCTGGTGAGGCTGACGCTGCCGGCCTGTGCGCTGGAGCGAGTGTGACCCACAGGGCGAGGAGCAGGGCCGATGGGGAGAAGGCGGCCAGGGTGGTGGTGCTACGTGGAGAAAGCTGTTGAAGAGCCCCTCCTCTGTTAGGGGGGCTAGCTTTGTTGGGGTAGACAGGTTTTAAGAAAAGCTCTCCCACTTTGTAACTCTATTTCTAGCTTTTGACATACCAAAGACTTAAATATGTAGTGAGTGGAAAAAAAACGGACAAAAAATAATAGAAGAATAGTCCAGGGGACTATCGGGTTTTTAAAAATCCATACTTAGGAAGGCGGTATTGACAGGCGGTGAACTTTGAGTGAGAAAATAGGAGCTCGACCGTCAGCTGTGTGACATCTGTGTGTCTTCAGGCAAGTCAGTTGCCCTCTCTGAGCCTCTTAGGTAAAGCAGAGACAGTGAAGCCTAACTTGCTCACCCACGTTAGTCACTGCAGAGCTTTCTGTATCATAACCAGACCACCGTGGTTCAGAGCTTTTGGACAGGTGTTTCCATCTCTTCACCTGTTAAATGGAGATATCTCCACACAGAAACGGGACAGGATAAGGCACAGCACCTGGCACATAGTGGGACTGCACATTAGATACTAGAGAGGTTTGCGGGGGCCAGATTATGGGGGAGGCAAGAATATGAATATGATTCAGGACCGGGTGGGGTTATTCTAGGAAGCAAATAGCAAGTCATGCCAGGAAGGCTTTCTGGAGGGGGTGTTCTCAGGTGCCTTGTGAAGAAGAGAAGGTGGCGCTAGAGAGGGTACCCAGAGCTCGAGCACAGGTGGAGATGAGTGGGCCGGGGGCAGGGTGATAGGTGGCATGCACGTCAGGAGGCATAAGCTCTGAACATCGGTCCCCCTCGTCCCCCTGCCCAGCAGCAGTGGTCCAGGGGAGGAGACGAAGCTGCCGACGGAATCAATACCTTGGTGAGTGGAGGCACCGTCCCATAGGCTGGGACGGTGGTGTCGAGCAAACCCTGCCTCCTCTCCCGACACCCCCGTAGCTCCTGTCCCTGCCTGCGGCTCACAAAGCAGGCCCTTACTCTCATCCCATTTTGCGCCGGTTCCTTAGAACACTCAGACGGCTCCTGGACCTTTCAACTTTGACAATTTCTGGAAGGTGAGTTCTGCAAGACCGCTCTGCTCCCTCTCTTTTGGAAAACCAAACCCCTGTCCCTTGGCGCCTCAGGCAGACGTCCTCTTTCTGTGATGACTGTCAGAGGTGGCCCTTAGCCTCTCTTGTCCACAGGCCCTGAGCCAATTATATTATGTCCCAATTCGGCCATTCTTTTTTTTCTCTCTCTGCAGAATTTTAAATCCAAGCTGACTTTCATTAACTGGGATGCCATAAACAAGGTAAGAGCTCGAAGGCCATGCCATTCCGATCTTTGCAGGAGAGAAATATGGAGAAGAAAGCTGAACCTCTGCTTGGTGAGCTGGGGGAAAGATGATGATGTCCACTAAGAGACCGTTTAGGCCAGTGTCCACCCCCCCCCTCCGCCAAAAAAAAAAAGGTTATAAACAAGGAGGAAGGACAGCAGAGTCCTGAAAGGAGAGCCAGAATTTGGGAAGAGTTGGGAGTTGGGGACGAAAAGACGAATAGGTTTTCTTTCATGACTCAATATGCAGGCCTGAGCAGGTCGGAATCTCAGTTCTCCCTTCAAGACCTGGAAGGTTAAGGGGACAGTAAGTAGGCAACCAGAGAAACCAGAGAGGAGACTAGGGAGACGGGCAGAGGCATGCGGAGGGGAGGGACGGAGCAGTCAGGGGAGGCTGCAAGGCCACGTGACGACTGACACCGAGAGGGGGGGGAAAAGGAAGCCAATGCGCTGAGTGCCGGACAGGCGCCAGGCATTAGTCCAGCCCTGCACGTACAGAACCTTAGGTGACACTTGGGGACCAGAACCTCTTTCTCCTTCCTCCATGGCCACCCCTTCCTCTTGCAGGGGGGGCCCCGGCCAGGCTGACCTGACCCCAGAATGGCAGAGGTACCTCCAGAGTAAGGGAGGGGCACTGGAAGGAGGGGAGGAAGGGCAGAAATACAACCCAAACAAAGAGCAAAGGCAAAAGCTGCCGCTGGTGGCCCCACTCATCTGCTTTGTTTGATCTATTTTTTTAAAAAAGAAGATGTATTAGTTGCCAAGGCTTAAAAATGGAGAGACTTCACAAAATGACTTGGAGTTTTTTACTCAAAAAAAAAAAAAATGGCCACATTGGGCCCCTCTTTGTGGGCTCCAGCAGAGAAGAGCCGGGAAGCAGCTGCTTCCTGCCACGGCCGCCCGGCATCACAGAGCACAGATCCCCTGCCCCGCAGCCTCATGGCCATTCGGCTGTGACTGGCCCCCGTGATCGGCTCAGTTTCTGACCCTCAACTAAAAGAGTGAAGACGGGGATCTCTGCCCTCCAAAACTTGTGGGAGAAAGGGGATGGTGGCAGGCGGGAGGCAGAGAGACAGATCAAACCTCAGCAAAGTCAAAGTCTGCCCTTTGGGGAATAAGGTGGCATTGCGAGCCGGGCTGCAGGAGTTCCCGGCTGCAGTGGAGCTCTGGTTTGTATGAACTAAACGAACAGAATAGACTCTGTTTTATAGAGAACTGGCCCTGGTAGGGGTGAGACTGTGGACTACGGGGAGACCAGGTCCCCCCCGAGCATGGGGAACTTAGGGTCAGATGGGAGACCCAGGGCACTTTCCAGGGGGCCAGGCAGGCCCCCAAACGTGTTTGCACGTCTAGGGGGCAGTAAAGAGTGCACTCACAGTTAGGCAGGATTCCCTGGGGTGGTTTCCTGAGGAGCAGTTCTAGAAAGAGGGGCAGGACAGAGATGGGCAGAGAGGAGGACGGAGAGCCCCATTTCCTGCACAGCTGGGGTGAGCGACTGGGGTGAGAAGTGAGGACAGGGGGGACATACGGGACGTTCTTGGCAATGTTTTGAAGCCCAAACTGGAAACTCTGGCCTTGACTGGATGACAGCCACAGACAGAAAGGTCCCTGCAGATTTCTGGCGCAGGGCCCCAATCTACCCTTGCTTCAGTCTGCTACTCCCTGAATTCCTGTTCCACGGGCTCCCTCTTAGAACTTATTTCTTTGCTCAGGACCAGAAGAGCTTTCGCAGCCCATGACCTCCAGACAAGGAGCTACCAGATGGATGGGAGACTCCCCCCGAACACTCCCTTCTTAAAATGCCATTATCTCACCACTAACCTCAACCCTTACCCTTGAAATAAACCTTCACTGCTCCATGCTCCTGGTCTCTGCTCCTCTCTTATGTCTCCATTGTCGTTCTAGGGGTGTTGGGAAGAGGTGACTTCAGTCCCACAGCTTCAGGAAATGGGCCGAAAGTGGCATGGCCCATGAAAAGGCTAGAGGCTCTGAGGGCAGGTCCTTGTTCTGACGTTTTGCTTCAATTATGTCCTGCCAGGGGCTGGGGGAGACGGTCAGAGGAACACACTTCATGTGTGTCAGGGAAGGAAGGTTGGTTAATGGCCCCAGAGATCTAGTTTGTCTCTCCCTCTGTTTCCAAAGGCAGTTTTCTGCTGTCCCTAAAGATAGCCAGCTTCCCCCCAGACCTTAGTCACAATGAAATTCTGTGGCTGAGAAATGGTGGTGGGGGGAGTTGGGGCAATAGACTATTCAGGCTCCCTGCTTACCTGCTCCCCGCCTTTCCTCCACAGAGCCAAGTCCCACCCCCCAGCACTCGAGTCCTCCTCTACTTCAGCCGACTCTGGGAGGTAGGAGACCCTCACTTTTGAAGAACAGGGGGTCCTGGTCATCCTGTCCCTCTCCCTCAAGGCAGCCACACCCTTAGCTCTAGCCTACCTGTCACCAAACTCCCCCTCTGTTCATTGTTAAGGTGGGCAGTCTCACCCAAGTGCCACTGGAAATCTGAGTGCACCTGACCTCATGTACGGGCACCTTCATCTAACCCCAAACCACGCCCAGGCTCCAAAACCCATCCTTGTACATGATCTTGCAATTTTCCCAACAAGCTGCCACACTGCACCCTCTCAATCCTGTCTCCTTGTGTCCCACTTGTCTCTCCTCTCCCTCCAGGATTTCAAACACAACACTCCCTTCTTGAACTGGAAAGTAATTACTGAGGTAAGGGTTGCAGAAGCTCTCATTTTGGGGTCAGGAAGCTCAGCTTTGGGGACGTGGCATTCCCCGGCCCCTGGCAATGGCTCACGCAGACTGTGGCCCAGTGCCTTACCGTCCCTGCTGAGGGAGGGTGTCTCCCACCCTGCTTTCCTCCCTCCCTGCAACGCTGACGGTGGGGTGGGAGAGGGAAGCTGTGCGTCACTGAGCAGGGAGCAGAGTGGGAGGTTCCCCCTGGGATAAAAGCCCAGGCTGGGGGTTGGGGCCTTCACAGGGAACATGAAGCTGGCCACCCTCCGTGCCACGCCGCTGCTCTTCCTGCTGGGTGTGGCCTGGCTCCGGGGGAGGCGCGGCAGGGTGGGTACTGCAGAGTGAGCCGGTGGAGGGCAGGAGGGAAGGGCCTGGAGCTGGGGGCAGCTCTCGGGACTGGAAAGGGAGCACTAGGGAGGAAAGCTGATGGAAACAGGAGGCTTGCGCCGGAGGGGTCAGGACACCGGTCAAGTGCAGCCAGGTGCAGAGGGTCTGGGTATCTGGGTTCTGGGAAGGATGGGCAGGACCTCTGGGTTCTGCAGAAGGCCACCTTGTTCTGCATGTCCAGTGGCTTTTGGGAGACAGGACCCCTGGGCACTGAGGCAAGGGTTGCCAACTCACACATCCATGTGGGCCGGGCATGTGAGGCTGACAGGTGGGGCCACATGAAGAGGGGGGACAAGGCCCTCCAGCTGAGGGTTGTCATACACAGGGAACCGAGTGAGACAAGTTGTCTGATTCTTCAAGAAAAGCTGGAAATCTGATTTTTAGTTATTGGTAACTAATTTAATTTAAACATGCAGATTGAGTAAAATCTATCTGGAGGTCCTGTCTGTGGTCAGTCCATGTGCTGGGACCTCAGTGTTAGGGCCAGTAGTGGGGTGAAAATTCACTGTCAGGTGTGCATAAGGTAGGGAGTTAAGTCAGATTGGGGAAGAACATCGTAACCCTCTGTAGGTGTGTGTGGCTTCCTAGTAGAGAAGCGATGGTTGCGGGAACTAAGCTCCTTCTCTTACTGCTTGCAACTCCCCCCGGCCTCAGTGCGGAGGGGACATGGCAAGTGCATCTGCTGGGCATCTTCAGTGGCTCTGTCAACTTTCTTGTACTTCTCTGCTTTCTTTATTTTTATTTTTATTTACTTATTTATTTAAATTTTTATTAAGGTATTTTTGATATACACTCTTATGAAGGTTTCACATGAAAAAACAATGTGGTTACTACATTTACCCATATTATCAAGTCCCCACCCATACCCCAATGCAGTCACTGTCCATCAGTGTAGTAAGATGCCACAGATTCACTATTTGCCTTCTCTGTGCTACACTGTTTTCCCCATGATCCCCCACACCATGTGTACTAAACATAATACCCCTCAGTCCCCTTCTCCCACCCTCCCCACCTGCCCTCCCACACCCCTCCTCTTTGGTAACCACTAGTTCCTTCTTGGAGTCTCTGAGTCTGCTGCTATTTTGTTCCTTCAGTTTTGCTTCATTGTTATACTCCACAAATGAGGGAAATCATGTGGCACTTGTCTTTCTCCACCTGGTTTATTTCACTGAGCATAATATCCTCCAGCTCCATCCATGTTGTTGAAAATGGTAGGATTTGTTTCTTTCTTATGGCTGAATAATATTCCATTGTGTATATGTACCACCTCTTCTTTATCCATTCATCTACTGATGGACACTTAGGGTGCTTCCATATCTTGACTATTGTAAAAAGTGCTGCGATAAACAAAGGGGTGCATATGTCTTTTTGAATCTGAGAAGTTGTATTCTTTGGGTAAATTCCAAGGAGGGGGATTCCTGGGTCAAATGGTATTTGTATTTTTAGTTTTTTGAGGAACCTCCATATTGCTTTCCACAATGGTTGAACTAGTTTACATTCCCACCAGCAGTGTAGGAGGGTTGTTCCCCTTTCTTCACATCCGTGCCAGCATTTGTTGTTCTTAGTCTTTTGGATGCTGGCCATCCTTACTGCTGTGAGGTGATATCTCATTGTGGTTTTAACTTGCATTTCCCTGATGATTAGTGATGTGGAACATCTTTTCATGTGTCTGTTGGCCATCTGAATTTCTTCTTTGGAGAACTGTCTCTTCATATCCTCTGCCCATTTTTTAATTGGGTTATTTGCTTTTTGGTTGTAGAGGCATGTGAGTTCTTTATATATTTTGGATGTTAACCCCTTGTCGGATATGTCATTTACAAATATATTCTCCCATACTGTAGGATGCCTTTTTGTTCTGTTGATGGTGTCCTTTGCTGTAGAGAAACTTTTTAGTTTGATGTAGTCCCATGAGTTCATTTTTGCTTTTGTTTCCCTTGCTCAAGGAGATGCGTTCAGGAAGAAGTTGCTCATGCTTATATTCAGAAGATTTTTGCCTATGTTTTCTTCTAAGAGTTTTATGGTTTCATGACACACATTCAGGTCTTTGATCTATTTCGAGTTTACTTTTGTGTATGGGGTTAAACAATAATCCAGGTTCATTCTCTTGCATGTAGCTGTCTAGTTTTGCCAACACCAGCTGTTGAAAAGGCTGTCATTTCCCCATTCTATGTCCATAGCTCCTTCATCATATATTAATTGATCATATATAGTTGGGTTTATATCAGGGCTCTCTAGTCTGTTGCATTGTCTATGGGTCTGTTCTTGTACTGGTACCAAATTGTCTTGATTACTGTGGCTTTGTAGTAGAGCTTGAAGTTGGGAAGCACAATCCCCCTAGCTTTATTCTTCCTTCTCAGGATTGCTTTGGCTATTTGGGGTCTTTTGTGGTTCCATATTAATTTTAGAATGATTTTCTCTAGTTCATTGAAGAATGCTGTTGGTATTTTGATAGGGATTGCATTGAATCTGTAGATTGCTTTAGGCAGGATGGCCATTTTGACAATATTAATTCTTTCTATCCATGAGCATGGGATATGTTTCCATTTATTGTATCTTCTTTAATTTCTCTCATGAGTGTCTTGTAGTTTTCAGAGTATAGGTAGGTCTTTCACTTCCTTGGTTAGGTTTATTCCTAGGTATTTAATTCTTTTTGATGCAACTGTTAATAGAATTGTTTTCCTGATTTCTCTCTCTGCTAGTTCGTTGTTAGTGTATAGGAATGCCACAGATTTCTGCATACTAATTTTGTATCCTGCAACTCTGCTGAATTCAAATATTAGATCTAGTAATTTTGGAGTAGATTCTTTAGGGTTTTTTATGTACAATATCATGTCATCTGCAAACAGGGACAGTTTAACTTCTTCCTTGCCAATCTGGATGCCTTTTATTTCTTTGTGTTGTCTGATTGCTGTGGCTAGGACCTCCAGTACTATGTTGAATAGAAGTGGGGAGAGTGGGCATCCTTGTCTTGTTCCTGATCTTAAAGGAAAAGCTTTCAGCTTCTTGCTGTTAAGTATAATGTTGACTGTGGGTTTGTCATATATGGCCTTTATTATGTTGAGGCACTTGCCCTCTATACCCATTTTGTTGAGAGTTTTTATCATGAATGGATGTTGAATTTTGTCAATTCAGCATCTATGGAGATGATCATGTGGTTTTTGTTCTTCTTTTTGTCAATGTGGTGGATGATGTTGATGGATTTTCAAATGTTGTACCATCCTTGCATTCCTGAGATGAATCCCACTTGATCATGGTGTATGATCCTCTTGATGTATTTTTGAATTCAGTTTGCTAATATTTTGTTGAGTATTTTTGCATCTGTATTCATCAGGGATATTGGTCTGTAATTTTCTTTTTTTGTGGTGTCTTTGCCTGGTTTTGGTATTAGAGTGATGCGGGCCTCATAGAATGAGTTTGGAAGTATTCCCTCTTCTTCTACTCTTTGGAAAACTTTAACGAGGATGGGTATCAGGTATTCACTAAATGTTTGATAAAATTCAGCGGTGAAGCCATCTGGTCCGGGGATTTTGTTCTTAGGTAGGTTTCTGATGACCAGTTCAATTTCATTGCTGGTAATTGGCCTGTTCAGATTTTCTGTTTCTTTCTGGGTCTGCCTTGGAAGGTTGTATTTTTCTAGAAAATTGTCTATTTCTTTTTGGTTATCCAGTTTGTTAGCATATAATTATTCTCTAATAATTCTTTGTATTTCTATGGTGTCTGTAGTGATTTTTCCTTTCTCCTTTCTGATTCTGTTTATGTGAGTAGACTCTCTTTTTTTCTTGATAAGTCTGGCTAGGGGTTTATCTATTTTGTTTATTTTCTCAAAGAACCAACTCTTGTTTTCATTGATTCTTTCTATTGTTTTATTCTTCTCGATTTTATTTATTTCTGCTCTAATCTGTATTATGTCCCTCCTTCTACTGACTTTGGGCCTCATTTGTTCTTTTTCTAGTTTCGTTAATTGTGAGTTTAGACTGCTCATGTGGGATTGTTCTTCTTTCCTGAGGTAGGCCTGTACTGCAGTATACTTCCCTCTTAGCATGGCCTTCACTGTGTCCCACAGATTTTGTGGTGTTGAATTATCGTCATTTATCTCCATATATTGCTTGATCTCTGTTTTTATTTGGCCATTGATCCATTGGTTATTTATGAGCATGTTGTGAAGCCTCCATGTGTTTGTGGGATTTTTCATTTTCTTTGCATTATTTATTTCTAGTTTCATACCTTTGTGGTCTGAGAAACTGGTTCATACCATTTCAATCTTTTTGAATTTACTGAGGCTCTTTTTGTGGCCTAGTAAATGATCTATTCTTGAAAATGTTCCATGTGCACTTGAGAAGAATGTGTATTCTGCTGCTTTTGGGTGTAGAGTTCTGTAGATGTCTGTTAGGTCCATCTGTTCTAGTGTGTTGTTCAGTGCCTCTGTCTCCTTACTTACTTTCTGTCTGGTTGATCTGTCCTTCAGAGTGAGTGGAGTGTTGAAGTCTCCTTGAATGAATGCATTGCATTCTATTTCCCCTTTTAATTCTGTTCGTATTTGTTTCACATATGTAGGTGCTCCTGTGTTGGGCACATAGATATTTATAGTGGTTATATCTTCTTGTTGGATTGACCCTTTTATCATTATGTAATGTCCTTCTTTGTCTCTTGTGACTTTCTTTGTTTTGAAGTCTATTTTGTCTGATACAAGTACTGCAATTCCTGATTTTTTCTCACTATTAGTTGCATGAAATATCTTTTTCCATCCCTTCACTTTTAGTCTGTGTATGTCTTTGGGTTTAAAGTGAGTCTCTTGAAGGCAGCATATAGATGGGTCTTGTTTTTTTATTCATTCAGTGACTCTACATCTTTTGATTGGTGCATTCAGTCCATTTACATTTAGGGTGATTATTGATAGGTATGTACTTATGGCCTTTGCAGACTTTAGATTCATGGTTACCAAAGGTTCAAGGTTAACTTCCTTACTATCTAAGAGTCTAACTTAACTCACTTAATATGCTATTACAAACACAATCTAAAGGTTCTTTTTTTTCTCCTCTTTTTTCTTCCTCCTCTGTACCAGATTAGGTATCATATTCTGTACTGTTTGTCTATCCCTTGATTGACTTTGGGGATAGTTAATTTAATTTTGCATTTTTGTAGTAATTAGATGTTCTACTTTCTTTACTGTGGTTTTATTATCTCTGGTGACAGCTATTAAACCTTAGGAACACTTCCATCTATAGCAGTCCCTCTAAAATACACTGTAGAGATGGTTTGTGGGAGGTAAATTCTCTCAGATTTTTCTTATCTGGAAATTGTTTAATCCCTCCTTCAAATTTAAATGATAATTTTGCCAGATAAAGTAATCTTGGTTGAAGGCCCTTCTGCTTCATTGCATTAAATACATCATGCCACTCCCTTCTGGCCTTTAAGGTTTCTGCAGAGAAGTCTGATGATAGCCTGATGGGCTTTCCTTTGTATGTGATCTTATTTCTCTCTCTGGCTGCTTTTCATAGTCTGTCCTTATCCTTGATCTTTGCCATTTTAATTACTGTATGTCTTGATGTTGTCTTCCTTGGGTCCCTTGTGTTGGGAGATCTGTGTATCTCCATGGCCTGAGAGACTATATCCTTCCCCAGATTGGGGAAGTTTTCAGCAACTACCTCCTCAAAGACACTTTCTATCCCTTTTTCTCTCTCTTCTTCTTCTGGTACCCTTATAATGCGAATATTGTTCCATTTGGATTGGTCACACAGTTCTCTCAATATTCTTTCATTCTTAGCGATCCTTTTTTCCCTCTGTGCCTCAGCTTCTTTGTATTCCTCTTCTCTAGTTTCTATTCATTTATCCTCTCCTCCACTGTGTCTAATCTGCTTCTAATACCCTCCATTGTGCTCTTCAATGACTGGATCTCCAATCGGAATTCATTCCTGAGTTCTTGAATATCTTTCCTTACCTCCATGAGCATGTTAATGATTTTTATTTTGAACTCCCTTTCAGGAATATTCATAAGGTTGATGTCATTTAAATCTTTCTCAAGAATTGTATTAATAATTTTACTTAGAACCAAGTTCCTCTGGCATTTCATATTTGTGTATGGCGCCCTCTAGTGCCCAGAAGCTCTACTCCCTGGAGCTGCTCAGCCCCTGAAGCAATGTCGGGAGTTGCAGGGTAGTGGTATTGGTGCCTGGGGGGAGGAAAGAGCTGTTTCCTGCTTCCCGGCTGCTATGCCTGTCTCCACTGCCTGAACCAGTTGGCCGAGCACACAGGTATAAGCCTCTATGCTTTGCATTTGTAGTTTCTGTAGGCCTTTCCTCTGGCTGGCCTAATGCCAGGGTGCGGTTTGCCGGTTTGCGAGCCAGGTGGGGCTGGCCGGGAGAAAGGCGCAGTAGGCTGCGTATCATGGATGGGGTCCTTGGAGCTGTGTAGGCAGCCAGGGAGCTGGAGCACCTGAAGATCATGAAAACTCCCTGGGCATGAAAACATCATGAAAACAACCTGCTGGGCAGAGTGCACCTGGACAATTTTGTCCACCTGTCCTTTCTTCTGAGCAGTAAGCTCTGTGCAATCCTTGCCCGTTTAGCAGCCCTCTTGCTAAGGGCTTCCTTGTTACGAAGTCTCTCAGACTGCCCACCTTTATTTTGTCCCAGAGCAGCTGGATATGGATCCCTGCTTTCCACAAGCAGCTGGAATCTCAGTCTCTCCAGGAATTCTGCCTGTCTTAGCTTTCCAAACCCCTCCTCACAAGAGTATCATGCAAGCACCATGAAATGTAGTTTTGTGCTCCCAGAGTAGAGCTCCGGAGTTAGGTATTCAGCAGTGCCAGGCTTCCACTCCTTTCCTGCTCTGTTTCTGTTCCTCCCTCCAGTGAGCTGGGGTTGGGGGAGGGCTTGGGTCCTGCTGGGCCACAGCTTTGGTACGTTACCCTGTTCTGTGAGGGCTGCTCTTTTCTCCAGGTGTATGCAGTCTGGCACAGTCCACTTTCCTGTTGCTCTTTCAAGAGTAGTTGTATTAATGATATTTTCATATTATACGTGGTTTTAGGAGGAAGCCTGTCTCACCTCTTATGCTGCCATCTTTAATCTGTTTCTATTTCTCTGCTTTCTTTCTCTCTTTTGAGCCAGAGTTAACCTAATACACTTGACTTTGCCTCTATGGTAATAGCCCATCCTTCCAAGGACCCTGTAGAGAACAGCATTGGGAACAGGGATCAAAGGGCCCATGAAGGGAGCAGGGTTCGGTGTCGGAGAAAGGTGGGCTGGGGTGAGGTGCTGTGTCTGCCCCAGGGGAGCCTGTGTGGGCACCACTCGGTCATTTCAGCTCAGTCTCAGGCCCGCCTGCCTCAGGTGCATGGGTGCGGTGGGTTTGCCAAACCTGGGGCTCTACCTTGAGCCCCACCACCGAGTGTAGAAATCTGTCCTCTATCTATCCGGGCCATCAGTTTCCTCCAGGCTGGCTGCCTTCCCTGCCAGCAGCACTCACTACAGACCACTGAGGGTGGGCGGCGGGGTGGGTGGGACGAGGGGGCGGAGGGCGGGAGGAGGGCGGAGCCTGAGCAGCAGGACGCTGGGGCCCCACAAGCCCAGCACTGCCTGAGGAAAGCTGGGCTCCCTCTTCCTTCCAGGGTGCCAATGCGCCATCACTCCAGAAGAGGGCAGGTGGTGCAGGTCAGGTGAGTCCCTTTGCCCTCAACCGACCTTTGGAAGCCCCTGGTCCCTCTCAGCCTTGTTCTTGGGTCTGGCCAGTCTGAGATTCTCTGTCACTCCCCGCTTCTGTAGGTTTCTCAGCCTGGCGCAGGACAGCAAGAGGCGGGAGCCCTAACTTCTAGGGTAAGACACTGACCACCTGGTTTAGACCTCACTTCTTTCCTGGATCTCCCACCCTCACCTCCCAAGTAACATCTGAGGAGTTGGGAGAGGTCCCGAGGGAGGGAGGAGGGACCATGAAGTGAAGAGAGGGCGTGGGCTCTGCCTGGCAGAAGGAGAGTCTATAAAAGAAAACCAGGACCCAAAGACGGGAGAAGGCAGGGGTCTGAGAAAGGTCCCGCTAGGACAGGGCGGTAAGGTGTTTATTCCAGAGCGCAACGCCTTCACCCCTTCTTCCCTCCTGCCTCCCCCTCATCCCTGTGTGCAGGACTCCAGCTCCAACCAGCAGGCGTACCCTACACCCGCAGCCGAGAGCCCCCCTGAGGTAAGACTTGGAACTGCCCTGACTCCCCACTGGGGTCCCTGCATGGGCACGGGGGAGGGTTAGCTAAGGCTGAACCCTGTTCATTTTGACAGTCACGCCTCTCCACCCCTTTGTAGGGAGTCTCAGGCTTCTTGAGGGCAGTGTGGAAGCAGAGGGTAGACAGTTCAATGCTCAGAAAAGGTTACAAGGGAGCAGTGGCTGCACGGCAACCCATGGATGAAACTAGGAACCAATATGCTTTCAAAGGGGAATATAAAAAAATCACATGACATAGAGCAAAACCCACAACCTTCCTGTGTGGTGTCCTGCCCTGTACCTCTTTAACTGCTGACACTCTTGGGGGACTGGGGCGGGAGAGGGGAGGGCAGGGCACGCTAGCCCTTCAGGGAAGCAAGCCCAGGAACTCGGGGCTGGTGGGAAAATAGATGCTTCATGCCACAAAGGAAGTGGAGAATTTTGTTTTGGTCAAGTTCAAAAAAAATGTAATCTTATAAATGCAGTGAATGAAGGTGCTAAGTACCAGTTAGGTTGGTGAATAAAAACCAGGTGGCATCTCCCTTCATTCCTCAGAAGCAAGAAGCCACTCCCTTGGGTACAGGACTTGTGAGAGGTCAGAAATGATCTGTTGGCTGAAGGATGTGAAGAGGCAGTTAGTACTGACCTGACTGCGTCCTCTGAATCCAGTTCTCTGTGGCCAGTTTCTATCCAGCCAGCGGGCAGAGGGAGACCCACCCATGTCCTTGCCTTCCCGCTGGCCAGTGTGTGCTCAGGGGCCACCTTCACTATCATCTTGGGTAGAATGCACTTAGAATGATTAATCTGCTGTGAGAAAATTCCACAGGCTGAATGTCTACGGTCAGACCGAGGATCTTTGAGATAATCCTGGTCTGAGCCTGGCCCAGCCTCTGGGCCCCTCCTGAGCCCCGAGGACATGGCACAGCGCAGCGAGGTCGCATAGCCCCACATCACCTCCTCTCGTCTTCTCTTTACAGGGGGAAGCCATGGTTTCTTCCTAGGTAAGTACTGGGGCAGAGAAAATCTGGCTTCTGGGAGAAGGGGTCTGAGGCCAGAGGGTGTGCAGGGGCCAATGTGATGTCCACTCAGACATTCTCCTTGTCCTACGGGCTTCTCAGGCCTGCTGCAGTGGGTGGAGGTTTGGGAGGTGAGTGTCAGTGAGCCGTGCAGGAGCTGAGGCACAGCCGGCCCCGGGGCAGGGCTGGGATGGTGGCGTTTCCCTCGCTCTTCTCTGGGTGGATGCTCTGAAGAACTAAGGAGGAGGAGCCCCTAGTGTGGGGGGTGGGCGAAGACGCAAGAAAATGACGTAGGACGCTGGGAGAGTGTCCTCTGAAGGCGGAGTGAAGGTCTAGCCGCGGTGGGACCATGCGGGCACAGCTAGGAGAAGAACGGTGCTCTAGGTTAAGGAGAGGGGAAGGGATAGGAATTGTACGGGGAGCTGCAGAGGCCAGCCTTTCACATGTACGGGTTCAGAGGCAGGAAGAAGTGAGTCACCAGTGGGGAAGAGGTGATAGATGAACTTGGGAGAACTGCAGAATCTGTTGGCGGGAGGAGCAGACGTGAGGGAAGCCGCAGGTGAAATAGGACGACACTGTGGGAGTGAGGCAGCTGGATGGAAGGATGTCTCATTTCAACCGATCTAGCTGAAGCCACGATCTACCATTTTCTCTTCTTTTCTTCTAGAAAATTACTTCCGATAACGACTGAAGCCCTGGAAAAATGTCAGTCGTCAAGGGGCTGGGCTGCTCTCCTCGGCCAGCTCTCCCCCTGTGCCGGGCCTGGTGCGGGGCTAACACCTGCTTCTTCTAGGTTGGGGACCTGGGCTGTCTGTCCCTTGTTTCTTCCCACCTCACTGTGGTGTTTTCTTGACCATCAGCCTGACGGATAAACCAGCCATGTTCCTCACCTAATCCGTCTTGTCACCTGAAGTCACTGACAATTCTTCAGGAAGAATTACTACTCTGTGGAAATAAAACACGAACCTTGTTGCCCTAAGACTTTCGCAAACTTTATTCTTTAACATTACGCTGACGGACTGGATCTGGGAGGATGGAAGAATAATTTAGGAGCAGATAACTTCGCCTTGACCTCCCGAGACGGGTGTACAAGGTAGTGGGCCGACAGATAAGACCTGGGTAGTCCTGACAAAAAGGAGCTAGCTGATCTCACCGCGCCTCCGTTTCTCCCTCCGTAAAGGCTACTCTTTGCCCCACCTACATCTGAATGCCACGCTGACTGCACTTGAAGCGGCCACAGGTGTTTCGGCAGCCTGGACAGGCAGCAAGGGAGCTGTTCAGATCATAGCCTGTGTAGGAGAGGAGAAGTCCCAGAGGGCCAGGGGGAGCATAGGCACAGTGACCAGGGGCCGTATAGAGTGAGCCTGGGCCCCGTAAGCACACTGCGGCGGGACGAGGGCACGGCTGGGCCGACCTGTTTAGAAGTTGCCAGCAAGCAGCTCAGACCCGGCTGATTATCATATACGGCGGCTGTGGGTCTCAGAGGGGGCGGTGGGCTACTTCTCCATCGAATGCTACGCTGTGTCACTTTTTGGTAATTCTTGAAATATTTCCAACTTTCCCCCTTTTATTATATTTCTTGTGATCACGATTATGTCTCACTGAAAACTCAAATGATTGCCAGCACTTTTTAGCAATAAAGTAGTTTTTAACTAAGGCATGTACATTGTTTTTTAAGAAACAGTGCTATGGCACCCTTCACAGACTACAGTGTGGCGTAAACACAACTGTTATGTGCACTGGGAAACCAAATCATCCATTTGACTTGTTTTATCGTGATGTGTCGCTTTGCTGCGGTGGTCTGGAAGGAATCCCGCCATCTCTGGGGTCTGCGTCCTCCTGTTGGGGTCCCGCTGTGGAGACTGGGCCCTGCAATACCCGTCTGAAGCCACAAGGAGGAGAACACGGCTCTCCCAGAGCAGGCGTCACCCTTCCAGCTGATGGACAGTCGGCTTCCTGCAGTGCGGCTGAGGGATCGGAAACAGAGTGAACGCAGGTCACCTGGAACCAGGACCTGAGGGATTGAGGGAGAGACTGGGGTGTCGACATGGCTCTGGACTTTTGAGGCATTCCTGGTCCAAAGGGGTGAAAGCAGCCCTTTAAAGCAGTACCGGAAGCAGGCACGGGCATAAAGGACTCTAATAAAGGGCCGGCCACCCCGTTCTCCTGCCTGGGCCTCTGAAGTAGCTTCTTCACGTTGCCTCAAACTTTCATTTTTTTTTCCCCCTAAAATGTATTCTCCCGTGACAGCCAGGGAGGCTACCCTGCTCAAAATTCTCTACAAGCATTTCATTAGTCCTAAGCTAAAATGCCACCTCCTACCACAGCTCAGGGTGATGTGGCTCTGGCTTCCCTCTCCAGCGTGAACCCGGGCCGGCCGTCCCCGGAACCTGAGATCGTCACAAGGTGGGTGCTTTAACTGCTTTAGGTCTAAATTCAAACATCCCTCCCCGAGCCAGCCTAACCAAGGACACCTGCCCAACCGCTGTTACATCAACCTGTTTTGTTTTCTTGACAGACCTCTTCATTCTAAGAAATTATCTTGTTTCCTTTTTTGTTGTTGTTGTTAGATTACGACCTGTCTCCTCCACTGGAATATAAACTCCAAAGGACTGGTACCCCATCTATCTTGAAAGCCCAGCACCAAGACACAAAGTAGCTGCTCAATAAATGTCTGTGACTTAGACGATGGAAAAGGGATCAGAATTAACTGGGATCAGTCCAGGAAGTCTTGCTGGGAGTTTAATAAGCAATGGCTACAAGAGGGACAGAGGGTGGGTGGCAAAGGAGGGAACCAGACCTGCTGGGCAACCTGGCTCCTTTCTTGGGTGTGATAATAACACTGGCAGAATGAGGAAAGGATGGCACAGGGGTGCCCTGAGTTCTGCTTCCTGCTACTTCACACCCCAGCCCCCTTTCTCTCCAAGGATTCTGGGCATTTTACCGAGGTGTTCACCGAAGCCTAGGCCCCAGCGTGCATCCCTGCAAATCCCCCGTTGCCTTCCTGAACCCGATCCAGGAGGCTGGCTCCCAGCCCCTAGGCGTGTCTGTAATGTGGCAATCGGGGCTGGGCCTTGCCTCCTACCCACATTCAAGTTCTGGCAGATTTGGGGTGGGGTGGGGGCAGGCCTGTGGGAAAATAGGGGTGTCCTGGCATCCTCAGAGGGGACATCCACCTGACTTGGAGATGGGCAGGTGCAGAGCCCGGCTCATGGCTCGGCCTCACTCCCCTAACCCTATGTGATGCAGCCAAAGCAGAGATGAACCCTGGGTGATCTTCTAGTGCCAGGAGAATCCCCCATCCCTCCCTCTGTCCAGCTGCCTAATCACTGGACACTGGGCACTCAGGGAACACACACTCCCAGGGCAGTATGGACAGAGGAAGGGGAGGGAGCGTGGAGACCCACCAGATTCTAAAGTTAGCTCTTAGAGCGTGAATTGTGTAAAGCTGAAGTTACCCTTGAAAATCCATCAGGAAGGTACACCGTGGAACAGACCCTAAGTCCAGCACAGCCAGTTTTCTGTCCAACATAAGAAAAGATTTCTCTGGTTGTGCACATCACATAAAGTCGTAGGCTTGTGTTTAGAGGCATTACATTGAAGTACCTTCTTTAACCATTAGAACTTTAAATGCTAGAGCAAGGACTAGAAGACAGTTTTTGCACACACACCTGATGTGGTGAGATACACATACCGGAAGAGGCATCTGGAATATGAGGCAATTGTAGGCCCATTCTGGGGCCCACACTCATTAAGGGCCATTAATCCCTTACTTCTGTTTTCATCTTGCCAAGGGTGTACAGTTCGAATTACTGTGTGTGTGGGTCGTACACTGCAGAAGCATATGGTCAAGGGTCCAGTGGGGACCAATGCAGCCTGCCCCTCGCGCTCCCTGTGCGTGTACTTCCTACAAGGCGCTCTGCGGGCAGGCCAGAGCCCTCTGTGGGACTCTCCTCTGCGCACAGCCGCCGGCTCCGGAGCCTCGGAGCTCTAAGGCTGGCCTCCCTCCGTGATCCTGGGTCAGTCACTGACCCTCTGTGTGCTGTGGTTCCCCTGCCTATAGAATCTGGATAATTGTAGTACGTTCTTCACAGAATCCTGTCATATTCCAATGAGACCATGCATTTAGAACACTTAAGCACAAGGCCTGCCGCACAAGGCCTCAGTAGATGGGCTGACACTGTCATTAGTAGCATTAGCGTTAGGAAGAAAGGACATGATGGGAAGTCAATCTGCTGCAAAGGAACTCTGGGGTCAAATCGGGGACAGGGTTTGGGTTTTCTGCCGCTTTGGACTACTCACGCCAAAGCGTTCCTCCATTAGCAGGGCTGGCTGGCGCCGACTATACAGTATCGGTTCTCTCCCTTCCTTCTGCTCCACGAGTTGACCCCATGCTGGCAGAATGGTGGTTAATGAGCGCCTTCAGTCACTGTTAATTACTCAGTAAGAATCCATTACGCTTGTGAAAACTTGTGTCCTCCAGAAAACCTTTTGGAAGGTGCTCCACCCACCTCATTTCTCACTCATCCCCTCCAGTAGCACCAACTGCCTGACATCCGCTGCCCCACGGTCCGTAGCGCGCAGCGAGGGCTTCTCAGGCCCCGTTTCCGCGGCAGCTCTGCGAAGGGGCAGGCACCGTTAAAGAAAACAGAGAGGGCTTCCTGAGGCTAAGGAGGGGCGGGACGTCCGACTGGGGTGTGGGGGCAGCGTGGGAACGGAACTGAAATGCCCACTTCTGGGTGCCCGCAGGCCCACTATCTATGTGAATTGCATCAGGCTGGGTTGAAAAGGCCCAGCCTTTAATAAGGTCTCGCTTTGTCTTGGCAGCACCTCCCTATCACACCAGGAACCAGCTGGGCCACCTGAACCTCACTGTGGAGAAGGTTACTTGATTAGGACATTTATCACTTTGAGATGATACAGTTCCCAAGCTAGGGGAATGGGGAGTATAAGGTCAAAGAAATGGACCTGATCGCATCTCCAACTGCTTGTCTCTAAGACCTGCTTCGCTTTGTGCCCCCTCTATGCCTTGTCTTCCTAGCTCAAGACAATCATCTGTCTGAAGACCCAAGAGTAAAAGATGAGCAGCTGGGATAATGGGACAGGTCCAGCCCCAAAGGAAGAAAGCGTGTGGAAGCAACTTGGTGGAAGGATTCTTGAATTCTAACATAGCCAACCTAACGGATGTTGGCTTCGCCTGTCCTCTTACCTGTGTAAGGCATGGTGCTAGGGGGATATAAAGGTGACTGAGATATAGTTCCTGACTTCAAGGAACTTAATTTTCTAAGAGAGAAATAAGAGAAGAACATAAGTTACTCTAGGTACAATGCAGAGAGATACAAATGAATTGCTATGGCATTTCTGAGACGGGAAAGGTATGTGTGCGGCGGGATGACGGGAGAAATCAGGGAAGCTTGATCCAAGATAGATGGTGGGTTCCGAGAACCTGAGACGTGAAAAGAGCATTTTAGGAATAAGGACCAGCACAGACAGGTGCTCAGAGATGGAAAAAGAAGGGTGTATTTGGCAAGGAATCCAGTTTGGCCAGAACGCAGGGTAGGGGCAAAGGGAAAAAGAGAAAAATAGCTAGAAAGGCAGCTTGACGCCAGAGCATGGCAGGCTTTCAATGCCGGGCTGAGGAGGTTGGAGAGCGGGGCAGGATGACAGCCTGAATCCCAAGAGAGGAATGAAGGGTATAAGAAACAGAGATGAAGACAAAAGGAGAGGTTGCCTGGGCGCCGGTGCCCATCCCATGGAGGGACAGGTCCGGCCTGTCTCCATCCCAGGCCCGTCTGCACGAGGCGCCCATTGCTGCCTCGCCTTCCCCGCGCCCGAGGCTGACTGTGAGTTGAGAAATCCAGGGTAACTGGGGAGCGATCCGCACCTCCCCCTCCCGGAGCCCTGGGGGTGGGTGACAGGAGCTGGCGGTGAGTCAGTGGGGTGGGGACCCCACTTCGGCTCACATCCACCTCCCTGGGAATATAAAGGGCGAGCGGTGGGGCCCCGCCTCAGAGCGCCCCAAACGTGACACCATGAAGATGCCAGTCCTTCCTGCTGTGGCCCTTCTCTCCCTCCTGGTGCTCCACTCCGCTCGGGGGGCCACCCTGGGGAGTTCCGAGGTGAGCACTTCACCTGCGCTCTTTTCTGGCTCCTATCGCCTCACCCCCTCTCCAGTTTCTTTACGTGCCCTCCATTACTGGATAGGGGGCTCTTAATTTTGGATGTTATTGGGGCTGAATGAGGGAGGGAAGAAAGGAGGAAGGAGGCAAGGCATTCCTAGGAAGGCATGTAGGGATGAAGATGCCTTTGTTTCCGGAGAGAATGGTGAGCTGTGGGGTGAGGCTGGGCAGCTGAGTCCTGGAAGGCCAGGGGCTGAGGCTGGTCGCCTGGGTTCAGCCTCACCTTTGTTCCACTTGTGTCCCTGGGAGCCTAGGCTGTAACAAGAATCCTTATGAGCCGGTCTCCAGCCAGAAGGAACCCGAGGCCCCTCTCTCCCCATCTTGTCCCAAGGGTTGGGGAAGGGGGAAGGGAAACGCCCACGCTGGGTTGCAAAGTATGAGACAGAGGTCGCCGACTCAATTGCTTAAGATCCAAGCAAGTGACGTCAGTGAGCAAGAGGCGGGAGGGGCCCCAGGTGAGGTGGACGCACCTACCCCAGCTCAGAGAGCGTACAGTCCATTTGACTGCTTGCCAAGCGGGGAAATGGACCCAGTGTGGCCCGTTTTAAGATGTAAAGGGGAAAGTGGAAACCTGATTTATGAATTCTTACCAATTAAAAATGTTTAATGCAAATTAAAAACCAAACAAGCCAAACTATAATGTGGTCTAAACATTTGGCTTTGGCCTGTAGGCTACCCGTTTGTGACCTCTGTCAGGGAGAGTGAAGCCAGGCAACTACAGGGTGGGGTGACGGAGGTCTGGGGGCGTCACCGAATGGATGTGGGAAACAGAGCCTCTGACTCTGGCGGCTATCAAGCCACAAAGCAAAGCAACCTCGATCAGTTAAAGTCAGGCGGGGCAGCTCAGCAGCTAAGCTCCCACCTGCATGCTGCGTGCTTCTCTCCCCAACCCAGCGCCGTGGGCTGAGTGTGGCCGTCTAAGGACACCCGAGGCCACTGCAGAACACTTCCTCGTTTCTCTTGGGAGGAGTCCTTTTCTCCACCCTTTCCACCTGCTGCTACCCCAATGCAGACCGGGGTTTTTAGCTCCTCGGTCTTACACCTGATACCCTCCCATCCCTTCTCTTCACCTTGCACATCTGTCAACCACCTGCCTTACTAGAACGGCGTGGTTCCCTGAGGCCCCATAGTGGACCATGGGCTATACTCTCCGGGACTGGCCGGTGGAGGAAGTCAGAGCTGGAAGAGAGGGTTTGGGGAGAGGGACTTGCCAACAGGTGATCACTTGGCTTTCTCCCCTTCACTTTCCAGGAAGAAACCACCATTGGTAATTACGCGGCAGGACCTGAGGTAAACCACCTGTTTCCCACGCTCCAGCCGTGAGCTCGTCCCCTAACCCTCCAGGCTCCTTAGCAGCTTTCTGAACACTCTGCCTCTTTGCCTAGGCCTTGAACACTCAGTTCCTGAACATCGACAAGCTGCGCTCTGTAAGTATAATTCCCTAGGGCTGCCCCCACCGACACCCACATCATAAAGGGGGTCGGTGCCTCGCTGGAGAGCCTGCAAAGCTGCCACGGCCCCTTCGCCTCTTCCAGAGGTAGAGCCCTGTCCTCTCCTGGAACTGGACCTCGTCTGCCCTCTCTCCCCCCACAGGTTTTTAAGCCCGAGGAATTCCTGAACTGGCACGCCCTCTTTGAGGTAAGTGCTCGGGCACCCCTTATTCTGCTTGATGGCCTGAAGTCTTTCTGTGGGAAGGGGTAGTTCCAGCCCTTTGGGTTCCTTCCTGAGTTCCTGAGGGAGAAACTGCTGCGCTTGAATGCTGCCCGGCCCAAGAAAGTCTCCCTGGAGGCTGTGGTGGCCGCCCCTGATGTTTCTAACATGGCAGTGGGGGAGCAGAGCCGCAGAAACACGTGCAGGACGGGAAGACCTGAACCAGTCCAGCGTTTACTTGAATCCCCTCATACTCTACGAAAAAATGAAGTTAGGTGGCTTTCCTGAACTCAGAAGGCTAAGTCAGTGAGAGTGGTGGGATTAGAGCTGGGGTCGCACGGCTCCGCGTGCCGCCGCCGTGTGCCTCCACGCCAGCGTGGGCAGTTGCCTAAGCCTTGGTTTCCTCATCTGCGATGTGGGGGTCATGACAGGACCTACCTCAGAAGGCTGCCGGGAGGACTGAATGAAATCATGTCCGTAAAGCAGTTCGTACGAGGAGACACAGCATATGGAAATAATAGTTCCTACTGTAATTATAAGATAACACCAGAACCACTACAGAGAGTTCACTGGGTCCAGATCCATGCTCACCTGGCCTGTAACACTCACTCTGGGTCTCTTTTTCTGTTTCAGTCTATCAAAAAGAAACTTCCTTTCCTCAACTGGGACGCCTTGCCAAAGGTAAGAGGTGGTGGGTAGTAGCATATCAAGGCAACGGAGGGTGACGGAGAAGCCAAGGACCTGGGAGGGGGTGTGGGGACAGTGGAAGGCGGCTAACCCTTCCTGTCACCAAAGCTAAGGTCCTGGGCCTCGTCGCGGAGGACGCCAGCTCCCCACCCCCAGGGTCCCCGGTCTGACCATACCCTGCCCTCTCCATCCAGCTGAAAGGACTGAGGAGTGCCGGTCCTGATGCCCAGTGACCTTCCGCTGCTGACGTCCCCTGGCAGAGCCGGTGCAGGATCTCATCAGCATCCTGCAGTCCCTCTCTCCTGGCTCAGTAACTCCAATAAAATGTTTTCCAGCCACACAGCTGCTGTATCTGTGTCCTTATCTTACAGGGCTGTAGAATGGAATTAGGACGGAGTGGGCTCTAAGGTTGGTAGGCAGAAATCTTGAATTCTGAGACGGTAGTTGGTAGTGAGATCGGAGGAAGTGGGAAGGACACATCAAGATGGCGAGAGACCCCTTGTGTCTTGGCTCCTTCGTTCTGGCTGACGTCCTGGGGGAGCACGAAGTCGTGAGTTGCTTGGTTAAGATCCCCGAGGAGTCAAACCTGCTCCCTGAACTACCGGCACCCTCCCCCGCCGGCCCTTTGAGAAACTGATTTTATTCCTTTGGTGGTGGCAATTGGGTGTAACAGGTATCTGGAATTCAAGTCTCAGGACCCAGCTTAAGTCATATGAGCTGACCTGAAATCTTTTTGGCGGGGGTGGGGGGGGGTGGAATTAGGTGGGTTATAAATAAAGGAAGCTGGTGGTGTGACCCTGGGCCTTTTTAAGTCTCCATTTCTTTTTTTTTTTATTAAGGTATCATTGATATACAATCTTATGAAGGTCTCACATGAGCAACATTGTGGTTACTACATTCACCCATATTATCAAGTTCCCCCCACACACACCCCATTGCAGTCACTGTCCATCCGCATAGTAAGATGCTATAGAGTCACCACTTGTCTTCTCCGTGCTCTATTGACTTCCCCGTGCCCTACCTATATTGTGAGTGCTAACCACAATGCCCCTCAATTCCCTTCTCCCTCCCTCCCTATCCTGTTCCCTTGGGTAACCACTAGTCCCTTCTTGGAGTCCGTGAGTCTGCTGTTGTTTTGTTCCTTCAGTTTTACTTTGTTGTTATACTGCACAGGACATGGTCTCCAGATCAATAAAGTTCTACCTGGCAAGTTTCATTTATTTACTTTGCCTTTTGACCTTTATAAGCAACTGAGTTTGCAAAATGTGGCCTGTAGCTTACTTGAGGAAGTGGACAACAAACGGAAATTAAACTTGTGTAGGCAAAGAAGAAACTTCCTTCTACCCTCTGAAATTCTGTGGCAGGCTTAAGAATTAAAATAACGTAAGACAAGTTAACGGGAAAAAAGCATACAGATATATTTAATTTTTTTTTTTACATGTACATGGGAGTCTTGGAGGGCACATGAAAACTTGAAGAAGCCATTAGGCCTCAGCTTACATACCTTTTTACATAAAGAATGATAAGTTTGTGGGGATGTGACAAGACAAAGGGGTTGGACTAGGGGTAATAAGTCATGGGACAGTGACTAGGAAATATATGGGGGAAACTAATGGAAGATAAGGGTTATTTTAGGAGGTTTGTTTATACAGACTGGAGTTGATTCACAGTCTCTGCTGATTAAGAATGTTTTTCTCTTCCTGTTACAGGGAGGGCACTTTTCTCAAGGAAAATTTTATGACCTGCTTTAGGTAGAAAGTGGGAGGTCAGAGAGCCCTTCCTGCTTCTGCTGTTCCTCGAGGGCCTTCAGCTCAAAATAATCAATATGCCAGAGCAGCACATTTTAGGGTGCAATGTTCTGAATCTCTTTGCTCGGTCCTGCTTTCAGGGAGCTTACAGACTAGATGAGTAAGACATGCAAAGGTTGCTTACCCCGTTCCTTCTGATGAACTAACAATAACACACATGCACACACACAGATGAGAAGCAACTTATAAAAGGGACAATTAACAGAAAGGAAAAAGAAGGGAGGCTTGTCAAATGCCACCATCAATTAAGGTATCTGGCAAAGACTGAATACTCATAAACCAGGTGATAGGAAATGGGCTTAGCGGAAGAAGGAAGGAGCCTTTAAGGGCCATTTACTGAGAGGCGAGGTGTTAGGGGAGGCAACAGTCGTCAGCACCCAGAAGTCAAGAGCAGCTTTGCGATCGAGCCGTGGCTCCCCGAGCGTAGTCCCTCTATGAGCGTCAGCATCAATGCTGCGCGGGGATTTACAAGAAGCACGGATTCTCCGACCCCACCCCAGATCCGCTGCCCCAGAGGCTGGGGGTGGCGCCCGGCCATCTGCGTCTTCACAAGCCCTCTAAGCTTGAGAACTACTGAGGAAAGAAAGCCAGATGCTGATGAGAGCGAAATTCAAGATGGTAGCGATCTCACGGAGACCATCATGCCCACAGAGGCGGAGGGGGGACAGAAGGCTTCTCCTAGTCATGTCTGTAGTATTTCCTTACCTATGTGACAGCGGAGAAGAAAATATATTTTCCTTCTGCCCTTCCAGGTTCATGGCTGGGACAGATTAACCAGAGAAAAGCACAGACGTCTAATTAACAGATGTTTAGTGACCTGGGAGCTTTCAGAGGAAATGAAGGCCTGAGGAGGAGGTTAGAGCTGTAGGTGTGTGAGGTCTGATGAAGACTGGAAAGTCATGGGCCAGTGTGACAGGACAACAGGGGGACGAGCTGAGTGTAGTAAGTGGGGGGAAACTTCGCAAGGCCTGTTCACTCAGATTCAGATTCCTGCGGGGGGGTCCTTCTTCTCGGAGATAAGTAGGCTCCTTTCCTCCGGGTCCTGGGAGGGCACTTCTCACCTGAGGGTCATATGATCAGCGTCAGGGGAAGGTCAGAGAGTCCTTCCTGTATCTATTTCCTCAAATTACTTCAGCTTGAAATATCCAACATGCCAAGGCACCAGAGTTTGGGGTAGTGTGTCTTGAACCCCATCCGTGCACATTTTACACGCACTTATGTATGCAGTATTTCACAAGAATATAATATTGAAACAGGACCATGTCTTCGAGTATCTTGTGAATGCCGAGGGAATACAGAGTACAGAAACAATGTGAGTGTAGGGAGACTGGAATCTGAAGAAAAAAAAGAAAACAAGAAGTGTAGACAGGTCTGTATAAATGAGTGGTGGAGGTACTCGAGGTCAAAGGACGCTGACCACAGGGTGCCCACATGGGCCAGGCGACCCCGAGAACCGGAACCAAGAACGGAAGACGAGACCCACGTGTTCTCTGGAGAACGTTCAGGATGATGATGAAGCCACAAAGTAGTCACACTTCATAAAAACAACAAATGCAGCTTGTGTGGAACCCCTGCCCTCCATTACTCAGGATGGAGATACATAGACAATCTCTAAGCTATAGTGAAATGAAAAGGGAAAGTAGCAGAGCAGCGTGAGTAGTATGTTAAAAAAAAGGGGGGGAAGAGAGAGAGAGAAGGTACAAATATGCTCTATTTATATGCATACAATATCTCTAGAATAAAACTCAAGAAATAACAGTGATCACCTCTGGGGACTGATGTACTTTCACTGTGTGCCCTTTGCGATTTTATGGAAAGAATTTTTTTTTTTTTACCATGTGCATAATTTCATATTCAAAAGAGTAAATTAAAAAATGAAGACTCTAACAAACACACAAAAAGCCTTTGGCATTTTAAGGCAGCGGGACTGGCCCAGAGCACGTACTTCCTACTGAATGAATGAAATAGATTTCCCATAAATCTACCACACCCTTTTCTACTCAAAGTGTGATCTTTGGATCCGCAATGCCAGCATCACTCGGGCTTGTGAGAATTGCAGCATCTCAGCCCACCCTAGAGCCAATGAATCAGAATGTGCATTTTAACAAGACGCCCCAGATGATTCACGCACCATGCAGGTTGAGAAGCACTTCCTGAAGCATTATATTAAATGCTGTGCAAAATGCCAGCTCAAGATGAAGGAAGCGCGCAGGCAGAAAGTGCTGGATACCACGAGAAAAGATGTATTTAAATTCACCAGAAGGATAAGAGTCAGGATAGGGAAACTAAGGGAAGTAACCAGGCATTGAAGACTTCATAATGGGACGAAAAACCATGACCAAACTGACTGGTTACCTTTAGAGGCTGCTGGGAACCAATTCATTGTTTTGATATCAGACAAATAAAGGGACTAGATCAAACACTTTTTCTCTTTCCTGAATGAATCGTACTTCAGGGCAAACAGTTTTTCTTTATACAGAGATTTGCAGCCAATACATGCAGATGGAAGTAACAGAAATGAAATATTACCATTCTGTAAAACTTAATAAAGTAATGAATCTAGGCTAGCATCAGTGGTGGCTAAAACCATCTGGTGAAATGCTGACAGGGAACTTTAGAATGGACAGGCTGACAATCTGTGAAGACATGGATCCACCTAACACTGCAGGAGAGGCGAGGAGAACTGTCTCTGCAGATCTGATACGAGAGAGGAGACAGACCATCAGTATTCTTGCCAAAAGTGATCCCCAAATCTGACTAAACCTCTAACATTTAGATCTAACTTCCAGTTTACAGGAAAAAAAGGTACAGAGGAAACTGGTAAAGGGTTCCAGAGAGGAGAAATGAGCAAAACCCCCTTGGCATTTCCCATGGCAAATTCTAGAGGACTAATAATCCAGTTTCTTCAACAGAAACATTGAAGGAGAAAAAATGAAGTGGGAAAGGAACTTAAAGATAAAAAGAAATTTAAGGAGCATATCACTTAAGTGCAATGTATCGATCTCATCCTTATCCTGATTTAAACAAATCAACTAAAAAAAAGATATATAAGATGATGAACACCATCCAACTGATTATTAAGAAATTATTCATTTTTTTTCAGATGCAAAAATGGTATTATAGTTATGTTTTTTTTTAAGTCTTTAACTTAGACTAGCTTTAACTTTAGCTCTGTATATTTTGAAAATTTCCATAATAAAATTTTTTTTTAATATTTTTAAAAAGAATCCTTTCATACTTTCAGAGCAAGGGAGAGGTCCAGGGAGGGTCTCTCCAGTGGGCAGAGCATAAACACAGACCTTGTAGTGTAGGAGACTGCATTGGGGTGGTGTGATTAAGCTTGGCTGTAGTGTAGGTGTCAAAGGCTAGAAATGCAGGTTGAGTCAGATGAGGGAGGGCTGTGGAACGCAAGGCTGAGAAATTTCCACTCCATCCTGTGGTCAGTAAAGAGATTCCCCAAGGTGGTAACAACCATAGCCACATTTCCAACCACAGCCCACTCTTATTGGTTCTTTTCACAAGCCAGGCTTTGAGCCAAATGCTTTGCATTTATTATCTCAGCTGATCCACATCACAGCGCTATTAGGTTGGCATCATTATCCCCATCTTAGAAATGAAGAAACTGGATCTCAGAAAGATGAAGTCACTTGTTCAGTCAGTACCCAGCAGAGCCTATGACATTACCCCATTGTAACTGGAGTAATTCTTCCCTTATTTGTTTTATAAACTGGGGTTCCCTATAAGATTTTGCTGAGCAAAATGCTTCCATTTCTTAAGAAAGGTTTGGAAGCCACTACTGAGAATGGTGGGCAGTTGCTAAAGTCATTTAAGGCAGTACCGTCTGGTGGTTAGAACACAAGTTTTAAAATCAGTCATAGTTCTGTTAGGCAGAAGAATAGATATGAGTGGGTGGAGAGAGAATAAAGCAAGTAAAGCCCACTAGAAAGGTCTCAGAGAGTTAACCAGATAAAACTAGAGAGCCAGAAAAGACCCACAGAGCTAAGGAGTTGATTGTTGAAGCTCCAAAGGCCAGGAGTAGCTTGGAATGTCCAAATATTTGCCAGATAAAGAAAAGTATCTGAGCACAGCCCTTGTCTTCATTGTGTCCATTAGATCATGTTGTTGTGAGATTTACTTTAGACTGCTGAAAGGCCCAGCTTATTCTTTAACTTAACCTATATGCTGTTTTCTCCTCCTCCAGCCCCTAATCAAGTAATTTGCAGCCTGGGCAGGCCACAAGCATCATGATGAGTTTTCTAAACAAGCCCAACTATAAACAGCAGAGTCAGAGCAGGAAAGATTGCATCTTAAAGCTAAGATTGTATTTTAAAACCCAGGAAGTTAGGAATGAAATTCTTAACATGTTCTTTAGCAAACACACAAAAACTCAGCCCACCTTGGGGGCAGGGCAGGTGGTCTTGACTGATATGTTCCCAGAGGGAAGCTGCTATCCTGGGAAGGAAACAGATCAGTAAGTTTCTTGTGTTAAGTTAATTTTGCAGAATGACCTGCACATTGGTACTAGAAGTGAAGAGACGTAAGTATCGCTCATCAAAGATAAACATCTTGAGGCCACTTAACAAGTCTACATCCCCCAGCCCTTTGTCACGTTTCTGAAAAATCCTTAAAAGGGGGAACCCCAACATTTCAGTGTGCCTCCTCTCCGAGGATGCCCGCACTTTCTCTCTCTTTAAGTGCATAACTTTAAATAAAACTTTTACTCTCCTTCACTACTGTGTCTGTGCCCTTCAATTCTTTGTTGCGGTGGGGACAAGAACCGAGGAAAATAAACAATGTCCCCCTAACAGTTTCAAATTGTGTCTCATAAATTCACTTCATAAGCTAGGTGACCTCTGGGTGGCCACTCTGTCTGGGCCTCAGTTTCATCATTTGTAATGTAGGAATAATACCAATACTTCATAGGAGTTAAGAAACAATGAACGTTAGCCTAATTTTATTAATATTAACCAATGGTAGCTATTATTATTATGCTATATAACCCTAGTCAGGTCAGGATCCAGACAGATTCGTACTTCAAGAACTGGTATTCACAATTGTGCTTATTCTCTCCAACAGATGAAGAAACCAGAACCCAGAAAAGTGAAGTGACTTCCCCAAGGGTGCCCAGGAAGGAAGTAGCAGAACCAGATTTTAAACGTAGGTTTTGTTAGACTCCAAAGCCCCAGGGCTTTTAACCATTTAAAATTCCTAATTCCATGAAACATAAAGCCCTTAGGTACTGAGCACCTATCATGTAAGATATGTGTTAAGTACTTCATATTCATGTTCTTTTTTAATTACAATTTTATGGAGTGGGTACTATTAGCGTGCTCATTTTACAGAAAGGAAAATAAGTCTCAAAGGCAGGGCTGGGGTTAACTTTCTGTCACTGAAGCTTCTCATCAGACTCGTGGATAATAAAACCAGGACGGAGGTACAGAACAGTGGATATGTGCACCCAGCAACTGTCACCCGTAGGACGCACTAGAAACTCTTGCATAGACAGATGAAGATGCAGGAATAATGATTTTCACAGCAGCGATGCTTGCAACAGCTCAAAGGTGGAAATCACCTAAATGTCTGTCATTAAGAGAATGGAAAACTTGTGGTATATCCATCCAGCGGAACGGTAGGTATCCAGTAGTGAAAATGAGATAGTTTACATGTCTCGACCAGGTGGAGTCTGAAAAACATAATGTTAAGCGAGAAAACCAAGTTGCCAAATGATACCTACAGCGTGAAACCATTTGCGTAAAGCTGAAAAACTTGCAAAGCAATGCTATATGTTTATGGGTATATCCATTTGCAGTAAAAGTGTAAAAATGGGGATGGGAAGGCTCTTTGTGAACTTGAAAGTTGTCACCTCTGGAAAGGGAAGAAAATCGGATCAGGGCTTCAGCTCTACGAGGAATGCTTGAGTTCTGAAAGTAAGTCTAAAGCGAATAGGTCGTAATGTTAGCTGGATAAAGCTGATATGCACATCAGACTTTGTTAGAATGGTTTTCCATATTTTTATGTATGGTGCAGTATTTGATAACAAAATATTTTAAAGCAGCACCAAGAAGGACACCTTAATTTCAACTGCCCAAGGCCATTCAGCCACAGGGGGAACTGCGGTCCTGCCACTGTACTCCTGCCACCAGCAACCCGGTCCCTCCTGAGAGCGCAAACCTCCACAACAGTAGCCCTGGGCAGGCAGCCCATGACCTTGGACAGATGAAACGTCTTCGGATGCTCCTGAGAAGTGAACACAATGTACCACCTTTGATGATCATCATCCTATTAAACCCCCCACTGCATTTCCCACACCCAACAGATGAGCCTCTCTCTGGTAACATTCCCAGTTGCCTCCCACCAAACCAGTGACAACCCAAACAAACAGAAAGCCCTCAGTTCTCTCTCACTAACAGACCCTCATGTGCCTCGTGTAAACCTGAGTCCCCCCCCCCATCTGGAGACCTTAGGTAATACTCCTCAGTGCCCGCGTCGGCAACGGTCCTCTTTCACATCTACCCTCCTGCCAAACCCTCCACCTCCCCCGAGATATCTAGTGACTTCCCGGGAGCTCTGAAAGCCCCTTTCTAATGTTAGCTCATACTATCTTTCCACTGCCGACCCTCCAATGATTTCTCATTACTTCTAGAATACAGACTTTACCACGGGAATCATCTACCTCCCCCAACTCCCTCGTTCACCTTGGTCCAGCCACCCGGCCTCCCTGGGGCTCCTCACACAGGCCAGGCTTACTCCCTCTGCCTGCATCACCCACCCTCCTTCCCGTGCGCCCCCACTTCACTCAGGCCTCTTCAGATGACACCTCCTTGGAGGGGCATTCCCAGTCTGACCACCCTACCTAAAGTATCGCCCGCCCTTTTGATCTTCTAACCTTGCTTTATTTTTTGTTATAGCATTTATCATTACCAGACACATCTTCCATCATTTGTTATCTCTTTAGTACTCTATAGCTGCACTGTCCAGTATGGCAGCCATAAGCCACACTTGAGATGTGACTAGTCATAACTGAGATATAGGGCAAGTGTAAAACACGCAGGCCAAATTTTAAAGACATTACAAAAAAAAGAGAGAGGAAAAAAACCCAATATAAATACCTCACCAGTATTTTTTTTTGGTATCATTAATCACAATTTCATGTGCAATATTATGGTTATTAAACTACCCCCTTCATTAGGTCCCCCCCACCAACCCCATTACAGTCACTGTCCATCAGCGTAGTGAGATGCTATAGAATCACTACTTGTCTTCTCTGAGTTGTACAGCCCTCCCCGTGCCCCCAACATTACATCTGCTAATCGTAATGCCCCTTTTCCCCCCTTATCCCTCCCTTCCCACCCATCTTCCCCAGTCCCTTTCCCTTTGGTGACTATTAGTCCGTTCTTGGGTTCTGTGAGTCTGCTGCCGTTTTCACCTGTATTTTTTATATTACATGTTGAAATAATATTTTGGACATGCTGGGTTAAATAAAATTAAAATTAATTTCACCTTCTTCTTCTGTCTCCAAAAATTTAGCTACTGGAAAATTTTAATTCATATATGTGGATCAAGTTATATTTCTTTTTATTAGCTAGAACTGGTCTAGAAGGCCAGTCCCAGGAAGATGGGAACCCTTTGTTTCCCTTGTTTCCCTAACACACAGTGCCTGGCACAGAGCAGCCGCTCCGTAAACGCTTGTGAATTGAGTGAAGGACCAGCCTCCTGTCCAGGCGGATCCGCATCCGGGCCTGCCCGATCCAGCCTAAATAATCACTTCCCTGCACGCCTTCCTTCTGAGAGTCTCCTCTCTGCAGCGTCTCCTAGAGCAGGAACCTCCCTTCAGACAGCTCTCTCTCTCCCCCTCCAGTGGGCAGGGAGCCCTACCTTAAATCCCGCCAGCGCCTCCCAGCCAATGCCCTGCATCCCTGATATGACGTGTGGTCACAGAGTCACCCCAACCGTCTCAGCCAGAAAGCCTCCCCACCGTGACTCACGTCCCTCGGGACGCACGGCGCCCCTCATCACTCATTCCCAGCGCGGCCGCGGCCGTGTCCCACAGGTGCTGGTGACCTGATGAAAAGAAAAGATCCCCCAGGACTTCCAGCCTGCAAACACCCCCCTTGCAGCTTCTCCTCGGGAGGGCGCTCCTCGCTGATTCCTAACAGGACGTCGCGGGCCCCTCTCCTGCAGAAGCAGGACCAGGAAGACTGACTTTTGACTCCTTAACTTATCTCCAAAGAGACGATTCGGAGACCCCCAGAGGTCGGCTGACTAGATCGAGAGACCCAGGTCTCATTCACTGCACAGCTTGAACCCTGTGTCCCACCACGAGGCCAACCCGTTATTTCTTATAAGTCAAATCGTCTTCGCAACCATATTGCATCTTCGTATAATTTATTCAATGTAATTAAAACATGACACCGTTTTTGAAACAAATTCTGCTCTGACACGGACTCATCTCTCGATGTATACCTCAGAGAAGCACCCCAACGTCCCTACGACTTAGGCTCCGCGCAGCTCCGTTACTGAAAAGGCTCTGCCCCGGAATAGACCCTCCTTTTCGTGAGGCCCGAACTTACAGTTCTTATATCAGTAACGAAGTCAACTTCCAGTTGCAACGCGGCCTTAAACACCGATGCTGACTTCTCTTCCAGCTCCCCCTGCTCCAGGGCCTGGGCAGGATGCGGGGCTTGGGTTCCTTGGTCCTTTGGTCCTTGGGCCTCTCGCCAGGAGGGCCGCCGTCGCACTTGGCGCTTCCGTTCTTTCCTCCTGCGCTTCCCGTGGGAGCAAACCCGTGCCTGCTCCCTGGCTCTGGAGCGCCTTGTCTTTAGGGTCCTTCCCGCCCACTTCCAGGCAGGGCCGCGGCTGGCTGCTGAGGGCCCGGCTGGCCCCGTATCCTGCCTCTTTTGCTTGAGTCTCTGTACAGAAAGGCATCTTCTGACCTTCCTCGAGGACTGCCTCCCCCCTTTTCTAGGTGCAGGCCCTGAAGAGCTTGTGCATGCCCAGAGAGGTACAGAAAAGGTGGGGAAACAGATGCCATTTGGGGGACGCTGCGGTTCAGTCCTGGAGTGGGAGCCTGGACTCCTCAGGGCCCAGTAGGCTGAGAGGAAGGGTGAGAAGGAATACCACAAAAAAATTCTTTTCCCTCTCTCTGAAAATCAACTACATGTCGAGGTGATAGTACTTTGAATGGACTGGGTTACATAAAATATTATTCATGTTCATTTCATCTGTTTCTTTTTAGTTCTTTGAATGTGGCTATTAGAAAACTAAAAATGGCTTGCATTACATTTTCACTGGACAGTACTGGGGTTGATGGAACAATACGTTGCAAAGCTCTTAGCCCAGTGACTGGCACATAATAAATGTCTGATATTTTCCCTAAACATGTTTAACAGAGTGCTTCCCTACTGGTTATTGAGGATGCAACAGTGAATAAAATAGAACTGCCCTGTGGCACTCAGCTCTAACTGGGAGACACACGTTAGGTAAGTGAGTACCAAAAGCGGGCACCTTCAGATCATGATAAGTAAGTACTGTAAAAGACAGAAAACAGCAAGAATTAGCAGTGTCTCTTTAATGAAGGCATCAGGGAGGGCCTCCCAGAGCTGGTAGCACTGGAGCTGAGACCCAAATGACTAACAGAAGGCGCTGCCCTGGAAAGCCTGGGACTGGGAGCTCCTGGCAGAACAAATGACTGAAAAAGCCTGAGGCAGGAATGAACCTTCTGTGATTAGGAAAAGGAAGAGCGCCTCTGTGCTCAGGCAAAGGGTAGCAAGGAAGGAGCTTACCGAGGAGTAGCTGTGGTGCCCAGCAGGTCACAAAGACCTGCCTGGGAGACTGTGGTCATTGATATTTGAAGCATGACGGGAAACTTTGGCAGTTGTCTCCTTCCAGCTCTTGCGGGGAATGAAGCCCTAGCCCTCTAAAGCATTCACTGGGTGTAACGAACTAGGCCATCTTCTATTGTATTAGACAGTGGCTTTAGTATCATCCTTGGGAAAACTGAGAAAACTGTCTCCTACCATTCTCTGAGGGTTTAATCCTCTCCCAAGACCCTAAGGAAGGCTGGTGAGAGGATACTTAGCAAGAGATTTGAAAGAGATCGCTTTGCCTGCAGTGTAGAGAATGGACAGGAGGGGTGGCAAGAGGCAGGAATGGAAGCATGGAGACCAGAGAGGAGCCCTTCATGATGGCCACACGAGAGGCGGCAGCGGCTTCCACCGAGGCTGCATGAGCTGGAGGGTAAGGAGTGAACATGTGTTTTTGAGGCTGGAGCCAACTGGAACCAATGGAGTAGACGTGGGGAGGAAAAGGAAAGAGAGACATCAAGGGTAACTACCGAGTTTTGGGTCTGAGCAACTGGGTGGATGCCAGGACCATGTGTGCTGATTGGATCCTGATCCCAGTTCTGCTGGGTGGCCCTGGGCAAATGAGTGGCTTCCTTTATCGAGCTCCAGTCTCCTCATCTGTCAAAGGCGGGTGGCCATGGACATTTGAGGAGCTCAGGCCTGAAAAGCGGAGGTCTGGTCCGTGGAAAGCACTCTAACTCTTGTTGCCATCATGGTTCTCATTCCTGCATGACCAGCGTGTTGGAGTCCATAAAAGGTTGGGCTCTGAAACCAGTCAGACTTCAGTTGAGTCCTTGCATTGCTGCATGACCTTGATAAGGTCAATTCACATCCCTGGGCCTCAGAGGCTTTTTCTGTAAAGGGGTTAATACCCTCCCTCCAGATACGGTCGTGAGGATTCAGTGAAGTCTTGAATGTGCGGTGGTGTACATAGGAATTCCTCAGTAAACAGCACCTAAATGCTGGAGTAATTTGAGTTTCCTTCTGTGTGTGTGTTTGGAGAGCAGAATTATTACTTAAAATCAGTCTTTATAGTATTTTTTATAAAATAATGCATGCTCACTGGAAACATGTAAACAGTACAGAATTATGTAAAGCAGCCAGTGCGAGTGGAGCTACCTTCCCTTCCCCTAACTCGCTAAGTAACCACTGTGGAAAGTTCACAGCCTTTGAGGATTTCACACGTATGCTCCCGTGTGCACATGTGGTCATGCTCTGCGTGGGGACGCAGTGTAAGATAATGGCTGAGAGGTCAGACTCCACAGCCACGCGGACCCAGATTCTAATCCTACCCCTGCCACTTATTTTGCTCTGCGATATTGGGCAAGTTATTTAACAATCGCTCTAAGTCTCAATTTCCCTTTGTGTAAAAAGACAAGTCATGGCAGTACTACATTGTGCTTTGGCAAGAAGCCGCCGACTATTATCAAATAAATTAGTCATGGGGATGAAAGTACAGCTAAGGGAAGATAGTCATATCGTAATATCTTTGTATGCTGACAGATGTGTGTATGTATCATGGCGAGTATTTAGTAATGTATGTAATTGTCGATTCGCCATGTTGCACACCTGAAACCAATATAATATTGTGTATCAACTATATTTCAATTTTTAAAACTGCTTAAAGAGTTAAATAAATGGGAACTTAAAAAAAAGAGTCGCCAAATTGTGCATGCCGAGGGATCAGTACCGTGTCCTCGTGTACTAAGATCTCAGAACACTTAGCTGCTACTGTTATATATACTTATTCTAAGATTATAGACAACACCGTTTTCTTTACAACTCTTCTGCAACTGCTTTTGTACCTTAATTAGATATTGTGAACCTCTTTCCACATCAAGACTTGATTTGATGGTGCAAGCTGAAGGAGGCGGACCCCTTGCCAACCCCTTGCCAGCTCCTCCGTCCTGAGTTTCTGTTTCCGAGAGATTCCTGGCTGCATGTGAGTAACAGGCCTCAGCCTCTGAGCCTGGGCCTCCCAGGTGCTGCAGGCAGGTAATGACCTGACCTACCCAGGAGGTGGCAGGCAGATCCCAAGAGAGGACAGCGAGTAGCGCGCAGAAGTGTCCGGTCCTTCCCAGCCGTTTATCTCTGCGACCTCTGCCCTTAGGATTTGGTGTGACTTGCGAGTTTGCATCTTGTTTCCTCAAGGGGGCCAAGCGCCCCTGCTTTCACTTCTCACTGGAGGGGCCTCAGAGTTCGGACTGTCCGGAGACCAAGCTGGTCTTAGATCCCAAGACCTTGATGTCATTTTTTTTACAGGATCTTTTTTCTAGAATGTTTTTAAACTGGCTTGATGATTATTTTATACTATTTCTTTTCATTCCCCTTTTTTTTTAAGGGCATTTACTGGTTATGGCCGATGGTTATTTTCATTCCACTCTCTCCCAATGTATGGGTCCTGCTCTTTCGTTCTGGGTCTTATTTTCTCTTCTTCCAGTACCAATTTCTTCTCTCTGCTGTGCTCATTCAGAGACACCCACTCCTCTTCTCTTTCTGATCCAACCATGTCACAAAACTCCAGCACCCTCTTTGCTCAACGGCCCTTGGATTACTTATCCATGTCCGTACTTTTCTCTCTCTTTGTGAGAGAGGTGGTCCTGGATTTTTGAGGACTTCTTCCTTGAGAGGTGACAAGCCTTAAAAGTTCCATTTGCAGAGGAGATGATGGGAGGGACCAGACAAATGGCAACAGGCCGGACAATTGGCAGTGGGCGTGGGACACAGGTCAGGAACACGGTTGGTGATTTCCTTGTTCATAGGGTAGCCCTTGGCAAGGACTGTAACTATAGTTGGGTTGATAATAAATACTTTTCCCCTCTAGCCCGTGGGCTATTGTCAGGATCAAGCGCGGTAAGATACTGAAACCACTTTGTAACATGTAAAGCACTTTAAAACCTGTTTGGTATCCTTGGTTAGCAAAATCACCCACATCCCACCCACACTGTGGCAGGAAGGGCACTGGATGAAAAGTCAGAAGCCCCGGGTCTACTGTCAACTTTTTGAGAGTGAATAACAAGTTTCCTTCTCCAGCAAATTGATTCTGTTGCTTTATGGTCACCCACCTGTGTCCAGAATGATTCTGGGGATGTGCAGCTGATCAAAATGGACAGGTCATCCTGGAACCTACATTCAAGAGGGGAAGAAAACAAATAAGTATATAAACAAAGAATAAATAAATAAATAAATATATATATATACATAAATACTTGAGGCTAATGATGGTGGATTAAATACATGCATCTCTTCTGGCTCCCTCCTGATGTCACAGTACAATAACAATAAAGAAATCTCCTAGAAAGGCACTAGCCACATAAGGGCAGGGAGAATAAAACGGGATGCAGTGCTACCAAAACTCTGGCCCTCCAGGAAGCTGGAAAACAGATGACTGAGTGGTAATTGGTAACTGACTTCAGTAGATCCCTGAAAGTTAAATCCTAAACCATTAGTGGGAAAAACCAGGACTCAACCAAGTTTCTGCTGCACGGTCCACACAAAGTTTATGAACTGGTTAGAAGCAGTTCATCTGGAAATGGGAGTGAATGCAAGCTGGCTACCATAAGGAACATTGGTTGAAAGTTTATTTAAAAAGAATCCTCAGAGCTCTTCGCAGTTCCTTGATGTGAGGCAACTGTCCCTCACCCAGGAAAAGACTGGTGTTTTGTTCTCTGGAGAGCATAACACAGAGGGTCTTTGCTTTTTTGTCTATTTGTTTTTAATCTTTCAATAATCAATCTGTTAATTTTTTTTTACTGAAGTGCATTCAAAAAATGTACAAGTCATAGACTTCAGCTTGATGAATTCTGACATGTGCGTATACTCATATGTGATCGAGATATCAGACGGTCTCACTAATTTCTTTCCCCCTTCATCTATTTCACCCACGCCCTTCTCTCCTCCCCCTATGGTAACCACAAGTCTGTTCTCTGTGTTTATGAATCTATTTCTGTTTTATTTGTTTTGTTTTTCAGATTCCACATAAAGTGAAATCATACGGAATTTGTCTTTCCTTATCTGACTTATTTTATATAGCCTAATATCCTCTAGGTCCATCCATATTGATGCAAATGGCAAAATCGAATTCTTTTTTGACAGAGTAATATTCCATTGTGTATATGTACCACTTCTGTTTTATCCATTCATCTAGGGGTGGACACTTAGGTTGCTTCCATATCTTGGCTACTGCAAATAATGCTGCAGTAAACATAGGGGTGCATATATCTTTTTGAGTTAGTGATTTTGTTTTCTTCAGATGAATCCCCAGAAGTGGGAATGCTCCATTGTGTGGTATTTCTGTTTTCAGTTTTGGGGGAAACCTCCACACTGCTTTCCACAGTGGCTGCACCAATTTTCAAATCCACCAGCAGTGTGAGAGGGTTCCCTTTACTGTTCGTGCTGGCTAACAGTTGGTGTTTCTTGTCTCATTGATAGTAGCCACTCTTACTGGTGTGAGGTGATGCCTCACCGTGGTTTTGATGTGCGTTTTCCTAAACAGAGGGTCTGCGGAATGTGGGACGCCGGACACACTGGGAAGAGGGACCAATGTAATGTAAATAAGAGAGTAAAGGCGTGCTCGATGCCGAGGCCCCCAGCTCTCTTCTCCTCTGGCTCCTCTATGTCTGGCAGTCCAACTTTCACCTGCCAGGCAGGGGATTAGAAGAGTTTTTTTTTTTTCTGGGAAATGCGATGCATCCGAGACGAAAAACTCAAATATTGACATTGGCGGTTCCGCCAGTGAATGACCCAGCTGAATCATTCTACATGAAGCCTAATTCATGTGTTCACAGTTTTATTCGTTACGTAGTACCTATGGAAGGCAGTCTCCAAGATGGCCTCGGTGATTCCATGTGGTATTCACACGCATGTGTAAAACACTCTCCCTCTGAGAACAGGCTGAGCAAAGATGATGGAAGATTACTTTGAAGATCAGGTCTACAAGGAGGCTGCTTTCTGTCTTGTCCCCTCTTGCTTTCTGGTTTATTTGCTAATGGAAGCCAGCCACCCTATGGAGAGTCCCCAGTGGTAAGGAACTGAGGGAAGCCTCCAGCCCACAGCCGGGGTGGAACTGAGGCCCTCACTTCCCAGCCCTCAAGGAACTGAATCCTGCCAATAAAAGTATTATTACTGTGAATATTTTCAAACACAATCAAAAGTAGAGGGAATAGGACAACAGAATCTAATTTAGCCATCCCCCAGATTTGACAGTTAGTGAGATTTTGGCGTATGTGCTTTCTCCACTTCTTTTCCTTTTCTTTTCTGCTTTTTAAAGCAAACCCTAGACATCATGTCATATTACCTTTATATAATTTTTATAGAACTCAAAAAAAGATAATCTCTTTCTCTCAAGATGAGCAGACAGCCGGAGGTTTCCCAGATGGCTGATGACAGCCTGTAACACAAAGGTGAGTGAGTTGTGCCAGAAAAGGCGACTCCAGGCAGGGAGGAGAAAATTAGGACGGATATTACGACCATGAAACAGGACAAGAATAAAGGAGATTGCTTGGAAATGGAAAGTGACAGCAAAGAGGGGAAATTAAATAGAAGGGCTGGAAGATGAACTTGAAGAAATCCTACAGACCGTAGAGCAAAATGGTGGAGAGATGGAAAATGGGAGAGAAGGGAAAATTAGTGGGCCAGCCTAGGAGGTCCAGTATCCCCCAAATCGTAGGCATTCCAGAAAGAGAAGAGAAAATAAAGGCAAGGCAATAATCATGAATGTTTTAAGAGAATCTCCCTGAACTGAAGGATGTTATTTTGCAGATTGAAAGAGTCCATCCAGTGCCTAGCCCAGTGGAAGAGATTTTAGAATACTTGTGAGAAATGTAAGGACTCTACAAGCTTCCAGCAAGAGAAAGATACACCACAAACAAGGAATCACAAATCAGAGCAGACGTCTTGGGAGTTTTCAACAAGACTGGACACTAGAAGGCACCATGGTGATGCCTTGAAATTCTGGAAGGAAAATGATTTCTCATCTAGAATCCACATGTGGCCCCTATCAATGAACCATAATGGTAGAATAGAGACACTTTCTGACATACAGAGTCTCAAAACATTTCCTTTCTAAAGAAGCTGCTAGAAGACATAAACCAAGGAAGAGAGACAAGAGCTGAGAAGCAAAAACCCTTCCAACTTTAGAGTGTTTGGGTGTCCGGGAGGATGAAATCTACATTCTACTACTACCTCTGAAAGTTTTGATAGGAGATAAGGTAATTGGCAGAATTTGGGTGGAATTCATGATAACTGTATAGAATACTGAGAAAATTAAAAATAAAGCAGTTATTAATTCCAGGGGGTGGAGTGGAAAGTTGTGCAGAAAAGTGTCGTAGTTTACTGTAGAGCTCAGCTGTTTGAATAGTCGCAATAACATAAACGTTGAGTATTGTTCTAACAATTATGATGTAAGTGTATCAGAAAGATTCAGAGGGGGAAAGGTGCATGTGTATTTATGTATTAACAGGGAGAGCTAAGTCCTCATCTGTCTTAGAGGAAAGTGAACAGACAAAACCTGATTTTGAAAAGTGAAGAAGTTCAATAAAATAAAAATCCTTAAAAATGTGAGGGATAAGTAAATATTTAGTTGAAAAGAGGTGAAAACAAGTTGCCTCTAGGAGGGGGTAAATGACTGTGGTGGGATGAGAAGTTAAGGAATGTTTTTGGCTAGTAAACCATTTCTGTTGTTTTTTTTTTATAGCAAACTGTTTGGCTTATTAAACTCTGTGCATGTAGAGCTTTTATAAAAATAACAAGGAAGACAAAATGAGAGGATACCAGGTAGCGGTAAATGCACTGATCGTGTGAGTGAGGGTATCTGAGGAAGGCAGTTTTAGAGTGGGTTGCGGAGAGAGTCCAGGGAGCGAATGAAATGTCAGTCCTGGGCTGGCAGCCTGAAAGATGAGGCTTTAGCCAAGTGAAGATCTGGGGAAAAGGGCTCCAAAAAAAAAGGGAACAGCAAGTGCAAAGGATTCGGGAGCAGAAACAGCTTAGGAAGACAGCACGCAGGAAGAATGAAGTGAGAAGGAGGGGGCGTGGGGCGGAGAGACGTGGGCAGCCTGGCAAACATCAGAGCACGCAGGGCCTTGCAGGCCCTGGAGAGGACTTGAGACTTATTCTGGAAGCCTCGAGAAGCATTTGGAGAGTGAAATAAGCAGAAGAATGGACTCATGCTCTAAGAAGATTGGCGTGTATAAACACGTACGAACATCTGCAGGGCGCTAGACACTGTTCTAAATGTTTTGTATATGCACTGTTAACCTCCTTTAATCTTCATAGTAGCATCCTGTTATGAAGCTGATGTCGGTGGGTTAAGCCCCCTCCTCCATTTTTTTCCTAGTCAGAAAACTAAAGCGCAGAGAAGTTGAGTTGCACAGTGTTAAGGCCGGATTCAGACACAGTCAGCGTGCCGTGCTCCCTCCCTGGGAACCCTTCTGGCTGGTCCAGCGGAGCAGGAGTAGATGCAGGGATTCTTGACCCTCCAAGCATCCCAAGCACCTGGGGGGCTTTCACAAAATAATGTCCAGATGCACTGACATTTTTAGTGCTCTCGGGTGGCTCTGGAGTGCAGTCAGGGTTGCAAGTCATTGAACTGGAAGCTTCTGTGATTCCCCAGAGCCCCCCAGTACTGTCCTCACATGGCTGTTTCTGTTCCAGGCCAGGGGACAGCATGGCTGGTATCTCCTTGCTTTCTACCCGTTTCTCAGGGCACAGGCTCCCTGCCTCTCCTCAGCCGTGACTTTTGCCCGGTGCCCAGCTTTGGGCACCATCTCCACCCTGCTCCCAGGATGTGGGCATCTCCCTCCACCTCTGCTTCCTTTCTTTCCTCAGAACCTCAGAAGTCAGTCTCAGCCTCCCTCCCCAACTCATTGGACAAGTGCACAAGGCATGAATGATGAGTTCTGCCCGCCCTTCTTTTCCACATCAAGGTAACAGATGTAGACTGAAAGAGAGTGTGTGCATCAGGTTTAGAGAGAGAGTCTGGATCCAAGCTCAGGGATCAGAAAATCATCTTGGTGCAGCTGGCATAGGTCCCTTTACTCCTGCGAGCCTCAGGTTTCCTTGTTAAGTAGGGAGAGGAGATCTGCGGTGCTGCTTACCGTAAGTCTCCAAGACCCCCTATGATCTGACCCTTGCCTGTGGGGAACCCCCTTTGAATTTCTGCTGCGCCACAGCTTCCCGCCGAGTGTTCTCACTTAGGTCCGC
>JAQQAC010019400.1:6138780-6220165 GCA_029783875.1 Phataginus tricuspis
CCCCCCACTTTCAGGGAGTTACCAGCCCAGTGAAAACCCTGCATGTTTGCTATATGATTTTATGGTTCTTAACTCTGTCATACACATTATCCTTGGTCCTAACAATCAATTTCCTTCAGCGGTAGGCATAGATACCAGAGTAATCACCTTAAAGTGGAAATCAGATCATTCCACTCCCTTGCTTAAAACCCTTGAGTAGATTCAAAAGCTCTGAGCATAAATTCAAACTCCAGTCTGTGGCCTAAGAAACTTTGCCTGGTCTGGTCACTGCTGTTCTCCTTGACCTCGTGTTCAGTCACTCTCTTGCCAGTTCATGGTATTCCAGCCCAGTGGTTCTCCACATCTGGTTCCCTGAACCACCAGCTTCCGTATCACCTGGGATTGTTAGAAAGACAAACTCCCGGGTCCCATTCCAGACACTGATTCTGAAACTGTGGGGAAGGAAGAGACTGATCTGTACTTGAGTGAACCCGCCACGTGATTCTAATACATGCCTAAGTGTGTGCCGACCACTGTCCTAGTCCCACACTGGCCTCTCTGCCCTTGAGACGCTAAGCCGTTTTCCTCCTCAGGGCCTTTGCACCAGCAGTAGTATTCCTGTTTCTAGAATGTTCTTCCAATGGGCCTTTGTGTGAGCACTCCTTCTTATCATTCAGAATCTTCCAGCCCCCCAATCCCCCATTACGCTTTCTCTCATTGCCCTGTTTTAGCCTAGCTGTAAAAGCCATTTGCCATGGTCTGAAATTACCTTGCTTGTTTATTTGTTTACTTATTTATTAGCTGTTTTTCCTAAAATAGAATGGAAGCCCCAAGAGGGCCCGTACCTTGACTTTTATGCGCCTGCACCCCCAGCCCCTAAACATATCTGACTCATCATAGGTCGTCAATAGATATTTGTTGAATGAGTGAATTACTAATTTCCCAGCGACGAAATGAGCTATAGGTGTCAAGGGACTTGATGAAGACCAAATTCTTGCTAGTGAGCAGCTAAAGCTTTACCCTGAAAGTCTCAGACTGGGTCCAGAGATTTTCTTGCACTTTCCTGATGAGCAAGAAAAGCCTTGTCCCTAAAACCCTGGGAACTCCTGAGCTGGAAGTGCCTTGACAGTTAACTGGTTCAGTCCCCATCAGATGCATGTTTTCTTGGGGTCCTAGGAGGGGCGTTTTTCTCTCTTCTACTTCAATATTCCCCAACGACCGGGCAGTGACTACCGTGTTGAGTAGCTGGTTCAAGTTTAAACAGCCCTGACAGATGTAACCTACGATTGTGGGGCTACTCAAAGGCGCCTTCCATAAAATGAACCTCATCTTGTTCCAGCCACACGCCCAGCATTCTCTTCCCTGCCTCTCATGGATCAGTGAAGAAAGCAGGCACTTTAGAGGCCGGAAGACCTCAGTGGAGAGGGATTATCACCCCTCTGTTTAGACTCTATTTCTTTTAATGCCACCCAAAACCGAATTAAATCTTCTGGAAGGTGTAATACATCACAGACACATAGCAAGCCTTGCAATAGACTGAAAATCCCTGATTTTTTTTCCCCCCTCATTACTGTCAAACCATGTTATATACAGTTGGCTATTTAATATATTACTTCCATACTTGGAAATATCTATTTACTATATTTCCTTTAAATGGGGCTATGTCTGTGTTTCACATAGGTTGATATCATACAGATTAATAGTACTGTATGCCTTCCAGCAATTTTATATATACAGTCTCATATGAATGCTCAGAATAACCCTGGGAGGCATAACATTTATCCTCACTGTTATGATTTGGAAATGAAGGCTGGAGGTTGTGACTTGTCTTAGGTCATCCAGCTAGTAAGCAGAACCAGCATGAAGTCAGGGCTCTTACAACACCAGCCCAGTGTTGTTTTGAAGAAGGAAAGCAGAGAAAATGAGCTCTTGATTGGGTGGGAATAGCGGGGACATCTTTCTGGAGAAAGTGTGTATCGTGTGGGGTTTTATACAAGGGGGAAAAGCAAGCAATCGGATGATGGAGGAGTATGGGGTTGGGGAAAAGGAGACTTATACATAGGGAAGGTCTCTCCGAAGAATAATTTCTTGGACAGATTGGGACCCTGAGCTAGGCCAGTGATTCCTAACCTGAGCTGCCTCTCATAATCACCTGGGGCACTTTTTAAAACTCAAACGCTGTGACCCGCAGCCCCGGAGACGCTGAGTCAGTAGATTTGACGTGGCCAGCTGTATTATTTTTTACCTGGACCTGGAATTCTGATGTGTAGCTTCTGTTGCAAACCACTAGGCAGGGGCTAGAGGATCAGTTAACTAGACAGAGCGATTCAGGGGTCTTGCTGGGGAGAAATGACCTAGACCGGTAGAACTGGGAAAGGAGAGAGGATATAATGCAGCCAGTGGAATGATATGATAGGAATTCCTGGGAGGAAAACTTCTCACAACAGGGAAAGTTGCAGACTCACAACAGCCTGCAGGTTTCTTATATACCCTGCAGAGGGTAGCATGTTTTAAGTCCCTGTGGTCCAGTGCTGGCTTTGCATCAGGTCTCACCCCACGCCCTCTTTCTAAGTCCGATCGCTATTCATCAATGCAAACAGGATTCCATTAGTACCTTCACGTACTCTACTGTCATTATATCTTTACCTTAAAACGCTTCTCTGGTTTCAGATGCATCACCTTCTCTCTTTGCTGCTGAGTTCTGGTTCCCCATCCCAATTTACCCCCCCCCCCATGCTTGCAGAAATGTTGCAAAAATTGTGGACGCTCACTGCAGGGTGTTATAATCTTTATTTTCAATCTGCCAGACCAGGTGGTCTTTTCCTGTGCTGGATCATCAGGGTGGCTCTCTGGCTGATGGGCCGCGAGCTGTGTCCTGACCTTTGTGGGGTGCCAGGGAGGGAGAAGGCAAGACCCAGGCCTCAAGCAGCTCCCAGTTTAATGGGGGAGACAAGATACACAGGCGAAGATGACTGGCACATACTTACAAAGCCACAGGTCAAATCAATACAGTGCATACCTAGATCATTAGAGGTCTAAGCCCTCAGTCCTCCCTCTGCGTCCCCTGGGTCAGAATCTTCTTGAGTCTTCTTTGACCTCATTTAGTATTTCTCTTCCATCTCTTTCCCATTGGCTTCTTTCCAGCAGCAGCCGCTAGACTGGTGTCTAGGTCTGTTTCAGAGCTTGTGCCAAGATAGCTTTACGGCTTTCCACTTCCTAATCATCCCCAGCTACGAATCACCTCACAAGGACGGAATTTGCATTCGTTACACTGTTCCCGAAACTCTGGGCTGATAGAGTTTCCGTGCCTAACCATTGCTTCTTTTGTTATGGAGCCCTGCTCCTGTGGGAAGGAAAACTCAGTCAGGAAAGGATGCCAAGCTGGTGAGAGAGGTTTGTCCAGTCCCGGTAGCGGGCCGGGTCTGAGGACCCCGAGCCCTCGCGCTCTCCCACTCCCAGCCTGGTCATTGCTATGCAGCCCAGTGCGCCTCTGAAGGTCCAGGGACATCCCTAATCTGTGGTGAAGTCAGAGCTCGGCGCCGCCTCCGCTTGGCTCACGCCCTGATCCCCCCGGGTCGCATCCGCTGTCTCTCTGCCCCTGCGTCCCAACAGGGAGGAGCCCTGGTGCCGCAGAACCCGCAGCCCTTTCCCAAAGGCTCTGCGCACAGCAGAAGACGAGAAATAGAAAAGCAGGGGGTCCAGAGTGGCGTTGAGGGAGCTTAACACCACGGCTTCCGCCCGCCACCTGGGACTTTTCTTTGTGTAAAACCCCACCAGGTGGGATATGTTATAAGGCCCGAAGCACACCAGGAAGTTAAGGAGCGTCACGACAGCCAGCCCCACAGCTCGGCGCCGCCTCTGGGCCCCCACGTGGGGCTGGGTGAGCATGATCCACACGAAGCGCCAGTAGCAGAAGACGGTGACCGCCATGGGGATGAGGAAGAGGAAGAGGCACAGCTCCAGCCGCACAGGAAGCACCACGGCCAGCTGCTCTTGGCTGAAGTTCTCGTAGCAGGTGATGTCACTCACATTCGTGGCGTTCTGGTGTGTGTGCAAGTACTGAACAATGATCACGATGGTGCAGTGGCCGAACGACAAGACCCAGGCGACCACGGCGGCGATCACTCCGTACACGGGCCGGCGGGACAGCTTGTACTGCACGGGGAACGCCACTCCCAGGTAGCGCTCGATGCTGATGCCCGCCAGCAGCCACGTGCTGCAGTAGATGCTGCTGTAGAAGCCAAAACCCGTGAGGGCACAGACTATCTCGGGCAGGTCCCAGCGGAAGTTAGAGGCGGCCTCGATCATCTTGAAGGGCAGCAGAAGCAGCAGCAGGAGGTCCGCCAGCGTCAGGCTGAGCAGGAGGATGTGCACGGGCGCGGGGTGCGGCTGGCGCACCCGCCCCACGAAGGCCTGCAGGGCCAGGAGGTTGGCCGGGAGCCCTGTGAGGAAGATGATGATATAGGCCGCAAGGATCACAGAGCTGTGCAGGGTTGGCACGACCATTCTGGAAGAGGATGGAAAAGGGCAAGGTCAGGAGGCCCCACTCACAGCCCACAGACCCTCTTGCGGTCCAGGATGTGGACATCCTCCCCAGCTCTCTCCCCTTCCCAGACCAAAGCTGTCTGCAGCCTCTGCAGCCCGCTCACACCACCTGCCAGAACTGCCCAGAGCAATTATTGACTTTGCCTGGGGCGGTGTATTAAGCAGTAGTTATTATGTTTGACATCATGTGTCTCTGGGGGAGACCAACCCTGGGCTTTTTCCTTTTCTTCTAGCAGACACAGGAAGTGACTGTTATCCGTTTCCAACTTTCCTACATCTCCTTCCTTAAGTCCCCTCCTCAGAGACGTGCAGAAGGAAAAGGCAGGCCTCACCACACGGGGAGAGCTGTAAGGTGACTCGCTGGAGAACACAGCCCAGAGACCCAGGGCCGGCTCTCCACCAGACCCTCCACAAGCCCAGGAAACAGGTGCCCGGCCACCTCCCCACCTCACCTTCCTCTACTCTTGCAGAGTCTGCTCCACCTTTTCCTCCCCTGCCCCGTACCAGACTTTGGGACTCTATTGAGAAGGGGCAGCTAGTGGAGCAAAGGCGGGGGAGCAGGGAGGGAGAGAGACCCGGCTCTCCTCTGGGGCTTGTTCCCTCAAAGACTTTAGAGAATATGCAGGAAAGCCCGCGGGCAGTAACTGACTCTGAGTCCCGTACTTTGACTATAAAAAGAAGAACCCTTCTGTATGGGGGAAGTCAGATTTGGCTTGTAAGCCTCACTTCCCACGCAGTCTGGACCCTCCGTCCTCTCTGGGCTTTTGCCCCCTTGCCCCCCGCACTGCCGCCTGCCTCTGGGCATGAGCCTAACGTTCCATTTCTGCCGGACGTCCTCCAGCCCCCAACATGCCCCCCTCCCACTCCGACCCCAGCATCACCGCCCGGAGAGCCTGCTGGCCACCTTGTCTTGCCTTTGTTCTGGATGGATGGCTTCTTGGGGTTAGTCCTGAAGGAAAGTCTGGAAGCTTCTGGGAAAGAGGAACAGGGCTTTAGCCACCGCTGCTGCTCATTTCACACAGGAAAACATTGTAAGGGACCCGCTGGTAGAAAGCTTTTATACCAGCACGAGTCATGTGACCAGAGAGAGAGGAAGGTCAGTAATTGAGCGCTGTCTCCGCTCAAACCCGCGGGAACGGGCGTCCGCAGCATCTTCATTCTCCCCCTTGAGAGCCTCTCTCTGACTTCCAAACCCAGATCCTCTGACCCTCGTTCCTGAATTTCCTTTCAATCCCAGGCATTTTTCCTGTTTCCCGTCCGATGATCTTACCTTCTCTTTTCTAGGCAGATTCTTCTGTAATTCTGTTCTCAGAAGAGGTTCCCCACTTCCTCGCCTTCAGTTTCCGCCTGTCTCCATGGTCTCCTGCCCTCTGCCCCCAGCGCGTTTCTTTTGCCTTCTCAGTTGAAACAGGCTGGTTTCTCCCAGGCTGCGACTTGTTCTGGTGGAAACAGCGTGGGATTTAGCGTCATGCAGATGTGGGCTCACACCCAAATCCCTTCACTGAGACTTCGATGGTCAATTTTCTGAACTTTAGTTTCCTTTTCAGCCACGTGAAGATGGGAATCCTTGCAGCCCAGGATTTCTGTGGAGTCAATGAGAGAGCAGATAGAAAGCCTTTGGGCCGGTGCTTAGCACTTCCAGCATGCCCAGGCCTGGGGGACAGCTTCGTAGAGAGTGAGCTGCGTGTTAAAATATCCAGAGGCTGGGTGCCCAGACATGAGGTCAACTTAGGGAAGTGTCAGGGACCCAGGAGGCCGGTGCACCTGCGTGGCTCTTTGGAGGGGAGTAGTGCCCAGACCATGTTCCTTTCCCCCATATAATCCTTCTTCCTGTGGGTTGGGCCCAACTACCCAACCATCCTTGCTGTTTTCTCCCTATTCTCCCCTCTCAGACCTATACAGCTCCAGGTTAGAGGCTCCTCAAAGTCCTATTGAAGCACGTGCCTGAGGAAACCAAGAACATGTTTTCCTCTTGACCTGGGGCCGAACCCTCTGCTGTCCTCTCCTCCAGAACCAAGGAGTTCTATCTTCTCATTTTTCTTCCTGCCAGTGGGCACACGCACGGCCCCGAGAGACGGGAACCAAGGAAGACACCATTCTCTGTTGCTTGCTGTCACAGTTATGTGTACCATTTTGCTCTTTTGATTTTCTATTAATCTTCATGAGGGTCTGGATTTAACCGCCAAGCGGAAATGTACTGCAAAACAGGCGTTGAAGGAGCGGGACCGCTTCTGCCTGTCCTCCCGCCCCTGCCGTTCCTTTCTCATACCACGGGAGTGTGTCACCTGTGTTGAAGGGGTCTCGGGGACTCCCTCCTCCACATGTATGGTAGTTATGAAGGTACCCATAAGAAAGGAAACTTCTGAACTTATGAATTATGATGGCCACCTGTGTCACTGGAAAAGGAAATGCAACTTTTCAGGCTGAATTCAAGGGCTGAGCTTTTCACAAAAGCGATGTATTTCACAATCTCTTTCCAAATTCAGTTTTCTCTCATTATTATTATAGCCCACGTACTTACAGTCGGAAATTGGACCCATTCTTTAAAGTTATTTCTAATCACTTTCTCCACTTCTTTATCTGGTTTGCAGCCATATTTTTCCATAGGATCTGCTCTTCCTAAGGTTAGCAGTGACTTCTATGTCGCTAAATTCAGTGGACATTTTCTTCCTAGTCTAACAGCATTCAACAGTTCCCACACCCACCTTGAAACATTCTCTTTTCACACATTCTGCCCTTCTGGTTAGGCTTTCCTGGCTTCCCTGCCTTTTCTTTGGTCACTTCTTAACGTACTTTGCGAGCTCCCCTTTCCTTATTGCTCGTCCTCTAAATGTTGGAGTCCCTTAAGATATGGTTCTAGGTTCTCCCTATTCTCATCCTATTCTCTCTCTCTCTTCTGCTGCATCCATTTTGACAGAGCCAATTACCATCTTCATACCACCCAATTTTGAATCTCTATCCTGGCCTCTGTGAGTTTTCATATCTGCCTGGCCACCTGCCCTATAGACGTCATCTGGATGTTTCCCAGGCACTTCAAATTCACTGTGTTCAGAGCTGACTTTAGACCTTCTCCACCAAACAAGGCCTTCTTCCAGCATTCTCCATGTCAGGCTATAGGATCTGTTCCCACTCCGCCCCTGAGTCATAATCTTAGCATCAGTCTTAGCATCATCTCTTCCTTAGTCCCTGGATGCAGTCCAGCTTAACTTCTCAAACGCCTATGGAATCTGTCCATCTCTCTTCATATCCATCTCACTGTAAGCCACTGTCATGTGCTACCAGGATTTTGGCAGGGGACCAGGACCAGCTCCCTCACAGCCATCCACTCCCCTGATGGTCAACTCTGCACACCATAGTTAGTGAGGTCTTTTCAAGAATGTCAAGCCAACTGTACCACCCTCTTCTTTGAAATTTGTCAGAAGTTTCTTCTTGCTTTCAGGATAATATCAAACTCCTTAATGCCTGCCTAGTAAGGCCCTTGCTAACTTTCAGCCTTCACTCATCACCACTTTTCTCTCTCCTTATTCTGTAAGCAAGCCCATCTTTTCTGTCTGTGAACGTGTCATCTTTCTGTCTGCCACGGGACCCTGAACAAGCTTCTGCCTGAATTGCTTTCTTCATTTTTCCTTTCCCACTCTACCCTCCCCAGTTAATCCCTAGTTTTCTTCCAGCCATCCACTTCTCCTTTAAGAAAGCGCCCCTGACCTCCTAGACTCAGTTAGATTCCCTTATTATCTGTTCTCATAACATCTTTCCTGTTGTTGAGGAGTATTCTGTTTTATGGATATTTTATATTTATTTATCTATTCACCTGTTGTTGATAGACATGTGTTTTTTCCCCCTGTTTTTGGCTGATGTCAATAAAACTGCTGTGTTATTTAGGTTTCTGTGTCAATATATCTTTTCAGGTCTCTTGGGCAAATTCCTAAGAGTATATTGGCTGTAGGTTGTATGGTAAGCTTTTTGTTTAACTTTTTTAAGAAACTGCTAGTTTTCCAAGGTAGCTTTGCCATTTTTATTTCCACTAGCAATGTATGAGCATTCCAGTCGCTCCACATCATTGCCAACACTTGGTGTTTGTTAGATTTAAGTTTTAGGCATTCTAATTAGTCTGTCATGGAATCTCACTGTGGTTTTGATTTGCATTTCCCTGATGGCTGCTGATGTTAACCATCTTTTCAAGCACTTATTGACCGTTTGCGCATCTTCTTTTGTGAAGTTTCTGTTCAAGTCTTTTGCCCGTTCTTAAAAAAATTGGATTATTTGTGTATTATTAAAATCTGAGCGTTCTTTATTCTGATCTGGGTACTAGTTATCAGTTAGATATAAGTATTATTAATATTTCCTCCCATTCTATGACTTGTCCTTCATTTTCTTAATTGTCTTTTGAAAAGCAAAAGTTTTGAATTTTAATAAAGTCTAATTTATATAGGTTATCTTTTTCAGTTTGTGCTTTTCTGTCTTAAGAAATCTTTACCTATGTATCCAGCTCCAGACTTCCTCTCCCTGTCGAATGGCCTTGGCACCTTTACTGGAAATGAATGGGTCGTATATGAGTGAGTCTATTTCTTGAATCTGTTTTCTGCTCTATGATCTTTATGTCTTTCCTTTCACCATTTCCACACAGTCTTCATTACTCTAGTTTTGTAATAAGTCTTGAGAGCAGGTAGTGTGAGTCCTTCAACTTTGTTCTTCTTTTCTAAAATTGCTTGGCTTTTCTATATAAATCAACCAAAAAGTCTGCTGGAATTTTGATCGGAATTGTGTTGAATCCATAGATCAATTTGGGACCATCGGCAATGGAACAATACTGAGCCTTCCAGTCTGTATATGTGACATATCTCCCCATTTATTTAGCTGTTGAATTTCTCTCAGCAGTACTTTCTAGTGTTCAACATAGAGGATTTGTACCTGTTAAATGGATTCCTAAGTATTTTTGTTGTGCTTTTGGAGATTTAATTGTTTTCTTAATTTTGTTTTCTCATGATTTGCTACTCTCAGAGCATCTTTTACTATTCCTTCCTAGCATGTCTCAGTTTATTATAATATATTTGTTTGTGTGAGGATTTGCTTAAAGTCCATCTCCCTTACGAGACTATCCATGAAGACAGGGAACGCAGCTGCTCACCATTATAGCCCCAAAGCCTGGCATACAGCCTAACAGATATTAGACCCTTGATAATTATTTCCTGGATGGTGTGTGGATGGATAAGTGGAAGAATTGGAGTGGAGATAAGTCAGTTTCAGAAGCTCAGAGATATTTAATCTCAGATGCCTCATTTTTACCTTCTTCTGGGACTGTCATAAGAAGTCCCAGCCAGTAATCAGTTGAGAGCTCTCGTGTAGATTAAGGCACTATTAGTACTTTTGCTGGAAGCCCTGGGGATCTTTCCTCATGGTCAGTACTGATAATTCAGGCTAATACACCTTTATTACATAGATCCTGCTTAGCATCTATGAGGAATGAGGACGTAGATATAAAATATTCAAAAGTGAGGGGAATGCGGGATTTCACCAGTAGCGGCACTCACAATAAATAAAGAGCTTTCGTTTCATTCGTTCATTCATCAGATATATGTACCTGCTTCCCCGGATGTGGTGGGGTCTGGGCCAAGCACCAGGGAGATCAATGTCAAAAGAATCGAAGTGGTGGTTACGCTCTAGGGAAGGGACGTGGACAATAGCACGTAGGTGGGAGTCCAGGAGGAATTCTCCAGGGACAGACATTATGAGGGAAATGAAGCAGGGCTGTGAGAGGGAGAGCAGCCTTGGCGTGGAGAGCCTCTTTCATCAGAGGCGTCAGAGAAGCCATCACTAGGGTTACCGTTGAGCTGACAGCTGAGGGGTTGAGCTGAATTCTGAGAAGTTGTGGCGGAGGAGTGGTTTGGAAGGAGGAACTGGACAGTGTGGGGCAGAAAGCACCTCTGTGGAGGTCACAGAAAGGCCAGTGCGATCGGAGCATGGTGAGCCAGGGCGATTACAGTACGAGACAAGACTGTAGGAGTTGGGATTCCATTCATACGCCGTGGGAAGTCACTTAAGGGCCGTAAAGGAGGGTGACATGATGAGATTTATGGCTTGAAAAGGTCCTGCCAGCTACTGTATGAAAAATGGTCTCCAGTGAGGCAAGCTGGAAGCAGAGAGATTCACTAGAAGTACACTACCGTCTCCAGGGGAGGACTGATGATGGAGGACAGGGGCTCAGGAGAATGTGGCAATGGAGGTAGACAGGATCACTTGGGATTTAGCCTACATAACTTTAAATAAACAGCAATGAATGAGGAACTGCAGGATGCCAGAGAGAAACGGAACGCTCCTGGGGCTTAAGAGGGAAGATGATTCTGGGCTGGTACATCTAAAAAGACTTTGAGATTTCACAGCTGTCCTGCGTCCGTTTGTGTCTTACCCTTTTCCAGCCCCTGCAGTGGACTTATGAAGGCGTGAAGGTGACAGTCGGTCACTTCCCTGCTTGCCTCTCATCTTTTAGTTGTCAGCTATCCAGCCCCTTCTTCCTTCACTCGGACAGTGGTGTCATCCCATTCTGCAGCCTTTATGTACCCGGCCCCCATGCGGGTGCCCCCCTGAGGAGGAGGAACAAGAAGCAGCAGCCCAGGAGAGCATCTGGGGAGGGCCCTTCAGACCCCGTCTCTCTTGGCCTCTGCAGTGGGCCTTCTGGGTTCTTGCCGCCCTCTGCTGGGAACCACACTCCAGCCTCCCTCGTCTCAGCTCCCCGGAGGCCTCTCCTGCTTCTCTGCCTCTTCCTCAGCCTCTGCCCACCTGCTTACTGTTCATTAGACTCCACCCCTGGCCAGAACACCAGCTGTGGTGGCTGAATAACGGTCCCCCCAGAAGACAGCCATGTCCTAATCCCTGGAGCCTGTGGGTGTCACTTCCCATGGCAAACAAGGGCTTTGCAGGTGTGATGAAAGATCCTCCGATGGGGAGATTATCCTGGCTGATCTGGGGGGACCGTAAATGTAATCATAAATGTTCTTGTAAGGAGGAGGTGGAGGGAGAGTTCAGACGCACAAGAGGAGATGGTGATGGGATCAGGAGACAATGCTGGGGTGATGCGGCCACAAGCCAAGGAAGGCTGGCAGCCACCGGGAGCTGGAAGAGGCAAGCAGTGGGTTTTCCTCGGCCGGGTCATACGGGTCATCGGGCCTTCAGCCATGAGAGAGAACGTATTTCTGATGTGTTATGCCAGGAGCTTGTGACAGTTCGTTACAGCAGAAATAGGAAACCAGTACACCAGCCAGCATGTACTGCCTGTTCTGTGATACTATGTATCAGCACAGAGCTAAGAGCTTTACGGAGATGAACTCATCTAATACTTTAAAACATCCTGCGAGGTAGGCACACTCATCCCCATTTTACAGACTTCCTGCCACTGACCTTCACTCTCCCTGAAAACAAACAGAATGACATTGAACTCTGGTTTCCTAGGGTCGAGGCATCTCTCAGACTTTCACACGTTCAGATCCTTCTCTAACCCCTGATCTCAGATGTTGTGATCTTTCATCAGCTCCTCCCTCTCTGTCTCTCAACATTTTGGATACGCAGGGAATAGAGGGGAGATGCCACTTACTGCTTGTCCTCTACTAAATTCATGGGGCCAGTGAGCATTTATGACATGAATGTGATTAAGGATCTGGGTTTGATAACGAAGCAGAGCTAAGAACTTGGGAGGAGACTGTGCCTTTGTTTCTGGAATCTTGAGGAGGTTGTCTGACCTTTTCCTTCCTCCCTGATGTCTCTTTTCCATCTACTGTCCATGCAGAGCTGACCTTCAAGGACAAGAACGGGACTGAAAAACCACCCCAGCCCTGGTTGCCTTGGACACATGCACAACTTGAAGCCCAGACCCCTGGGTAGGTGTCATGGGCTCATGCCATCCTGGGGAAAGTGCATAAGGCAGCTGGTTAGATGGCCTTTCAGTGTTGATCCTCAGCAAAGGAGGAAGGACAAGGGAGCCTTTGGAAGTGGAAGTGGTACGGATTTCCTCAGTAAAGCTGATGTGCTTGCAGTCAGGGCTGGCTGACCCTGCAAAAGTTGAGCTAACTTGGGGCAATACAGGATGTTTTCCCAGCCCAGCCTTCCCTTACCCGATTCTGTCCCGTACGCAGCTCACGTTTCCCCACTATTGTGTCATCACTGGAGTTACCAGTATTTCTATCTGGTTTGCAGAATCTTAGAAACTGAAATTAGACTGCTGATATTCAAGAAGTGTGGGGAGAGTATCAGAGACTCCTGAGTGGGTGGGGAGAGCGATGGAAGTGTGGTTTGAAAATCTGGATTTTCCAAGAGAGGGGAAAACCCTGGTTTTCTTAGTACAAAGTATAGAAAGTACAGTTTGTGTTTATCAAAAGCAGAAATTGGTTACAAATAGATTGAGAAACAGTAATGCAGTTGATGTAATACTTTACTACTAACTCTCACAAAAGTTTATATGAACCAAGAGCCTCTGAATGTTGAGTCACCCTCCCTTAGCTCCTTCCCTCGGCAGAGGAATTCAGTTCCTGTAGTGAGGAGCAAAGACTGTTACCAAGAGAAAGTTGGGTGGGAGCCTGCCGATGTAATCTTCATTTGGGAGATGTTTTGGGGGTTTTCCCTTTCTTTTTCCTTGGGTCCTTATAATGCCATGATATAAAGCCACAGGAAATTAGCACTGGGAGTCCCCCTGTGTCTCAAGAAGCCTTTGCCACGTATAAAGTTAAAAGCCTTCACCACGTATAAAGTTAAAAGCCTTCTGTCTCAGTTAAGCATTGCCAAATGTGCTTGGAAACCTTAACTACATCAAGTTTCCATTTTCTCACATTTCATAAAGGAAATAAGGAATCCATGAGTCCTCAACCCAGGCCCCTAGCTTTCCGCTCCACCGTCCCTAGATTCGGATTTTTGCTTAAGGATCTTAAGAATTATCTGCATGCATTCTGAGCAGAAAAAAATTCCATTCTGAATGGAGAGTTCAGAGAGCAAAGGAAATATGGGAGGCGGTTCTAACCTTTAAAAAAATTTTTTTAACTAGGACTTATTTTGAAGAGCAGTTTTAGGATCACAGCAAACTTGAGCAGAAGGTACAGAGATTTACCATCCCTGCGCCCAGGCCCAGCCTCTCCGTTAGCAACATCCCCCACCAGAGTGACCCATCTGTCACAACTGATGAGCCCACATCGATGCATCATCGTCACCCAAATCTATCCCTTTTTTAATCAAGAAAATTGTAATTTCTCTAGAAGTCCTACCCAGCCCACTTCTGCTTACTTCTCATTGGCTCGCGCTGATCTCACGACAACATCTGGCTGCAAGTGTTTCTGGGAAAATGATTCCTGACATTTCCAACCCGGCCAAATTAGGTCAGGAAGAAGGAGAGAGTACCCAAAATTATACAAATCTTGAATGAAAACTATGGGGGAGAAAGTAGTTCTAAGACTAAAATATCTAGGGTGGCCATAAAATGATGTGGGATTTTAGAGAGGATTTTCACAAATTGTTTTTATTGAAGCGTCGCATACATACGACACAGTATACTAATCTTAGGGGTACGGCTGATGGCTGTTAACAGAGCTACGTTTGTGTAACTATCACATGTCAAGATATAGACCATTTTCAGCATCTAGATATTCCCTTTGCGTCCTCTCCTCAGCAACCACCTCCCTTCCCGACATAACCACTATTCCAACTTCTACCACTTAGAGAGGAACATTGACCATCACAGATGTTGGGAGGAGAACAAATGATAAATGGAGAGGAACAACAGGAAAGAAGAATATGGCAGAATTAGTGGCTGTTTTTGTGATACTGCTTTCTTTTGCCTCTTAAATTATTCTAATCCTAAATTGTAAAAAAAAAAAATTATTCTAATTCAATTTTGAAAACTTTCCTTTCAAAATGTCATCAGAAATGGAAGGTAGAAATTTTAGTTCGTTATGAAGTTGATATATGCTGAAATTCCAATCAGGGAGGACAGCATTCTACTGCACAAAATAGAACAACCCCAGGTAACAGTGGTGTAAGATAGAATTATGTTTCTCTGTCATATAAACACAGACTGGAGCTATGTAATCCAGGGTGGCTGGGATTGTATTTGGCAGCCACAGAAGACTTTGGAGACCCATCCTCCTCTAGCTCTCTACTCTACATGGTGCAAAATGGAAGCTGAAGAAGCTCCAGCCATCACATCTGTGTTCCTGGGAGCAGAATAGAGGAAGGGAAAAAGAAGTGTCCACCCCCTCTCAATTTAATAGACTTCTTAGAATTCCCATACAATGCTTTTGCTAATAACTAACTGGCAAGAACTCAAGTCAAATGACCACTACTACCTGCAAAGTCGGCTGGGAGTCAGCCTCTTGACTGGGTGCTATTAAAAATCAGACGTTTTTTGCTAAATGAAGAAACTGGTCATCTCTTCCAAGTTGTACTTTTACAACTTTTACCGATGAGCTCTCTAGAGCTCCCCCAATTCTGAGCCTTTGTCCGGCATCCCCAAAGGCCTGGCATAAGCCAGAGGAGGAGCACGTGTCAGCCAACATCATCCAACCTGGCCTTCCCAGGGAAAACCTCAGCATGGGAGAGAAGGTACCACCCGGAGCATTGCAATCAGCCACAGTATTCCCTGGCTCTGTGGCCCCCTGGAGTCCCTCTTGGGGTTGGATGAATATAATTCAATCCAAGTTCCAATCGCCGTGGTCAGTTTTGCCTTAGGGACAGAAAATTAGATGTAAGCATTCCATTAGCACCCCAGCCAGAAGTCACTGGGAAAAATTAAGATGGCTTTTATTTATATTTTAACACAGTGCCATTTGTTTCCTGGTGAAAAAACTTATCCCCAGCACAGGGGTGTAGGAGCCAGGAGCCCAGTTACCAAAGCAGCAGCCACCCCACACGGTGGATGGAGGGAGGGTACCAGCCGTTCAGGAAGGCCGTGCTGCCGTATCCTGCAGCACTGGTCCAGCCGAGAGCCATGGGCCACAGAGGACGCTGCTGTGGAGGCAGAGGCAAGACGAGGTACAGGCAGAGCTGCGTTTCGCACAGAGGCATCTCAAAGGCGCCGTGGACCATGGCCTTGGCTGCCTTGAAAGGGTGGAAGTGGCAGGTCTGACAGCGTCCAGCTAAGGCCCTGAATGAGGCTGCCAGACTTGTCACGGGGAAGAGAAGCGTGGAATAAGTGGGTCTCCCAAGAGTTCTGCTTGGATTGGAAAAAATTAGGATAAGACATCTCCCTGGTTTTATGTGCCTTTTCGCCATGCTTAACCAGCTGAGTGTCTACCATCTGCTGCTTTGAAGCCTCTGATCTTTTCCACTCACTGATAGACCTGTTAGTGAAGTTCCTTGATGGGGTAAAGAGTCACTTGTCTGATTTCCCGCCCTGTGTCTCAGGGAAGGGCTGACTCTTCCCTCACCCCGATTTCCTTTCTTACAAGGGTCTTGATGTTTCAGAAGCGCCCTCCTACCTCAGGAAGGTGAGGCAATGGTAACAAACACGGCTGACTGTGAGCTGGACCAGGACCAGGCTCAGCCTCACACTCCCGGAGGCCTCTTGGGCCTTCCTGAGAAGGATGAACCTGTTTTAAGAGCAGAGAGGAGTTTGATGGCTCTTTTCTCAGCAAGACCGTCCCCGCACGGGCCCTTGGCACTGTAGGATTACAGCCGGTGCAGAGAGAGCGTCTCTTGTCCTGACGTCCCAGCGGCGATCTCCGGGCTGGCCCTGCTGGCTCAGAGCGGTGAGGCCGGCTGCACTCGTCTGCAGCATGTGGCTGAGGCCGGGGTCAGCCCTGCTTGAACCACAGCAATGGGACGGTGGGCAAGGGCCTGTTCCCCAAGCGTCACAGGAGGACGTTCTATGCCAGGCCTGCTACGCTCATGTCCTGTGCAATTCCCTGTCTGCACTGTGGTGCTCCCCTTTCTAGAAAACGCCGTGGAATGACCATAACTGACAGTGACCTTGTAACGGCTTACCTGTCTCCACTCATTTTGTTTACTTCAACTTACCAAGCCTGGTACTTCCAGCATTACCAGGAACCACTGCCGTGAACTGCTTGTCTCTGGTTACCACATAGCAGGGTGTCTCAACACATCTTTTGAGAACTGCGGCGCTGGAGAATCAGCTGAGGGGAGAGACTTGCCTGGCTGGCTAGAGATGGGCAGACCCACCGGGGGTTCCGGCCGGCCTCGCCCCGGCGTAGGCGACAGCCCACATGCACATTCAGACCCAGCTGCTTGTCTTTGCCACTGTCACCATCAGATTGTGCCCAGAGCAGCAGCCCCCTCTGCTTGCTCCAGAGGTCCAGGTGCCGCTCTGGCACGCACCCCTGCACCCCTGCTCCCCAGACACAAGCAGGGCTGAGGTGCCCCAACTCTCAGGCCTTCTGGGAGGGGCGCTGGTCTCTCCCAGGACCTCAGAGCTTTCCCATCCACAGTTGTCCCTTGTCAGAAAGGAAGGGCCTGAATGGAGCACCCTTGAGACCGTCGGGCACTCGGTACTTCTGCCCAGATCTCTGCCCCCGCGACTCAAATCCATTTCTCCCAGAGTCCGAGCCCTGACTGTTCTTCCAGGGCTGTCTTGGCCTCCACGACCCACGCAACCCCTACTTTCTTCTGCAGAGGGTCCTTTCAGGTCATCCCTATTCACTCTGCAGCTGTGTCTCGCTCCTTGCTTCTGTTCTTTCTTCACCTCCCTTCCTCTGCACCCCCACTGGGCGCTCCGTCATCTGACAGTTCCTGTTCCCTTCCCAGCATGGTCCAGCCAAAGCGGGGGCATCTCTCTGGTTTTGCATCACTTGGCATTCCTTGACCAACATAGTACATTTTGTAGAAATTGGAGCTCCTGGTTTTCAAGCTCAAGGCCCCAGCCAGCCCGGAAGAGCATTCTGAGCCCAGGTGGGCCCACAAAGCCCACTGCTGTCTGGGGAGCCAGGCTCAGCCCTTGCTGGCACCCATCTTCTCTTTCCCAGGTTCGATGCCCGGCCTCTGGGCCTCCTCCTCCCTTCTCCCCAGTGTTGTCTCCCCGAGCTCATGGCCCCAGGGCAACCCCAGGCTCCTCAGACGCTCCTGAAAGCCTCTTGGACTCGGCAGCGGAGGGCAAGGTGACAATCAGATCAGGCACTTCATCTCTCTGTGAAAGATGAGCATCGAATAAGACAGACACGGCTCTTGCCTCCAGGACCTGACTCTCTAGAGGGGGCAGGGGGAACAGAGCCGTGTCTACATGAGTGTAGAAGACAGTTTATTGTTGCGCCACAGTCCAAGAAGGAAATAAAATAGGATGACATAATAGAGTGACCTGGGATGGGGGAGTGTTTTAACTGAGTGGCCGGGAAGGGTCCCCAAAGGGGTGACACTTGAGCAGAGGCCTGAAGGCGCTGTCCACATGAAGTAGCCCTCTGGGAAGATGAGGCGGTTTGTGCAAAGACCCTGGTGCAGCACAAAGCTCTGTGTGAAGGAGAAACTGAAAGGAGGCCAGTGCGGCTGGGCGGATGGTGGTGAGAGAGAGGAGGGAAATGAGGTCGGAGACAGCAGCGCAGAGAGGGAAAGCTCACCCTGCAGGCCTCTGCGTGCCGCGGGGAGGACTTGGGCTTTCCGCTCAAACTGGAGGGTTTCAGCAGAGATGTTAAGTGATCTGGTTGAGGGCTTTGAAGCCCCCTCTGGTTACCTGTTGGAGTGCAGGAGTGTCTGGCGCTACTGTCTGCCAGAGCCCCAGATTTCCCCAGGCATTGGGAGGTCCCGTGATTCGGGGAGCCCTGAGAGGGCCGGGCCGCTGTCATTTATCTGCCCCTCCGTTCTCTCCAGACCTCACTGTCCTCTGTCACCGGCCCGCCTCCTAGACGAGCAGGAGCAGAAGGGAGAGGCTGCTCTTTGTGCCTCTCCACTTCCCGCGCATCATTTTCCCTTGTTTTTCTCTAGGTGTTCATGCTGTTAGGGCTTTGAGTGAACACCACAGACTCACTGAGGGGACACGTGGGAAGGTGGCATGCTGCTGAGCTCCCTGGTCTTGTTCTGCTGACCTTCCGGCTCACCTTGGCCAACATCCGAAGGACCACGGGCTGCATATATTCCAGAGGCAGCTTGATTCTGGAGCAGAAGTGCTGCCCCAGGATTGCCCCAATCCTCAGGCCCCTGCAGTGGCCTCCTTCCTGCCCCTGGTGGCCCAGGGGGCGCTCCCGTCCTGCCCCTCTCCGGGTGGTCAGCCTGGGTGAGCAGGGGGAGGAGGCAGAGGCTCCAGCACAGAAAGCCAAGGCCGAGTCCTTCCTGCTTTCACCAGCCAGCTGCCCTTCCCTCCCCCTTTTACAGCCCTGAGTCTGATGTGGGATGAGAAACCTGGCAGCCCTGCCCCTCGAGTATCCCGGGAGAGCAAAGAGTGGCGGGGCTGTTTGGGGAGAGAGGGTGTGGGATGGGATGGAGTAACTTGTTTGAAAAGGCCTATTTCATATTCATATTTCATCAAAGGCCTATTTGGTATTTGGAAACCAAAGCCAAAACCAGATGTTTTCATGGTATGGCAGCTGGCCTTTGGGTGTTGTTTACTAACGGTTTAAGAGGTGCTGACAGGCAAGACGGCCTCTCAAGCTCAGCTCAGCAGAGCGAGTTGTTCCCAGGACTTTCTTAGGTGACGCTCCCAACTCCTCTGCCCCATTCCGTCCCAGCTGAGGGGCCCCTCCATTACTGTCACCGTCCGTAACTCACCTGGGAATGTACGTAAGCCTTGTAGAGTCATACTCATATCTGATCTCGGTCCCGTCCCATTGCTGGTCATGTGTTCTCTGGCAAGTTACCTAACCTAAAGTGGACCCACTAAGCTCCTAATTTCAGGGGTGAAGAGCCTGGACTCGAGCCAGCCATGCAGGTCAGAATCCTGGCTTGCTACCTGTTAACGGGGAAGGGTACTCACCCTCTCATTCCACTACCCATCCTGGACCTCATTCTACAACGGAGGAAAATAATATATCTACCTTGCAGAGCTGCTGTGAGGCTTGAAAGGAATATGCATAAGTGTGTGTGCAGGTGTGTATACGTGTGTGTACGTGTGCACATATGTGTATGAATGTCTGTGTATGTGTGCATGCCTGGCACTTAGCAAGCACTGAGAAGTATTGGCTGTTACAATTAGTACTTTGTTTTTGTTTAAGGTAAGGCTAAATGATACATGAGAAAAATAAGTCAACTTTTAAAAAATCCAGAAGGCAATTATACGCAGGTGGTATACGGACATAGTGAAAGTTGGTAGCACTGTTTGCTAATGGGAGTGAGCTGGTAGGCTGGGCCACAGTGTTCTGTCCTCTGCTGCATCTCACTGCCTCCTGCCACTTCTCTGGGACCTCACCTTGCCACTTCTTTTCTTTGCTCGATTTTCCAGCATGTGTCTCATGAAAAACCGAGCTCCTTAGGTCTCTTTTGAATTCTCCTCGTACCTTCTCATCCTTTCTACTTCTCTGTCTGAAGAAGAATCATTCTCCTAAGGATGCCAGAGTCCCGTACCCACTGTCCCCTCCTGTTCTAACACAGATTGGTGGTTCTCAAAGTGTGGCCCCTGAGCCAGCAGGAACTTGTCAGAGATGCACACTCCTGGCCACGCACCCCCGGCCTGTTCGACCAGAAACTGGAGATGGGGCCCAGCGGGTTGTACTTGAACTGGCCCTGTGGGACATTTCGGTGCACACCAGAGCTTGCGAGAGGCTGTCACACAGGAAGAGTGGGCTTGGTGGCTGTTTTGGGGTTGTTCAGCTCCACAGTCCTACCCGGCAGTCACGTGTAGTGGAAGTCGTGGCTGTGATGGGGACCAGAGGCAGAAGGGGAGCCGGTGAACTGCTCTGGCCGGGTTCCCTCTGGAAGCTCCCAAAGCCGAGCCATTGGGAATATAGCCTGGATTCCCACGTGGGCTCTGTCTTCAGCAGCTCTAAGGTCTTGGGGAGTCACGCAAATGCTCTGGGCTTCATGGTGGGGCAGAACCTGCCGTGAATAGAGTAGGATTGTCTGGGGGACTGAATGAGGTAATTCATGTGAAAACACTTTGCAAAATGGCAAATATGTCCCTGCTGTAAATTGTAACCAGACAACTAAACTCATTCCAGGAGGGATTCTCAACACTTCTCTAGTGGCCACACGTAAGACAGATGATACGCCCGTGCTGGACGGACTCCCAGAGCATTCCAGATGCAACTTCTCCACCCCTCTCCTGCTCAGGAGAGGCAATGTCAACAGCCTCTGAGTCAGAAGTGCCAGTGGGCAGCCACGATCTCTCTCTGCCCTGTGGCCGTGACCTTCTCTGTTCCCTCTCCCCTGCTCTTGCTGGGTTCAGCCCTCTGCGGTCTTTCCCTTATCCTCTCTCTAACCCTGCTCTCCCTCTGGGGTCTGTCCCCTCCCTGGTCCTGTCTGTCCCTTGGAAGTGAAGCCCTTGCCTTGTCCCCAAGAAGGTGCCCTGTCCCGATGCCATCTGTTCCGTGCCACCAACAGTCCTTTCCCAGAGCCCAGGCAGCCACTGGGGACCTTGCTTTATTCTGATTTTTTTCTTGGCCTCCAAAAGGAAGTCTTCAGGCTCTTTAATGAAGTGGTGGAGTTGGGGCTGCACCTCTGCCTCGACTGGCTCCGCTCCAGGGTCCGGATACACCAAGAAGGGCTGGTTATCTGCAGAAAGTCAGTAATTGCTCGCTTCCTGTCTTTCCTCAGAGAGGCCTTCTTGAGTGACTTCATTGAAAGGAGTCTCCCCTGCCTCCTTGTTACTTGGTTTTGTTTTCTTCACTGTGCTTTATCCAAGTCCGAAGCTGTTCTGTTTCTTTACCTTTGGTTTGTCCACAGTTCCTGGGACTGGGAGGTGCAAACTCAGGCTTGGTTCATAAGGTTCTAGTAAAAAGCCTTTGTTGCGCCTAATAATTAGAAGCGCATGCCTAGGACATACTTTCAGGTTAAACCAACAAGTAGGTTTTTATTTGCTGCCTCTCACCACACCTTGGCCTAGAAACGAGGAGGAGGAGGAGAAGGAGGGGGAAGCCACACTTATCAAAACAACATTGTTAACTAGCTCGGGTCTTTTATTAGTTTGGTCATATAATCATCTCAAGTGCGTCTCATTCCCGGGGAGCCCAAGTGCTAGGCGGGAGGGGTGGAGCAGTATCCCACAACTCCAGGGCCTCCCAGAGATGGACTTCCTGAGGGCTGGTAGCTTCTTTGTCTTGTTCATCGTGATATGAGCCACGCCTTCAGCAAAGCCTACATGGGGTGGAAGGAATGAATGACAGATAAACATGGAGATGGGCTTGTGTCTGTAGTCGCTGGACATGGGAGTGAGTCTTTGTCTTCCTGAAGCCCTTTGGGAGAGTCAGCACAGTGGTTTAGAGTGAAACATTTACAACACTAAGTCCTCTGCAATGTTTCCTGTTCCCCTGGGACCCAGGCAGAAGCGTGAGCCTGGGTTTCAGGTCACCCCCTCCAGGATCCTAGCAGTTGGCCGTTTGGACCTCCTGTACCACCCCCGGCTCTGTTGGACGAAATTCTCACAGAGGAGGGCAGGCTGTCTGATTTATGTTTTTGTAGACCTAGGGCCACAGTGCTTTTCAGTTGTGAAGGCAAGTTGCAGATGAGCATAGCAGCTACTAGGCACACACCAGAGAAGCCAGAACCAGGGCAGATGCAGACGGTGAGCCACAGCCCGCTGGAGGCTTGACTGTCTTGAGTAGTGTTAGGTGCTGCCACAGGGGCTCACTCTTTCCAGGAGTTTGGCAGAGGGACCAGTGGCATAGACAATATGTAAGTGGAGAGAACTGTCAGCCCCCTTGGCACAGACAATAAACACCCCTCTCGACAGTTTAAGCAGAAAAGGAATTCTCCTTTTAAAGGATCGTAGGGGGCTCTGGAATCTCCAGGAGAGCCCGAGAACCAGCCTAGGAGGTTGTGCCTGGATGACCCCCTTGGAGACACCAGTGCATCAGCCACTGGCACAGACCCTGCCTGTGCTGCGCCCCTGCGCCCGCCACCCCGGGAGCCGGCTGCGTGACACTTCCCTCCCACCGTGGCCGCTGCGTGCACACAGCTTTGCAGTGCCACCCCCACCTTTGCGTTCAGATGGCCACATGCCAGGGCCCTACACGTGGGGAGACTCTGGGAAAGCAGGTCTCTGCTTCTAGCGTGGGGAGGCACAGACTCTCCCAGGAAGGTGTTCAGAGGTGCTAGTGTGAGAGCAAGAGAAACTCCATTTTAAAAAGGCCATCTTAAGAAGGAGGCCTCAGCCCTGACCTAGTTCTAAGAAAACTTTGTTCCAGTTACTGGAAAAACCACCCATTGTTCCAGTGACCCTCACCCCAGATAGTTCCCTAGCAATGACCTCAAGGTCCAGACACTCAAGGTCCAGACTCTCCTGTCCCTTAAAGATAACATACCCTACATGTTACATCAGCCGGCAGCTTAGCACCAGCCAGACTCAACCAATAAAGAAAGTACAAGCCACCCTTACTTTAAATCATCCAATCAGCAGAGGCCAGGTACAAGTTCCTTTCTTCCCGCACCTTGTAATGCATAAAAGCTTTGTCTGCCCTGGGCTCGGGGCTCACATTCCTGACCCGCTGCGTCGGTGAAGGTTGCAGGCCCGAGCTCGACCTTGAAATAAGTGACCCTTTTGTGTTTGCATCGGAATCGGCTCCTTGGTGGTCTCTCGGGGACTCGCGACTTGGGCACGACACTAGGGGACCGAAAAGAATGATTGTAAGTCCCTGAGGCAAAAGATACAATCAGCAGCAGTCTTCCTAGTCCCCAGCCTTACAGCCACATCCTGCGGAAGGTCCCCTGTACTGCTGGACCTCAGTCCCATGGACTGGCTGCTGACTTCTGAGGAGCATTTGACCAGGGGGGACCCATGCAGGAATTCTGGTCCCGGCGTGGCCTCTCTCTGGCTGTGCGCCTTTGAGGAAGTCATTTAGCCTCTCTGGACCTTGGAGTCCTTGTTTATGAAGAGGGCATAAGAAGCCAACTCCACAAGGATTGCTTTGTGACTCGTGGAAATATGTGATAACATGTGTGGAAATACTTTTAAAACTGCAGAATACATTTCTTCTGATTTAAACAGCTGTATTAGCCAGACATCTGATTTATTAAAGCTGGGAAGGCAGCAGCATGCCCAGAGCTCTGTGCCATGGGCTGGGACTCTAGCCCTTGCATGTCAGAATGCAGATTAATTGGTGAAATTATTATACAGATGGCCTTGAATCTGCTCTAATTTATTTTGAAAATATCATATAAGATATAATTCAGAAACATTATTATTACTGACAAATTATTTACCAACTGTTTGTACTAATACATGATATTCTAGGTGATAGAAACTTGTCCCAGGTGATTAAGCAAAGATGGGAATTCAGTTGCTGTGTAATTGAACGGTATGAGGCAAAGTAGCTTCAGGAATGGTCAGATCCAGGTGCTTAAATGCAGTTGTCAGTCATCTGCTCCCATGTCTCAGCTCTGTTTCCCTTTGCCAGCTTCCTTCGTAGTCAGGCCTTCTCCAAGTGGTGGCGAAGATGGCTCCCAGAAGCTCCAGGATTGCATTTTACCCCTAACCACCCCGTGGGAAGAGTATACTTCTGTCCAAATCATTCTAGAAAAGCTGGAAAGGATTGACTCCAAGATATAGACTGACGTGTACATTAACCCAAGTCTGGGTCGCATGCCTTCCCCTACAGCTGGGTTGGGGCCAGCCTTTCTTTGCCCCCTGCACCCCCATGTCGCGTGGACTGAGAGTAGAGGCTTGGTTGACTAAAGAGAACTTGGGGTGTTGTTACCAGAATAAAGAGGAGTGGAGGCTGGGCAGGCCAAACCCCGGGTGTCTATGCACTGCAGGCCCCCACCCAGGAAACAGGCCCAGCACCGAGGGAGAACTGCTCTCTTACAGGCCAGTGACTACAGCGTCTCTGTGACTTGAAGACCAGCTCTGCTCGGTGCCTTCCCACCTTGTATAACCCATCCACCAGTCACCCGGGTCCCCTTTCAGGTTCCTTGACCTTTTGCAATTGTGGCTTCACCCCTGCACTGGGACCGAACTCCTCACCTTGTCCCCCAGCTGTGACTCTGTGGTCACTCGGGCTTCTCGTCTCTTTCCTTTTCTGAGTCAGATCCCGGAGGGCCCTCTCTAAAGTGGGCTCGCTCAGGATTTCGAATCACAAGCAGACAGTTCTCAGAGCTCAGCCCTCAGCAGACATCTACCCAGCTTGTGGGACACGGTACAGAGTTACCTGCCACCCCAGGGTCTCCCAGAAACTGAGGACATTTACACTTGAACTTGCTATGTGTCAGGAACAGGAAGGTCAAGCGTTGAGCTTTTTCTCAGGCCACTCAGCCCTTTCTTCTTCCTCCAAAACTCTGTTCCCACAAATCGAATTGATTTCCTCTAGCTCTTAAGCCATGATTATGCCTTCGGACTTTGTCTCGAAACCCAGGTGTCCGGCTTCACTTCTTCCCTGGGTTGAGGATTCCGAGTGAACTTGCGTGGCTGCGTCCTCTGTCTGGTCTACTTTCTCTAGTCAGGACCCAGTCAAATTGGTTATTCCTCAGCCTTGCCTCACAAAACCTCTCCAGAACCCCTAGACCCATGAGCACCCAAGGAGAGAGTGGAGCCACGTCCGTGGTGGCCAGGGGTCCTCAGGCAGACCGGCCCTGTCTGAAGGCAGCGCCTCTGATCCTGTCTCTGCCCCGCCTCTGCCTTCTTCTCACTTCTTTGCTGCATAAACCATACAGACCCGAGGTGGCTCCGGTCCCCTTGGAAGCCACCTGACACCGACATATGAACATATGACAGGCGAATTATGCTTTATCTCTGCACAAGATCTGTGCCTTGTCCTGGCCCATGTTATGTGGACATACTCATCCCCACTCCCCAGGACACTCGACTCCCCACCTCCTAGGACCCGCCCAGGATCCAAGCACCTTACGTTTCCTTCGCTCCGTTGTCAATCTGTGCTCTCCTCCAGGACCAGGATTTTCTGGCCTCGCAGTAACCTTGGGTCCCCAGCGTGCATCACATAAACACTAGAATGTAGGGGAGAAATCTCCCTCTGATGCATTTAATTGTATGATTTTACCTTTATGCTTTCCTTGAATGTTCATGACAATCTAGATTTGATTGAGAAAGGTGAGAGGTGGGGAGATGGGCCACCCCCTGACCCCTGGAGTCCTAGAGAGGCTGTCCGCACCACCGTAGCTCACCACACCCCATGTGTATGTCTGGCACATATGCCAATGTGCTGGATTATGGTGAGGGTCTCGGGCCCCTTTGCAACTCCTTTTCCTGCTGGCAGGTAGTGCCTCCCTGGCCTGTTCCCTGTCATTCTTCATCTTGTGTCAGCTGCCCTGGCCAGGATTGGAAGAGCTGGTGGGAAGGTGGGGGCTTCTGTATTGTGAGCCTTGTTTCAGAAAGAGCTGGATTTATGCTTTCACTTTGGAGAGGAGTTTGAAAGCTTCTGATGAAACTAAAACCACAAATGGCATGGCATCCAGTGTTTCCCTTCTGCCAGGGACTTTCCCACATGTGTACAAGAAGACATGCACAGGGATGTTCAAAGCAGCATTGTTAGCCTGGTGGCAAGGGAGATTATCTAAATGGCTGTAAATAGTAGAATAGGAAAAGCAAAACGGCTTATTAATATGATGGCATTTTATGCAGCAGACATGCTACAGTCACAGAAATGAATGAGCTCTGTAAACTTCGCTGATGAATATCCAAGGTGCAGATGTCAGAGACGTGATTTTGCGTGGAAAAGAGCTAGATACACCATGACTTGTACTGTGTGACATTTATGGGCATTTAAGAAAACTAAACAGTATTTGTGCGCTCAAGTACAGAGAACGCTTCACCAGCACGACATGGACGGGAAACACACTGAAGTTCCAAAAATAATGTTGCTTCTGGTGAAGGAAATTCAGTGAGGGAGAAACATAATGGGAACATCAACTTCAAAAATCAGAAAAAATACGACTAGTTGTTAACAAGTATCCACTCTGCATGATGGACATACGCATATGTGTTATGCTTTTAAGTTTCCATACTTAAAATTTTAATCCAGGTTTTAAAAATAATTGAGGGAAATTGGCTGCAACTGTGCTTACTGGTGAAATGACCTATCTTTTGGGTTTCCAGTGACTGAAAACCCAATTCAAACTGGATTAAGCTCAAGAGGGAGGATTTTGGGCTTTCAGATCCGAAAAGCCCCAGAGTGGATCTGCTTTAGGCCATCACAGGTGCTCCTCTGCCTTCCTTCAAGGTGACTTCAGCGTCTCTCTTCAGAGCAGCCCCAAAGCAATGAGCCAGCATTCTCCCAAGGTCAGCTTGGTAGAAGATGGGTTTCTTCTCCGAAATGGTTAAAAGAGAAGCGCTAGGCTGGCTTTCCTTGGCCTGGACTGAGTCACACGCCCATATGGAACCATCCTGTGGTCAGAGGGGACCTGGATGCCGACCCTGGTCCTGGTGACAACCTTGCCCTGGAGTAAGAAGAGGGGAGTGAAGTCATTCCATCAAACCACAGCACACAGAGAGAGGACAGGGTGCTGTCAGCAAAGAAGAAAGAGGGGTGCCAGAAGGTCAAAGCAGCAAATGGTCCCTCTTAGCGCCGGCTCATTTTGGAAAAGAGATTTCAGGGCACATTATGATACAACTATAATCTTCAAGTCCGCCAACCACTTTGCTCTTCCCCACCTCCCTCTTATCACCCTGCTCCCCACCCCTCCCCAGAGGGGCTTCCTCATGGGAGTTATATCGCAAATGCCAGAGCTGGGCTTTTAGTAGACTTCCTGTAAGCCATCAGTTCTCCCCCCAAGTAGGGTGGGGGAGTAGCCTCTGCCAGGTGAGCTGGTCTCCGAGAGGGATTTTGCAAGTAGGATGGAGTGGATGGATTGAAAATGCATGGTTAATGTAGTTTTGTCTTTGCCAAATAATACTTGTTTAATGTAACACAAACTACAGACAATAAGCAACTCGTTGCCAAAAGGGCAAAGACTGTAAAGGTCTGATTAGGGGTATGATATCTCGAGCCCAGCTTAAGGAGAAAGCTCTCACATAAGTTTATGTAACAAGTCATGCCCAAGTCCCTTTCCAGAGGAAACTCTCCCTCCCCACCATTAACCTGGAAACAGAGGAGGCTGAAGAAACTATGCGAATGGTCCCTTCAAACCTTCCTTTCTTTCCCCTTAACACAATATCCCAGGAACCATTCACTTACCAGCAGTTGCAACAGTAGTTGCACTGGACTAGATCAGAGGAACCAGACGTTATCGAGTATTCTGATAGCAAAGTAGGGCTTCTTACTAGGGCTCTGTGATGCCCCGCTTCCAAAATACAGCCCACTAAGTGTGCTCATAACTTTTGCCTGGACAAGCCTTCTTTAATCTTTGCTGGCAAGGATCAAACACACATTTTTTTCAGGATGACATAGGACAAATATGATCAGTATTGAACTTTACCCTTTCTCTGGTTCATACAACTTGTAAGATAAGAAACTGTACCTATTTTTTTAATCAACATACCACCACCTAAGCGTAGACGAAGTAATCCTGTCCCATAAAAAAAGAAGAAAATTCCAGTTCAAAGGATCTTTAGAACAAGCTTCTCGATCAGCACAAAGTAATGATCCCAGAGGCCCGTGCAGAGCAGTCCTATCTTACCCATCTAAAAGGGTCTGGTTTTTACATTAAGTGTTTAATACATCAAAAAGCTTTGCTTTGACCAGAAAGATTTTAACAAGTTTAAGTGACGTTACATTTTAACTGCAGAAGTTAACTAAACTTTTAAGCATTAAACATTATACACCAGGTAGCATGTTTTATCTATGTGCACTTGAATTTAGCATCTCCCACTTCACTAGATCAGCAATTCTCAAATTGGCTGATCTCAGGACTCCTTAAGGCTCTTAAACGTTACTAAGACACCAAAGAGCTTTTTTCTGTTTGTGTACATTATGGCCATTGATATCTACCATATTAAAAATTAAAGCAGACACATTTAAAAATTATATGAATTTATTTTAAAATCATCATAAAACCATTGCACGTCAATATAAATAACATATTTTCACAAAAACAACTATATTTTCAAAAACACTCGTGAGAGGAGTGGCATCGTTTTACATTTTTTGCTGAGCTCTTTAAGGTCTAGTTGAATAGAAGGCAGTTGGATTCCCAGATCTGCTCTGCATTCAGTCTGCCATTGAGATCACATGTCGGGTGGCCGCTGAAAACCTCCACTGTACATTTATTATTGTGAGAGAATGAGAATGAAAAGAGCAAGTCACATCTTAATCTCATTATGAAAAGAGTGTTGACCCTACAAATCCCTGCAAGGATCTCTGGGCTGCCCCAGGGGTCTCCCCGCCACCTTTTGAGAACCTGTCTAGAGGATGCACATAATTGCACGGCTCCTGGATTGGTTTTCCTCGGTGTGGATTCAAAGGGAGAGGGGGCACAGGGGAGGGAGGAGACAACTAAGGAACAGCTAACTATTAAAATGTCTAAAAGAACCGCTAAAATCATAAAGCCAGCATATAATTTCCAACTCGGTGATATGAGAAATGAATATGAGAATGAAATGAGAAATGAAACAAAAAATAAATAAAACCACCCCAAAGGAAGGTGAGAGGAGAGAAAAAAGAAATCTTCATAGGTGAGGGGAAAGAGGAAGCCCAAACGAAGAAGGTGGACGTTTCATTTTTTTACTTAGATGGACGTGTTCACTGTGATGATTCAGCAAACAGGCACACTTATTATCAGGCCAGGCATGGTATGTGTGTATATTTCAGCGTGTGACACAGTGTTGGGGATGGGAAACAGGACGTGACCGCTAGAAGTGTCCTGACAGTTTGTTCACACCTGCCCTGGTTCATCCTTCAAGGACAGTTCCTTTTCTTGCCCGTTTTATAGACCCGAACCAGCAGCTGCTTTGACTGGGGTGCTGGTCTTCTGGGCTCATATGCAGGATTCTGCCCTTTACAGACTCTTGTCTGTGTTAGATGTTCAGACTGAGCACCTGGAACCCACCCCCCTTATGAATCAGAGCCAAGGATAGAGCAAAGAGTTCTGCCGTGGATAAACGAATACTATCATTTGATAGATACCGAGTGGGGAAGGTGAGGAATTCCAAGGATAAAAGGGCTTGTGGCCGACCACGAAGCGGTCCCAACCACAGACAGGGAAATGTCATCAACCCCGGGGAATAACATGAAGACACTCACCCAGGGGACGAGTTGGAGTTGAGATGCCCCCTGCTCCTCTTTGCCTCTGAAGCCAGGCACAGGAGAACTTGTCTCTGTTCTGTTTCATGGTTCCCCCCTTTGAGTCCTCGTCCTCAGAAAGGCGGTGAATTTAGTCCTCTGTGAAGTTGACATTGGACGTACCTAAGCTCTCGTTTCCTCTCTCTGCACCTGGCTTTCCAGCTCTTCTCCTGCAGCGCCCTAACAGTGAGGCACCCCAGCTCCGCAGAATCTGTATCCTTTTTTCAAAGGCTTTGCGCACCACTGAGGAGGAGAAATAGAAAATCACGGGGTCGATGCAAGCATTGAGAGCACTGATGCACGCTGTGCATAGCCGCCGGCTTGGACTTGCCTGCTGGAAGAACCCTACCACGTGAGACACATTGTAGGGCCCCAAACACACCAGGAAATTGGAGAGGGTCACAGCGGCCAGCCCCACAGCTCTCCAGCGCTTCCAGGTCCCCACTCGGGCACGGGAGAGCGTGATCCCCACGAAGTGCCAGTAGCAGAAGATGGTGACCGCCATGGGGATGAGGAAGAAAGTGAGGCACAGCTCCAGCGCACAGGAAGCACCACGTCCAGCTGCTCTTTGCTGAAGTTCTCGTAGCAGACATTGTCTCCTTTGGCTGAGGGTGGGTGACTATTGTTGGTTGGTAAGTATTACGCAATGATCACAATGCTACGATGTCCAAAGGACAAGACCCAGGCGACCATGGCGGCGATCACTCCATACCCAGGCCGGCGGGACAGCTTGTACTGCACGGGGAGAGCCACGCTGTGGTAGCGCTCGATGCTGATGCCCGCCAGCAGCCACGTGCTGCAGTAGATGCTGCTGTAGAAGCCCAAACCCGTGAGGGCACAGAGGGTGTCCCCCAGGGGCCAGAAGAAATTGTTCACGGCCTCGATCATCTTGAAGGGCAGCAGAAGCAGCAGGAGGAGGTCCGCCAGCGTCAGGCTGGGCAGGAGGGTGTGCACGGGCGCGGGGTGCGGCTGGTGCACCCGCCCCACGAGGGCCTGCAGGGCCAGGAGGTTGGCGGGGAGACCGATGAGGAAGATGATGATGTCGGCCAGGAGAAGTCCCAGGCCTCCATCCTCCCTGAGGACACAGAAGACTAGGTCAGAGTCCTGTCCGACTGTGGGTTTCCCAGCCCCGGACCAAGGTGAGTTCATTCCCGTCCTCCCTGGCTGAGTGATTGTTGCTGACTCTTCAGGCCACTGTGCTCTGCTTCATGTGAGATGTGCAGAAAGGTCTCCTTGCTTCCCAGCCAAATTACTTCTTTAGCACCTTCCTTCTCTCCATTTTCGCCCTACCGAGAGAGAGAGAGAGAGAGAGAGAGAGAGAGAGAGAGAGAAGGAAAGAAGGAAAGAAAGAGTTAATCTTAAGAATTGTCTCAGAACCTTCCTCAGGAAAAGTTCTGAGATCTCCACGTCCCCACTCAAAAGGGCAATTCTGAGGGCGGTGACATCACCTCTCTTGCTCACTATTGTGTCCCTAATACCTAGAACTGTGCCTGACACATAGTAGGCGCTCAACAAATACCTGCCAATGGCTATATGAAAAGAGGGGAGCGAAATGGCCACTGCCTCACAGAGAAAGAGTCTGAGACTGTCCCTGAGTTCCTCCTCTCTCCTTATCTTTCCCTTTTCCTTTTCTCTCCCCAGGTAATACAGTTTGAACACATTCTCAGTTTCACCTCTGAAAATGGCAATTTGGTTGAAGCCCGAGAGAAAAGCAGGTTAAGCCCAAGGTGATCCCAGATGCCCAGCTTCTTGATTCCACACCAAGCCTTTCAAAGAAACCTGTAAGTTTGGGGGGTCAGCAGAAGGGCCTGACCTGGGCCAGGTCACCAGGAGTCCGGGCCTGGCCACGCCTCAGCTCAGTCATGTGACTCTGGGCAGATCACGCCAAGTCTTCTCAGCAACAACTTGTTTTCTCTGCACCTCATATAACCACTGATTTCTCCAGAACTACAGTTCTCTGTCTGCGGCCCCAAAATTCACCCTTTCTTGCCCCCTGAAGAAAACATTTGTACATGAGATTTACGTCAATCAAGAGTAACCTTTAGCTGCCTCTAATTTATCATAAAAAGGTAGACATTCAAAATAAAACTTGAGTCTTTAACCTATTACTGGTAACATAATGTGGACGGCCCATCTAAGGGATATCATTCCCGAACTAGAGGATCTTGGAAGCAGAGGGCCAGGGGAACAGGGAGCGTCCCACCTACCTGGGACTGAGTCCCCTGCCCTCCCCAGCGCCCCGGCCCTCCCCTGTCCCATCTCTGTGACCTCTTCCCTCACCTCCTTAAAGAGGAAAGCCTCTACTCTATTCCCACTTCAGTAAGTTCATCTACACGCACTCCTGTCCCATCTCTTCCTAGGGTTGTGAGCACACCGGCCTCTTCCCTGGGCCCAAGCAAAATTGGGTGCCTTGCCTTTTCCTGGAGAGAGATGGCTTTTCAAATATGTCGGGTCTCAGACGCCGGTGCAACCTTGTCTGACTGGACTACCTTTTCCTCTTCCAAGAACAACAGGCTTTTATACCTGGAAGGGTCATGTGGCCAGAAAGAGGAAGGTCAGTAGTTGAGCTCTTTCCAAGGCGGCTCGACCCTCTGGGTCCCCCACCAAAGTCTGTCCCTACCAACCTCATTTTTCCCAGGAACCAGACCACGGCTGTTCTTTTGGGCTTCTTCCTCCTGCATTCCAAGTTAACCATTCTGTTTCCTTTCCATGGGTGATGATTCCAAACAATTTTGCACACATATCCACTTCCGGCTCCCTCGACTCTTGCTTCACCTGTCCCTCCCCCACCTTTTCTCTCAAGGCCCCTGAACTGTTCAATTTCCTGTTCTTTCCCTGAGGCTCCATCTGAAACTTGTTAGTATCTTAAGCATCACCTGGCTTCCTCTGGCCCATCAGGTCCCTTCTGACAGATGCTTTTCTGTAGAGCTGGACTATCCCAAGTCTGGGCTGCCAGGACAAGACAGGTTCTGGGTCTTGCTACCCCCACCTTCCCTCTCCCGGTGGGCTGCGCCCTGCAGGGGCCACCGTCTCTTCTCACTGTCCTCTCGCCAACCAGTGTAGGGTCCGCACTATTCCCCGGTGGTGTCTTGAGGCAGACGTATGAAGATATGGATGCTCATGAGGGATCCTTGACCTGCCAACAGAGACTCATTATTTTGCCTTGACCTGGGAAGAGTGATCCGCGGCCCAGTTCCTCCTCCAGAAAGGATCCCTGGTCACTTAGCTCACCACTCCTCACCTTGGTACCCAAGTGGTCTCTCTACACTCCTGCAGGCGGGCCCACGTGGCGCCTGTCCTGACGGGAGCACTCTGGGACTGGCTTTGATGTTGATACGCATGTGATGAAGACAACATAGTTACCTTTTGTTCTCTACCAAGTCAGTTTGTGCCATTTCATTGTCTGCATTTGACTGAGGGACAGAAACTTGCTGGAAAGGCCCAGGTTGCTGGGTAGGGCAGCTCTCAGCACCCTGGGATGCTTGAGGCAGAATGCGCTTTTCTCTGTCCCCAGCCTTGCTCACGCAGGTGGACTGCCAGGTCAGGGACGGAGCTGCAGAAGCCTCCCTTCTAGCATGCGCTGAGACTGTGGGCAGTTGCCAGGACCCCGAGAGTCTCTCGATAAGCTTCCTTTCAATCTGGTAAAGGGCAGTGCTTTCTGGGGAGAGCCCACCTCTTCCCTTGGGGTGTTAGTTTTGAGTCCAGGCAGGACCGGCTCTTCTGGAAGTTTGTCTCTACTTTGAAGTTGGTCCTTAGAAAAAGCCTGGCCTAATCCCTTGCAGGTAACAGGCCCTTGAACACCTGGGCAGTGAAAGGGTGGAAGCTGGGTGGGCCTGCAAGAGCTTGTCCGCTGATGCTACAGGCAAAGAGTGGGTAGAACCGGCACTTTTTCTCTTCACTCTTTCATCTCCTTTCTGTCACCCAAGTTACCGGTGTTGGTCACTGGGGTAGAAAGGGGAATTCAGACTAAGCTGTTTTATAGAATCTTAAGCCTTTGTTGGCCTTGCACACAGTTATGACATGGGAGCTGGCAGGGTGACCCCTCGTTCATCCCACCGACGGGACCTTTCAGACGGATCACGCCTGCGCCCTTCCGCTCCACACGCCACCCCGTTTACCACCACTCGGCTTCCGGCTCACCAGGTGCCCCGGGCCCCCTACTCTGTTCAGGGCGCTGGGGTAGGTTCCGGGGATATGAGCAAGAAAGAGAGTAAACAAATGAACAAACAAACCGGGTAATTTCAAGTGATTTCAAGTGAACGAAGGAAGCGAAAAGGGACATTTAGAGAGAGAGAGACTGGCAGGGGGCTTTTTTTAGAGACTGCCTTCAGGAAAGGCCTGGGCTGAGAAGGGAAATTTGAATTGATGAGGAGGAACCAGCCGTGTGCAGAACATTCTAGGTAGACCGAAGAGTAAGAACCAAAACCCTGCAGTGGGAACAAGCTCGCGGTGTGGGAGGAACCAGGAGGCCAGCGGGGCTGGTGTCCAAGGCAGGTCGGGCGGCTCCGCCTGTGCGCGGGGGGGTAGGAGGACACAGTGAAGACACTGCTGACTCCATGCGGAGCCGCCGGCCTCGGATGACAGCTGTCTGATCTGTTGATCGTATCTTCCCCTCCTGGTCGTTGGCATGGCCCGATAAGCGGCTGCAGCCAGTCAGAATCAGGCAGCCCCCTCCTGACACCCTGCGGACACAGAGCGGTTGCTGTCCTCTTCGGCAACCAGCACCGCAGACGGGGTGAAGGTCAGGCTGGGGAGCGCCGATGGAATGACTGGGGAACATTTTCAGACGGCAGGGACCAGCGGTTTCCAGCCAAGCGTCAGCAGCAGGCACAACGGGGAAGCAGGGAGAAGGGAGGACAGGGCCCAGCGGGGAGCAGGCAGTCCCTGCTCTCAGGGCCTTTCGGTGGCGAGACCCTGCCCGCCCCGCCCCACACAGCTCGGCCTGCCGGTTCCGTGTGCCCCGTTGAAGCAACACTAACAGTTTAAGATCAAGAAAACGCATCTCTGGGAAGGGAGGGATAAGAGGGTAAAAGGGACATTACGATTAGCAGACGTAAGGTGGAGGGGCACAGGGAGGGCAGTACAACTCAGAGAAGACAAGTAGTGATTCTATAGCATCTCACTACGCTGACGGATAGTGAGTGTAATGGAGTTGGTGGGGGGACCTGATGAAGGGGGTAGTTTAATCATCACAATATTGCTCATGTAATTGTAGGTTAATGATACCAAAATAAATTGTAAATAAAAAAAATAAATTAATTAAGAAAAAAAAGAAAAGAAAAGAAAATGCATCTCCCTCCCGCCAGCGGCTGCCTCTCCAGGCCCTGCTTCTAACATCTCAGAGGTGGGTCCCCAGGTGGCTCAGACCAAAAACTTGAGAGATATCTTTGATTCATCTCTTCCTCTGATATTCACTTCGTTAGCAAGTCCTTTCCACCCCACCTTCAAAAATATATCCCAGATGCAACCACTTCTCCCCACCTGTGCCGCCACCCTGGCTCAGGCTGTCACGACCATCTCTCCCCTCTGTTCCCGGCTTCTCTTTTTGCCCCTTTCGTCTGCTCTCCACACAGCAGCCGGAAAGGTCCTTGTAAAATGTAAGTAGGCTCTGTCCCTTCTCTACTCAAAACCCCACGGTCTTCCCGTCTCTCTCATCGAAGCCACAGTCTTTGTGGTGCCTCCGTGGTCTCCGGTCCTACCCCTCTGCTCTCCGAGCTGATCTCCTACTCCTCTCTCTCCCCCCACCACTAGTTACTTAGGACACTTCTCTGGGGGGTGCAGTTTGATGACACCTTTCAAAATGAAAAATCCCATACCATCTGAACCCTGAGTTGATGTTTATGAGTTTTTATCATATGGCTGGATATACTTTCCCATGTGCATGAAGAAATAGGTTCATCACAGTCTCTGGTTTGTTCTTTTGTTCTGTGATAATAGAAACTCGGAACATCCTCTTTCCATCAGTAAAGGGTCTGGTTAAATAAAAGCTATGGGGCATCCAATCGGGAGAAATGCTGTGCATCTGTTACAAAGAATGAGGCAGATCTACATAGGCCAACATAGATCAGACTCCGAGATGCCTTGTTCAGTGGAAAAACTGAGGTATAAGAACAAGAGTTGTAAAAGAGAAGGAGACATGCTCCCCCACGGTCACTCAGCATTTCCAGAGATGCCCCCATGATATAGAACCCACCGGCGGTGGGGGATCAGTCCCCAGCAGGCCTTGCCCCGTGGGGCTGACATTCCCGGTGGCAAGACAGGCAATAGATTGATAAACAGATATGTATCATCAAACCAGGGGCTCGGCTGGCACTGAGAAGGATGTCAGAGACCAGGAAGGCAGGGGTAGGCGCAGAGAGCGAGGGCACCTCTCAGAGGAGGTGGTATTCAAACAGAGACTTGCAAGAAAGGAGAATATGAGGTATGAGACTATGGAAGGTGCTCCAGAAAGAGGGGCAGCAGGGCCTGAGATTAGCCAAAGTGTGTCGGAAGAGGTCAGGGAACCGAGGGAGAGGAGAGGCATGGGAATGAGGTCAGAGCAGTCGGCGGGGCCCAGATCACGTGGGTTCTGTGGCCACGGTCAGGATGTAGAGTGACAACCGTAAGGGCAGAGGTGAGATGTAATCTGTTTCGCGTTTCCAAAGGATCCTTCTGGATGCCAGGTAGGAGTGGACTGTGGGAAGGGATACCCACGACATTGTCAGCAGCCATCTGTCTCTGGGGAGGGAGTCTGGGTGTTGGGGTGGGAGGAAATTTCCTGTTTCCCTGTTAAATTATTTTTCTGAGCATATATAATCTTACAAAATGAAAGCAAGGAAAACCTTTCACAGCTAACATCTACTGAGCCCTGATCACGAGCTCTGGCGCTCATCTCAGCCACGGCCTATCATTCAGGTGAGACGGCCCGTGTACATGGCAGCAGAGCGGCCTGCACCACCCAGCACAGCCTCTCCTTGCGTTGGGCCGCCCCAGATGGGAGAGCAGAAACGATCAAAGCAGACAGGAAAAAGAAAAAGGGCCAAGCTACCAGCCTCCCAGCCGCTGGATCTCTGAGCCCCAGCCCCACTCCTACCGGGCATTACCCAGCCTCTGGGTTTCTGCCAGTCGAGTGGATGTCAGGCAACGTCTCTTTGCTCTTCTAATGCAGTCCTGTTTTGATGACTGCTAATGGGTTGAGCATCTCTCAATAGAATGCAGGCTTTCTTAGCTCATAATCACTGTGCTGGACAGTGTCTCCGTTATGGCTCTTAATTGCAGCAACAGAGGCCAGCTCTCACTAATAGAGGGATTATATGATGAGGTGTTGAATGGCTCAGAGATTTGCCAGGAAGCCTGGAGAACCAGGCTTGGGGAATAAAGGAGGCTGTGTGGCCAAAACTGAATTAAAAGTCACGCCACTGACATGGTCCAGTGAGGACACAGGGGCCGAGCATTCACACACGAACGTGGGGCCCTAGAGCCACATTCTATTTGCTGTCACTACCGCCACCCCCAGAGGTAATTCTCCACTGCCCCCCACCGCCCACCACCTTCCTTGTACCACTCAGATTTGGAATTTGGGCAGATGTACCTGACTAGCTAAACATAGGAGGGATGCTCAGAAAACAAGGTCCCAGCATTTTTAAGCTTCTCTAGAGGGAGTCGGGCTCTGCTTCCCATCAAGACTCACACGGGGGCAGTTCCCCCAGAAGGGGAAGGGTTCAGATGCTAGGCAGCCAAAGGATGACCTCTATCTGTACAGCAGGGCCTCTCGGAGGTCAGCACGGCCAGACCACTTCCACTTTTTGAGGTTCTCAGTATACGAGAAAAAAAAAAGCGATCAAATGCTAAACTGGGATTTTCATAGCACAGCAGCCTTCTTCACATGAAAGAAATTCTTGTACAGTTAATTCACTAAAGACTTTTAGGATTTTGTTGGTTTGTTTTTTTGACAGAATTCACTAAAGTGCAGAGCCAGAAATGGGCCACGGGTTTAAAGTCGGGTCCTGTCAGGATATTTCTGTGACTGTGTGTTCGACCTTAGCTGGCGATCACGTCCAATGAACCACCGTGAGGCCTGGGCCGGATGACCCGCAGGCGGGTGCTGGGTCGGCCCGGTGTCTGCAGCGGCTCGGGGCTGCCACTCTGAGTGCCGGGCCCACTCTAGGCAACAGCCCACACTACCCAGGAGATCCGCTTATTCTAGAGCCGAGAGCTGCCCTAGGTATGGTGAGATGCTGAACGCCAAGGAGGCACATTCCCATACCCTGAGGCCATCAAAAATCGAATATAACCACATAATTGACAAGATTCAAGTCCACCGTAACTTTATTCCCCCCCTGCGCCCCCTCTTCCTACAGCTCACATGGCTCCTTGGGGGCCACGGCTTCTCCAGGCACTTGGTAATGACAAGTCCAGCCCAGTTTAATAGTCACATAGCTACAGGCCAGCCTGAGAGCGAAATTCCCAGTCCTAGTACAAGCAGGCCTTCTCCCTCCCAGCTCTGCCTCGGGCTCACAGGCTGCAGAGGACGGCCAGGGCCCGTGAGATTTCTCTGCCTTTCCTCATCTCGTCTCAGCTCCTCTCCCACTCATTAGCTGCTGCTTCGGACTCGCCTAGGGCCCTGCCCCGTGGGCAGAGGGGAGACACAGGGGTACACGTGTCTAGCTGGCCCGGTACAGTTATGACCTGGAGCCGATGCCCTGTGAGGGCCGACTTCTAGCGCTGACTCATTCTATGGGGACTGTTCATGGGTTCCCGGAACCTCCCAGCTGTCACCTTTCTTGTGTTTCCCTTGTATGTGGGGTGCCTTCTCTGCTTGGCTACATCGGACCCACTCTCAGCCCGTGGGCATCCTCTCTGGGGGATCACATCGCCTCTACACACCGACCCATGGGTAGAAGCATTTGTAAAATGACTCTAGGCTGGCTCCTCAACAAAAGCTCCCCATCTGGTCCAGGGGAGCCACCCACCTTTCTCCCACTGTAGGTGGGACAGCAGCTCACTCCCACATGGCTTCTCTCTTGTTTTACTTTGCCGAGTCCAGCAAGCCTCTCGCGTTTTGATTTCTCCCAGCAGGTGCCTGGCATCCGCCTTTGCGTCCTCCAAACTGGAGGGCATGCCAAGCCCTGCCAGTGTCTGTGCTGAAGTCCGTCTATTGTGCATCTTATCTGCGAGCGGGCTGCTCCCAGCTTCTTCCCCCTGGGGCCAGAACACAGAGCCCTCCCAGCTCTCCAGAACAGCCCTTCCTGCCTGCTTCTTCCACCTCCCAGCTCCTTCTCTTTGGCCTAGAGGTGGGTCTCCAGCCAGTGCTGACAAAACCAGTTTCCAGAGGTCCACTGGATGGTCGAACACCTTCCGCCAGGTGGACATGTGGCGGGCCTTGGTGTCTGTTGTTTGTCCTCGGCTCGAACACAAAAAGCAAAGGTCTCCTTTTGATAACCTGTGTGTGTTTCCCAGATGTGGTCCTTCATGCTGTCATGTGTAAAGAAAGCAGATGCCAAGCCCGCACGATGATTTTACAACTTAAAGGAATCATCCATGGGGACAACCTCACCCAAACCGCCAAGTGGTCCATCGGCCGCACTGTGACGCCTGTTTGCCAGACAACCTCAAGGGAAGTGCGGTGGCTTGGTCCTTGCCAGCCACGCTACAGCAGGCCCCCAGGGACTCCCGAGTTCCCAGCAGGCCTCGAGCACCGGTTATAACCTAACCCCCCCCTCCTGCTGAGGAGTGCTTGTGAGCCAGACTCCCGGCACTGTGGGGACAGCCTTGGCTGGGCGCCGTTGTTTGGGAATTAGAGTTACCAGGTTACAATTCTGCTCTCTGGCTGTTGTGGTAAGAGGTTCCCCCACAAAGGGTATGACACTGTTCCTCAAAGGCTGTTGCCACATGTCCCAAGGGCACCCAGGGACCCTCTAATCTGGGGAAAATCCCATGCCTTCCTTCTGGGGGTGTCTGGAGACCAGTCTGGGGAGAGACGGATAGAGCTTGGCCAGAAATTTGACTGTGCTTTGAACTCACTGCTGACAACTCGGTGCGACTCTGTGCCAACTCAGAGGAGATCAGCTGGACAGGGCTCTGCCTGGCTATGATATACCTCACAGCCACCCTTCGGAGTCCATTTGCTCTCCCACCAGTGGGAGCAGCGGCAGCGCCCAAGGCCATGCGTGGACGCCCACACCCGCCTGCGCGGCTGCGCCGGTGATCATTTCCGGATGGCCTGTCCGGCTCCCATTCTCCCATCTCCCGGTGGCACCACCCTCATTTTTCTTACAGAAAACACTCCTGTGTTCCGTGCGTGAGGTTGGAAGGCAGTTTGACCACCTTACCTCTCCCCAGCCGCAGGGGTGGTGCTGGAGGCCTGACCGCCTCAGTGATTTATCCCCATTATCCTGGCTGACCACACAGCGGCGCTGGGAGTTTTCAGACCACCTGAATTTCTATGCCCTCTTCTCTGCTCTAGCTTGGTCAGATTCAAGGCGGTGGATGATTTTTTTTTTTTTTGCTATATTATTTACTGACTAGTCCACATGGATTTGAAATGGACTTGGACCACTTAAGTAGAAAGGGTCCTCAAAATGCAAACTTAAACAACAGATATCATCATTTTTACCCATCATATTAGCAAAATAATAATGGAACTTTCCCCAGTTCTTTTGCTATAATGAATAGCACTTCAGTGAATATCTGTCTAAACAGATGTGTGCATTTGGGGTAGATGGTTTTTTAGATATGTAATGATGTAATTGCTGAGGCAGACAGATGTATTTAAAATTTTCTGATAGCTGTTTCCATATTACCTTCTGGAAAATGTTCAGTAACTTACATTCCCACCAATTATGAATGAGAATACTCATTTCCATGCACCTTATCCAATATTATATTTTGAATCTTTAACACGTTTGCTAATATGATGGGTAAAAATGATATCTGTTGTTTAAGTTTGCATTTTGACGATCCTTTCTACTTAAGGGACCCAAGTCCATTTCAAATCCATGTGGACTAGTCAGTAAATGACATTGGGAGAGCTGACTACCTGTTTGGAAAAGCTACAACTGGATACCAAGAAAAAAGGTCCAGCTGTATTAAAGATCACAGATGTTATAAGAAACTAGATATGGTATATAGGCATTATAGAAGATCATTTTTTAAGTCTTGTAAATGAGAGGCTTTTTCCTAGCATGATGTAACATAGAAGTCACCAAAGAAATTATGAAAATTTGAGCACAGAAAAGTACAAATCTATGGAAAAAATTATCACTAACAATGTAAAAACCACTATCTTTCTACATATATAACTGATAAAGGGTTTGTATGCTCATATTCAAAGAACTTCTGCAGAACAAAGAAGAAAAAAGCAAGCGTAAGAAGAAACACAATGACTATACAATTTTCAAATATTTTCTACCTCACTTTTTACCTGAGACACTAAAGTTAAAATAGTACTGAGGTTGATGTTTAATCTTATGTGTCAATTTGGCTGGGCTACTGTGCCCAGATATTTGGTGAAACTTCATTCTAGATGCTTCTGTAGATGTTTTTGGATTGGATTGACATTTAAATTGGTTGACTGAGAAAAACAGATTTCTCTTCATAACAAGGGTGGGCCTTATCCAATCAGTTGAAGACCTGATTAGAACAAAAGGCTGACCTCCTCTGAGCAGGAGGGAATTCTCCAGGAGACTGCCTTCAGCCTTTGTGTGCAACATCAACTCTTCCTGCTTGCAGAGTGCCTTTGGACTTGACCTTACACTCTTTCCTGAGTCTTCAGTCCCTGATCTCCCCCATCAGATTTTGGTCTCATCAAACCATCACAATCACAAGAGACAATTCCTTAAATAAATCTCTTTCTATGTATATACATATACTATCGTCTTTGTTTCTCTGGAGGACCCTGACTAACACACTGAGTCACTGAATTTTAAATGTCAACTTTTCAAAAAATTAAAATATGGCATTTACCCTTATTGGCAGGATTATGGGGTTGTGATTTCGTAAATGTTAGGGAACGTAATTTGTCAATACTTATTAAAATGCCAAATGTATCTACCATTTAATAGAGCAGTAGCACTTTGAGGAAGTGTATAAATGCACAACATATAAGCAAAGGGATGTTCCTTGAGGCATTATTTATAATAGTGGAAAATCAGAGATACTTTTTGTTATCCATTCATCTATCAAGTACCAAATGCCTACTGCAGAGTACTGTTTTAGGCACCTGGGTATATAGTAATGAATAAGACAGACATGGTGACCGCTGTCAAGGGGCTCCCAGTCTAGAGGGAGGAATCACATAGTAAACAAGTGAACAGATAAGTATGTAAATCAAACTCTCAGAGCACAGTCTGAGACAATATCCAAGGTGGGAGGGCTACCTGAGCCTGTGGTCAGGGAAGGCACCCTAAAGAGAACCGTTGGAAAGAAAACATGAAAAGAGCGGGGTGTGAGCCAGCCAGGCCAAGTATGGAAGACATAGTGTATACAAAGGCTGAGAGCTCGGCCGGACGGTGATGTCAGTGCAGCCAGGATGGCCCCAGAGGAGCCTGGAGAGAGAGGAGGGGCCGGTGGCACAGGGCCTGGGAGGCCGTGAAGAGGGGAGAGGAATGGGAGGGCACCGAAAGGTTTTATTCAGGCGATGACATGATCCAGTTTATGTTCTTCAAAGGTCCCTGTGACTGTGGCGTGAAGTAATGAGGAGGAGGACAAGAAGAAAGACCAGCTTAGGAGCTTTTGCCATAGTCCAGGAGAGAGAGGATGGTTGGCCCTGGAGTTGGGGGAAAGCAGATTCACCCAAGATACAGCCTAGTACTTGATCGTGAAGGGCCTGCGGGTAGTAGAGGAGAAGGCGGCTGGAATGGCTTTCTGGCCGCTGTGCACCTTTCAGAATGGATAAACTAAATAACCAGCACGTGCTGATGGTGTGGAGCGGCTGCAACTCTCACCCATGGGATGGTGACGGATGGTAGCTTAAAAAGTGACTGGACTCCGTGGCCCCTCCCCTGGATATTTGACCTGGAGAAATGAAAAGTTACATCCCCACAAAAACCTGTTCAAAGCTCTATCCACAACGGCCTTAAGCCAAAACACCCCAAAGGCCCTTCAGCGGGTGTCTGGATGAGGAAGCCGTGAAGCAGCCGCGCGCAGGGGAGCCCGGGAGTCGGCAGCGAGAGGAAACCACCTTCGGTGCTCAGAGACATCACACTGAGTGAAAGAAGCCGATGCGGAAAGGTGGAAGATTGTATAATTGTATTTATGTGACATTCTTGGAAAGATAAAACTGTCATGAGAGAAAGCAGATCCGTGGTTTGCCAATGGTGGCGATTATAACTGCTCTTCATCTGATTTTGGTGACGGGTACAAGAATTTATGTGTGTTAAAATTCACCCCTTCCCAGGAGAATTTTCTTTTTGTTGTATGATCATTTTGAAAATAAAAAAGAATGAAATCTTAAAAAAAAAAAAAAAAGACACCTGGGTTTCTGGCATGGGAGATAGGCAGGTGTGGTATCGCCATGTGCAGAGGTGGACTGGGAAGTGGAAATGAAGAGTTTGGTTTGGACTTGTGAAGCCGAGATGCCCTGAACACGGTAGGATACACGAGAGCCTCGGGCTGGAGATGGAGATTTGGAAATCACCCATGACCGAAGCCCTGGTGGGGGATTAGAACGCCTGCGGGGAGGGTGTAGCGCAAGAGCAAATGGAGAGAACCTTCCAGAAGATGCCTCGAGGGGCTGGAGAAGGAGCCAGGCTTGAGAGAGAGGGATTCCGGGGTTGTGCGGTTCTCGGAGCTCCCCCCTGCGTGGCTGCGTCCTCCGGAGACCTCCCTTGGGAGTGTGGGAGCCGGGCTGCTGGGGTGGGCAGGGACTTTGAAATGAGAACAAGAACTGGTCAGACCAATGTTAGAAAGTCAGCAGGTCTCTGCAGCTGTTGGCCATCAGATTTGGGCAAAGTTATCTCTGAGCTGCGCGTCCGTCTTCCTTCCCAACCATCCTCATCGTCTGAACCCTTCTCAGCTGACAGAACCACAGAGGCCACAGACGGGGAGCCTGGGACCCAGCCCGCACCCCTCAGGCCTGCTCTGTTTTCACCACACACAGTACTTTAACGTCTTGACTTGGTGATCACCTTAAATGAATATATGATTTCAAAACCAGCAATAACAACTGGATTTTCGACTTGAAACATTGGAAGGGGTGGCAGCATAGAGCCCACAGCCCTGCGTGGTAACAAGACAGGAGTTGAATTTGCATGAGTCTCATACTCTCCAGGTGACCAGAGTCCCTGCTCCCCGCTCCTGACCTCCAGCACCAAGATAAGAGCCGATAGCCGTTGATCTCCTGTTTGCGTCATGGTTCCCGCCCTTTTGTGTAACCTGGTCCTTCCCATGGCAGTCACAACTTCTGCAGAGTGACACAGAAAAAGCAGAGACCTGCTTGGCTTGTTGAGACTTGGAGAGATTTATTGACGACGTTTTGTGTACCCCTGAAATATGAGGTGACACACAGAGGGGAAGTGACGCGACATTTTTAAATCAACTTTTTTTTTATTGAGGCTGAATTTACGTATAGTAAAATGCACACATTTTAAGCATATAGTCTGATAAGTTTTGACAAACGTAACATCTGGGGAGCCTTCTACCCCAATCCAGTAACAGAACACTTCCATCACCCTAAAATGTTCCTCTGGCATTTTCCAGCCTGTGCCTTTCCCCTTGCATCCCAGCCCCTGGACCACTGACCTTGCTTTCTGTCAGGAAAGGGGTTCTGTACCGATTCCAACCCAGGGGGGTGGTTTTCCCCATACCCCGAAGCCATTCTCTGGACGCCAGCAGCATGTCCTACAATTCAGCTCAATGTTGACACTGTCTCCCTGGAGCTCGAATCAGATTCCACAGGTTAAAGACTCAGTCCTGCAAGACGGCCTGCATTCAAGATGCTGGTCGGAAGTCCAGGGTGTCACCTGTGCTTCTGGCTGGCTGGCTGTGGATTGGAGGTTTCTCTGAACCCCTCCTTGGGTTTGATTAATTTGCCAGAGCAGCTCACACAACTCACAAAAACAATTTACCTACTAGATTACCGGTTTATTATAAAAGGACGCAACACAGGAACAGGCAGACAGAAGAGACGCATAGGGCAAGTTACGGGGAAAGGGTACGGAACCTCCGTGCCCTCTCCTGGCCTCCATGTGTTCACAAACTCATAAGCTCTGTAATCCTCATGGTCCTGTGGGGTTTTACAGAGGCTTCATTTCATAGGCATGATTAGTGAATCATTGGCCATCGATGATGGACTCAACCTCCAACCCCTTTCCCCTCCCAAGGGGCTGGGCTGGGCATGGGATCGAAAGCCCTGACCCTCCGTCACAGGTGGCCCCACCGGCAGCCAGCCCCCATCCTTGGGTGGCATCCCAAAGCCACATAACGAATGATGCCTTTTTCCTCTCATCACTTAGGAAATTCCAAGGGTTTTAGGAGCGCTGTGCTGCCAACCGGGGCCAAGACCACACACGTATTTCTTATTATAAATCATATTATCACAGTCAGAGGCTGTACTAGTACCTATAGCAATTTGTTAGTTTTTATTCCCGAGTCGTGTTCCGTTGCGCGGCTACAGAATCCATTTTAAATCCATTCTCTTTTGATGGTCACCTGGGCCGTTTCCAGTTTGACGTAGTTATGGTGAAAACGGCTGTGACCGTTTTTTGCATACAGGGAGGCCCTGGTCCTCCTGAGTTAACACCCAGGAAGACATGGCTAGGTTGTAAGGCCAGAAATGGTGGCTCCAAAGGCTGCTGTGTTTCTCACCTCACAGACCCCGGCCGGGTCCTCGGCAGGCCAGCTGGCATGCTGCCAGCAGCCTGGTACCCTCCCCCCGCCACTGGTGCCCAAGCTTGCCAGCCTGTTTATTCAGTTCAGTCTGCGGTGAACTTTTCTGTTCACATCTTTTCTGGCTGACCTTTTGATTCACAGCCAATAACTTGATTGCTTCCCAGAGGCTAAGCATACAAGGAATTATCCTGAAGGTTTTTCAGGGGTCGGGAGGATGGGATTGGACTCTGAGCATAGGGAACCACTAGAAAACAATTAGAAGGGGGGGCAGGGCCCAGGGAATCAGGGAGCGCAAGCCCCTAAGTGAGCATAAATTGTAAGTAGTAAATCAGGCATCCGGGAACACATATCCTCACCTTCATAAAGGCACTGTGTGTCGTAGTGACTCACGGGTAAGGAAGCGTAGCTGCCCTGCTTTCAGGAAGACTGCACAGAGCCAAGGGTCCTTCCACAGGGCCTTGCCCATCATCCCCACCCCACTCATCCAACCCTCTCTTGTCTCCGTGGCAACCAATATCCCATAATAAGCCCAGGAAGTTTTATCAATAAAAGGAGAGCTCGCGGTCCAGACTGTCAGATGATACTCAACCTTAAAAAGGATCCCACACAGTCAGTTTGCTTTTTGTCGTCTAGTGCTATGTCCACACGGCCCCAGCCAGACAGAGCTTAAAAGCCCCTTTCTGAATGAGGGAGCCCCACCATCTTGGTGCCAGAGCTACTGACCGGAACCCTAAGAAATCTCCCCTGAGTCCGGCCATACTAGGTAAGATGACCACTAAGATTTCACAGCTCCTACAAAGCAAATAGAGTTCAGAAATTTCAGGACCGCACACTGATGCAGCCCCTACGGAAAGCAGTATGGAGTTTTCTTTAAAAACCAAAAACAGAAATGCCAGATGATCCAGCAATTCCATTTCTGGGGAATTACCCAAAGGAAATAAAGTCACTAGTCCAAAAAGATACATGCAGTACTGTGTCATTATAGCATTATTTACAATAGCCAGAATATGGAAGCAACCTGAGTGTCCATTGAAAGATGAGTGGATAAAAAAAGATGTGGCACGTATACACAGTGGAATATTACTGGATGATAAGAAAGAATGAAATCTTGCCATAAGTGACAATATGGATGTATGTAGAGGGTATTAAGCTAAGTGGGGTAAGTCACACAAAGACAAATACCATAGGAGCTCACGTATCTGTGGAATCTAAAAAACAAAACAAATGAACAAACAAAATGGAAATAGGCCCATAAACACAGAGAACAGCTTGGTGGTTGCCAAGGAGGAGTTAGGGGGATGGTGAAAGAGGTAAAGAGGAAAAAAAATCAGTGAGAATGTTTGATACCTTGATCTGGGTGATGGTTACATGAGTGTGTATGTGTCAAACTTCATCAAGCTGTACACTAGGATTTTTGCATTTTATTGTAGGACCCCATGTATATTTACATACATGTACATATATGTGTACATATTTATATACAGGTGTATATGTTTGAGTATTTTAGGAGATGTAACAGAAAAGGGAAAATCCAAAGATTTTGTTACTCAGGAAAGGGTACAGGGAGGATTCCAAAAGCACTGGAAACTAAATAGAAATATGCATGCTGTGGCTACTGATAAGAGAGATTCAGGCTGTGAGGGTGGCCTAGCCAGTTTACAGAGAGAGCATTCAGTATATTCAGTGTGGCAAGAGTGATAGAAAAATTAACGTGGTGAACATCCCCAGGTGGAGGCGGAGATACCCCAGACACGTTAGATACGGGATCAACAGTGGCCTGTCATCTTATGGCAGGAATGTGGAAATATCCTTCAAAAGTGCTAAACTGATGGAGACAGACCCACTAAAAATGTATAGTTAAGGGAAGGAAAAAGAACATTCTTAAGTGACTGTAAAAAAAAAATCAGTAACTAATATCAGATACATATGCGCCATAGAATGCAAGCTGCAAACACTTTGTAAAATAAATAATTTTTAAAAAACAGAAAGAAATTCTGGGATCATGAAATAATTTAAAATAAGAGAGTATGTCATTGGGTAGATTCTAATAGGATATAGGATGCTTAGGTATGGGTTATCCAGTAGAGTCAAGATGCATTTGGCTGCAAGTTAGAGAATATCTGGCCAGTAGTGATTCAACCATAGGAATGTTTATTAACAATGATTGGAGGTGGTGGTTCCAGCTGAGCAAGGTTATCAAGGGCTCAGACCTTTTCATCCTTCTTCTCTGCCACCCTTAGCTTGTTAGCTTTCTTCCTCAAGTCTGTGGCCTCATGGTCCCAAAATGGCTGCTGCAGTTCCAAGTATCACATCCTCACATAAAAGTTTCCAAACCAGGAAGGGAGAGGGCAGAAAATCTCACAGCCGTTTTTTTAATATGGAGGAAAGTCTTTCCCAGAGACCCCAGCAGACTTCTTACCTTTTGTTGGCTAGAATTGAATCACATGTATATCCAGAGACAAGTCACAATAAAGAGAACCAGATTGCCATGATTAGGGCCAATTACAACCTGACCCTGGGGCTGGGAGAACTGCAACAGAGGGCGATTGATTTGATTGTCTTATTGTACCTTTCTAGTCTAAATCCAGTAAAATAAAAAATATTTCCATACCCCATTCCCTCTTCTGCAACATTTTCTCTTCCCTAGCTCCATGCCTCCATGAGGGGTAGACTCCATGTACCTTCCCACTTTCACCACTGTTTATCAAAGCTCATTCCTTCTATCTCGTTCTTTTTCTGGAAAGTGATCCCAGCATCCTTCCCAGAACACCAGCCACCTACCTTGATCTGCCTCCACGTGGATGGTTTTTCAGAACTGACCTTAGGGGGAAGTGAGCAGGCTTCTCACTGATTTTGCAAATATCAGGGGCCACAGCTGCCTGTTAAAACTTCAGACTTTTTTTTTTTTAACCAGGGAAGTCCCATCAGAGAAAGGAAGGTAAAGAGTTGAGTGCTTTCTCACACTATTTCACCCTATTACTTCTTCCACCCCAGACTCTGTCTCCACCCCTAATCCTCATCTCCCAGAATCTATGGCGTGTCCTTTCTTCCCTGTCTTTCCATTTCTATTGCTGTTCTTCTTCCTCTCTTTGGATGATTCTTGCAACTAATCTTGCGGACCCCCAGGCTTCTTGCTCATTCCCTTCTGCTCCCCTCCTCCCCAGGATGCAGTTGAAGCAGACTCACCTCTCCTGCTTTGCCTCACAGCATCCCTTGCCCCACAGGGCACAGCCAGAGCCTGAGAGGCCACTTGCTGAACTACCCCAAGGCTCTGGTCACAGGTGATACATTCAGCTCGGAAAAGGCTGGTTGGCCTGCCTCACGGTGCCCAGATTCCTCTCTGTTTCCTGCCGGTGCCCACTGCACCCCTTGACCCTCTGACCCCGGTTTCTGTACAGTCTGCGCGGGTTGTCCACAGGCCTTCAGCCAGGATGTACTGAACCATCTTTGCCCGTTGCTTAATGACTTCGTGGTCACACATGGCGATTTAAAGCTTCTAGCCTCCTCCTCACTTCCCTGTAAGCTGAGACTTTTAACCTATGACCCAGGCAACCTGCGGCAGGAATGGGCCTAGGTCAGCCTCCTCGCCTCCTTCCCCACAGCACCGCCTTAGGTAGTGGAAAAGGGGGACCTTCCTCTACTTCATGGAGGGAAATCTCTACTTCACGGCCATCCCTGAGTTCCTTTGGGAAACCTTTAAAAACTTGTTAATTAACAAAATCATGTTGCTGAGAAACCTTGTTCTCTAAAATCAGACTGTCAGAAACATGGCCGTTTGAAATCCCATCAAGAGCAGAACAGCCTGTTGCCGCTTGGAGGATCTGGGTGGAGCCTGTGACACAGAGAAGCGTCTTGCTTTTCCGCCACCAGCGCGTCAGATAAGGAGTTTACAGACGCAAACTCTACCTTTATCTTTACTTTTATTTTCCGAAGAAATAGGACCCTGAGTCTGCTTCTCAGACCAGGTTCAAAACTGATCTCTTGACATACAGACTCTCTTAACTTTGAGCCTGTCAAACACTGCTTCATTGAAAGTGTACCTAAACATCCCCCTTACCCTGAATCCTGCAATAACCCCATCTCTTCTCCTGTGAGGTGCCCCCCACTTTCGCTGGAGTGTGGTCTCCTTTGCTGCAGCAAGATAGTAAACCTAACTTTGTTGGGTTACAGTTCCCTGAGCAAGCTTTATCACTCTGTGGAATGAGATCCCTTCTCTGGCTCATGCATTCTCAGCAGGAGCAATATTGTCCCCCAAAGGGGTGACAATTAGTCCTGGGGGAGCAAAAAAAAAAATCTTACAGTGGGTTTCTGGCTTTCTAAAGGACCACACATGTAAACAGATATATAGTGTGTCTGCTGCATTAAAATTTCATGGGCAGAAAAAGATAAATAAATAAATAAACAAACAAAAACACACAAAAAAAATAAATAAAATTTCATGGGCAGGAAGGGGAAGGTGCTGATAAAAAAATTTTAAAGGCTCCTTGAAAGGACAATGATACAAAAAAGTATGAGAAACGGTGTTCTGGCCAATGTTGAATAGAGGTCGGTGTCGGCTATGAGTCAGGTGCCCAAGTGTGGGCTCTCCCTTGCAGCTAGAACTGGGCTTTTGTGACCTCTGTTATTTAGGTTTAACCTGGTTTGGCTCCTCCCAACCCCCCAGAACTCGACCTGAGCCTGCGATCCGCTCACCCGTGGGAGGCTCACACCTGCTCGCTCAGGCAAAAGGCGAGAGCGGGTGATGCCCCACGACTCACACACGCTCCTGTGCCACCTCTCTGCCGGTCTCCTTTTCCTTGCTTAGATGGACACAGCGCAACAGTCCCAGAATATGAATATACCCTCTGTTCCCTGTACCCCTTTTTGTGGCTTCCATGAGGTATGGAAAATGCCGCCGCCCTTCCCTCACCACCACCTAGACGACTGTCCTGGCCTCTGATGGCTTTGCGCCCTTCCCACTCTCCGGCCTGATGCTTGCACAGACTAGGGTGGGGTGGTCTGGGGGCTGGCTGGAGGCAGCCGAGCCCGCGGAGCTGCCTCCCCTTCCTCGTTCTAGACCCTGGGGAAGGGGTCAGACTCCTGTCTGTGGTTTTCTCTAGAATGTGGGCTTTCCAACTTCTCTTTGTCCTCAGACTTGGGCCCCTGTTACCAATCACCTTTGTTCCCTTTCTGAATCACGTACAGCGGCCGCTAGGCCCGAGTGCTTTGGGACAGGAAGATGAGCTGTGGACCACAGAGACAGCTCATGATGTCATCTCTGCACAGAGATGATGTCTCTCTCCTTTCACCTGAAACCCAACCTCCCACCCACAGCCAGTCTTCGTTCTCCAGCTACCTTAACCCCAGGAGGAGAGCAGAGGCTAAATAATATTAAAGACGTTAGTATTAAAATCCCTGGAGTTCTGAGCTCAGCCATCTGCACATAATAGGTGCAAAATCAATGTTTTTGAACTAAAGCTGGGTGCAAACAGGTGCCAGGATGTCTGTGGTTGCCTTGCTGGGAGAGGTGTCCCTGGCCGGCTCCTTCTCAGGCACCATCCCTCAGTGGAAAAAGAAAATGTACTGAATGATCACATCTGGATAAAAACAGCTCTTAAGAACATACATTTGTCTTTGAAATCAACTGTGCTATCTTAATTTTTTCGACAGGGTTTCTTTACTGGGAAGAGGATGTATCCACATAGATAGTTGATCTGCTTTGCATCTAGTTCTGTTTCTCGTCATGGCCTGTTTACATGTGTCCTGGGCAGACTGCCTCAGCTGACTCTGGACTTGACTAGGTCCGGTCTCTGTGGACGGCACGCAGCTGGAGGCAGAACAGCAGGGTGGCCAGAGGCCTGGGTCACAGAGCCAGCTGATTCCAGCTTCCAGGCCCGCTTCAGTCACTTACTGGCTATAGGATCTCAGGGAAGAGACTTCACTTCTTTGGGTCCATTCCCTCATCTGTAAAAATGGAAATACTAATAGTCCCTGCCACAGGGTTATTGAGAGGATGGTAGGAGGTAATGTGTCAGGACAGGTCCTTCAGATAGGCCAGCCGTGAATTTAGTTTCTGCAGCCTAGAGCCTCTCCCAGCATCTCAGCATCTTATGGTTTAGCCCTTTTCCTTCCACCCACCGATTCCACCTGACCACATACACCATAAGGAAAAAAACAGAACACAAGAACATTCTCTTTTGCTTGCTACCAAATTTATTTAGCTGATTTTTTTCTTTTGTCATTTTTATAAATGTCCCTGCAAATCTGAATTGATTGGAAAATAGACACTTTCTGGAAAAATTCCACAAGACAGTAGGGTGCTCCTTCATACCGGGAGCCCTGAGCCCCCGACTCTTGACTTGCTGGGTAGGAGTGGCTCTGCAGGGTAGGCTCATTTCCCCTCTCCTGTCCCAAGCCACCAGGCGGCTCCCCCGGGCCCTGAACACTGCTCTCCACTCCGCCTTTGCCCTCAGAAGAGCACAGGAGCTGGCCCGCTGCGGCGGGAGCTCATTTGTCTCCAGAGCGATCCCTCACCATGACAGCTTCCCAGAGCCGCGTCCAGAGCATGCGGGGGATGGAAGGGAGGGCAGCATGGTGAGACAAGAGGTGGGCTTTGCTGAGCACCTCCTTAGGAGGCTGGGTGCCTGCCCTGTCCCGACTCCATCAGTCCCCAGCCTGCCTCTCCAAGGTCCTGCCTGACTTGAAGTGGGAACTGCGCCGGGGGCCATATGTAGCTCAGCCCAGGCCTCCGACGACGAGCCACTACCTGTTCTCTGTGTTGGGCAGCTCCCATGGCTGGCCCTCGCCTTCATTCTTCTTCAGTTTCATGCTGCCCTTCTGAGTCCAAGGGCCCCAGGCCCCCGTCAGCTTCCTCAGCAGGCTCTGAAATTCGGCTTGGAACCCTGACGATGAGATGTAGTAGACAAGGGGGTCGACACAGGAATTCAGGGCGCCGAGGAGCAGCATGTAACTCCCCCATGGCAGGCTTTCACCCCGGACGTAGCCCACTACATGGGACACATTGTAAGGTGCAAAGCAGACGAGGAAGTTGAGCAGCGTGGCCCCCACGAGCCCGGTCACCCTCCTCCGGCGGTGACGGCTGGCTCCCCTGTTGGGCAGCCACACCAGGTGGCTGTAGCAGTAACCAGCGATGAGCAGGGGCACCCCGAAAAGGACCACGGCCATTTCCAGCCGGACGGGCAGAAGAACGGCCAGCTGTTCCTCCCGGAATTCCAGGAAGCAGGTCACGTTGGTACTCTGAGTGCGGGAGGGATTCCCTGAGAACTCGGTGACATAGACCACACTGCAGGGGGCCGCGGCCAGCAGCCAGCAGGCCACGCTGACCAGGCCGGCCTGCCCCGGCCTTGGCCGGCTCTCGTACCATAGTGGGTAGGCTACGCTCAGGAAGCGCTCGATGCTCACGGCTGCCAGGAAGAGGGAAGTGAGATAGACGGCCGTGAAGAAGAGGAATCTGGAGAAGGGGCAGAAAGCCAAGGGCAGGGGCCGGCGCACGTCCCTGGCCGCCGCTGTCGTGCGAAGCGGCAGGAAGAACACCAGCAGCAGGTCTGAGAGGGTCAGGCTGAGCAGGGGCACGTCCACGGCCGCCGGGCGGCGGCACGGCTGGCCCGCGAGGATGACCAGGGCCACGACGTGGAGGGGGAGCCCCGCGAGGAACGCGAAGAGGTGCACGGAGAGGTGGAGCCAGTGACCGCCGGGGAAGAAGGACCGGTCTGGGCTGGTGTCCATGGGGACGGCCGCTGGTGGGAGAGAGAATGAGAGAGGGAGTCCGGGGGAGGCTCTCCCTGCCCCGAGCCAGCGGCAGCTCGACTATCCACAGCAGACACTCCCTGATGCGCCCTGATGCTCTCTCCAGCAGGGCCAGCCTGCCCGCGGTCCTGTCCCCCCCCCCAGTGAGGCGCCCCTCCTCACAGCCCCCCAGGTCCCCCTCTCACCTGCTTACTTGAGACCCAAGGGCCCTGTCGCTGCTCAGAGCGAATACGGTCAGATATTTATCTACCAGAACTGACCAGCACCTGGCAGTGCCCGCGACCTCACTCCCTGTGGAGCAATGGCACAAACGACGCCTGCAGCTCCGTTACCGTCTCCGCGCCAGCATGCAGAATGAGGAGAGAATGCCACCCCTGTGCGCCCGCTCCTGAGGCCGCCTCACCTAGGAGGCCCTAACAAGCCCCGGCAGACTTCCTCCTCCCCTCCCTGGTCCTCCGCTCTTTGCCTCTGCTCCTCCGGGACGGCACTCATCCAGTTGGCCTTGTAAGGACAAGAAGCGCAGGGCAGCGATGGAGAGCCTGGGCTCCGGAGCCAGAGGCCTGGATGCAAGGCCGGCTCTGTCACTAACTGTGTGACTTGGGGCAGGTGACTTAAACTCTCTGTATCTCTGCTTTCTCATCTGTAAACAAGGATAATCATAGCGCCAATCTCATAGGGTTGTTCCGTAGATGAAAGCATTAATACATGTCAAATGCTTAGAATGGGACCTGGCACGCTGTGGTCAGCACGTAATAGATGTTACCTGCCATCACCCCGTCACTGGTGTGGGCTTGTCTCCAGGGTGATGGTAATAGCAGCAATATTGACAATGATGATAATGGTGGTGGGGATAATGATAGCAGCTACCTTTTAGTGGGCACATAATGCATAGCAGACACCCTGCTTCCGAGGGCACCACTGCTATGTTTTGAGATCCCTGTGTCTCCCACAGTGGGGAAGTGACTCGCTGCAGCTAACGCAGCTCATTAAATATCACCACCGGGGGTCAGACCCACATTTTGCCCAGCTTCAGAGATCATTTATGTATTCCTTCAGATATGTAGGGAGACCAGTCAGATACCATTTCACACCCACTAGAATGGTGAGAAGTAAAAAAACAAAACGGAACAACCAAGAATACCAAGTGTCGGTGAGGACGTGTAGAAACAGGAATCACCCATTGCCGGTGAGAACAGCAGCCTGGCTGCCTGGCAGCTTGGAAAGCAGTCTGGCAATTTCTTAAAAAGGTTACAGTAAATTTACCGTAGGTCCCAATTCCACTCTAGGAACCTACATAAGTGAAATGAAACGTGTCCACACAAAGACTAGATAGTACATGTTCAGAATATCATGGGTCGTAAGAGCCAGAAAGGGGACACACCCCCCAGTGGTGCATCAGCCAGTGAGTGGATAAGCCATGCGACACATCCCGACAATGGAATACTATGTGGCAACAAAAAGAAATGAAATTTCCCTGTGCCCTGTGACATGAATGAACCTTAGAAACATCATGCTAAGTGAAACAAGCCAGACATGAAAGGCTGCATAGTGGATGTTTCCATTTATAGGAAATGTCCGGAAAAGGCAAATTTAGAGAGAGAGAAAGGCGATTACTGATTGCCTGGGGACTGGGGGTTGAAAGAGAATGAACTGTTAAGTGAGGTGAGGGGTCATACCTGGGCAATGGAAATGTCGGTAGTTCCACACTTCAGTAAGTCCATAAAACTCATGGAATCGTAGGCTTAGAATGGGTGAATTTTATGATGTGTAAATCTGATCTCAAATAAATGGTTGAAAGTACAGCAGGGAGCAACCAGGGCGCTACCAGGGCGCTTGTGTTTGTGGGGGGGACGTGTGCGGGTTGAGGGGCGGGACGTGTGCGGGTTGAGGGGCGGGACGGTAATGAAGCCGGTTGCAACGCAGAGCCTGAGGGAGGCTGTGAGCCGCTGGGGGAACCGGAACCGGGAGAGGTTTATGACTCAACGGGCAAAGGTCCCGAGAGGGGGCAGGGCAGGCAGGCGGGCCTCCCAGGCCCCAGGGACAACCTGAACTCTTCCCTGTTGGTGGAGGAAGCACCCGTAATTGGGAGCCAGAGCTCCCGGGCTGCGGGAGGACAGTAATCCCAGGGCTGGCGTCCGGGCTTTGACTGAAATTCTCTGGTGACGCCGCCACCTAGGAAATTTGTTTCTGGCTTCCTCGGGGCCTTGGGCAAGTTACTTCATTTCTCTGGCCTGTTTCCGTATTTATACAATGGGTGATACAACTTCCTTTGGAGGCTATTGAGAGCATTCGTTCATTCAGCAAATATTTACTGAGAGCCTACTATGTGCCAGGCTCTCTTCCAGGTGCTGGGGCTACATCAGGAAATCAAACAAAATTCTTTGCCCTTGTAGACATTTAGGCATGAAAAGGAGTAACTTGCAGAAGCCAGGTCGTGCACACCAGGCACGTAGCCGTTGCTCTTTGTGTTCCTGTCGCTTTAGGGCACCGTGGTCGTCAGAGGAAGAAGTGGGCTTCCTACACCTCGCCTCCTGCGAGCAGACGCCCAGATGCCGGTCTGCCTCGGCGCCGCTGTGCTCTGCCCGCGCTCTCTTGGGCCTAGGGTGCCGCCATTCGCCTTCACAGAATGGACCACAAGACCAGGCAGTAACCCCGATACCCCAAGTTCTCCAAACATCCCCTGGCCTCCGGGGGCCCTGCCTCAGGGATCACGTCCCACGTCTACCCATTCTTTGCTGTAGGCTCTCGGGGAAATTTCTTAACCCCACAAAATGATAATAATTTATCACTTACCGTAATATTTTATTATCGTAACTTGTCACAGTATTGACCAAGATTTTTGTCAGTCACTTACCATCATAACTGCTGGAGGAGTGAGTGGGTGGTGTCTTTGTTCAAGTTAGAATAAGATGCTCCTTCCCCGGGATGGAAGCAGCCCGTGCCAGGCACGTGGTTTCGTAAAGGAAGCACAGGCTAGAACGGAATCGGTGTCTGCCCCTCTGCCTGGCACCCTTGAGCAGTGAACAACCTGCCCGTCTGTACAGCGGCCTCATGGCTAAATCAAAGGATTGTGTGAGGCTGAAATACGACAACACTCATAAAGCACTTGATGTGACGCCTGTCACGTAGTAGAGACTCTATATTTGTTTGCGACTATTTCTGGTGCTGCTAGAGTTTTCCCTCCCCTGCGGAAGAAGCTCGTCCTACCAACCTCCTGTTCACAGTTCAGTGCTGCCCCCTTGTGAGTTCCAAGCGGCATAACAGTGTGGTTCTCTTGCCTCTTGCCTCCTTTTACTCGGAAATTAAAATGTGCTTTCCCAGGAAATGATTTTGGGGCAGCATCTCCCGAGCATGCCGTCTAGATTGGAAGCAAACTGCCCACCTCTCTCCCCGCTAGTTAAAGGCCTTTGCCTAGAGCACTGGCGGCAGGCTGGTGAGCACGCTAGGAGGGGCAAGACACGGGTGGGGACAGACGCGTGCCAATGTGCGCAGAGGCAAGCTTACCTTCTTCCTGCAGCCCAGCCCTCGGCCTCTGTTCTCCTCTGGGACTGGGTCTCAGTCTTCTGCCAGGCTTGGCTCTTCCCAAAAGTGGCTCCAGTGATGCCCCCTGGCAAGGCCACCCCACAGTTTCTCTGGAGCAGCCCCCACCAGGGGGCCCGGAGAAGCAGCCGGGCTGTTCAGATCCATGCGCCTCCACCCTAGTTGGGGCTACTACTTTGGGGATGTCCCCCCTTTCATTCTTGCCACACATGCTGTCCCCCGGCCAGCACCCCTTCCCAGGTAGCCAGTCACCAACGGGTTGAGCACCACGCTCCAAGCACCTGTGATGAGCCCCAGCTTCCGCCAGCGGCCTCCTATGTCGGGGTGCAGGAAGCCAGCCACGTTGGAGGCATTGTAGGGTCCTAAGCAGAGCAGCAGCGTGAGCAGAGCCCCACCAGCCACCCAGGCTGCCCTTAGCTTCTGTCTGTGGCTCAGGCCTGAGTGGGCCAGTGCCCGGAGGCAGCCCACATAGCAGAAGGCTGTGATGGTCAGAGGCAGGAAGAAGAGCAGGAGAGAGAGGCTGAGGCGAGCGGGGCCCGCTGAGGCTGGGTCCCAGGCCTCCAGGCAGACCGGAGAGCCATTGACAGGCGTATTCATGCCCAGGGAGCTGGTGGTATTGTCCATCCAGCCTCCCGGAGCCTCCAACCCGAAGACCAGCCCCAGGTGACAGAGGACAAGGGCCCATATGGCCACACACACGCCCCAGGAATAGCAAGGCCTCCGGGCGGCTTTGTAGCCCAAGGGGAAGGCGGCTCCCAGGTAGCGGCCGGCACTGAGGGCAGCCAGGAAGCCCCCGCCGGCATAGAGCGGAGCAAAGTGGGCCAGGGCAAAGGCAGGGCAGAGCAGGGCCGGCAGAGGCCAGGCGCCTGCAGCCAGGGCCTCCACTGCCTTCAGGGGCAGAGAGGCCGCCAGCAGGAGGTCAGAGCAGCCCAGGTGGAGGGCATAGACAAGGCTGGGGGTCAGGCGGAGCCGGGCATGGGACACAGCACCAGCGATGGCCAGGACGTTGAGCGGCAAACCCAGCGCAAACGCGGCCACGTAGAGGGCGAAGGAGAGCTGCGGGGGCAGGTCCATGGGGCAGGTCCCTCACCCCTGGGCTCCCCAGATCCACTTGCTGCCTGCCCTGGGAGGGGGACCCCTGGAGTCACAAACAGGTGTCAGCACCGCTCAGGGCATTAGAAGCCATCCAGTGAGACAGCTGGGGACATGGAGGCCCCAGAGAAAGGTGGCAGCCCGGTGGCAGTGGAGCCGGACTGACAGAGAGGACTGCTCGTCCTCAGTCCCCGGTGCCCTTTCCACCAAGTCGCCTCTTAAAATGAAGAGGGCGATCGTAGAGTGACTGGAGGAGGCAGAGAGCACGTGCAGGTCCCATCAGAGGGACGGCTTCTTGATACCTGAGCCTCTGGGGAGAGAAGCAGTAGAGAGAATTCAGAACTGAGGCAAGCCTGACAATACATCCTTTTCTTAAGAAGGTAAGTTGGGTTCCTGTGTCTCCTGGAGGGAGGAATGGGCTGCCACCCCCACAGCGCTGGAGGGGTGGCAGCAACTCCCCGCTGAGGGGAAGAGAGGGGGCGGTTTGGGGAAGTGCGGCCGTGGCAAGGGCAGGCGGTGGGGGTCCCTTAATGAGCGTCCAAGGGAAAGCCAGTCCCATCAGTGACTCAGGGAACCACCTTAGCCGCCTTTAGGGAAACGGGCGCTCCGGGGAAATGGAGGAGAAAGGAGCCACGGAAAGAGGGACTCACCTCTGGGCGCTGTCGGACGTCTCTGCAGCTCTGCGGCTCAGGTGTCCCCCCTCCGGGGCTGAGTGAGGGCGCCCGGGATGGGCAGTGAGCCGGAAGGGTGAGAAGGGCGGGGTGGCAGGGCCATTAGCCCGAGGCACTAGCAGCCTGGGTGAGCAGCTAATGGGGCATCTCGGGCTGGAGCTGGGGCCAGGCTGCAGGAGGCGAGGGTCCGAGAAGATGACATGAGCTCGGGAAGGGGAGCGATCCGGGCTTTCTCTGGGTTGAGTGAGGGCACGCAGCCGGGACCTCAAAGGAGCTGGGTGGGTGTGGCCCAACTAGGACACAGCTTTGTCCCACCGCCCAACCACCCAGCCCCTCCACCCCGGCCCTGCCTGTTCAGACCTGCTCTGGGCTGTGGTCTTCTCTCCTCCTGTGTGAGCTCACGGGCAGGCCTTACCGTCTCACACCTAGGTAACAAACCTTAGTCATCCACACCATTTCCACTGGGGATGAATATGCAGGATAATGAGGTCATCGCTAGTGGTCTCACAGCTGCCCTCCTCTGCGCGTACAGGACAGGACGTGGCGTGTCCCCTCCATTCTCCCTCTCCTGTCCCCTCTGGATTGATGACAGGGGTTTCCGACCCTCCCAGTGTGGGCAGGGGTGAGGAGGAGGAGACAAGGGACGAGCAAAGTCTGGGTTGGTGGTACAGAAGCCACCTGGCTGTGGTCTCCGCTCTGCTTCTCCCAGGGCTGCATGGACATCAAAGGGGACTCCTCCTGGGGCCTCTTGCGGGGTTGACAGGCACGCTCACCAGAGCACAGATGGCGCGTGCCTCCAGCTGGCTGCTTCGCTTTGTTTTCAGCCTCTGGGAACTCGGCCCTTCACCTCCCTGTTGGGCTCACCTTGCTTCCTAAGTGAGATTTAGAGCAGCCCCAGGCTGTCTCTGTGATTCGGTCCTTCTGTCCCTGACTATGTGTGTAGGTCTCTTCCTGTCTGCCTGCGACTGACAGCACAGCCGCTCTCCGGACTTCAGTTTTCTTGAGTGTGTGTCAGTCACCAAGCCACTGCGTCCCTCCTGCACGCATCCCAAGTTGCCCAGAACAGCATTCTCCGGGCGGTTTCCTGGAAGCGCTTCTCATCAGGCACTGGGGGACCTCATGGGGCGGCTCTCAGCCGTCTCCCACCAAAGAAATGACCTCATTTCCTTTTCCCACCGCCATCACCGAGTTGACCCTTGGTCACCTCCCTTCCAAGTCCTGCATAAGAGGTCCGGCACCTCCCTTGGAATACGGAACTTGCCACCTATTATTTAGCATTTTTGTCTTTGGGAAACACGAGAAATTGATGGAATGGAGGAAGCAATCAGAAAGAGTGTCATTTTACCTTCTGTGCCAAGCGTTTGGAGAAGAGCAAAGCCCGGCCCAAAGGGACACACGGGGTCTGCGTGATCCTTCTCCGCTTTGGACCTGCCCACTCGTGTCCCCTGCTCAGAGGGCCTTCCTGGAGTCCTCCATCCAAACGGGCCCCTCCCCAGCTCTAGTCTCTTTTTCACCTTGCGTGGTGGCTGTTCAGAGTACCCACGACTCTGCCACACCAGCCTCACTGGCTCCTCTGCTAGAATGCTGCTCAACGGGGGCCAAGCGTTCTGTCTCCTTTGTCTGCTGGCTGTTGCCCACACAGGAGGGGATCTGGGAAGTGAATGAATGCCAGTTGTCTGGGTTCTGGAGGACGGTGAGATCTGAGGCTGGGTGGAGGGCTGCCTGGGTTCTGGAGTCCCTGGCCTTAGAGCTCCCTAGTCACCGGCTGTGCATGCCTCAGCGGTGCCTGTTGACAGTCACATCTTTTGGTCAATTGGCCATGAAGTCGGATAATGTCAGCAGCCAGGCTCAGGGACAGTCTGGCAAGGCACCTGCTGGTTGCCGGGGAGCCTGAGCCGGGCCTCATAAAGCTTGGGGCTACCTTCAGCTCCTTAAGGGGACCTTGCCCTAAAATGCTGGGGGCACCCTAAAAATCCCAAGATTAATCAGGACTATGCCATATCTTTTTTGTATTCTGACAACTGGCTCTATGCTGGCTGAATTGGCGGGTGTTCAGTAAATATTTGCTGGATGAGTGGTTCAATGACCCGGGACCTCATTTTTGATAGAGAAGTGCCAAACCCTTCCCCTCTCATTCAAACAGTCCTCAAAGCCTTCAAGAAAAGTTCGTGGTGCTCCTGAGAAATCACACAGGGAACAAAGTAGATGGATGGGAAATCAGTGCCTCCCTCTGCCACAGCTCTGAAGATGACCACAGGACGGTCTAGTTTTGAGAGCATTCTGGTATCAAGCAGAGGGGAAGGAAGTCAGCAAAGGAAGGTGGCGTTTTGGAGCACCTGCCACAGGCCGGGAACTTGACGGTCATCTACTGATGGCTTAGCCACCCAGTCCTGCCCTAGGAGGGCGGGCAGACAGGGACCACCCGGAGAAGTAGAGGGCAGCTGGGAGGCTCTAACCAGAAGGTCAGAACTAGTGAAGTTAATCAGGAACTGGTGGGGCTGACAGTGGATGACAGAACATCGGTGAGGTTTCTCAAAGCAGCTGGCCTTTGAGAGGTTCTTACGCAACTGTAGCTTGCGACAGACCCTCGGCAGGCTCACTTTTGAGAAGAGCTGTGTGTGATGAACTGGCTTCCCCTTCGCACATTCTTCAAGAGATGCAAATAAGGCGGGAATTCGGTTTTTAGGGACTTTGGGCTGTTGTTTAGGCTTCTTGTAATTTGACTCCAGCACATGTAAGATTATAACTTCCTTCCCATCTTGAACCACTACACAGCAGCGTGGCATCTCCATTTGACAGATGAAGAAACAGGCTCAGAGAAGCTGGCGAAGTTCTCCCAAGACCACTTGACTAGTTAAGCAGAAGAGTCAAAACTCAGACTCACGCTCGTCTGCCTGCGAAGCCAGGACTCTCCAATCTGCTGATTCAATGATGAGGGTGCCTCGACCCCTTTCCCTTTTGCCCGAGCTCTGTGAGGCCTTCCGCATCTCCCCTTCCCCACTCTGCCTCCACAGACTAGGACGAGGTCACCGAATCTTTGAAGTAGTACCGGAGCCATTTTTATTGTGTAGCTCTGTGTTAGGTACGTGTTTGCCCACACTGCAGGTGTCAGACCACCAGACCCCCGAGAGTAGGGGCTACAGTGCATATCCTCTCCATGGAGTGCCTCCCTGGCATGTAGAGGAGAAACCAGCCTCCTTGTACCTCATTTCTGTTCCTCTTTCCCTGGGCTTTGCCCCAGAAGCAGAAATTAGGCCCAAGACCAGTGAGTGCGGCTATCAGAACGGGGGAAGGGGGTCAAAGGGATGGAGAAGGAGGGAAAAATAATACAGCGATAGCCTGATCCTGGCAGGGATGCAGCCAGCTTGGGGCAGGGCTTGGGAAGGTGGGTGGTGGCAGATGGCCGGGTGTGGCAGGGGGATTTGAGCAGCACAGGGAAGGCTTTTAGATGAGTTTCTGGGTGGGAGGGAGAGTGTCAGCGGACTCCGAGCAGGCCTTTCAGAGGATTGGGGTCACCAGCGCTGAGAAGGAAGGCTCTCTGGGCCGTGCACAAAGTTCTCTGCACCGACAAGGGCGGCAGTAATCGTGTACATGTGTGTTCATGTGCATGCACGTGTGTGCATGTGTGTGTGTGGACGGGGAGGCTATGTACCTGGGTGGCTGAGTGGCGGGGGCCAGGGAAGCTCCAGAAGTGCCTTGGCCCGCCCCACAGCCCCTGGGCACTTTGGGCTCAGCCAGTCCAGCCCTTCAGTGCTTGAGGGTCACGTAGTCCACTCCTTCTCGGCTCAGGGGCTGCTCTCCGACCCCCAGGTGAACCAGCTCTGAGTAGTGTATCCCCTCGTCTTCTGGAACCTCCGGAATCACGTTCTCATAGTCGCCCTGAGAAAGCCACACTGCGGTAAGCTCGGCCTCAAAGTCACCAGCCTGCCGGGCTGCTTTCCCTGCCCATTCGGTCCTTCACTTCCCCTGGGGGTTCGAGAGCCCGAGCAGGGGCAGGACCTGCCCAGAAACTGGCTACAGTGGGTGTCCCTGAGCAGCCCTCCCACCACCAGCCTCTGCTGCCACTGAGCCCTCCCCCAAGTCCTCCCCATCTGGGACGCATAGCTGAGGCCAAGTCCCCACCTCCTCACCTCCTTCCTATAGCCCTGCCCTCTTACCACTCGACGTTTCTGCACCACGGAGTAAGTGACCGTGTCGTCCCTGTTTAGGGAAGGTCCCTGTGTCTCTGAGGTCCCTGCATCTCTGGTGGGGGCACAGACAGATGACCACAAATGAAGCGTTTCGCATGAACACTCCTCCCCGAGAGCGCCAGCCTCTCCGCCCCTTACGGATCATGCCTCAGGCTCACGGTAGGAGCCAGTGTGTCAGGTGAGTGAATGTATGTGTGTATTATGAAGTGTTAACCTCGCTGGGGAGACTGACTCTGGGCATGCATGGTCCAGGCCTGAAGGAACAGGTCCAATTCCCAAGGCCGTTATGTACCCAGGGGCTGTTACTATGCGGGAACGAGGAAATGGGTGTATGGCAGGGCCTGGCTCAGGCCTGGTACAGGAGGGCAGGCAGGACCCCAGCTCTTCCTCCCAAACCTCCCCAGGTGCAGGCAGAGCCTCCCAGGGCCCTCAGTACCCAGTTCTTGGTGCGTCAGTCTCATCGACAGGAAAGCGCAAGGCTGCGTAGCTGATGGTGTCTTCCATCACCGGATTGTAGCACCCCAGGGAGGGGGGGGCCCTCGGAGAGGGGGGCCCTTCTAACCTGGGAGAGGGACAAGCTCTCAGCTCTCAGCGCGCCTTCCCCCACCCGAGTTCCCCCCCCCCCCCCACCAGCCTCTGATCCCAGGCCTCCCCCCAGCACACCAGCTCCTGCTTTGTTTCTCCCTTGAAGGCAAGGCCAGCCCCTCTATTCATCCTCCTCCCCTCCTACCTTGTTGTTCCTCACAAAGAAGCTCTGCCCGCTAGAATTTTCCGGGAGCCCCTGCTGGCTTTGAATCCTCTTCCAGCTAAGAAATAAAGACCCGCTCAGTGAGGATGGGGGGATGGGAACAGGACCCAGCGGAACCAGCCTCTGGGGGGCTCCCAACTGAGTAACTGGAGTCTCTCCCTGGAGGGTGAGGAACTGAGCCTCGGGAGGGGCTCACCTTCGCTGAAGCTTGACTCCCCAGATGGCCAGGAGGAAGATGGCCAGGCAGAACCCCACTCCCATGGCCACGCGCCTGCTGATGGTCTCCGGGCTGTCTGATGGAGAAAGGAGGGTCACTTAATGATCCCGCCTCAGTCACATAACGAGTCACATAATGAGGTGGGCGCCTTGAAGGCGTCCCCGAGTCTTTGCGTGGTTGCTGTCCTGTCCTTAGGCCCGTACAACCTCTCGCCCCTCGGTGGGGATGTGGTGCTGAGAAACAGGGAGAATCCAGCCCCTGCCCTCCGGGCCTCCCAGAGGAGGAAAGGGCTGGCTCCTTCTATGAGGAGCACCTGTTCTGAGACAGACACGGGCACACACAGAGCATGTAACCTATGTAATGGACACAACTCCAGCGGGCAGCTTGACCGTGCTATCAGAACTTAAAAATTACATGTCCTGTGACCCAGCAGTTCCAGGTAGGAATTTGCTCTACGACTAGCCTTGCACGTGCACCCAGAGCAACAGACTGTGGACGCTGGGTGGAGAAGTGGGGCAGCACCCACGCACAGGGATACAGCACAGCCCGTAGGAAAAGAAGCAGGTCTCCAGACTGGGTGCAAAGTAGAAACCCAGGAACATCTTTCTACACGGTATTTCCACATAATACACCGAGGATGTTTCCCTTTAGCACTGCCAAGTGATGACCCTCTCAACTTAGAGCCGTGGCTCCAATTATTAATCTGAAAAAGTACAATAAATAAATTAAATATTTTCCCTATGTTTCTAGACTCTTCAGACAGCCTGTATATGCACAGATGCAGACAATCTCCAAGAGGTGTTATGACGTGGAAAAAAAGACAGTTTAGGGCAAAGTCTGAGCTCTCCAACCATTTGTGTAACAGAGAAGGTGTGCACAGATAGACTATTCATGCATATTGTGCATGTGCGGAGTATCTCTGTGAGGAGACCTGACCAGCTGCCCGCAGCGAAGGACTTGAGGGAGGGGTAGCGTTCTCAGGGAGCAGGAAAGCAGAGGTGTCTGTCTTCAGGCTATTTGCCCTGTCATGCTGTTTTAATTTTTTGCTCTGTACATATATTGTCTTTATTTAAAAAAAGAAAACAGTAAAATCTCAAAAGATAAAAACAAGCAGCCTCTCAAGGGTGAGACAGAGAGAGGGGCTCAGTAGAAGCTCAGATGTCTGGGAGGTGGGGGCAGCCTGAGAAGGAATCCTCCTGGAGAGCCAGGAGAGACGGCGTGGCAGGAGGGAAGCCGGGTGGGCTGTGTGCAGAGCGGGGGGATGCCTTTGCCTGCAGGCGGCGCTGGCCGTCCTGTCAGGAGGTCTGGAACGCACAGCCACAGTGGGGGGGGGGGGGCCAGAAGGGGCCGGGGGCACAGGAGAAGAGGAAGGGGCCTTACAGTAGACAGTGAGGGTGCTGGGGGGCGACTGGCCCTTGCCCAGATGGTTGTGCCCCTCACACCGATAGGCGCCTGAGTGCTGGACCTCCACAGGGTCCAGTCTCAGCATCCGATCGTAATGTTGCAGGTTTTGGTTACTCCAGTCAAACCAGGTGTACTGGGAGATGGGAGGGTTGGCGTCGCTCTCACACGTCAGGACTGCCTTCTTCCCCTCCACCACTTCCTGTGGGTTGATGGACACACGCAGCCTCCGGGGTGCATCTGCAAAGAGAAGGGAAATCAGAACCCCGGTGGCCAGGAGCCGGCCCTCTCTGTTCTCAACCTCCAGCCGCCGCCACTCACACAGCACTTGGAGCCTCCAGGCCTCAGAGGTGGTCTGTCCTATGGAGTTGTTGACCGAGCACCTGTAACTTCCAGCGTCTTCTGGAGAGATGGAGCGAAAGCTCAGTTCTCTTCCTTCCTTCAGAAGGATTCCATTTTTCTCCCAGAAGAAGCTGACATCTGCAGGCCGGCTACTTGAGAAGTCACACTGGAGGAAGACTGGGCGCCCAGCATGAATCTCGGGAGTGACGTTGCCTGGCTGGACCCTGACATCTCTGGGGGCATCTGGAGAGCAAGGGCCTCAGGCTGACCTCTTGGGTCCCTTTGGCTCTTCCTGTCCCCAGGACTTCCTCGCCCCTGGGCCCCGTGGCCTGACCCTCGTCCCTCAATTCTCTGCAAAGACGCTGGTCTAGGTGCCAGTCCCCTCATTCCTATCCCACCTGGACTACCTCCCAGGCCGCTCTGCCCAGCTCACTCACACTGGACATCCAGGTGGACAGCAGGAGCCTCTGAACACCACTGGTTACAGGCTCTGCAGACTATTGGCCCGGGGTTCCAGGCAACCTTCTGAATCATCAGCACTCCGGGTGATGGCTCCTTCCAGGGGCCTTGGGAGCTCCAATCATATCGGGTAACCGCGGGGTTACTGGAATTGTAGTTACAGAACAGGGTCACGCTGTCTCCCTCTCGAATTGGTGTGAGGTTTTGAATCACTGTAGTTACCTCTTTAGGGGGATCTGGAAGAAAACCCGGACAGGTAAAGAAGAGTTAACCGTCCATAACACATCTCTCTCCTGCTTCCGTTCTCCCCGAACCTGTCCTAAATTAACCGAAGGGAGGTCCCCTCTTGGGCCTGTGTGAGGACAGAAACCCTGCCCTGGACATCTGGCGGGCTGTGGTTTGAGGCAGGATGGTGCGGTGGTTAGGAGCACAGCTCTGGCAGAGAATGTGTGGTGCCATGCAAGGCGGAAGCATGCTGTCTGCAGGTCTCAGTGCCAGCCTGGGGTGCAGGGCTGAGTTGCTGTGATACAGGCATTAATAACAATTTTTTTTTAAAAGCACAGCCCTGGAGCCAGACTGCCGGGCCTCGCTACTTGGAGCTGTGTGACCATGGGCTGCAAGCCTCAGTTTACTCATCTGTCAAATGGGGTCCTAGGAGCCTCTAACCTCTGGAACTGTTGCAAGGATGAAATGAGCTGATGCCATCAGTACAGTGTGGCGGGTAGTAAAGGCTGCTGCTGCTGTCATATATCCCATTGGCTAGAAGGTTAGGATTTGGGCGTCCCCAACAGCATATCTGGCTGAGACCATAATAACCTGGAGTCCAAAGATCAAACCTGCGGTTTGTCTTTGTCCTGGACTTGATTCAGTGACAAGATTCACTGTGTTAAACAGGGTCTGACAACAATGAAGTCATGACACATTTTCCCCCAGTTTTCCTTGAACACTTTAGGGCCCCTTCTGGGACTCAGCCACTGCCTAGTGACGGCAAGTCTCCATGTCCCTCATGGGGTGCTGGCACCTTGCACTTCATTCATTCAACAAGCATCTACTGAGCCCCTACCATGGTCCAGGCCCCGCTCTGGTGCCGAGAATACAACGGTGCACGACAGCACAACGGCCGCCCCGAGAAGCACACATGTCCTGATGCCCTGGCATCTGCTGGCCACCCATCTAGGACTCCTGAGTCTCTGCACGCTGCCTGCCTGCCTCCTTCTCCCTCCAGAACCCAGAGCCTCTGTGAGCACTTACACTGGACATCTAACTCCGCGTACTGGCCAACTTGTCCAGGCCCGAGCCTGTTTTCTGCCAGGCAGGAATAATTCCCAGCATGCCGGAGGAGGACCGCTGAGATGGGGAAGGCCCTGTCGGTCACCGCCGGCACTTTTATCCCATTGCGATACCAGGTATAATTCGTTGGAGGAGGATCGGCCTTTGACGTACAAGTCAGCTCTACACTATCGCCCTCCTTAGCTGGTGAGGAGCGGATCCAAACCGAGGAAGGTTCTGGGGCATCTGGAAGCAGGGGCAGAGGCAAAGGGGGGAGGTGAGCAGAGGCCCCTGTTGCTCACCTCTCCAGGGCCGTGATGCCGCTCCTGCTAACTCCCTGCCGGCCCCCTTCCCAGCTCCCAAGAGGCTCACAGTGCACTTGGAGGGTCACTTGTGACTTTCCTGGGCCTATATCATTGCAGGCCTCACACTGGTAGTTTCCACTCATCTCCTTGGTCACAGTGGACAGAACTAGCGTGAGCGTCTCCTGCTCCCTCAGCATCTCCTCCTTCCTCAGTGGGGTCCCATCCTTGAACCAGGATATATTCCGGTACCCTGGGTTGCTGCTGACGATCTGGCATGTCATGGTCACAGACTGGCCCTCTGTTACAATGGCTTCTCTGGGACTCACCTCAATCTTCAACCTTGGGACGTCTGGAGGAGCAGAGGGACAGTGATGGAAGGGACAGGGAATTATCAGAGGGTGTAAAGCAGTGAGAAGACACAGCGTTTTTGTTCTGATAAAGCATCAGCCAGTACGTAGCATACAAGTGTGGTAACAGTGGCCACTCACTGTCGCCCTTGTCAACAAGGGTGGGCTGGCCCAAGTGCCTAGGTGACCGTTACAGCCTCCTGACTCCTCTCTCAGCCCCACCCCGCCCCCCCCCGTCCCCAAAGGTCTGTCATCCACCGGTAGCCAGCAGCGTCCCTAATACTATCCGTCAGACCTTGCTACTCATCCCCTGCTTGAAACCCTTCAGTGGCTTCCATACTTGGAACGAAATCCAAAACCCCGCAGCCTAGGAGATCCATCCTCAGAGTTCCTCTCCACCCTCCTGTCCCACCTCGGGCCCCTCGGACTCAGTGCGGAGGCTTCCTGGCCTCCGGCTCTGTTGCACACACACCAGGTCCCAGCTTCTAGGCTCTTTCCTCTCCTTGGAATCTTCTGGCAAACGTCTGCCTGCTTCCGTCTCTTCCTTCACTCAAGTTCAGCTCAAGTTTTCCTTCCTGAGAGGCCTCCATTCCTCCCTCCCTCCCCATCTTATTTTCTCTTAACACACTAACCACTACCTGCAGTTAGGTTCTACATTTCTTTGTTAATTTAGTCATTGTTTGTCTCCCCCACTGCCCCATGTGGGCAAGCACTTTGCTCGCTGCTATATCCCTGGCAGCCAAAATAAGGCCTGGCACCTGGTAGGTTCACAATAAATATTCATTGAATGAATAACGGGTGCATAAATGATGGTGTGAAAAAATTCCTCACTCTTTCCCCCAACTTTGGGGAACAAAAAAATTCTAACCACATGATCCCCAAATCATGTCAGGGCTTGAGGGTAGATTCAATTCATTAATTCTGTTAGCCCAAAGCACATGTTAAAATGAATCTGTTTTCTGAAACACCAGGGCTGACCACAGGGATGGCGGAGGTGGACTGGTAGCTCTGCCTGGACTGTTCCCAGATGCAGGTGCCTGTAGACCAATTATGCTTCCTTCTGTGTGGGCCCCAGGGACCCTTTGTGCTGGCTGAAGGGCTGGGGAGGAGATGACGAGGCCCTCAACCTTCCCATAGGAGCCCTGGGGAGACTTACACTTCACATCCAGCCACACCGTTTCCTTCGAGAGTATCTTCTCTGCTTCCAGATCCAAGAGCTGGCAGGTCAGATTCTTGCCGTGGTGAGTCCACTGAGGCTGGAATGTGAGCTTGCTCTGGGTGGAGACAGTCTTGGTGTTCAGGGAGCTTGAGGTGACCACAGACCCCTCCAGGGACCACTGCAATTTGATCTGGTACCCAAAGCAGGCATAACTCAGAAGGCAGGTCAGAGTGACTTCCTGCCCCTCCCGGATTTCCGGAGGGAGCTGAATGTGAGGCGGAGGAGCTATCTCTGCAAGAGAGTAGGGACAGCTTGGAGGCCTGGGACAGCGAGGAAGGACCGGCCTTTTACTCCAGGCTTCAGCTGCCCCACCCAGACCACACCCCAGGAGTCCCTTGCCAGTCCGTTCTACCTCTCTTCAGGCCTGCCTTACTCTGCTTCCAATCATTTTTGCTCAGCTGAAACGCTGTCAGCAAGGCCTTAAGGATGCTAATGCTCTGTAGGAACTCTATTTCATTTATGCTTCGGTCATTCTCACTCCCTGACGTTTGTTCTCTAATGGTTTTCGAGATTGCTCTCCCCACCACCCCTAAGTGAGTTCCACCAGTGTGGTTCCACATGCATGTCTTAGCTTTGATGACAGCCCTGCATTTGCAGAATGTCTCAGTATTGGCAATATGCAACACAGAATTCCTTTGGGGATCCTTTAGTAGAGACCTGTGTGCAGCCAGTCGCAGCCTTCCCCGGGGCTGGGCCACTCTCAGACTGCAGGATCTGAAACTACCTCTCTCACCCCAAACAGAGAGTTGCTTAGAACCATTCTCAAAGAAGCACGTGGTTCAGGGTGAGTACAACTCCCTGGGGTGGGGGCCCCAGACCTGTGTTTGATTCACCCTTACTCATGTGGCACTTTGCCATGAAGGGCTAATGAGAATAAATCACAGGAAGAACATTAATACATTGGGAGATTTCACTTGAAAATCCAGATTTCTATCTTCTCTTGAAATATCAGGCAACCTGGAACCCAGATCCCAGAATGGGCAGGAGGTGAGTGGCAGGTGGGGTGCTGCAGAAAGGACCTGTGCTCAGCCCTGCTGTCTTGTGCTGCCCTGGTCATGAGCTGGCACCCCCCTGCCTGGTCTCCTGTCCTCGGGGCTTGGAGTTTCCCACCTCCCTCCTTGCCTATGCCCGAGGCGGAGAGCCCTATTCCGCAGGGCCTTACTAGAAACGTTGAGGCCTATAAACTCCATCCATTTGTCATTCTTCGATACCATCCTCAGGCCCAGTTGACCACTGTCTCGGACGGACACAGAGTCGATACGTAGGGTGCAGTTTTCTTTCGTGTTTCCCACGAATTGTACCCTTTTTGGCTGAGAAGGTACCATCCCAGTCTTTGTTTTCTGGTAGAGGATCTTCCCATTGTAGTTCTTGGTAACGTTGTCGTACTTAGGATTGTGGTACAAGGTCAGGTTTTCCAAGATACTTCCACTCAGGACGGTGTAGCGGCAGGGAATCCAGACGCAAGCCCCCTCCCAGGCGTAGAGGGTGTGGGGGTGCTCAAACTTCCATCCATACGAGTCAGAGAAAGCCACATATTCTGGAACCCACCACAGTGATTAGAAAGTATTATTGAGGGGGCATGGAGAGCTCTCAAAGGCATAAGGAATCCCTCTGAAGACAGAGGGAGAAGGAGGGAGGCACACAGACAGAGAAGTACACACCCACACATATACCCTGGCTGTCCCCACCCGACCCCACGCTCACTCCTCCCTGCCCCAGAGCTTTCCTCCCCTATCCAGCTCCCACAGACATCCCAGAGCCCAAGTGCCACCCTGGCCACAGTTCTTACCGAGGAGCAGGAGCGAGGAGCCGAGGAGGTGCATGGTGTTGTGTCTAGGGGGGGCCTGGGCTGGGAAGAGTTTGTCTCTGAGCCATCTGGTCGCTTACTTCTTCCAGACGGCTTTTTTTGCTCACCCACTGAGCTCCGACTCCTCTTCCCCAGTCCCGGGAGGACCATGTCTGCTTGTGTGTTGGGGCGTGCAATTCTGGATGCTCATGGGCCCTTTTCTGGGAATCCGGTACCTCCTCCACCAGCTCCACCACCCTGAAGGCTGGTCTCCCTCTCTTCCAGCTACTCCTTCCTGTTATCCATCTATACAGCCAGCCGGCCGGCCGGCCATCATTTTACAGATTTCCTGCCCAGCTCACAGGCTTTGAGTGGCACCAGGCTACCGAGAACCTCGCATGCCAGGCCTTGGCTGTCTTGGAGCTCACCTCGGGCGACTAGTGGAGGGCTTTACATTGGAGAGAGACCTGGTCAAACCTTGATTTTAAAGACCAGGAAAAAGCAATAAAGCAATAAACCCAGTAATTAAGTATGATACCAGGAGAGCATTTAGAGGGGTCTGGCAGGACTTGGGATAATGAGGTCCGAGGGTCCCGCTTGGATTCCCCCAGGGGCTGGGTGGAAAGCAAGTCAGCCTGGTGGGGACAAAGGTCAGGCCTTGGGTAAAGGGGGGTGACTATTTCAACTGTGGCGAAGTGGAAATGTGTCTGGTCTTCCACTGTCTTAAGAGAAGTGGGAAGTCAGATTTTCACGTGAAATATCCTGCTTTAAAGCAAACGAACCGACAAACGTGGTGCTAGTCAAATAAAAGGTATTTGTGGGCTGGATGCAGCCCCAGGGCACCCGCTGCCCCTGTCTTCTCTTGCCTTCCTATTCTTTTACATAGAATCACATTTACATAGAGTTAAATTTAAATCTCAATTTGCATGGCTCCCTGGGGAGCCAGCCGGATGGGCCACAGAGTGTATCTCCGGTCTCAGCACAGACCTGCCCCCCTCCCACCTGCCCAGCCAACTTTTCCCACGCATCCGCGCCCCCCCCAGGCCCCCCCCAGCTGTTTATCTCCTCAGGCTGCGTGGCTCATTGACAAACACGGACCCATGTCCAGTACCCAGTGCAGAGAAAGCTCAAGGGCTTGCTAAAAGCAGGACAGAGATCTGCCCCAGGTGGAGTGGCTGTGCTGGCCTGGCCTAGACGTGCATTGGGGGTAAGGATTCTGAATTGGGGCAGACTCTCCAGGCAGAGCTGACACCACCCTGCAGGTGCTAACGGTTTTACACACAAAAAAGTCTTCAAAATCACGTCCATTTGAGAGAAGTTGCGTTTAAGGAAAGCTAAATAGGGTTCTTTACTGTAGGTCTTTGCGAACCCTGTCAGCAGCTGTGCTTGCCTCAGACACCTCCCAACCCAGGGCCTAGAGGACAGCACATTGCCTGCCCTTCTTCCGCCATGGGATGTGTTTCATGTTTTCCATGAGAAACCCGGCAGGGTTTCAGGGCCAGTGGTCTGGGGGATGCACTTTGGGCCCCTTAGTTTTCCACAAGGATCCTGGCAAGGGTTAGATGCTATTCCTCACGGCAAAGAGTAGCGTCCAGTAGCCAGGCCATTCTGTCCCCCACTGCCTGGAGCCGCCAACTCCCCTCCCTGGGGACGGGTATGAGAACACCTAGATGAGTTGGAGAGGGGTGCTTCCCAGAGCAGGGCTGTGTGCTCACCCCACACGGCTCCGGGCAGTCCCTGGAGCCTCAGAAGTGGGGCCCCAGGCCTGGAATTGGAAGGCTGCTGAGATAGGATGAAGTGCGGAGGCTGCGGACAATGGCATTAGGGGTGAAGGCTCAGGACAAGGACATGCCACTCAGACCTGTGGCCTGTGCAACACAGGCCTACCAGGCGGCTGGCAGATCTCAGAACCAGCCTCCCTGAGTGCATTCTTCCCTCCTGGGTAGCCAGTCAACCGTCCGTCTCTCAGGAGACTTGCCCAACCTGGCAGGGGGGATACTCAAAGACAGGGGTCAGCAACCTGCTGTAACATAGGCAAGACAGAGGAAGGGGGTCCCCACTGTGTCCCCAGCCCCAAGAATTCTGTCTGGGGTGCAGCAGCTGCTCTATACTTGCTTGCTGAGTGCCAAGGAGAACAAAATCGTTTTTACCTGTTGCCTCGTGTCTTCCCTCTTCAGAGACCTTGCAGCATCTGAGACTGAAAGGGGAAGCCCAGCGAAGTCCCCAGTGCCTGGTTCTCACCCTCCTTGGCCACACCCCCTGCCTCTGTGGCTCTGAGGGTGACCAGGAGGCATGCTGATCTGAGAATGGTGGAAAGAGGCAATGAGGGGGATGTGGGCTTGGAGTCAGACTGGAAGGAACACTCAGATATCTAATGGTGAGTTTTTAGTTTTAGTGTAGTTTCTACATCAGATAATTTCAGAGCTGGCTCCTCCACAACTTCCCCTCTATCCAGCTGTCAGGAAATGCTAATGACTCAGCCAAGCAGATTAGAACTACCAACTTGGTGAAAAAGGCACAGGTCAGCTTGAAAGTACTTACAGTTTGGAGACATCATCCACTTATTCTCAGTCCCCATACTTTCCCTCCATAGGCATGGATGGGCAGAACCTGGTCACTCACACTGGCGCCTCGGCCGTCCCTAAGGGTTGAGGAAGGAGCATACAGGTAGCAGGAAGGAAAGAGGTAACGTATTTGAGGTGCAATTGCCTGGGCATGTCTTGAGACCCAAACCTCATCACTTTTATCAGGCTTCTGGTCCATGAATGTCTTTAGACCAGACCCCAACAGCAGTCAAAGCCATGCGAGCCTACAGCTGACTGGGGAAGCCTCTGGGATATCTTCACTCTGGCATCAGCACATTCTCCTGACTGCCAGCTCTGGAGGAGGAAACGGAAAGAGGAAAGAACGTCTTCAAAAAGCAGTGATCTGGAAAGATGGAATTGATGCATTTTCCCCTATTGCTTTTGCTAAGTACAGCTAAAATCCCTGGATATTATTAAACAAGCATAAGAAGACTGAAAGGTGGAGAGAAGGCACAGTAGTTAGGGACCTCAGGACCTGAGGAATGAGAGAGCAGTGAATTCCCTTTGCTTCATGTATCCCAGACTGAATACTGGAGGAGCCGGCAAACAGCGGTGGTAATGAGCACAGACAAAAAAAGTTACAGCAAAGCCTTGCTCTTCTAGTCAGAGAATCAGGAAAAGGGCAGTCTGGAAAGACATAAATCTTTTAGACGATAACTGCTCAACTCCAGCCAAATACCGCAGAAAACCCTGCAGCGTCACCCCCCCCCCACCGACTCCTGACAGCAAAGGCTGAGGGGGGAGCCTCGACTTCCGCCCTTGCCAGGCTGTAACAAAGGACCCCGGGCCACTCCCCTATACCCGATGGGGTGCCAGAGGAGGCCAAATGTGGAACTGGGCCCTCTACCCCCAGTGGGCTCGTCCTCCCCAAAGTGTCAGTGAAGACCACCTGGGGAACCTGAATACCCACCCTCACTGGAGAGGTGTAACAGGAGGCCCAGGGGAGAGTCAGGATTCTCACCACTACTCAGCGGTAAGGAGTTCACCTCCTGCTGTGCGATCTGCATGGAAGCCATGTGGAGAACAGTAAGGAGGTGCCCCTCCCACTCCCAGCCAGGATAGTATCAGTGGATGCCTAGTGGAGAACCTGAACTCCCATCCTTGCCCAGAAATAACAAGGAACATTCACCCACCCAGGTGTCAAGGGAGGCTGAGTGGAGAACCTGAACTCTACCATCACTGGGAAGTAAGGAGGTGGTATCTGCCTTCATGTCCCTGGAGCAGAATCAGGAGAGGCTTGCTAGAAAAAAAGACTTAAATAAGATCCAGTCCTATAACATAATTCCCAAAATGTCCAGGTTTCAATGGAAAAGTCACTCATCATACTAGGAACCAGGAAGTTTTCAACCTGAATGAGAATAGAAATCACCAGACACCAAGATGATGCAGATGTTAGAATTATCTGACATTCATCAGGTTGAAGCGTTCACCATAAAAATAGTTCAGTGAGAAGTTACAAACAAGTCTGAAACAAATGAAAACAATTACAAAACCCCAGCAAAGAAATGGAAAGCATAAAGACGAACCACCAGCAAATTTCAGAACCAAAAAGTACAATAAAACCCTTAATGAATGGGCTCAACAGGAGAACGGAAAAGTACAGAAGAAAGAGTCAGTGAACTAGATCATAGAACAATAGAAATCACACAATTTAAAAAGAAAAAAATGACCAGAGCCTGAGGGACATGTGCGACAGTAACAAATGATGTAACATTCATGTCTCTGGAGTCTCAGAAGGGTAGGAGAAAGAGGGTGGGGTTGAGAAAGTATTCCAAGAAATAATGGCTAAAAAAAATGTGCCTAAGTTGACAAAACAAACGAACCAACCAAAAAATACCTACAGATTCAAGAAGCTGAATGAATTCAAAACAGGATAAGCTCACAGAAATCCATGCCAAGATACCTAATAGTCAAGCTTCTAAAAACTAAAGACAAAGAAAAAACGTGAAAGCAACCATGTGACCTACTGGGATAAATTCATTCAAATGACAATAGATTTTACATCAAAAACCATGGAGGACATAAGAAAATGAAACATTTTTCAGATACTGAAAGAAAAGGAGCTATCAACCAGAAGCTATACCTAGTAAAAATATCCTTCAAGAATGACATTCTCAGATGAAGGAAAATTAACAGAATTTTTAAACAACAGAGACCTACCCTAAAAAAATGGCTAAAGGGAATTCTCTCAACAGAAAGAAAATGATTTTTTTAAAAAAGGAACCTTGGTTTGTCAGGAAATGAGACCCTTGATACAGCAAACCCATTTACTCAGTAGACCCATGATAGAGCAAACCCATTTACTCAGTAGACTTTCCTTCTTGAGTTTAGTAAATTATGTTTTTAGGTCAAAGCAAAAACTATACACTGTATAATGCTGTTCTCAGTGTATGTAGAGGAAATATTTATGGCAATTATATTAAAAATTGGAGAGGGTAAAGGGATGTAAAGGGAGGTTAAATTCCTACACTTCGCTTGAACTGGTAAAATGTTGAAACCAGTAGACTTTGATAAATTATATACAATGTAATACCTGCAGTAACCACTAAAAAGCTATACAAAGTGATATACTCAAAAACACTATAGATAAATAAAAATGGAATTTTAAAATATTGTTGGAGGAACCCACTTGAAGGTAGGGAAAGCAAAGAGAAAACAAAAAGTAAAATGACAGGCTTAAGCATTAGCATGTAAGTAATTACATTAAAGGTAAATGTTCTAAATACACAAATGAAAAGACAGAGGTTGACAGAGTAGGTAAAAAAACGTGATCCAGCTATATGATGTCTATAGGAAAATAACTTCAAATATAATTACATAGGTAAGTTGAAAAGAAAATAATGTAAAAGAATATATCATGCCAACATTAGTCCAAAGAAAGTAGAGGGTTCCTCAAAAAATTAAAAACAGTACCATATGATCCAGCAATTCCACTTCTGAAGGAACTTAAAACACTAACTCAAAAAGATGCATGAACCCCAGTATTTATTGCAGCATTCTTTACAATAGCCAAGCGTGAAGCAACCTAAGTGTCCATCAATGGATGAATGGATAAAGAAAATGTGATCCATATCTAAGTCCATTAAGCCAAGTGAAATAAGCCAAACAGAGAAAGATAAATACCATATGATCTCACTTATATGTGGAATCTCAAAACAAATAGACAAACAAAACAAACTCATAGATACAGAGAACAGACTAGGGTTGCCAGGGTTTGAGGGTGGAGAGGTGGGAAAGAGGGGTGAAGGTGGTCAAAAGGTCCAGCTTCCAGTTATAAGATAAATAAGTCCTGAGGATGTACAGCATTGTGACTGTCAATACTGCATTGCATATTTGAAAGTTGCCAAGAGAGTAAAAATTTCTCATCACAAGAAAAAAACTTGGGACTCTGTGGGGTGATGGATGTTAGCTAGACTTATTGTGGTGGTCATTTCACAAAATATAAACATATTGAATCATTATTTTGCGCACCTCAAACTAATATGGCAATTATATCTCAACTTAAAAAAAGAAAGTAGGAATGGTTATAATAATAACAGGTAAAGTAGACTTCAGAACAAAGAAAATGACCAAAGCCAGAGGGGGATATTATATAAGGAAATGGTCAACCCACCAAGAAGACAGAGCAACCTTAAATGTGTATGTACCAAATAGCAGAGCTGCAAATATGTGAAGCAAACACCAAGAGAAATGAAAGGAGAAATAGGCAAATTCACAGTTATAGTTGGAAACTTCAACAGCCCTCCTTCAACAACTGATAGAGCAACTGGACAGAAAATCAGCAAGTATATATAAGAACTCAACAACACCATCAACCAGGAGAATCTAATTGACATTTATAGGACACTCCACCCCAAAAGAGCATGATATACATTCTTTTTAAGCACCTATGGAACATATACTAAGATAAACCAAATTTAGGGCCACAAAACACACCTTGAATATTTTTAAATAATTGAAAACATATAGAGTATATCCTCTAATTTGATTCCAATAAAATCAAACTAGAACTCAATAACAGAAAATACCCAAACACTTGGAAATTAACAGTATACTTCTAAATAATATATGAGTCAAAGAGGAAATCTCAAGGGAAATATTAAAAATACATTGAACTGAAAGAAAATGAAAATAGAACATATCAAGTTTTGTGGGGCACAGCTAAAGCACAAAAAGGAAACTTCTTGTGCTAAATGCTTACATTAAAAGAAGAAAAGTCTCAAATCAATAATATAAGGTTCCATCTCCAGAGACTAGAAAAATCAGAACAAAATAAACCCAAAGCTAGCGTAAGGAAGAAAATAATAAATGTAAAGGCAGAAATAAATGAAGCTGAAAACAGAAAAATAATAGAGAAAATAAAATGTCTGGTTCACAGAAAAGATTTAAAAAATTGACAAATCTCTAGTAAGATAGACAAAGAGAAAAGACAAATTGAATGTCAAAAATGAAATGGACTATCACTACAGATCCTGTAGATATCAAAAAGTAAATAAGGCAATATTATGAACAACTCTACATAGGTAAATGTGGTAACTTAGATGAAATGGATCAATTTCTCAAAAAGTACTAACGACCACACTCACCTAACGTGAAATAGATCATTTAGATAGCCCTATGACTCTGAAGGTAATTTAAATTGTGAAAAAGAAATCTCCATGTCTATATGATTTTACTGGAGAATTCTACCCAACATTTAAAGAAGAATTAGCACCAAATCTACATGATCTCTTCCAGAAAATAGTAGAGGGAATGCTTCTCAACTCAGTCTATGAAGTCAGTATTACCCTGGAACAAACAAACAAAAAAGATACTAGTATGAAAAAAGAAAACCACAGAGCAGTATTACTCATGAGTATAGATGCAAAAATCCCTAACAAAATATTAGCAGGTGGAATTCAGCAATATATAAAAAGAATTATACACTATGACCAAGTGAGAATTATTCCAGGGATGCAAAAGCTGGTTAAATATTTGAAAATCAATCAGTGTAACCTAATATTAATGGCATAAGGAAGAAAAATCACATGATCATGTAAACTGTTACAGAAAAGGCATTTGACAAAATTGAACACCCATTCATGATAAAAATTAGAGAAGAAACTCCTCAATTGATAAACTACAACTAACCTACAAAAACTGCAGCTAACATCAACACTGACAGACCGAATACTTTTTCCACTAAGATTGGGAGTAAGGCAGAGATATCCACTCTCACCACTCTGAATATTGAATATATATATTCAATATAGTCCTGGAAGTGCTAGACAGCAGAGTAAGACAAGTAAAAGATAATAAAAAGCCTATAGATTTGAAAGGAAGAAATAAAACCATCCCTATCTGCAGGTAACATAATGGTCTGTGTAGAAAATCCCAAGAAACCTAACAAAGAAATTCTAAAACTAGGGTCCGGCAAAGTTGCAAAACACAAGATCAACACAAAAATTAGTCACATTTTTTATACTAACAATGAACATGTGGAATCCGAAATTTGAAATAAAATTCCATTTACAAGGACTTAAAAATTGCTTAGGTGTAATAAATCTAACAAAACATATGTAAGATTTGTATACTGAAAACTACAAAACACTGCTGAAAAAAATTTCAAGAAAACCTAAATCAATACCATGGTCATGAATTACAAGATTAAATATAGCAAAGATGTCAGTTCTCAAATTGATATACAGATTTAATGCAACTTCTATCAAAATCCCAGCAAGAGTTTTTTGTAGGCATAGATAAGATTATTCTAAAGTTTATAACGGAAAGACAAAGAACTGGAATAAAAAATATTTCTGAAAAAGAAGAACAAAGGGGAAGCCATCACTCTACTTGGCTTCAAGGCTCATTACAAAGTAACGTGCAGGAATCGAAACTGTGTAGTCAGGGAAGACAGTGCAGCACAGAGGAGACAAGTAGGGACTCTGGGGCATCTTACTACACTGATGGACAGTGACTGCAATGGGGTTTGGGGGGGGGACTTGATAAGATGGGTGAATGTAGTAACCTCATTGTTTTTCTTGTGAAACCTTCATAAGAGTGTATATCAATAATACCTTAATAAAAAAATAATTGGAAAAGCAAAAAAAAAAACTGTGGAATTGGTGGGGGGATAAACACATAAATCAGCTGAACAGACTAGAGAACCCAGAAATAGTCCCCCCACAAGTATGGCCAACTGATTTTTTTACTTAGGACCAAAAGCAATTCAATGGAGCAAAGACAGTCTTTTCAACAAATGGTGAAGGAACAACCGGATATCCGCAGGCAAACTTAAACCTCAACGTGAACTACACTTTATGCAAAAATTAACTCAAAATCGATCATAGATTTACATCTGAAACATTAAACTATAAAACTTTTAGAAGGTAACATGGGAGAAAATCTTTGGGACCTAGGGCCTGAGGAAGAATTCTCAGTCATGAGACCAAAAGCATGACCCCTAAAATCTACAAATTGGACTTCGCCAAAATTAAAATTGTTTCTCTCTGTGAAAGATCTTGGTAAGAGAATGAAAAGACAAACTACAGACTGGGAGAAAATATTTGCAAACCATGTGTCTGACAAAGGACTCTTTATCCAGAATGACTATATAAAGTACTCTCCAAACTCAACATCAAAAAAGAAAAATCATGATTCAATTAGAAGGTGGGCAAAAGACACAGAGACATTTCGCTGAAGATGATATAAGGATAGAAAATAATCACGTTAAGTGGCATCACTGGCCTTTAGAGAAACGCAAATTAAGATCACAATGAGATATTTTATTAGAGAAAATAAAAAACAGTGGCACTATTAAATGTTGGAAAGGATGTTTTATACATGGCTAGTGTGAATGTAAAATTGTCCTGTTGCTTTGGAAAACAGTCTCAAAACAGTTTCTCAAACAGTGAAGCTCTGCCCTTCCACTCCCAGGTATATACCCAAGAGAAATGAAAACATATCCACCCAGAAACTTGAACACAAGGGCTCACGGCAACATTATTTATAAAAGCCAAGAAGGGGGAAGAATCCAAATGTCCACCAAGTGATGAAGGGATAAAGGAAATATGGCATATCTACACAATGGAATATTATTTGACAATAAAAAAATAATGAAGTGCCGATAGATGCTACAACATCGACAGACTTGAAAACATTAAATAAAAGAAGCAGATCCTAAAAGGCCACATGTTGTACGATTCCATTTATATGAAATGTCGAGAAAAAGAAAATCTGCACAGACAGAAAGTAGATTTAATGGCTTCCTGGGGTGGACGTGTTGAGAGGAAATGGAGAGTGACTTCTTATGGGCACGGGTTTATTTGGGGGGTGATTAAATGTTCTAAAATTGATTGTGGTGATGGTTGCACAACTCCGTAAAAATACTTAAAACCACTGAAGTGTACACTTTAAGTGGGTGGATCATACGGGCAATTAAAAAATGGGCAAGAGACACAAGGAGACATTTCGCTGAAGAGGATAAACAGATGGCAAAGAAACACATAAAAGGATGTTCAACATAACTAGCCATTAGTGAAATGCAAATCTAGACCGTGATCCCTAAATGACTGTTAGAACAGCTAAAATAAAAAATAATGACAATACCAAATGCTGGTGACAATGTAGTGAAACTGGATCATTTCTACAGTGCTGGTGGGAATGTGACATATAGAGCCACTCTGGTACATAGTTTGTGAGTTTCTTGAAAAACGAACAAAATACAGCTACCATATGACCCAGCAATTGCAGTCTTAGACATTTATCCCCAAGAAATGGAAACTTATGTCCATACAAAGTTGTTGTTCCTAGCAGCCTTATTTGTAATAGCCCCAAACTGGAAACAAACAACATGGCCCTCAATAGAAGAATGGTTAAGCAAGCTGTGATCCGTCTATCCCACGAACAAGCTGTGATCCGTCTATC
>JAQQAC010019400.1:6220175-6277376 GCA_029783875.1 Phataginus tricuspis
CCACGAACAAGCTGTGATCCGTCTATCCCACGAACAAGCTGTGATCCATCCACACTCTGGAGCAGCCACAAGAATGAAGTTACTGATGCACGCAGTATTATATTGAGTAAAAAAAAGAATCTCAATCTCAAAGGGTCCTATACTATAGGATTCCTTTTATGTACCATTCTTGAAATGGCCAAATGCTAGAGATGGAGAACAGATGACTGGTTCCCAAGGCTTAGGGACTGTGAGGGAAAGGGGAGTGGCTCTTACTGCAAGGAAGAGCTTTGTGGCAAGGGAATGATTCTGTACCTTGATCGCCGCGGTGGGCACACACTTCTACACATATAATAAAAGGACTTAGAACTCTACACACACATTGTACCCAGGCCAAACTCCTGGTTTTGCTTTTAGACTGTAATTACGTAAGAAATAACCATCGGGGGGAACCGGATGAAGGGCACACCAGACCAATCTGTGCTATCTTTGCAACTTCCTGTGAAGCTATAATTATTTCAAAATGAAAAGTTTAAACAAAAACAAAAACCCAGCCATCTCAATGGGGGCTCCAGGCCAGAGCACATGGTCCCAAAGATCTGTCAGGGGACCCACTGGAGACGTAAATCCCCGCTCATCACCTAGGAGGGTCTGGGGCCTCTTCTGGCACCGCTCCAGGCCTGCTCGTTGGTCTTGTTAACAGGAAGAAACCGGGCAGTAGCTTCATGTTGTGCCTTGATGTCTGGAGGCCGAGGGCTGCCTGAGGAAGGCTGAGAGCGGCAGCTTCAGTGCCTCATCTTCCTTCCATCCTTCCCTCCAAAGAGGTGCATGGTCTCTATATTGGGTGACTTTACTGCCACACCCCACCTGACTTCCCAGGGGATCAGGGAAGCCAGGCAACTAGGTGTCACTGTGAGCGCTGGGCTATCGCCCCTGACCTGGCTGGGTCCCCTTCCTGGCACTGTAAGACAGGGAAAACCTCCCAGGGTTAGTGAGGCCACCCGTGTGATGCCCTCAGCCACATGTGCAGCATTTGACACGCGTGTGGTAAGCAGTCCTGGGCTCAAACCACAACCTGCCGCTTGTCAGCTGTGACATCCCTCGGCTTTCCCTCTAAGGGTGATGAGGGCTGCAGTACCAACTTCCTGGGCCATAGAAATCACGAGCATAAAAAGCGCCTGGCATGGCGACTCTCATGCATGCACTATGGGAGCTGTTATTATGGACATTGCAACTTGCTCTCTCGACCAGCACTTCATGGTGACCTTGAGACACATGCCTCTGGGTACACCTACCTATACTTGACAGAGGGGCCCTTGGAGACCAAACTGCTGTTTCCCTCTTACTCCTCAAAGAAGAGACTCCAGACAGACCAATACAACTAGCGATTGTTTTTGATAAACGTTTACGATGAGGCTAAGTTAAAAAAAACCTATTAGGTGAGCTGTGGAGTAGCCATCGCTGGCCTGGAGTGGCTTCGTCAGTGAGGATAATGGAGCTGCCTGCCCCAGGCACGGTCCTTAGGACAGGTTTGGGGGCAACCAGGGATGGGTCTCAGCCTGGAGCAAACTGGGGGGTTGGCGGAAGGGGAGGGACGAAGAGGTCCTGGTTGTCATGATCCTGACCCGGTGCCTGGACACCCTCCTTCCTCCTTGGGGTGGCCCACCCCCACCCCTCCCAACAGCCGGGCTGTGAGCCTTGCTTACCTGCGTCCCAGCCTGAAGCCCTCACCTTGGACTCCCCCCTTTCTCTCCCCTCCAGCACTGGCAAGTTCCATCACTTCCTCCTCCAAATAAGTCCTGACCCCGTCCCTTCTTACCACCTCCACTTCCTCTCCTGGATAGCGGCCATGGCCTCCTCATCTGCTATCACTGGGCTCGTTCTCCACCCAGCTGCCAACAGGGTCTTTGAAACCTCGGGCCCCTGCCTCACATTCCTCCGTGTGTAATTCTCCAGTGGCTTCCCGACTGATTCAGAGTGAGAGACTGAGTCCTGACTGTGACCTACAAGGCCCTCTGTGATCGGGCTGCCCTGGGCAACCACCCCAGCTCCACCATCCTCTCCAGGCTGGTTTCCTTCTTGTTCCATGAACATAACTAACACATTCCCAGCATGGGCCTTTGCACCTGCTCCCTGCAAAAGACCCACATTCCCCAGAAACAGACAGAGCTCCCTCCCTCCCTTACTTCTGTCTCTACTCAAATGAGCTCTTTGGAGAACAGCAGCGTGCTCTACCCCGCCCTGCTGGGTGCTGGGTTTCCTCCTCAGCAGGCCCACTATCTGACCAACGCTTGCATATCGGATCTTCATCTGCCTCTTCCACAGAACGTCAGCTCCATGAGGTCAGAGAGCATTTCTTCTTGGTCACTGTAGTGTCCCTGGACCCCAGCACAGGCCTGGCACTGTAAGCAAATGTGTTGATGGAACAGATGAATTTTGGGAGGACCCGGGAGCTGGGTGAGGTGTGATGCCTGCACCCCCACCTGACAGTGTGTCATCACCAATGTTAGTCCCTCTTTGTGTCAGATCACCCCGCTGTTGCCCAAGCTCTGCAGGTTTGCCTGTGACCTTCAGGACGTTTGTCTTGTCTCTGAACCACCTGGAATATTTTTATTTCATAATTTCTTTAAATCAATTCACTTAATAGATTTTTTTTTTAACTTAGCTTCATCTTAAGCTTTTCTTGAAAACAATCACCAGTTCGGTCTGCTGGTTTCCTTTTGTTCTGACACATACTAAATGAAGGGTGATGTCGATGTAAAAGCCGCTCCCAGCCCTCCTCGGGTCACCTGGTGACAGCATGCTGCTCGGCCCCTCGAGCAGTACAGGGTCACTCCGGTCCCTCACTATTGATCGTTCTGCTCCTCGTTCCTCAGGGCAAAGTCCTTAGGGGCATTCCTACTAAGCCGGACCCGCTGGAGCCAGGGTCTGTTGTCAGGGGACAGGTGTGTCAGGGTCGGGCCCTGCGTATGTGCGGGATCTGGTTGGTACTTCCACTGTAGCCACTGTGAAGCCCCTACCATTCTCCGCCTCGTCTCCCTCCGCTCTCCAGCCTTATTTTCAGATCCCAGAATCGTGCCAAACACATACCCATTTGGGGCCTTCACACGGGGTGTCCCGTGTGACTTTCCTTCCACAGGGACCCGTCTCCTGACCCCTGAGGCCCCAGGGCGCATTCTACACTCTAAGAGCCCTCCTTGCACTTCTCTTGGGCACAGGGGTCACGCGACTCGGTTAGGAGCACGTGTGAGGCTATTTCATGACCTTCTTGCAAGACTGCGCGAGCTGGGTGGGGAAAGGGCTCAGACGGCCTTGGGTCCGGTCCCCTCCTGCTGCTCGCGGTCCTGCTACCGCCCACATGGGCTTTCCATTACAGCCAAGAGGCCTGCTCACCTTCCCTCCCAACGTGGTTTGCTGATCCTGTCTCTCAGCCTTGACTTGGCCTCGCTTGTATCTTCTGCCTTTGCTGAAAACCAGGGGAGAATCGCCTTCCTCGGGACACGCCCGCATTGCCCACAGCCCGCTGCCCCACCCTTACTGCTCCATCAGCACCTCAGTCCCTGGGAGCACCCGTTGCTTCTCATCAAAACGGCAGTTCTGCCGAGGGGTAAAAGCACGGGCAGTGGGGCCGGGGCTCCGGGCTCCAACTGGGGCCGCGCGGTGACCAGCCGGGGGACCTCAAGGAAGTGGTTGGACTTCTGTGCCTTGGCTCCTCCAACTTCTCAAACATCCGCACAGCACAATCACCCGGAAGATTCATGCAAACCCAGCCTGCTGGGCCACCCCCCCGGGAGTCTGGTTCCCGCAGTCTGGGTGGGGCTGAGAATCGGCATTTCTAACAGCTCTCAGGGGCTGCTGCTGCAAGGACCCCACTTTGGGAACCACTGTCCTAGCCATTAGGCAAGCTAGATGGAGAATAACGTCATCAGGTAGAATCACGTGGCCGGTACTGGACGCTCAACGAATGTCAGTTATTAATACCATTCATATCAGAGAGTCTGGCCCTCTTCAAATTCCTGACAGGTGTTGTGGCAAAAGAAGAATTGAATCCAGAGCCTGGACACAGCCTTTCCCAGCTCTGGGACCCTGGGGAAATCGCCTAATGCTCTCCTATTCACAGGGTTGTCCTGGAGGCCCCTTCCCAGCAGAGCCTGAGCTTCCTGAAGGGCTCAATATACAGCTGGTGCCTAAGTGATGTTTCTTGAGTCTAATGGAATGAGATCTGAAAGGCGGAAGCTGCAGAGTGCAGCATGATTGTAGGGGATGGCAGTCAACCTGGCGCAGCTCATGAACCGCTGAGGTCCGGAGCTGTCCACGCACAACCGCCCAGTTACCTACAGGCAACAGGAGGGAAAGTCAGTGAGTAAAGACAGCCAGGTGTGGAACAACAGGGAGGGGTGGCAACTGTGGCAAATAGGGAGCCCGGCCCCTTCAGAAGGGGCCCCCACCATCTCTACAGGGAGTCGTGGCTGTGGGCCAGCGCCAGCCCAGAGCTGCTAGTCAGTCTGACTGTGGCAGAAGCAGGAATGTGGGTTATGTGAAGTCACGCAGGAGTTGAGCACAGCGTGCTAGGGACCAGACCCAGTCCACGGCTGCCAGACCGCAGTGGGAGCCACTTACAGGCACTCGGCCTAGGCTCTGGGCTCGTCTCCCTGAGCCCTGGTCCCCACATAGGGCCCAGCAGAGGGCAGGAAGGGGGGTGGCAGGCTCCCCAAAAGTGGGTCAGAATCATCAGAATCTAGACAGGCATTTGGCTTCAGGGCATTTATTTCATGTCTCTCTCTGTACAGACCCTGGGGCCAGGTGTGGGGGCAGGAGACCAGGAAGGGGGTAGCAATAAATAACACGGACAGACGGAGCTCCCCTCCAGACAGATGAGGTTAAGGGGATTAGAGGGGAGCCGCAATGCAGGAGGGGGTTGCTGGCAGGCGGGGGCAGCTATGGAGGAGGAGGAGATCAGGCTCCCGGGACCTCGCTGTCACCTGCCCCATCCCTCACCTGCCACAGCCCCCACTGCATTTGGGAGGAAGGGAGCCGCCAGCCGGTGGGGCCCGCGAGGGTCCTGAAGGGGGGAGGCTGCACGGGCCGCCTCCAGCTCCCTCACTTGACACGGATTTCAGCATACTCCGCTAGCTCCTCCGTCAGGGTGTAGCTGTCCTTGGTGGGCCGCTTTCCCAGGTCCGAGTGAGAATAGCTCAGGTCCAGCTCCGGGGGCTCCCCCCGAAGGCCCAGCAGCCTCCTCTCTGTTCCCAGGCGCCTCTCACTCTATGAAGGGAACCAGCCCATTAGAAGGCTCCTGTAGCACCTTTTCCAGATGCAAAGCCTGGAGGTTCTTGTACCGCCACAGCTCCAGAGCTGAGTCCCAAAGCCCTGTGTGAACCTCCTTTTTCAGGGACCTCCAGCCCTGAAGTCCCTGGATCCCACTCTGGACCTCTGGACCTGCTCGTCCCCCACGCACAGCAACCTCCTCACAGCTAAGTCTCAGTGTCACCTACAAGCCCAGGGTCTCCAGGAAGCCTTCTTTAACATAGGAATTTAGGGGGTACACAGTTCAACCTACACCACCTTCCCAGATTAAAACCAACTGTTCGGGATCCCACCTTTCCAATTTATTTTTAAATGCCTGGCCCAGTGAGCCCTTCCCCTCTGTTTGGGTCTGGTGTGGTTCCCCTGCTCAGTCTGGGAGATCCTGCAGGTGCAACTCTGGCTTCCCCACCAAGCTCCCCGTCTCTGTGCTCCCGCCCCACCCAGGCCTCTGGACACAAACACAGGACAGTGACCACAAACGGAGAGAAGGGAGCAGCGATGGGATAGAATAGACAAGGCTAGGCATGCTGGGTAAGGCCAGACTTAACTGGGGCCCATCCTGGACACCTGACAGGACGCACATACATGCACGCCAGCCCCAAGGCCCGGCCAGGGCCCAGAGGCAGGCACACTGAGGCCCCCGGAACCTACCTCCTGGGGCGCTCATTCCAGGGTAGAGACCTCTTTGGACTATCGGAGAAGGAAATGCAGTCATAGACCCAGGCGGGGAGGGGAAGGGCTTCCCTCAGGCCTGAACCCCAAAGCCCACTTCCTAGCCTCAGCCTGGACCCTGCTTCCAACCAGGTCTACGCCAGCCCTCCACACATCTTCCTTTCCCTTCTGTGGGGCCGGCCTCCCCTCTGCCCTGGCCTCCCAGGCCCCTTCCTGGCCCTCCAACTAGCCCCCGGGGCTCTGGCACTCACCTCATACTTTTCTGGTGCCCCAGAGATGCGGAAGTCGCTGCTGAACAGGACAGGGGGGTTGTCCCCGGCTGAGAAGCTGGGGCTCTCTGTCACGCTCTTGCTGTAGGGCAGGATATGTCAGCCCGGTGGGATTCTCCCTTCCCTCCCTCTCTGCGCCCCTGCCTCCCTTAGGCTGCTCCCACCCATCTGTAAGACAGGGCAGATGGCCTCCTCGGAATGACTGAGTCCTTCCTTTCCACCACCGCCCACCCCTCCCTGCTTCGTGGCTGAGGGTAAGCCTCCCGGCCCCTCGTCTCTGTCACTGTTCAGGACCCCAGCCTGGTTCCTCATATGCTCTGGGTCTCTCTGTCCCTCTTGCTGCCAGGATGTGAAGCAGGGAGACCGATTCATTCTCAGGAGAGCTGATGTGTGTGTGCCACAAGGAAGAAAAATCCCTGGCACAGTTGCGGCAGGTGGGCGTGGTTTGGGGCTGGCAAGACGTGCTTCATTATCACAAACATGTGTGACCTCTGTGGCTTCTGGTACCAACTGTGACTGACACTGTAGCTGCCCGTCTGGGGTAGCTGGCTTTCTGTCACCCCAGAGTGTGTGCAAGAGAGTCCGTAAAGGCAGGAGTCCACAGCACAGAAAGCGGGGGTCAGGTAATGATCGGTGGACGGTGCTCCACCCAGGCTCCGGCATGCCCTGCTGGGCAGTGGGTTGTGGTTGCAGGAGCCTCTCTCCTCCCTCCAGCTGAACATTCTCAGAGAAGAACCCACCCTCCCACACACATATGGCCGTCCTCCTGCACCCATATCCCAGCTCCAACAGACAGCCCCCTACCCTGCCCCATGCCCTTCAAGACTCCCCACCCTCATATTAGCCCTGGCAGGCCACTCACTTTCTGCGTGTCTGGGTAATGTAGCAGACGATGGCAATTAGGATGGCAAAAGCGACCACAGCTCCCACAGGCCCGATCTTGGCCCACATCAGGCGGTCTGAGGGCAGAGAAGACCCAGGTACCCTCAGGGCTATCGGTAGTAGTGAGGACACCTGGGTTCCTGGGAAACAGGCTAGAGCGGGGGTGATAGGGAAATAGGTACATAGCTGGAACATCCTTGCCCTGAGGCTTAGTGGCTGGAGGAGCCAGCAAGTGTGGGCAAACTCAGGACAACCTTTCCTTGCTGACTGCAAAGAGTATCTTTACCACTTCAGCAATCCGTGCAGCCTAATCCAGGCTCGGTGGCTGGTGGTCAGCTTTGGGGAGGGCAGCCTGGATCCAAAAGGAGCCCCCTCCATCCCCGTGGCCCCAGCCCCAGGCCACACCACTCACGGGCTCCCTGGAAAGGCAGCTCCAGGTTCTTGGAGCCATAGAGGTTGTGGGCGGTGCAGATGACCCGGGGCGGGACCTGGGCCTGCCCGCGCAGCGTGAGGATGCTGGTGAGCAGGAGGCCGCTGCGCTCCGAGTACACGAACTCCCGCTCCGTCTCATTCACGGTCACGTTGCGTGAGGGCAGCTCAAAGGCCACGGACGGCTCCGGGCTGGATTTCACCACGCACAGGCACTGCACCGTGTCTCGGGCCGCCGCGCAGTGGGACTCCAAGAGGATTATGGGGGCGACTGCAGAGGCAAGACCGAGACTCAGCGGGCTGAGACTTCCCGAGGCCAGGCCTCCGGGGACTCCTCGGCTGAGGGCCAAGGGCGGGGGTGGCAGCTGTCTCAGAGATGAGCTGCATTTTCCCCTTTGCACTATCTCTTGCACCCGCTGTAACTTGTAGAAGAAAGCGGGTCGTGGTGCTCCCCCCAACCCTCTTTTCAGTCGTTCCCCGTTCCCCGTGTCACTTAGAATAAAATCCAGATTCTTCGCCTCGGTCGGCAAGGCCGTGCAGGACCTGGCCACACTCATCTGCGTCTCTCACCCTGGCTCACTTCTTCCCAGTCCCAGGGGCTCCTCGCTGTCCCTCAAGCTCATGGAGCTCTGTCCCACCCCAGGGTTTCTCCCTCAGTCCGGCACCTTCTGACGCCTGCCGAACTCCCTCCCTCACTGCAGACACGGTCCCCTCCTCTGACCTGCACATGCGAACTGCACCTCGCCTCCCCAATCATTCATTCCTTTGCCGCTTGGGTTTGCCCCCCAGCCCCTATCCCTTCCCATATTTAAAGTGACACAGCTTCTCTCTGATATCCACCAAGACAGCTCTGTGCAGACTCGTGCACAAGCTATTGAATTCCGCCAGCTCCCCTTTCGGGCAGCCCTACCGATACTCCCTGGTACCCTGATCCTCTCCGTGGGGCTCCCCATCGTCACTGGCACCAAACACCACTCTCCACGCACGATAATTTTGTTGAGCTTTGTTTTGCTGTCATTTGTATTATAAAAATGATACTGATATGGTTTCTTCCTCTCATTTTCTTAACTATGAAATTAGAATAAAACATCGCCTATTGCTTTTTTAAACTATGCCCTCTTTCCCTCCGTGAGAGTCTGGCACTACCCTTGGCTCACTCTAGCCTGAGCTCTGATTCTCAGTTCTGACCAAAACCCACTTACGCATGGGCAAAGGCCCTGGACCCACCTAACCCCACTTATTTTCAATTTCCAGCAAAAAGGAATATGCAGGCAACAATAATGGGCCAGGGGACCCTGTGACTAGGTGCACTCACAACAGAGGTGATTCCGATTGGAACCTCAATGCCTACATGTATCAGTCTGACAAATTTAAAATTATATATCCTGTGTCCGTTAAGGCAGACACACACTATGTTTGCTACAGTGTTAATGAGTCACACACCACAGAGCAAGTTAATAATGACGAACATGAACTGACAGTGATTCATTTTTTAAAAAACTCTTTCAGTCAAGGCTGCACTGGTGCCCTGGTGACAGGGTCCTCTCTAGATGCTATGGAAACCTGACACCCTGCCTGCATGTGCTCCATATCTTCGCAGGTTTGCAGGCAGCCTGGAAGACCTTATGAAACCCTGGTTGACACTAGACAACACCCCCAGTCCCACAAAGAATGGGGAGCTTGGGGGGAACAGCTTAGCTCAAATCCCAGCTCTGCCATCTACTGGCTGGGTGGCCCTAGTCAGGCCACTCAGCCTCCCTGGGCCTCCAAGACGGAGTTCTCATTTGTGCAAATAGGGGTAATGGTCCTTGACTTGCAAGGACCTCTGACAGCAGGTCCGCGAGTGAGTTGTAAAGGCTAACCATCCCACCCCGGGGTTTGCGATTAGATAAACAGAGCCACCCCAGCAGAGGGAGTGCAAGAAAAAGCCTTGGCACCAGGATCTCAAAGTAGACATCCAGCCTGGGGTCCAAAGGAGAGGTGGGTGGGAAGTGATGCGGATATCTAAGAGTGATGGAGCATGTCAGGTGCCGTGGGCGCTCACCACAACCTCCTGTCTTCACAGCCATCTTTGGGGAAAGATACTGTTATCACGCCCGTTTTTCAGAGGAGAGACTTAAGACTCAGCAAAGGTAAAGCCACTTGTCTGGAATCATGCAGCAAGATGGAGACAGAGCTGGGATCCTCACCCAGGTGGGCTCATCTCTGTGTGGTGCTGGGCACCAGTAAGACTTTAGTTTCTTTCTATGTATTAAACGGGGATGAACAGTCCCTCCCCCAGTCACGTTGTTGTGAGACCAAAATAGGTCAATATGTGCAAAGGGCTCAGACTAGTCCCTTGCAAACCCAGTAAGGGCGAGCAGACGGTGCATGTCCCGTGCCACGCAGGGCCCTGGGGTCAGCAGGTGAGACAGAGAACCCTGCTCCAGGAGCACCCGACATTGTCAGCGAGCGCCTACCCCTGGTGCTAGAGGATGTGGACTTTGGGATGGAGGAGGCCTGAGGGATGGCCCCACCCAGCAGCCTGAGGCTACACTCCCAGAGGACCAGCACAGGGACACAGACCTTGGTGAAGCGTGAGGGGCTCAGCGGCTTCCGGTGCGGCAAGGTTGCTCCTCAACTCCAGTACACTGAAGGCCTTACGCTCCAAATTGGCTGGTTTGCTCGTTTGTTTTCAAAAGAAGCCAGATTAAGTGGATCCTTGGGTGCCCAGGGCTGCAGGGGTGGTGAAGCAGCCAGAGGTTTAAGAGTTGAGACAGACAGGGGTCTGGGAGAATCCTGGCTCTGACTAACCTTCCTAGCTGCATAGCCTTGGGGAATTCTGATCCCTCCTTTTCTCCTTAGTGAGGTGGGGGGTCATGACAATACACACCTGCTTCATGGGGTGACCACAGGGGCTCAGCAAAATAATGTAATCTTGGCCCAGAGCAAGCCCAGAATTACCATTTACCACTACCACTCTTATTCAGGAGGGTCTGTAACTGAAAGTGTGTGTGAGAGGGTGTTGTGTATATGTTCAGAGGCTTTCCTCAGATTGTCAGAGGGTTCTCTGACTCTTAGACTTATGAACCACTGGCTTGGGGGAAGAATGGGGGAAGCTGGGCCCAGGAGGGCGAGGATGGAGAAAGGTGAGCACCCCACCACTCACACGCCATGACCCCATGGATGCTGCCGGCGGGCACCGACGGCGAGGGGACGTGCCCAGAGATGAGGGGTCGGGAGAGCAGTGGACAGCCACCGCTTGGCTGTGGAAGACGGCGCTCCAGGAGTAATCTGAATCTACTGCGTACTGATTATTGCCACATACCTAGTATTGAGCACGGATTGTGGCAAACGTGTGATGGGGACATTTGTAGGTGACGTAATTGAGGCCAGGAGCAGTGAAGCTTGCAGACTAGTGCCAGTGGCCAAACGAGAGCTGAGGAGGAAGCAGGGGAAATGGAAATATGGAAGTGATATTCAGTGGGAGTTGCTGGACAAGGGAGTCGAAGCTATGACTTGGGAGCTACCCCCCTGAATTAAGGCTGGGGATGGGGCCATGGCGGTGCTGTCCACAAAGAGGAAGTCAGGAGAGGTGCTGATTGGCAGCAGAAGGATGAGTTTCATTTCCAGGACAGTTCGCTTTTCATGCGCTTCCATCCCATCTCTCTGGCTGTTCTCTGTTAATAAGCTTGCTGTCCTCTTGGTCCTCTTCTCACCGCCCACCGAGCCACACAGCCCTTTGCCCATACAATGGCTTATCATGTCTTCTAATGTGATGACACAGGATGAGGTCAACTTTGGGCAGTACAGAAGAGTAGAGCCAGACCTTCTGGATTTGAATCTCAAATTCGCACCGTTTTCTAGCTGGGTGACCTTGGGTATGTAGCATAATCTCTCTGGGTCTCAGTTTCCTTCTCTGGAAATGGGGGACAGTAACAGAACCTCCTTCCTAGGGATGGCATGTGGATGAAATGAGTGGATCCCTGTACAGAGCTTCCAACAGTAGCTGGTGCATAGCAATGCTCCACGAGGGTTAGATGTCATGGTTATTGTTTTAGTTCAATGCAAAGGGGTGGTGCCCACAGGATCCAGAAATCTGTTCGGTCAAAAATACATCCTAGGATGTGTGGACACAGTATTCTGAGGTGGGACTTCTAATTTCATGCCGTTGATTCTGCTTCCCTGCCTTCCCCGTCCTTGTCTGCTGGTGCAAAGCTGACCATTGATTGGGATGTGTGGGTGCCTTCCAGGAAGCCAGGTGCCCCCACTGAACCATTCACAGAGGCCCTGGCAGGGGTTGGGGGAGGAGGGGGATACTCACACTCCACGGATAGGTTGAAGGCAGTGGCCCGCTGGCCGTACTGGTTCTCGGCCACACACCAGTATTCTCCGTCATCCTCAGGCGTGACGGCAGGCAGCTCCAGCTGCAGCTCGCTCTCGTAGATCACCGTGGCCAGAATCTGCTTCTCCTTGAAGATGGTGAGAATAGGATCCGGGTTGCTCTGTGTGGAGCACGAGATGGAGACCGTCTCCCCCTCCACGGCCACCACTGTCCCGTTCACCATCGGCTTCCGGGGTGCATCTGGGGGTCAGAACAGTGGGCCAATGGTCAGAAGCCAGTGGCGCCTCTTTTGCCAGCTAACTCCCTGGTGTGACCTCATACCCCAGTCTGAGCACACTAGCTCAGGAGGGCCCAGGTAACCCCAGTCCTGGCTCTCCTGTTTACGAGAACAGGTGCTCTGCAGCCAGAATGCTTGTATTTGAATCCCAGCTGTACCCCTTCCCAGCTATGTGTGGACCCATGTGTTAACCTCACCGGGGCTCCTTTTTCTTATCTGGAAAATGGACTTGGTAATAGTCTCAACCAAGAACCTCCTAAGTGACAGACACTGTTTCAGCCTGAGCAAGATAGATGAAGATTCCTTCCCAGGTGGGCACACGCTATGTAAGTAAATGAAATATATAGTTGGTAAGATGGGGATGGGAAGTCATGGTCCTCACAGTTTTAAATAGGATGGTGAGGGAAGGCTTCCCGAAGGAGGTGGGTAGGAACCAGCCCTGGAGCTGCCTCGGGGAGAATATTTGGGTACTTGACAGACTCAGGAACTGCTGAGCCAGGGTTGGCTCTGGCTGTTACTGTTGTTATGCCCAGCACTGGGCACTGGGCCTCAATAAATATTTGTGAATGAATGAATGACCTCTCTTTGGTTCCCAGCTAAGAACCCTGTCTGACCAGACCCCTGTCCCAGTGGCCCCATAATGTTCACAGTGCACACAAGGGGCTGGGTGAGGCTTGGGGTCCCCTCATCCCTCCCATTAGAACTGTAGAAGGGCTCGTTTTCGAAGGGTGGATTCCAGGAGCCAGGCCCAGATCTACGCCCATACAAGCCAAGGCTGCCCACAGGCACCTGAATTTAACAGGCTTTCCTGGTTGACAGGGACCTCATCGGTCCTGCGGTCTTGTCATAGGGGTGAGAGTGGTGCAGAGTGGGTGTTCTCCAGATGTGCAAAAAATTAAGGAGCACCTTGACCTGCAACCCTCCTCCCCATCTTCCCCTCAACAGCGTTTATGGCCCTAACCAGCCTGGTCCAGCCCAGCTCCGTCCTGGGTGAGGCCCGTTTCCCCTAATCTCCCCGCCCACAGGGTCCATGTTAGGCGTGTGCCCGCCCAGGGCAGCCACTCACACATGACGCTGAGGCCCACGGTGCGGTTGTTCTGGCCATAGGTGTTCTCTGCCAGGCAGGCGTAGACGCCGTCCTCCCCAGGGGTCACCTCCTCCAGCTCCAGGAGCAGGCTCTTGACCACTGCCTCCTGGAGCACCGTGCCGTCTCTCATCCAGGTCAGCAGTGGCAGCGGGTTGCTGTCAGCCCCACAGAGCAGGCTGACATGCGAGCCCTCGATGGCCTCCACGGAGGAGTTCATCTCCACAATCACCGGGGGGTCTGAGGCCGGCACACAACGGGGGTCAGCGGACAGGGGCTGCAAACCCCGTCCCCGGCCCTGACCCCGCCCCCAATCCCGTCCCAAGGCTCACACTTGACGTCCAGGCTGGCGTAGCCCTCGAACAGCAGGGAGGTGTTGGGGAAGGAAGCCTGGCAGCCCAGCCGGTGGCCGTTGGCCTCCCTAGTGGGCACGAAGTGTAGCAGTGACACCTGCACCCAGGTGCCTTCATCCTCCCGCAGCCGACCTAGCACAGCCGGCTCCCCCAGCCCGTCATGGCCCAGCCAGCTCAACTCTGGGCGCAGCTCTGGGCAGTTGTCAGGCACCATGCAGCTGACCTCCACTTCTGTGCCTTCCACTACCTCCGGGGGGACCACAATGTTGGGGGTGTCTAGGCGAAGTGGGGAGAAGGAGGGTTGAGGAAGCAGCACCAGGCTACACAACAGCCCCACCTTGTCCAACCCCATTCCTGGTACCTGGTCCTCTCCTCATCCTTGGATACAGAATTCCCCACAACCTTTTCTCCTACTGGTTACCCTTCACCCAGAAGTCCTCCACAGATCCTGCGTGTATGTAATAATCATGTAAATAAAGATATAGTGGTCTGAGTACTTTACAGGTTTTAACTTGCCAGTCCTTCCAGCTGTGCTAGAAGGTAGACAATATTATTTTGCTCATTTTACAGATGAGGAAACTGAGGCCACAGTTATTACAACCCTGTCATTCTGGCTTCATCATCTGTGCACTGGACTCTGTATTCCTTAGACCTCTCTCCTTCTCCATGTTTGCTTTGCTTTACCTTCCACCTGTGTGTGTGTGTGTGTGTGTGTGTGTGTGTACTGTCCTAGAGATGTGTCCATGTCTGGCTGTGCCTGTGGGGTCCCTTTCTGCATCGAGCCTGTAATCTGGCTCCTCACATAGACTCAGTGCTGATGGGGAACCCAAATCTAAGGGTTCTGAGATATAGAGCTTCTCAGGCAGTGGGCAGTGGATCCTACTCTGATTGCCAAATCTGGCCCAGAGCTGAATTTATTTGGCCTAAATTTAAGATTCTTTTTAAATAATCTATCTGAATCAGCAGCCAATGTTTAGAAATTAGGAGATTATACAGAAAAATACACAATTCTGGTTTCTTTGGAAGACTCAGACTGACAGCAATGGCCTGCATCTCACCCCGCACTGCTGTGAGCACTGACAGTATTCACTCACCCATCTTACAGAAGAGGAAAACAAAGCAGAGAAGCTGACTGACTTGCCTAACATCACCCAGCTAACGTAGGGATCCAGAAGCCTCCTCCTAACCCCTGGGCCCCACTGTCTTTCTCCCGAGAGTTTCTAGAAGAGTGAGCGCCCTCCTTTTCCTCTGAGGGCAGCAAGACTATTTTGGGCCCTGCTTTGCTCATTTCTGTCATTTGCCTGGCCCATGTAGGGGCACTGGGGTCTGCATCCCCAGCCAAACCGACCAGTGCCTGGATCTGCCACCCAGGCTTCCCTGGAAAGGTGCTGGGGGTGGGGACCTTCTTGCTGCACCCACGCCTGCCCAGAAGCGACCCTGCCTGTCCCAATCCTGCCCCTATCTGCCTGGCCCCGCCCCTGCCTGGCCCGCGCCGTCGCAGACCCACCTTGGCCTGTCCCAGCCCCGCCCAAGCCCCGCCCCGGCCTGCTCCTGCCTGTACAAGCCCCGCCCCGGCCTGCTCCTGCCTCTCCCCTGCCTGTCCGAGCCCCGCCCTGGCCTGCCCTGGCCCCGCCCGGCCCCCTGGGCGCCCGCACCACCTCCGGCGTACTCACTGATGATGTCCAGGACGCTGTGCTCGGAGAATGTGTACTGGTTGTAGCCCCCCAGGTCCCCGCGGAAGTAGTACTTGCCGCCCAGCTCCGGGCTGAGGCTGCTGAGCAGCAGGGTGCAGTTGCGCAGGCCCAGGTCCCCCAGGAGGCGGCTGCGGCCCTGGAAGCTCTCGTGGACCACCTGGGTACGCGACTTGAAGACCACTGGGGGGTAGTTTTTCGGATAGGGGCTGTTGAAGTACCAGACGCCATGCACAACAGCCGGCCGCAGCTCATCGGGGAAGTCGAAGCGGCAGGGGATGGAGACGCACGTGCCCTCGAAGGCCGCGATGGAGGAGGGCATCCAGGCGCCCCAGTGACCCCCTCGAGAGGCTGTGGGCGAGCAGGGCTACTGAGGCAGAGGGACATGCCCGTCCCGGGCCCCCCTCCACTCCCATCATCTTCCACTCTCCTGGGGGATCCAGAGACCCACAGAGACAGCTCCACCCCACTCACAGGTCAAGGGCCCGGGACCCCTGAGCCCTTACCTGAAATCATAATCCAAAACAGAGGCAGTGCCGTGAGGAATATCATTTTGTACAGCAAGTGAGCTACGGCTGGAGAGAGCAGAGGAGAGAGTTAAAGGCCAGAAGCGAAAGGGGTGCCTTCAGGAAGGGGTTTGGGAAGGGGCCTGTTCAGATGTTAGCTGCTACTGCTATTTATTATCTATAATTACAAACAATTGTATGGTATCAACCATATACCAGGCCTCAGTGCTTTATTTAGCTATATTAATTCACTTGATCTCTTTGACATAGGTGAATTATTATCTTCATTTTATAGCTGAAGTCCAGAGAGGTTAAGTAAGTTGCCCAAGGCCACACAGCTGGTAAATAGCAGAGCTAAGACTCAACCCCTATCCGCCTGGCTCCAAGTCTGCAGACTTAACAACCAAACTGTCCTGTCTTTACATAGTTAGTGATATGCTGATAATTATCAACACCATCGTGCCCCTGGAGATTTCCAGAAAATAAGGAGAGAGCCAAGGCTGAACCAGCAGCTGGAAGGAGGGGAAACCAACAGGAAGAAGTTGGATACCTGCGCTCACCTCAGCCTCTCTGAGTTGGGAATGTCTTCTGGTCCCACCTGAAGTTATCAGCCAGCCAACCTGGAACAAGAGTCGGACAGGTGCACCTGCTCCCACCTACGGCGCTCAGTATCTCCTATGAGTGTGGCCTGTTGTAAGGCTGCCCATGTGGTCTTTGTTGCCCATAGATGCTTGGGACCCTCACACACAGTCTCCAAGCCACTCTGTGGTCACACTCACACCCAAGCTGTGACGGACAACCATGGGGAAGGATGGGGGAGCGGCACAACACTAGGTGGGGGGGAGGCGGGGGTTTGGTGAGTGGGGTGAGGGAGCAGATGTCCCACGGCTGAGGCCTGGGGGTGGCAGGCAGGGACCCAGTTCCATCAATGACTGGGTTTCACAGTATCAGCATTCCCAGCATGCCGCATGAATTCCTGCCGCCCTCTCCTACCCCACAGACGGTCCTTGGTGTCCCCACCCTCAACAGAGGCCAGTGCCGGTACAAAAGAGCCCTGTTCCCTCAAGATGAAGGTGCCTCACCCTGGGGAGCTTCTCAGGTAAGTCGGGGTGAGTAAAGGGTCGGGCATTCCTGACTGGGCTCTGAGTGGGGCCGGGAAGGACCAGGGGTTAGGAGCTGGTGAGCCTCTAGCACCCAGCTGCTCTGTGGGTCGCCTCAGGGTTGGAGCCAGGGTTTCCAAGCAGCTGCCTTTCCTGGCCTTCACCACCTTCTTCCCACGGACACAGACGCATGCAAAGTCAGACACATGCAAATGCTGGTATGAAATGTGACAGATCTAGACCCAGCCAGAAGGAGCCAGCTCCCACAACAGAGACTCATGGGACACTCGGTCAGGGCCCTGCGTGCAGACGGGCACAGAGATCCCTGTGCCGACAGAACGTGCTGGCACACAGTCATGGAAGCACACTTGCACTGCCTCCCCTCTTGTCCACCACACACCTGGACCACCAAGGGCATGACAGTCAGGCTCACACACGCCATGCTCACAGGCTGAAGTGCAGCTAAGGACAGACCCACCCAGACATATGCTGATAGACACATGGCAGATACCACCCTTGAACCTGTGTCAGGAAGGTGCAGGAGATAGACACAGGTGAGGGCCAGCGGCAGGGCCTGGGCAGACATGTGAAACAGCACGCAGACTATGCAGGGGGTGAGAAAGGTCTTGGTCTGGGCCAGAAAAGTCTTAGCTTTCACAGAGACTGTGACTCTCTAAAGGGCCACAGTATCTAAACATGTAAGAGTACATCTGGAGTAGTAAAATTTCATGGGGGGAGTGGGATTACGAAAAAGAGGTCTAAAAATTTTCTTTAGTGGGTGTAATGAAAAAAAGGTTGAGAAACACTGATGTAGATGAGGACTCACCCAGGGGTGTGCACACTCTCGCATGAGCACATACAGAGACACACAGACACACCTGTTCTGCACCCAGGTACTGGAACTTGCTCACCCACAGCCCACTGCCCCCCCCACCAAGCCTCCCACCCCCCACACCCAGATGCACAATGCAGGTGTCCGATTACCTGGGCATCCCTCCACTCTTCACCCAGCCCCAGACCACTTACAGGCCGTCTGTCCCAAACTTGGAAGCCCCAGGGCAGTTGTGCCTGCAGCACCTACACCCCAAGGTCCCAGCCCCTTCCCAAAGCAGTCCTAAGTAGCACCCGGCCCCATCCTAAACTGGTGGAAGTTCCCAGCAACCAGCCATGGCCCAGACCACCTGGCCTTGCACGTGCTTGGGCACCCTGCCCATCCCGTCGCCGCCCGCCCTCCGCTGGCCACCGGGCCTGGCCCCTCAGCTGCAGTACTCACTTGAACGTTCTTGCTTCTGCACCCTCTGCTCCGCCAGCCCAGCTCGCAGTCCCCTGGCCTCCCAGGGTCTAGGCCCCCACTTACCAGTCCCTCCCCTCCCCCCGGGTGCCAGGGGCCGCCTGCCTCCAGGGCCCAGCTCCTCCCTGCCCCCGGGGGAGGGGGCACAAAGGGGCCCTTGTCACTGTGCGAACTGGGCAGCGTGATGCCTGGGTTCTACTAGCTCCTTCCTGAAGGGGCTAGGGGGTGGCTGCCTCACTTGTGCCCCGTCCTCCATCACTGTGCACCCTGGTTCTGGGTCCTCGGAGGGCATTCTAAATCTCTGGAAGCCTCGGGCTGAGGAGCAGAAGGCGTTGTCCTCAGCTTCTAGGGAATCTAGGTGGCAACGAGAGGCCACAGAGGCCGGTGTGGGCAGGAGGAAGAGACAGGACCTCCCACTCTGGGCTTCAGTGCCACCTCTGCCCTCCCTAGAGTGGCTTCCCTGGGTCACATTTGGTGCCCACATCCTGGTCTATTTTCTTCTAGGCACTTCTTGTCCTCAGAAATGACCTTATATATTGACTGTCTCCTCTCTGGGAACATGAGCTCCAGGAGGACAGGCCTGGCCTATTTATTCCCAGTCTGTCCTGCCTGTAGAGCAGCTTCTGCACAGTTGAGCTTCGTAAGTGCAGAGTGTGTGCGTGAATGTGTTCCTCAGCTACTCCACGGCTCCCTCTGACCAGAGGCTCTGCGCTGTCACTCACAGGAAGCTCCCCCTGCTGCGTACTGCTCTGCACACACCAAGGCTACAGCCGGCACAGCCTTTCCGCTCACAGCTTGCCTGCCACTCACCTCCTCTGGGAAGCCTGCCCTGCCCCAAGCCCAGCGCCTCCATAGGAAGAGCTGTCCTGGCCTTCCATAGCCCTCCGCCCTTTGGCCTGCCTGCACTCTCTGTGAGCTCCTTCCCCACTAGCACAAGATTGCCAGAGGGCAGGGTTTCTGCCTGCCTGTCTGTCTTGTTCACCCCCGTTTCCCTTAGAGCACTGCCCGGTGCACAGAGGGTGCTCAGCAAGGACTGGGCTGACTCTTTGAGCTGGGTGGGGACAGATTCCACAGTGATCCTCCTGCTGGCAACCCCTCCCATTGGCCATGACCTCTGCAAGGTGGTGGGGGGGTGGGGAGCTGACAGGGGTGTGGTTAAGTGTAGTAGTGGTTTGACCGTGAGCTGTTCAGTCACACTGAGGTATCTTCTGCCCTTCAGGACAGAGCAGGGGGAAGGGAGGGTCCTTTCTCCCAAGGGAGAGCCCGGGCGAGGTGGGGGGACGGGTGGTGGTGAGGGGCGGGGAATCCCTCAGACCCAGAGTGAGGAGTCAGAGACGGCTGGATGGAGGGGGAGGAGGAGTCCCACCCCCACCTCAGGCTTCATGATGTCAGACTCTGCCCGTGCCTTTCCCAGTCAGGAACAAAGGCCCATTGAGAGTGGGGTGCGGCTTGAACGCCTGGGTCCTGGAGAAGAGAGGGGCCTGGTGCCTGGGCTTTGGGGAAGGACACCAAGGTCCCGGGGTACTCATATGTCACAACCTTCAGTAGCGACAAAGAACCCTTGGGGTCCATCTCCTCTCTGGTGTGAACTGAAGGCTGCCCTGTGGAAAGGATGCCCTAGCAAGTGCATTCGGCAGCAGTTACTAAGTCTGAAAATCTCTTGTCTGCAGACTGCAGGAGGACCAGGGCACGGGAGAGCATGTGCCTGTGCAACCAGGGAACTGTCACTCAGATCCAGCTACCGGTGCTGCTGGATCCTTCCAGATAAGGCAGGCGTGCTGTGACGAACTCCCACAAACCGGGCAGCTCACTGCCTCACAGCGCTGAAGGCTAGGAGCCCGAAGTCAACGTGTCGAGGGAAGGATCTGCTCCAGGCCCCTCTCCTTGGCTCGCAGATGGCCATCTTCACACTCACGTGGCACTCCCCCGTATGCAGGTCTGTGCCCAGATTTCCCCTTTTTATAAGGACCCCAGTCCTGTCGGATTAGAGTCCACCTATGGGCTTCATTTAAACTTGATCACCTCTGCAAAGACCCTACCTCCAAATCAAGTCATAATCTGAGGTATTTAAGGGTAGGACTTCATCATATAAGTTTTGGGGGCCCACAGTTCAACACATAACAGCAGAAGTTCCTATTTTTATGTAAAACACCTTGATTTTTAGGTATTAGCTCAATTTTATCTAAAACGTGTAGACCCAGCAAAACTCATCCCAGGGCGGAATCGAGCCCCCCGGGCCCACCTGCTTAAGACTCCCTCAAGTGGGCGGTGCCGCTTGGTCCAACAAAGGGCACTTCCTGCGCTCAGCCGGAGTGGGCAGCTTCACTGAGAGAGTGGTCCCCGGGCCAGCAGCATCACTTGTTAGGAATGCCATGTTCGAGGGCCCCAGCCCAGACCTGCTGCATCAGGAACTCCAGTGGTCTGCATTTTAGCAGGTGCTCCTGGAGGCCCTGGTGCATCGTCTCCCTCCCACCTTGCAGGACCCCCTAGAGGACTCACTAAGATGAGAGGAGAGCCCTTAGGGTCATGGAACATAATTAGCTTCGCCACCTCCCAGCTATTTACTGAGGAGGTCTGAGAGGCCTCCCCCTGCCCCGTCTCAGGGACGACAATGCTAACCTTTTACGATGACAGGGCATTTGACATTTCCAAAACCATTTCACCCTCATCCCTGGCGGAGCAGCTCAACAGCCATTAACTGAGTGCCACAGAGACTCTTCTGTCCTTTCCCAGATGAGGAGTGCGGTTTTGGAGTGGGGAGGATAGGCCCTCCAGATGCCGCAGCTAACAGAGCGCCATGCTCTCCACCTCGTCCTCCTCGCCCGGCCTCCAGTCTCATTCAGGAAAACCCCTCCCTGAGGATGAGCCTCTCCCGGTTTCTAGGGAAGAAGGCAAAAGCTGGTGGTGTCTAGAAACTGATCTGGTTCCCAGCTGAGTTTAGTTTGGCCCACAGGATGTTGACTTAAAAAATCAAATTCCTTTAATCAGTTGCCAATAGTTTTAAAATCAGGGAATTTCACACAAGTGAGGACTGCCACCTTCCCTTAAAAGGAAGCTCTGGCCATGTTTTGGCCTGACTTTGGGCCTGGCAAGTCCTTTACCAGAGCCAAGACCCAGGCCTCCCCACTTCCTATCATACTTTGAGGCCCTTTATTAATCACCTGAGCGCAGATGTTTTCTCATGGGCTAAGAAGAGAGTCAAATGTATCTCTGTTTCTATCGAAAGTGTGGAAATCAGATAAATTGTAAGGGATACAGTTTTCAGGCAGAATGGGAGGGGACTTAATTCCCTGTGGAGGTAACCACTATTCTCCTCTGTGTCTCCTGTGCAGTGTGTCCTTGTTGGGAGAATATACCTTAAAATGCCCCAGCGAAACAAATCCCTCATGGCTCACTCATTTACTGTACTTTTCTGGAAGGCCAGTGGTCTCAAACATTACGGTTTCAGGACCCCTTTCTAATCTGCAAAGTTACTGAGAACGCCAAAAAGCTTTTGTTTAAGTCGATTATATCTAACGTTGCTTAATGTATTAGAAATTGAAACTGGAGGAAATGTCTAAAGCACGAGGAACACGGACAACTTCCATCAGAGCACTGATGTCATTACGTTCACAGAGCCTCAGAAGACTCTCCTGGGCACTCAGGAGAGAATAAGGCTGAAAAAGGCATGTGACATCTTAGTTTACTCCATGTGGAGCCCTGGGAGGAGCCCTGGAGCCTTACTTTGAGAACTTTGCTAGGCATTTGAATGTGTTCCCGTTTCCAGACTTCAAGGAGAGGAAACTTGAACTTTCAGCCCCAGCTGTTGCAGCATAAATTCGAGGTCGTTTGAAGTGGGGAAGAAAGGGAAAAACAGAAAACAGATTTTCTTCACCAAGCCTCCTTGCAACCCCAGTACACACCAACCCTGTGCACCACACTGAGTACTGGCCCTTACAAGACAGGGGTCATTTCTAACAAGCCTTTGGCATAGGACTTGGGCGGGGAGAAAGGGCAACAGACACTCTGGTTTGGAAAACAAAAGATAGAACCAGCCATTTTATTCCAAGATCATTCATTGAGTGCTGGAGGGTGGCAGGAATAAATAAGGAAGGGAAGGGAGGATCCGGGGTACGGCTGGAAGGCTCTACGTCCTGCAGCATATCCCACACCTTGATTTAATACAGCAGCCACAGCAGTACATGCAGATAGGGAAGTGGGTGTCTCGCCTTCTTAGCCTCTGGGGCACGGGCTGTGGGACAGAAGGAGAGTGAGCGGGCTGTGGGCACAGGGCACGTGGGAGGCTCCAGGGGGCGTTCCAAGGTCCCTCACCGTCAAGGCGGTGGCAGCTCCCGCTGTGTCCTGGGTCCGGAGGTCTGCGAGCTGTCTTGAGGTCTGCAAGCATGGTATTGAGAATGGCAGGGCCCCCCAGATCTCTCACACTCATCCCACCAGCCAGCTCCTCCCCAAGGGGCTGGTGTCCCATGCCAGCAGTCGCCTGGCTTTCTGGCCTTTTCTCCCCTTCCCTCAGGCAGTGCTCCTTCCTCCAAACATTCCCGCTCTGTCTCCTCTCTCCACACCTGCTACTCTTCTTTGGGACACCACCCTCGCTGGCCTGCTTGCCAGCGCCCTCCTGTAACAAGGGTCCTGAGTCTTGCCCCTTATAAGCCACTCCCCGCACCTTATCAGACCAAGGCTTTCACCATTTTAAAAGCCTGCAGAGCTCCCCTGGCCCTTGCAGGAAAATGAGGCTTTGCACAGTCGTCTACAGATGTAGCCTGTCCACCCATCTCATCTCCAAGTGCCATCTCCTTTACTCACTAAGCCCTCTGACCCTGGACTGCACCAAGCTTGCCCTCAGCTCGGGCCTTTGCCTCGCCCCTTCTCTTATCCTCCCAGCCCAGGACAAATTCATTTTCTCACAAAACCTCCTGCTTGAGTGTCAGTCCTTTATTCTATCTCAAGTCCTGCCACCCCCATCCCCCTTCCTACCCCATAGTCATTCTGCTACCATCTTTTATGTTATTCAAGAATAGCATTTACTAAATACATTATCTTATTTGTATTTTAATTGTTCATCGACTAATTGCCTCACCAGGATGTAAACCACATGAAAGCAAAAATCTCCTCTCGTCTGCCTTGTTCACTGCTTGGTACCCACTGTCCAGAACAAGACCTCAGGGAGTAGGCTCTCCACAGGTAACTGGGGAATGGGTTCAGGGCCCCCAGTCCCTGCCGCTCAGGACCCCCATCTCTGCACTTTGAGCAGCTGCCCGTCCCCCCTTTGCCTGCCCTGAATTCTGCCGGTGCTGAGGAGGGCTCCCAGCTCCTGGCTTTCCAGTCCTGGCTGCCCTGCTGGGCCCAGGTCTGATGGGCTCTCACCTGCCGTGGGAGGACCAAGCCGCTGGTCAGGCTGGCCAGGAGGAGCAGCAGGAAGCAAGCGGCCTGGGTCTGCGTGCTCAGGGCCATTGTGCTGTCTGGCTGGCTGTCCTGCTGCCCGGGCTAAGACTCGCTCGGTGTCTAGGGCCCAGTTACAGTGGCTTTTATGGGGCCTGCTGGGGGAGGCAAGGGTGCTAAGCCCCCTCCCCTTTGTCCTAACTCATTTCCAAGAAGGTGGTGGCGCCGAAAAGGCGGGCGATAAGCGGGAAAAGAGTGACAGGGAACAGGGTTGTGTCACCCTCAGCCAGCAGAGGTGTGTTCAGGGGGTGGGGCAGACAGGGCCACAGACACACACACACCCCTAGCCAGCCTCCTGAAAACACTTTCCCTGACATGACATCACCCTTTTGATCGCAGAAAAAATTCCCCCTTTTGCCCTTGAAGTTAACAGGCTGATGGATGGGGCCGGAGCAAGGTGCCGACTTCTCCTCTATGTCCTCATTCACAGGGAAGATGGTGGCCACTTACTGGGTGTCCCCAGGGTGCCCAGCAGTCCCCACTGCTTCGGGTCTTCACACGAGCATAGGTTCTGGCAGGGGATGTGGGCAGCTAGATGCTGGGGTTTGTGTTGACGTAAGCCCCCACTATGCAGGTGTTATTTCCAAAGTATCAGAACCTTAAGATGTGGCCCTGGTATCAGGAAAATGTTCTTGGGAACATGCGACCATGAAAGATGGCAGTAATATTAATAACTAACGTGATGACTCCATGGGCCAGAGATACACTGCCTTACTTTTGTTAACTCAGCCCTGCCACCGGCCCTCCAAGCAGCTCCTGCCTGCCCCGGGGTGGGCTCTGCTCCGTACTCAGGGGGACGCTCGCTGCCCTTTCAGCTGCTGACCCTGGGGGCTTGGCTTTCCAGACCCTGCTCCCTCTTAGCAGCCCGCCATGCCCAGCCCTGAGACTTTTCTTCACGTCACAGGAAGAACTGAATACAGCAGCTCGGGTACTGGCCAAGCTCGCCCAGCGGGAGGCAGAGCTGGGATTCCAGCCCAGGAAGCCTGACTCTGGGCCTGTGCTCTTCCCACTAGGCTTTCCTGTCCCCATGAAAACACCAGACGGTTCTACCGGGTGCTGGACCTGATTGGAGCCGACTATGCACATCTTGTCGTGATGCTACACGCAGTGGCAGGAGTACCTACACCCCAGACATCGGCAACACTGAACCAGAGCCTTTTATTTGGAGAGCTGGTCGCCCAGCACAGCACTAGATGGGTAAACGAATCGAGGCTGCCCACGGCCGCCTCATTCCTCTCCCAGACCTGAACCATCCAAGGGTGCGCACAGCCCAGGGGAGCCCGATCCTTGGTTTCAGAGACAGGCCTTTGGCCGTTTAGTTAGACTCACTCCAGGGTCATCCAGCCTCGGCCTGACCACTGGAGCCCAAGGATGCGGCTGCCAAGGAGTGACACTTCCTTCCCGGTCCTGAGCTGCGGCCAAGGCCCACTCCAAACCACAGAAATGGGGGCGGGGGGTTCTGGGAAGTCAAGGCTGTTCCCTGCCGTTGTGTCTCCCCATTCAGTTCCCGTATCTCATTCTCACAGCCGGCCTCACACTGGGGAATGGCCAAGACAGGGAGCGAGAGCTCTCGGTGGGAAGACTGGCCGGGGACATCGGGGCTGGGGCGGGGCAGCGCTTGGGGGCTGCAGGTTGAGGCAGCTCGCCCCCAGGGAGACACGGCAGCAGAGGCCAGGTTTCATCATCAGCCAGGGGCAGGGGTCACAGCACAGGCGCCAGAGCTGCAGCGCAAGGCGACAGGCTGACGGGCCAAGCCTGGCTTCCTGGCCATCTGCCCTTCCTGGGGGTGGGGGGCTCAAGGCCAGGCCCCACCATTGGCTGGGGCAGAGGGAAGGGCTTCAGCCCAGAAGGGTAGGGCCATGAGCCAGTACTGTTTTTAGGAACTGGTGACATGGGAGACCCCAGCCTCTCCTCCGAAAACATGGGATGCGTCCTTGACCCCGGTTTCCTGTCCCCACACTGCATATGTACACCTGGGGCCTCAAAGAGGACATTCATTCCTTAATTCCTCCATCTATCCAACCAACAGACTGCGTACTGTGGGGTATAGGATGGCAGGGACTGGCACACAGGCATGAGCCCAACAGCAGAGGCCCTGCCCTCATGGCCTCTGCACAGACCCCAGGCCCCCTCTCCACACCTGAGATGAACAGATACACAAACAGACAAGGCGGGGCCACATGGGGCCAGTTTATTGCAGTTAAATACCTCTCTCTCTCTATTTTTTTTGTCCATTTTTCCATAAAGAAAATTAAAACACACACACACACTCAAAGGGGAGCAGGGATCCGAAAACAAGAGGTGGGGTGGGACATGGCCTCCCTGCTTAGGTCCAGGCCCCAGGGACGGCCCCCCAGAGGCTCCCCTCCTTCCCGTAAGCACCCTGTCTCAGTACCTCCAGAGACCAAGGAGGCAGCGGGATATGGCAGGGCCTCTGTCCTCCTCCCTCTTGCCTCCAGGTGAGACCACTAGAGGTGCTGGGGCTTCGCGGGGGCCGGGAGAAGGGAGACAGACAGAAGGGGGAAGGAGGGTATTGTTTCCAAGTTGAGGAGAGTGGTGGGTGCTTATCCACAGAAATGCATGATCTCTCTCCATTTTTGTTAAAAATCTACTATAAAAAAACGCAGCTGGGGGAGGGGCAACTGTCCCTCTCTGTGCTAAGGGCTGGGGAAGGGGCAGCAGAGGCCTGGGGCAGCGGCGGCCGCGTGGCAGGAGTGGGCATCACGGCCGGGCGCTCTCGCCCACCATCTCCAGGTTGTGCTGCTGCAGTTGGGCGCGGAGCACGGCGTTTTCGTTCTTCAGCTCCTCGATCTGCCGCACGACAGGGACCAGGAGCCAGGGGCTGGCTCCCTGCTCCTGGGGTCCCACCGTGCACCCTGCTCCCTGCCCTGCCGCTCACCTGTTGCCTCAGGAGCTCATTGTCCATCTGCAGCCGTTCGGCCTCCTTGAACGTCTCCTGCATGCGCTGGTTGGTCTGGCGCAGCTCCCGGATGTAGTCGCAGGCCTTCGACAGGATCCCTCCTTTACTCTGGGGGGTGGGCCGGAGCGTTAGTGAGCCCTGCTGCTTGGCCTCAGCCCGCGGCTCATCCCAGGACATTGCCTGTGCCCGGTGGGGCAGGCTTTCTGGAAGGGGTCGGGGGCCTGGGCCCACTCACCGCTCCTGTCTTGCTATTGTCTGCGTTACAATCTGGAATGATTTTTGAAAGTTGGACGATCCAGTTGTTGATCTTGTCTCTCCGCCTCCGCTCCACTGCGGGAATAAGAGCCACAGGCCGGCTGCACCACAGCACCCGCTGGGCAGTCTCCCTGCAGGCAGGTGCCCTTAGCCAGGGCCGGGCCAAGATCTGAATGCAGGCAGCCAGCTTCCAAGCCCGCCTCACACTGCCTCTCAACTCCGGAAGTCTCACCTTCACATGCCACGCACACCCTTAGGGCAGCAGCGACAGCTGGGGACTTTGGTTCACTCTGCTTGCCTAACGTATTTTTTGAAGGCTGAGGCAAACTTAAGACTCAGAACATTTCACATAATTGTCATCTTTTAACAAATGGAGGTGTGACTACAGTGGGCATGTAGCCCCTTCACACTGGACCCAGGCACCCCTGCTCTGGTCCCCGCATTCCCTGCAGGTGATTCTCCACAGACCTTGGGTATCCCTGGAGCTCTGGGCCCCATAATTTTGTGTTTTCCTTCTTTTTAACAAAATCAGCCTGACAACCTCTCATTGCTGCTTAAAATCCTTCAGGGCCTGGGCAGTTAAGTTCCAGCAGCCCAGGCTGGCACATGTAGTTCTCAGGGGCCCATCCCATAGGGCACTGGGCCACCCAAGAACAATGTGAACCCCACCTTGAAGACCAGGGATGGCAAACTAAGGAAGATTTCACTTGAAACATCCAGACTTGTGATTTTATTTCGTGATACGTGGCAATCATACCCGAACTCCATCTGCTGAGTTGAGTGGCAACTACCTACTCAGACAAAGCATATGCCCCTTCCAGTTTCTCACCTGGCCTGTATCACAGCCTTGTGCCAGCTGCCTGGGGTCTGCCTGCACTGGAGCCCGAGACCCCGGCTCTGGACCCTACTGAGGCAAAGCTGGCTTCCTATCCATACCAGTCACTGGTGGGGAAATACGAGGCAGCCCGGATACCCCCAGCTCTCCCCGCATACCCTCACCCACTGCCAGGACAGCTCCTAGACAGATGCACTGTTTGTGCAGGGGCACTGAGCCTGTAGGTAGGATTTGGAAGGGAGGGCAAAGGGCTGTTTTCCCAAGGGTGGGCAGTGCTGATGGGAGACTGGGAGGGGGTATGGGTGAGAGAATGAGGGGTAGACCAGAAACATGCCCCTCACTTCTCACTGCCCCTGAGGCCAGTACCTCCCCTTGCCCCTGTGGTTCCCTGCTAACAGGCAGATCCCATCGTCTTCTCATGGCATTTGGTTTTGTCCACTCATTGCTGACCAGTCCTTCCCCACCTCCAAGTGCCCCCCACTTTGGCTGGGGTGACAACACCCTCCTATGTGGGCTCTCCTCCTATCATCTCTTCCCACTGAAACCTCCCCAATACTGTAAGAATGGTGCCCAGAACTGAGCTTTGCCTGACCTTAGCTCAGGGCTCAGTGAGTACCCAATACCTGGGCCGCATTACTGTCTTGGTGAACTGAGCCTTCCCATCAAGGACGGCCATGTCTCAGTCTTTGGGAACTGCGGCCAGAAGCGGCAGCACAGCCGGGAGCCCAGCCCGGGCCGGGCAGTACTGCCCATCTCATCCCTCAGCAGTGTGCTCTGTTCCCAAGGTTCCAACTGAGGGACTCAATAGCAGATGGCCGCCCAACGCCCTCCACCCTCCCGCCACCTAGCGCTCTCACGTCTGGGGGCCACACTGCAGCTGTATCTCATTTCAAGCTCCTTTCAAGCCACCAGCGGGCAGTGGTGGGGTGGGGCACATCTCCTCTAGTCTGCACTTGCTCCCTTAAGACTTACTGCCCGTCCTAGGGCGTGCAGGGCATTCCGCGAGCCCAGAGTCTACAGCGGACTCAATCTCTGTCCTACTGGCGCCTACAGCACCACCGTGACCTGCACGGGAACAAGTGATCCTGACACCAAAGCATATGTAGCATAAGTGAAGATGGCACGGAATGCCAGGGTGGAGCAAAGACTTCTGCACGGGAGTGGGGTGAGGGTATCTTTAGAGACAGACCTTGAGAGGAAACACTTGGCTGGACTTTGAGGGGAGGAGCAGCAGGCAGATTTGTGTCCAAATTCCGGAAATGGTGATACGGGAAGACTTTGGGGGTGTGTGGAGGTGGGGGTGGTAGTGGTAGGAAAAAGGCCTCGAATGCTCTGCTAATGTGTCTGGACCTCATCTTCTCTCTCCCTAGGAGACCAGGTCCTTGAGTCCAGGAAGATCATCTCAGCACATTTGAAATGGAGGAAGACAAGATAAGACCAAGGCCATGACCAACCCACAGAAATGCTTCAGCTATTCCTGTAGGATACTTAAAACATAATTTAGAGGCAAAACCTCCAGGACTGAAGAAGAAATGGTATGTTCGCAAATACGGTTGCAGACTTCAACACGCCTCTCTCAGCAATTAACAGAACAAGCCCATCAGAATAGAAAATCTGAACACTGTCAGTCAACTTGACCAGGGAACTCCACCCCACAGCTCACATGGAAACAATCACCGAGATATTCAGGGCCGCTGAGTAAGTTTCAGTAAGTTTCAAAGAAATTATATAGATAGTATGTTTCTGGTCAGACAAAACTAACTTAAAATCAGTAACAAAAAGATATCCAGGAAACACACAAACATTTGGATAGTTAAGTAACATGCTTCTAAATAACCCATGGGTCAAAGAAGAGACCACAAGGAAAACTGGAAAATATTTTGACCTCAGGATAATGAAGACACAATGTACCCCAACGGGATGGCTAAAGCCACACCAGAGTGAAATCTACAACTAAAGAGTCTTGTATTAGGAAAAAGGAAAAGGTTTAAAATCATCTTAAAGAGCCAGGGCTCCTGCCCACCCCCAAGCAAACTCAACCTAAAGTTAAGTGGGAGGAATGAATTAGTAGAAGCTAGTGAAATAGAAAAAGCAATCCCATTGGGATTTAAAAATCAGATTTGACATAGAGGTCTGGACTTCTGGCTGGTTCTGGCTGCAGTGGACCCAAATTCTGTCACAGCAGCCACGGGCTGGTGGTGCAAGGGCTGCCCTTTGGGTGGGACACGTCTGTCCCAGTTCACTGTGGGGCCCAGAGATGGGCTCCCGGGGCACCAAGAAAAGGTGGGAAAGAGGGGTAAAGGAGACAGAGAAGCTGACATGAGGTCCACCTCAGCTAGCCTCTCAGGGTTTGCAGATGTGAGGGAAGGGGAAGATGGAGGAGCTGAAGGTGGCCTTGGCTTTCGGTTCTGGCTTGGGTGCTTGTGATGGGTGCTGCATGGAGCCTGTGGTGGGGGCAGGCAGGGGTGGGCAGTGAGTTCTGTTCTGGGCAAGCTGAGTTGGAGGTGTCTGAAGGACATCCAGAAATGGAGCTTTTGAATGGACAGATCAAAAGATGGGCCTGGTGTTTAAGAGAAAAGAATGGAAGAGAAACAACAGCTTTGCACATGGCCAGGTTTCAGGAGGAGAGGGAGGCTCTGGGGGGACTCTGAGGAGCAGCTCTCACTCTCCTCTGGAGAAAGCTGGTACGGGGACACCTACAACTAGGCATGCTGGCCATCCCGGGGCCTCACGCTTTGCTCTCCTCAGGCTGAGGAAGCAGGAGACCTCAAGAAACACCAACAACTCACCCCGTGTGAAGTCACTTGGGGAACCTATCGAAATAGATTCCTGGGCTTCCCTCTGACCTACTCATTCAGAACCTCGCGAGGACTGTCCTGGAGACAGTGACTGGAAGCTTCCATGGTGGCTGGGAAGCCCTGCTTTGAGGAGCAGGCTGGGAAACAGCAGCAAAGAGTGTAGGATATTACAGTGGGCAGAGCAGAAAGGAACATTCCCGAAAGAAGGGAAAAGGCAGGGTCAGATGCCTTGAGCACAGACAGGAGGGGAAGCCAGTAGATTTGGCAATAAGGTCGTCACAGTGACCTTACATGGAACCATCCTGGTAGAGAAATGAGCCAGGCTTCCAAGGGCACAGGGAGGATGGGTAGCGGGTGGGTCACATACTCTGCAGGTCAGGAGAGAGAGGGCAGGATGCAGCCAGAGGGTGAGGGCAAGGTAATGAGAAAGACTGAAGACTGTTCGCAGATCGGTTAACCTAATAAGAGGCGGAGCGGCAGAGAGTGGGGTGGAGGGTGGCACCCCCAAGTCATCTGCGGCATTTGCGGGTGGCAGGCCACGCGGCTGGGGGCTCACGAGTGTCTGCTCCCGGTGGGTGTCAGCACCGTTTCACACAGCACTGTCAGGCCCAGAGACAAAGAACCAGCTCAGGCCATTCGGGCAGCAAGTGGCAGAGCCAGGACAGCCCGGGTTGCCTACCACACACCCCTCAAGCTCACCACACCCAAAACCCAAGCTCACACTCACCCTTCCCTTTCTAACCAAGCTAACCCCACCATGAAACCCTGATTCATGAGATTCTGATTCTCCAGCCTCTCCCCAGGCACTCCCACCTCACTGCGCGCCCTGTCCTGACTCAGGACCAAATCTGGCAGTCGCGTCCTATTTTCCGGGCCTCTGGTGTTCTATCACCTTTCCCATTCAGTCCCCACACACAAATCCCTCAGCGGCTTCCCATCAAACTGTAACAACAATCCAGGAGCAGGGATGCTGGGGGGACCTCTTCTTACAAGGCCCCATGTGATCTGACCCCGGCCAGCCCTCCTGCAACTCTACCAACTTCCTCTTTCTTTTCCTGAATTCTGCTCTTCCCCAAACACTCCAAGTCTATTCGCGCTCAGGCCTGGGCATTTGCACTTGCTCTCCTGTCTGCCGGGACTCTTCCTCAGGTACTCGGCTGGCCCACTCACGCTTCTGCTCAAACGGCACCTCTCGGAAAGGCCTACAGAGCACACGGCCACCACTGCTCTCTCCTCACCCCGCTGTACCTTCCTTCACATGACTTATACTGCTTGATGTCATACCGCAGCTTCGTGTCATCTCTCTCTCCCACCAGAATGAACGCTCTTGTGAGACCCAAGGCCTCATCTGCTGTACCTAAGGGCCTAAAACGGGCCGGCACATAGTATGTATGTGCTGAATGAAGGCCTCAACTCAGGGAGCTGCTCAGATCACAGCTGCACAGGTCACCCCCAAATGAGCACCTCTGGGACTCCTGGGGCCCCACCCTGACATTCAGGGTCCTCCTTGACCCTGCTGGGTTCCTTCCCAAGTGTGCCACACAAGACCTCTGCTACAGCCAAACCAGCCCCCCTGGAAGCAGCCTCACTCCACTCTGCCTCCCTGCCCAGCCTGTGCTCCCCTCTGCCTCACAGGCACTCCCAAAGGCCACCTCCCGTGGGTAAGCGTCACCTGATCCTGCTGGCCTCTGCCCACTGGCTCATCCCAGGACGACTCCTGTGCTCAGCGGTCAGGCAGATAGCCACCTCAACTCCTCGCAGCCTCTCTGACACTCCAGGCCAGGCTCCAGCTCTGGCACAGGGCACATGGTGCCCGGCCTGGAACCTACCTTCAGGAAATATTTGCTAAGTGATGGTTATTTGGGTGTAAGTGTTCTCCTGCACTTGTATGCTACTATGCCCACTGCAGTGGCTACTGACTGGGGACAGGGACTTCGGCAGGGGACTAGGGGACAGCATCATACGCCAAAAGGACCTTAGGGTGGGATTTGGTGCTTATGCAAAGGGCAGAATGCTCCGGCCTTGGCCCGCCGGAGGCACAGCTTCCTGCGGCTTTGTCCTCGGATGAGCTTCCCATCGGACCAGAGCCGCTCCTGGAAGCCAGGCGAGCAGGAGAGTGAGGGACTCGGGCACAACAGCTGCCACATGGAAAGGGAGGTGTAGGGGACACAAGTCACCCCACTTTTTCACAAGGGGCAGGAAAGCCATCTGTGAATGTGAAACCTGCCATTTTAGATGTTGGCTAATAACTCAAGAATCACTAGCTAGGATGACAAACATACCCAGTTCACACCCTCTGACTGTTACGTTCCTAACAATGAACATTTCCCTATCTCTGTTTCTACCTTTCCAGCATTCAGCAAACACCTCTCATGCACGCGCAGCACCCCCAGTGATCTGTACCACCAGGTACCAGGCCTGGCCAGGCCTGCAGGGCCCAGGAGCTCCACCCTGGCCTCACCTTCATTGTGCTGAGCTCGCCTCCTTTCATCCCGTGGCGTTCTGGTTCCGTCGATTTTCCTATTAGAGGAGGGAAAAAATGGGTATCATGTTTCCCCACGCCATTTGTCAAAGCCCGTATTAAGGAGTCAGACTTGAGATTATCTTTGAAAGATAAATCCATGTGTTAAAAGAACAGAAAGATGGCATTTTCTTTACTTGTATCTCAGAAGCAGCAACAGACCCCAAAATACCCTGACTACTTGCTGGATGCTCAACTGCCGGGCTCCCATTTCAGAAAACCTTCCCTTTCTTTGGCTCCCCCAAACCAGGCCCCCCTGGGTTCCCTGCTCCTAGGACCAGGTCTCCTGCACATACGGGGAATAGGGGTGTGTCCGGGGTGCAATAGTCCTTTGTGATCCCGTCTGAAGCACGTCCTGAGGCGTCATCATAACATAGAATTGGCCTGCAGAGAAAGAAAGGGTTAGCGCCAAGTGGGGGCAGGGGCAGAACGGCTTAGGGGGTCTTCCCTCCCTGCTAGGCCTGTTGCCTCGCCTCCCCTGCATTCCGCCCTGGCCCCTTCCTCCCTTTACCTCCAGCCTGCAAGCTCTGGTCTGTGGTCTGTACGGACACAGCTGTGGTATCTCCCACACTGGATGCTGGGAAATAGGCAAATCGTGCCTCCCCACTGACAGCCTCAGCAGCCGGGCTGCCGCCATTGCTGAAGGGATTTTGGATTACAGCCTGGGGAGTAGGAGGACACAGAGACAGCCCTCAGCCATCTCTGTTCCCTCCTAGCCATGTCTGACGTTTATTCCATTCTCTATGGAGTGTGGGAAAGCCCTCTGTGTGCCACTCTGCCCTGTGTATCATAGCCCTGGAACTTGGCAGATACTCAGCAATCACCTGGTGAGTTGATCCATTTCTGCCCTAAGAGGCTTTCCTACTACCATCATCCCCATTTTACAGAAAGAAAAAGTGATGTCCCAGAGGTCCTGCTCAAGGTTTCACTGTGCAGAACAGGGACTTGAACCACACAAACTGACCATCTGCAGGCAGCATCTGTGTCTCACTTGCTCTACCCCCTGGGGCTCCCTAAGAACAGAAGCAGTGTCCCCTCTCCGTCCCCCCAGGGATTGCTAGGCACCTACCAGTGGGAAGGGCGCTGCGGGACCTGAGGGCACAGAGGCAGCAGCGGGGCCGGGGCGCTGGGCTGCCCCATCCACACCCACCTGGGTCACAGCCTGCTGCCCCCCCGCGAAGGCAGCCGTGGACACGACGCTGACGGCGCCTGCTGTATCGCCCTGGCCGTCCAGCTGACCATCAGTCACCTGGACTACGCGGTATGTCACCTGCAGGGGGCGGCAGAGCATTGCGATCGGCGCTGGGACCAGACAGGGGTCAGATCAGAGCCCCTCCCAGCCAGCCCGCGGGGCCCGGGCTCAACCCTTCACTTGCCCTCAGCCTCACCTGTCCTCCATTATTCTCTGTGCGGAACTGATACTGGATATTGTGGTCGCCGAACGCCGCCTGCTGGACGCTGGCGATGGCCACCGCCGTCTGCTCCTCCGCCCCAGGGCCGTCCCCACCTACGGCCGGAGGAGGGTAGGGGGGATGGTCAGCGGTCGCCCGAGACAGGGCGCCCCCAGTCCCCATTCCCGGGCGCAAGCCACACTCCTCGTGGGCCCCGCGACCACTCACCTTCTTGCAGCTCGACGCCCTCCTCTGCCTCGGGTCCCTTGTCGTGACTGCGGGCAGGAGGGGGAGAAGAGGGCGTCAGAGCCGCCCCCGCCCCCGCGCCCAGGTGTAGGGCCCCCATCCCGCCCGGCCCAGTCTGGGGCTGGGGCTCCGCAAGGACCCGGGGCCGGGGGTATTAGCGCGGGTCCCCCCTCCCTCGCGGCCTCCATTTTGAGCTGGGCCCGGCGGCCGCTCAGGATCGTGGCGGGCGGGGGGGGGGGGGGGGGAGGGGGGGGGGGGGGGGGGAGGGGGGGGAGGGGGCGGGCGGCCGGGGGGGCCCCGAGCCCGGCGCTCACGCCGCGCGGCAGGAGGGGACGGAGGAGACACGGGAGCCGCTCGCGCTGATCACGGGGACAAACAGTGGGGTCATGTGAGGAGGAGATGCCGCCGCCGCCGCCGCTGCTCCTGCAGCCGCTGCTGCCGCCTCCGCCCGCCGGCCCACCGGCTCCCGGCGGCTCTAGGCTCCGGGACGCAGCGCTGCCGCCCCCCGCCCGCTGCACGCGGCCCTCCGGCCTCCTTCCCTGAGCAGCCGCCGCCGCGACTTTTTTTTTTAACCCGGCCCGCCCTGGATGGCCGCCGCCTCTCCCCTGGATCGTCGGCTCGCGCGTCCGCCGCTCGGCCTGGCCCAGTCCGGCGGCGGATCGCTGCTGCAGCCGCTGCCGCTTTCTATTTTTTCCCCCTTTTTTTCCTCCTTTACTAGAGTTGCGCGCGCGCGGCGGCGGCGGCGCGAGCTCGGGACCGACGCGCGCGGGGGGAGGACAGCCCCCGGGGAGCGCGCGCGCTGTCTGTCTCCGACGGCGGGCGGGCGCGCGCGGGCCCGGGTCGCGGTGGGGCGCTTAGTCGCCGCCGCCACCTTCGCAGCAGCCCGGCACCTGCCAGCAAGCTGCCTGAGTGGAACGCTGGCCCCGATGGAACACCGAGGAACCTGGAGGAGGGGCTGTGGTCGCCAGAGACGAGGCAGACGCGGGGTTTGGAAACAGTAAAGTAGGTTGGTGGGGGGGAAGGGTGCATAGGGTGGAAAGGGAGAGGAGCGCGCACGCGCGCTCCCGGTGGATGAGCAGAAGTGCGCGAAGGCGGAGGCCCGGGGCGCATGCGCACGCCTGGGCGGGGCCAGGGCGCGCACGCAGGGCCGGGCGGGGCTAGCGTGTGGTACGTACTCCCGGCCCGGCAGAGGGAGAAAGCAGAGGCTTTGCTCTGCTGCGGGGAGGACGCTGGTCCGGGAGCAAACTGGACACGAGGCCTTCTGCAGACACACACACGTACGCGCACACACATGCACGCACCTACCAGTAGCTGTCCAGGCTCCCTAGGTCGCTCAGCTCGCTCAGCAAAATAAACGCTTCCCTCCAGACTTAGGCCTTGTGATCATACATTTTATTAGACTTACGAGGGGGAGATAATCAGTAGTTACTCAAATTAAAAAAGTACAAAAGCTACATACAAAATGTGGGATCAGACGACTAAACTTTCCCGACTCAGGGCCAAGTTCTGCAAGGGAAAAAGAAAGGGGTGTGAGCTGGGGAGAACTGGAGGAAGAGTCCAGGTAGGTTGGAAGCCCGGAAGGGCTATTCACTCACCTTCTTAAGCCTCCGCTCCCGGGAGGCCTGGGAGTCGGTCTCAGAGTAAGGGGGAGGTGCTGGAGGGTAGTAGGCCTCCTCCTCTTCGTCTTCCTCCCTGTAAGGTCTTCTCCTCTCTGTTGGCTCCTTTCTCCTCAAGGCCTCTTCCAGCAGCTGCCCGTCATACTGGGGGTCCCCAGACCTGGAGCCATCTTCCCGAGGGTCCCGGGAACGGGGGTAGCGGGACCTAGGGTCGGCATGAGGGCGTTCTCTACACCTGAAGTCTTCGTAGTGGGGATCCCGGGAGTGTGCAAAGTCCCTTGAGTTGCTTTGGTTGTAGAGGTCATCTCGGCTGCGGCTTCTGGGAGGTGCATAGGCCCGGCCTCTCCTCCCACTACTTGGGGGAGACCTCCTCTCTGATTCAGCAGAGCCCATCAGGGTGAGGTCATCCAGAGCATCCACAGAGTGGGCCCGGGGCCGCCCGGCCCCCCAGCCACTCCCTGGCCGCTCTTGCTCCCACCTCCGGGGACTCCGGGGAGAATGGCGACCCCATTCTTCATCTCGGATGGGGGTGAGGACAGGGACTTGGGAAGGCCGCGATCTCCAGTCATCCTCATGGAGGGAGGTGACTTCACTCATGGCTGTAGGGGAGGAGGTGTCACTGCTGGGAGGAGGTCAGTAGCCCTGGGACCCAGCAGTGTCACCCATTTGGCTCATACACTCTAAAGGGGGCCTCAGGTTTCCCATCCATTAAGTGATGATATGCTGTACACTTCTCACTGTGGCCACGGTGGGGAAGGAGGGACTAGGATTTGCAGCAAGCATCCCTGGGGCAGGTACCAGGCAGTCATGCTTCCCCCTCCCTGCTCAGGAACCCCACAGATCCCAGGGCTCCTGCTCACCCCGCTCTACACGGCCATTGGGGGGGCCAGGTCGCGAAGGGTCGAAGTTGGCCAGCTCTTTCTCCATGTAGTATAAGACCCGCATGGAGTCGTCCTGCTGGTTGGCCTGAATCCTGTAGCCACTACGGACTTCTAGGAAAGGAGATGTGATGAGTTTGGGAGGATGAATTCTGACCCAGCCACCTCCCCTACAGACATGTCCAATTTTATAAAATTGGTTCTTACCAGATGTAACACTGCCGTCCGTGTCACGAAGCAGGGGTACTTGGGAGCTGTGGCCACCAACTGTGGGAGATTAGCTATCAGTGGCTACCCACTGGAGCAAAGCCCTGCATTCCCAGTCCCCTCTCCCCTAGTCCCCTTTCTTCCAGCCCCAAACTATTGCCCCAGCTACTGCTGGCTTCGCAGCCCTCACCTGAGCTATTCCTGTCGAAGTCTCCAGAGTACCCTTTGTAGACAGGACCCATGGCGATCATGGCTGCTGGTGGTGGGCTCTTGGCAGGGGAGAGGTGACCGTAGGTGCTGGGCGCGTAGATGCTTGGGACGCCAGAGGTGGCTGCTTTGCCAGCAGTATACACTGGGGGAACGTAACGGCATGAGAAAGCAGCCAGGAACCTTGCGCCCTTCAGTGTGACACAGGGTCTGGAAGGAAGAGCCTGGACCTTCTCCCCAACCCCCAGGGCTGTGGAGCTTCCCCAGGCACTTGGGTTTCCATAGGGTCCTGAGACGAGGGGCCATCAGGTGCAGCGGATCTATACCTCCTGTGCATTTCCTCACAGATGTTTCAGGATGGGCTTGAACACTGACAGCCCACAGTCCCAATCTGGCAGGCCAGTATGTTTTACTCAACTGTGGATGGTTTGCCAACAGTTGGTTAAGTTTTACATAAAATCCCAACTCTCTTGGTCACCTCCTCAGAAGAGGCGGCTACCCTGGGCTGTGTTTTGAGCAATAGGGGGCAAAGATGCCCCTTTAGATAAAGCCCATGTGCTGGACCCACAACTTGGAATCAAGCATTTCCTTTGGCAGCTGAGCCCCTGCTCTAGAAAATGAATCATCTGGGGATCCCAAGTCTGCTCCCCTCTCATGCCTACTAGTTGCTCCCCATGGGGTCTTCCACACCCAGATGCAGTGGGAGTCAGTCTGAGGCAGGAACGTGGGGGCATCAGAGTGCACTTGAATTGGCCAAGCAGCCAAGCATCTCCTCCAGTGTTTCCAACTTGCAGGCTGCACCCACTCCCACCCTGCCCTGCCTGCTTCTACACTTGACAGCTCAAGGGCAAATCCTCCCAGCTGCCTTGCTCCCCAGGCAAGAGGCTGGGTTCTGGGGGCTGCCCTTTGCAGCAAAGTCACTGGGCCTGAGCAAGATGCCTCCTCCCTGGGATCCAGACAGAAAAATAGGATGGGGAGACAGGCTCAGAAAGGTCCTCCACCCCAGATTCAGTTTGGAAGCAAAAGGCTGGGTGCTCAGCACCCCCAGCAGAAGCCCCTTCGTAGCTCAGGTGATTTGGGGTTTTATAATTAGCCTGGGGAGTTGCTGCTTCCAGGCTCGGCAGGGTTGTGGCCGCAGCAAAAGTTACAGGGCCTCCAGCCAAGAGTAAATGGGGCCTTGGCTGGGGTAACTCCGGATGGAGGGAACGGGGCCTTGGGACAGGCTTATGCAGTCCTGGCCCCTCAGCTTAATTAGTGGGATACCTGCAAACCTGGTTGCAGTCTTTGGTTGGGGGAAGGTCCCTCCTCACCTGTGAAATGGGTAACACCCACGCCTGAGGAAGAAACTGTCAAGTAAAAACAAGGGAAGGTGGTGGCCAGCATAAACCTCTGGAGAGCAGCGGACTTTTTTCAGGGGAGCAATACTTTGAGGAACCAGGTTGCTCACTGCTGAATTCAGTGACCATAAAATTAGTATGGGTTGAGCCACAGCCCGGGCTGGGCATTCACACACACACTCTTCCCTTAATGCTCACGACACCCCAAGGGGTTTGCCGAGAAGGGTTTCCTTGCAAAGAAGGAAACAGGCTCAGAGAGGGCATGCTGCTAGTCTGAAGTCACATGGTATGGGTGGCGGGGCTCCGAGTTGCTCCCCGGCCTTCGGTCATTACTGATGCTGACGGCACTAATGTCCAGCAGCTAGTGCGTCTGCGTGCATTTTATGTAGGCCGGGCCCTGCACTAAAAGCTGGACACGTGAGGGGTAACCACTGAGCTAAGCAGGTAGGCATCAAGTTAGGCATCAAACCCCCACCTGCCCAAGCTTGCAGCTGTCGCCAGTGATTGCACAGTTAACACGCCTTGGACTGTACAGAGGTGCTACAGACACAGACAATCCAGCAACCAGAGAACTCGCCATGCAGTCATTCCCGAGGAGGGGAAATGGGGCAGTGGGACGAGGGACTCACCTTTTCCTTCTCTTTCCCTTCTCCTGTTCTGTTGGCTTTTTTCCCCTCCATCTCTGGTCTCCCCTTCATTCCCAATCCTCCAGGGACCCACTCTGGTAAGCCAGATATGTCCTTAGACACACTATCTATGTAAGGTCCGGAGCACTGGTGTGGATGTGGGTTTCCTTAACTTGCTTCAATTACGTGGTGCTATAAACCTTGTTTGGTTTCTTACCTTTTCCATTTAGGATTTTGTTTTTAAAGGGAACTTTACTTTCTGATGAGTGATGCTTTGTACTATCTGAGTATTTTTTTTCTTTTAGGCTATGCACAGATTATATTTTCAAAAGAAAAAGCTCAAAATAAATGAAAATTAAAAATAAATGGAAAACCGAAGTATGTAGATGATAATCTAAAGTAACGGATCCTTCTTGGCCCTCTTTCTCCCAAACTGCTCATCTCATAACCTCCGGACCAGGGGGCACTGACCTGGCGGCAGGCAGATGGCCACCTCGTCCCCTCGGTGCCAGGAGGGAGGCCAAGTGGCAGTGGTCGTGGGAGGAGCACTTACGGGCCTCTGGGCAGCAGCACTTCTCGGGGCAGCAGGGGCACCTGACGTAGCAGCAGCAGGTGTGGGGGCAGCACTGGCACCAGCAGACGCCCAGCAGGAGGAAGACGAGGAAGGCGGCCAGGCAGACCACGACCACGAAGAGCCAGTCTGCAGAGAGATGAGAACAGGCCCTGAGCCAGGAGAACCGGGACGCAGTAGGGACACAGGTGCAGAGTGGCAGGGCAGAGGAGGGCTGGGAGAAGCTGTTTGCAAAGCCTGTCTGGGAAGCTGCAGCCTGGCTGGGTTCCCTATGAGGCTGGCGCACACCAGAGGAGAGGTGCCCGGGCCGGTCCTGAGGCTAGGAACTCACCCTGGCCTCGTGATGGCGAGGCAGAAAACAAGGCAGCCGGGCTAGAGCAGGTCAGGAGGTAGCCTCAGAGAGGGGCCAGAGTGTCAGCTGCCCAGACCCCGACCCCCAGAAGAGCAGTACAAGCACCAGTCACAGGAGCCCCCTGCCTGCACCCCAGGCCTCTCCTCATCCAGCCCAGCCCCCAAAGCCCAGGGCCAGGCCACTGGACACCACGGAGTTGGAGACAGGCAGGGTTAGTGGGGGTCCACAGCGAGCAGTTTAGCATAGAGAGGACACTCAGAAGCAGTAAATGGTGTGGGTGGGGGGGACTCTACCCCGTACCTTCCATGGGCCCCGCCTGAAAACCAGGTAAGAGCTCAGCCACCCCCTCGGTCCTCCCTGGAGGGACAAAAGAGAGACAGATTATGCTGGCAGGGGCCAGCCCAGGCCTCCTCTACCCCGGAGCCCAACTCCAGGCTCACCGGGGTGAAGGTGTGCTCCGCAGCAGGGGAGGGGCTGGCGGCCTGGGGGGTCCTAGCACGTGGCTCCTGTCCTCCAGCGCACCCCCCTCACATAATCCCCCAGTCCCTCATGCCGCGGGGGACGCTGTTGCTCAGAGGGTTCAAGAACACATCCCACGGGTTCTGAAGGTTGGACCTCAGCATGGACTCTCCACCTTGTCTGCAAACAGAGGTCCTGTCACCTCAGAGGGTTGCATCCCATGTGATAGGGACAGTCCTGTTCCACCAGGCATAGTAGGCACAGTGCCCTAGGGCCCGTGAAAACGTTTTTATTTTTAAATCTGAAGAATTTTAATAGTACCAAATATATAATAAGGAACTGTCTTTACAGCAACTCAGTCAAAATACGCAATTTCTTTAAAACAGAGGGAGAGGCTCGTCAGGCAGAAGGGCCCTGGTTCTGGCCCACGGGTGGCACTGGGTTCATGCAACCAGTGGGCAAGTTTCACGGCCCAGCCACCTTCCCTCTGTTGCCACTGATGGCTCTGTGTCCCACAGGTGTTGCACAGCCGGGGCACCTACCCACCAGGCTGTACGCCGACACAGCTCGTGCGCTCTGAGCCACTTGTCCCTGCGACAGTGTAAACCAGCCGTGCTCAGTGTGTCCACAAGGCCAAAACCACTTCCATAGTAACACCAAGCCATCACTTTCCTTTTTCACTCTTGTTCTCTCGCAGGTGTACGGGGAGTTTTCCAGAGGCACTGTGACACGTAATGACATCACTGCCCTGGTGGTAAAACTGTGTGTACTGGTGGACCTTGCATTTTACTGGTTTTGATTTCTGGTATGTCAAGCAACTGTAGATAAAACCCACAGAAACCTCAACAAAACCTGAGATCCTCAATATTACGAGTAGAAGAGAGTTCCGAGACTCAATTTTGAGAAACGCCAGTGTATTCTGTGCCTTTTACCAAGTAACACACAGTTCTCTGGGTCACCAGCGCATGTGTGCCATCGCCCGCACGTGAACACGGTCACATGATCTGAGCTCCCTGAAGCTTGCCGCCATCACGTGTGCTCGTTTACACGTGTTTCCTTGCATCATACATGGGATGATGGCCATGTACGCCTAGCAGTGTCCCACATATAGCACATACCACATGAGGCTATATGTGTTGGCTAAGAACAGAGCATCTGGCTAATGGCAGCATCCCTTCCACATGGCGGGGGGGCCTCACGCCCGGACAGGGCCTCCTCGTGGATATCCCACCCCCTGGGCACATTGGAGCAGCCACACTTGAGGGAAGCACTTGCCCTGGAAGCCACACAGTGCAACTCCCGCAGAGGGCAAGATTCCTGTGCTTCGCAAGGGGCTCCCGGGTGAGATTTGGCCCTGGGGGCGTGGCAGAAGGTGGGTCGAGCTTCCGTGCAATTAAACACACCGTCATCCCTCCTCGCTCACTGCCCATCAATGCTGGCCACTTCTGTATTTTTTTAAAAAACAAGACTGGGGAGAGGTTTTGAGTCCCTGTTCTCTCCACTCTCAAGACTCTGGCTTATTTGAAATGTTTCAGGGGAGGGGTCCCTGCCTGGGGTGCAGGGCACAGACAAGCCCAAGTGACTGGCGGTGCCATGAGGGGAGAGCAAAGCAGGCGACAGAGCCCAGAGAGTGAGCTGGAGGGCAGAGGACAGGCATGCAGGAATGGCCGAAGGGGCCCGGCCCACACTCACCCAGGACGATGAGCTCTGCATAGGCTTCGTTGTTTCCCTGGAGGTCTTGGGCGGAGACCACGGAGCAGTAATACACACCACTGTCCCCCCAGGCCGTCTGGTCAAAGGTCAGGTCAGCATCTGGTCGGGAGGAGCCGTGTGAGGGCGCCATGGGGGAGGAGGCGCGTGGTGCAGGCAGGGGTGGAGCCTCCCCATGGGTGTATCAGGAGGGGCAAGGACTGCACATGGACCCAGTAAATGGGAAATAGTTCCTACCCAGGGCGTGCTTCCTTTCAGGCTGTGCTCTGAACACTTAACGTGGGGTATTCAAAGAAGTCTGTGAGGTGGCTACTGTTACCTCTCCTGTTTTGTGGATGAGAAAAGAGGTCGGGCGAGATGACCTAATCCGTCCAAGGCTGTACCGCACCCGGGTGGTGGAGCTGGGGCAGTCTGATTTATAGCCGTGCCCCATACCACCTCTTGAAGAAAAAGCGCAATTCTCCCGACATGAACCACCATGGATCCTAATGTAGATGGAGAGGCACCACCCAGATAAGGAGGCAGATAAACAGGTCAGATTCCAGGACTCAGGGGCCGCCCGGGCCTGAGACACAGTGGGGGTTTGGGCGAGAGGGACTAGGACCGCCCCAGTTCGCCAGTCCATCTGCCCACCGTCAGCCCCCACATTCCAGGTCAGAGCCACGGCTTGGGGACTCCGAGTTAGAAGCAGCCTTGGGCAAGAAGCCTGTTAATTATGCCAGTAATAGTCTTTCAGTACATCCGGTTTTCTCTCTACTCCTTAGGCCCTGACTAATTCCCTTCAGCCATTCACCAGTGCGGACGGGGCGGGACCCAAGGGGAACTCCGCCTTCGGCAGAGAGGAGGCAGGAACCCCACCTCCCCGCTTGCCCTGCACACCATGCCCTTCTCCAGGACAGCCCTGAGGGCGGCTCTCTGTGTGTGCCCCGGGCTGCAGGCCATTGCTGCAGGAATGAAAGAGCTAGAGCCTTCCTCCTTCTTCAGAAGACCTCACATCCTGTCCACGGTCAACCACACCTTTCCCAAGGCCTCATCCTGGCCCACAAGGCCCTGGGCACACGGCCTCAGCCCCGCTGTTCTCCTTTGCTCTCCAGACTCCGGACACACCGGCCTCCTCACTGTCCCACAGCATGGGGCCCATACCTGCCATGGGCTCACGCTCTCCTCTTTGCCTTGTGTGGCTTCTCAGCCCCTGCTGGTTCCATCCATCCAGTTCCCACTGCTCCTCTGCCTGCCTGCAGGGCTTTACCTGCCGGCTTAGGAGCTGTCCATCCTCGATCCCATCCCCAGGAGAATGTGGGCTCCGTGCCAGCAGGACTCGGTCTGTCCTGGTCACTGCATGGGGCCTGGCCATGACCCCCTTCCCTCCTCATGCTGACCTTCTTTGGCCTCTGTTGCCTAGTCCAGTGTCCTGGGCACATGCCTGTATTCAAACAGGCACTTGATACATTCATTCAGTATTCAACACTTAACTACTGAATGCACTTTATGTTCTCAGCAGTACCTGAGGCACCTGGTATACTAGAGAGCAGCAGTGCTGGATGTGTGATCCCTGGACCCTGGTGTTCTGGATACCTTTTCAGAGGATCCCTGAGGTCAAAATTGTTTCCATAATACTAAGATGTTCTCTTTTTTCACTTACTCTCATGAGTGCACTGTGGCTTTCTCCAGAGGCTACATGACATGTGCCATCACGATACGCTAAAGGCAGCAGCAACTCTGAGAATCCAGCTTCTATTCGACTGGACTTCAAGGAGATGTGCAAAAACATAAAACAATGCCACACTTTCGTTGAAGTCTTTTGTTTTAAGAAATATGGCTATTTTTTCATGAAAAAGCATGCTATTTCTAGTAACCTGTTTATTATTGTCATTTAAATCATTTTTTAAACTTCTTTCCCTTTGCTAGCTATAAAAACAAAGTTCTTTGAAGACCTTAGTAATTGTGTAAAGATGCCCTAAGACAAACATGTCTGTGAACCACTGCTACAAAAAGCAGATGTAAGTCCCTGCCCTTGTGGAGCTCACATCCTAACTGGGAAAGAGAGACAAATAAAAAACCTAAGATTTTATCGCGTATCATTTGGCAGTAAGCAGTATGGAGAAACAATACCTACCAATGAAAACAGACAGGAAGTGGGGGACTCTGTGCAAGTTTGCGTGGAGTGACCAGGAAAGGCCTCCAGGTAAGGTGACCTTGGGAGCAGTAGTGGGGGAGTGAAGGCCACGTCCCCTCCATGGTCAAGCACACAGCCACTGGCTACTGAGTTCTTATTATATGCTAGTCCCTTTGTGCGTATTTTCACTGAGTCCTCATAAAACTCCCAAGTACATTCTCCAAAATCCCCGGATTCTCCCTAACACTCTCTTCGCCCATCATTTTCCCACCTGTGTCTTTAAATCAGGCTCTGACCACACTTCCCCAAAACCGGAACTCAGGGCAGATCCCTGCCCAACACTACAGGTGGACAGAAACCCCCTGCGACAGCAGGTTCATAGGCCTGGTGTTGAAATCTGGCTCCTGTGGGCTGGATCCCGGCCTCAATGCGTTTTGTTTAGCTTGCATGATGTTTTCAAAGCCCATGAAAAAATATGGCTTTCCGGCTTCTTTTGATCAATTCTAAGGCCTGGGCCCACCTCCTTCCTGCAGGCACACCCTGTCCCGGGCCTACGTCTGGTCCGGACACTGCTTGGCACCCTTCATGACCTCATGCGTACCCTGGGCTCTCTGGTCCAGTGCTGCTGAGTGGGGAACACGGGGGCCCCATGCAGCCCAAGGAGGCAGAAACAGGGCTCCTGTCCAGGTGCCTCACATCAGGGAAGAATGGAGGGGGGGCAGGACCCACCCTGAGCTGAGGGACACCAAGGCGAACGACCATTCCTGCATGCCTAGCTACTTTCACTTAAACCCGCATGGCTGGTGACTCCAGAACCCCAGGAAGTCCACTTTTCTCCCTCCTCAAAGCTGAACTGGATGAAGCTCCCCTGGTGACAGGGTTTCCTGAGAGGACACACACACAATGGAAACTTCCAAATCATGGCTTGTATCAAACACAGACCCAACTCAAGACATCTTGAAAGACCCCGGCCTGTGGGGCCTGTGAGGCATAAAGAATCTGCCCCAGATAACAGCCTGAGGGTCGCTCTGGAGTTTTAAGTCTCAGCAGAGGAGCCACACTGCAGCCAGCCTTCAAGGGCACGCAGCATTTGAGTGGTCCCGGCAGGGCTGCTGGAGAGATCCCTGGGTTACGGGGGGGGGGGGGGGGGCCCACACAGGCTGAACCCCCAAGAAACTCTCTTATCTCAAGATCAGCAGGATGCCTCGGGCTGAGCAGCCCATGGACATTCAGGCAAGCAGGTCCTGGTTCCTCCCTGAAACAGGACTGACAGGCTGGGTCCCTGGAACCCTGCCTTTTGTCCAAGGTCTACACAGACCGAGGAGAGGAGTGTCCTCCATGGCCTGGTCTCTTGGGGTCTGCAAAGGGATGCTCCCTTCCCCCCCAACCCCTGCTGTCCCCATGGATTCAAACTAATCCTTGTTTAAAACAGTGAAAGGATAAATCCATTAAGTGAATGAGCCTTCATCCCTCGCCCACTGCCATCCATCACCTCCTTGCCTGCCATGGATTCTTCAGTCCCTCCTTCAATTACATTCACAGAGGTCTTAAGGTGTGTGTCCCCAAGTCCATCCATAGAGCACATCACCTAGGCCTGCTTTGTAGCACTTGTACTGAGATTCTTACTTTCTGTATCTGCTTATTCACTGCCTGTCTCACCCCACTAGAATGTCACCTCCTTGAGGGCAGGGACTTCGCTGTCCTGATCATCACTCCATCCCTGGCACCTACAACAGTGCCTCATGCTTGGGAGGGTCAACAGTTAATGAATGGATGGATGAATGAACAGCTTCCCTGCCACCACTTACTTAGTCCCAAGTGGCACCTCCCATCAGCAGCAGCATTACCGTTAAGGACTAGGGCTCTCAGGGCTGCCTGGGTTAAACTTCAGCCCCGTATTAGCTGTGCACCTACGATGAGCTACTTAATCCCTCTGTGCCTCAGCTGTTCTGAGTGGAAAGTATGGCTGTGAGGACTTACTAGGGGAATGTGTGTACAGTGCCTGCTAAATCGTAGGCTTTCACCATTACAATCTCCTCCTCTATCTGTTCACTCATGTAACCTCCTCGGTAAGCCCTTTGCTGACCATCCTGGGGTTACAAGTTTGGAAACTAGACCCACAGTGGGCTGACTTAGAATCCCAGCTGTGTGACCCTAGGCAAGTCATTCTACCTTTCTGGGCCTCAGTAAAATAAAAATAGAATTTACTCACACAATCTGGGTCATCTAAATGAGTTAATTCATACAAACCTGGATTGGAGCCTGGCACACAAGAAGCCCTTTATACTTATTTTTACTTATTGTTGCTGGTATTATTAGTATACTCAGCACTCCTGCCTCTTTTTTCATTACCCAATGTCTTTATCTTCAAGCACTGGACAGCATGTGTTATGTTTATCTCATCTGTCTCCCTCACTGGAATTCGAGTCCTGTGAGGGAAGGGATCTGATTTTGTGTACTGCTGTATTTCTGGAGCCTCAAAACAGCCCCTGGGACATGTCAGGTGCTCACTAAATCTTTCTTGTTAAAGAAATAGATGGATAGAAGAAAGGACCCTTTCCTTCGTCAGTCCTTCCTGCACTGGTGCTCAAGAGAGCTTCTTGGTGCCAACTCCAGGCTGGCACAAGGGAGCCAGCGTCACCACCCCTGTGAGCCCAGTCCCATCCTCTGCCTTGTCCCCTGCCCACCCTGCATACTTCCTGTGATGGTGATTCTCCGGCCCTGGTAGTAGTCTCCCAAGGTCACAGCATTGCCTTGCTTGGTGGCCACAACCCTGACAGTGCGTACGCTGTCCTGGCACTCCACGTAGGGGTTGTAGCCTGGGTTCCCAGCCGCCAGCTGGGCATTGAGCTGGTTGTCGACGCTGGCTGGGGAGAAGACATCAGCAATGCGGTCACGGCAGAAAGACTTATACTTCCAGATCACGATGGGTGCTGTGGGGGTCGTGGTCAGCTGGTAGGTGCATGGGAGGGTCACTGGCTGGAATAGGATCACCACATGGTAGGGGTCTGACACAGTCACCTGGATGGCACTGGTAGGGGCTGAGGGCGAGAGGAAAGTCAGCAGGGACTGCTATGAGCCCAACAAAATGCTTCAGCAGAAATAAGCAACATCATTTGTCACCAGCTTGACACTTAAACAAGTGTATGGCCTTCAGAGAAGACAAGTAGTGATTCTATAACACCCTACTACGCTGATGGACAGTGACTGCAATGGGGTGTGGGGGGGGACTTGATAATAGGGGGAGCCTAGTAACCATAATGTCGCTCATGTAATTGTATATTAACAATAGCAAAAAAAAAAAAGTGTATGGCCTTAAAGAGCATCTGGTACACATTGTTTTTTAATCCCCAGGGCCAGTGAGTATAGCTCTCACAATCATGCCCACTTTATAGACCCATGGGGCTTAAGTATTAAGTGCAAGGTCCCACGGCCAGATTCCTTGGAACACCCTGTCTGCCCCTCTTTCCTGAGTGTGGCCTTCAAACCACCCTGGCGCCCTCTGTCCTCGGCCGTTCTGTGGCGGCGAGGGCCCCTCTCTGTGGCCTTGTACGGGTAAAGGCCAAACGGCCACTGCAGAGCCCACAGTGCTTCGGGTCCCACTTCAAAAAACATCCCCAAAGCTTCTAAGTTACCCAGGGTCTTTGTGAATTTGGGAGTTGGCTGACTGAACTGCTTTCCCACGGAGTAGCTAAGCCCCCAAAAGTCTTCAGTAGCCTACCACCTCATCCTACCCAAAACCATTTAAAATGGATATGTCGAGGTGCTTGCAGAAAAATTAAGTCTTCTTTCTACCCGGCAAACAGCCGATCCAGGTACAAACTTGCCAGCAGAAGGTTTGAAACCAAGTCCGTAAGTCCATCCCACCAAACCCTTCGGCGCAAATACTTCGAAACCCGCGGGACGTGGGTGGGGTTGGGGGGTGGGGAGCCCCCAATCCCGCACTCACCCGAGGCCTGGGCGTTGCTCCTTACTCTCTCCCTCGAGGAAACCCTCGAAGGCCCTCTCTCCGTCACCCCAAAACTTGGAAATCTTGGGGTGGGCCCAAGTCCCCATCCCAACGTTTCCCAGTGATCAGACGGTCCCCCACCCCTACCCCACAAAGGGTCCCATTCTCCTAACCCCTGCAGGGTTCGCGGAGCAGGAGTTCTACTTCCTGCTATCTCTTAACAAGGGCGGGGAGCACTCCCCTACACCAATGGCACACAGGAATCTCTCGAGACCCTGGGGGATCGGGAGATCCTAGTCTCTGAGCTCCCCCTCCCCCAGCTCTCCTTCCTCGGCGGTGTAGAACTCCATCCATCCATCCTCCCCTTCTATAGCGCCCTCCCGACGTTCCGCAGCACCAGGGGCCATGCTTGCCTTACCTGTACACGAAGTACTGAGAAAGAGCCACACGAAGACGACCGCACCCCGGACCGGGGTGGCCGGGTAGGAGCCCAGGGCCCCAGACAGCCCGCGGGCCACCGGCGCCATAGAGGCCGTCTGGGAGCGGCGAGCCCGCGCGTCCCCTCCTAGGTACCGGGAGGGTAGGGGGCGCAGCGCACACCAAGGCTGGGAGGGGCGCTTGCTCCGCCCCTTCCCGCTTCCGTTCCTTGTCCCTATTCTAAACCCACACTTCCCTGTTCTGGGTTAGTGAGCGGAAACAACGTGGGTGAAGAGCGCGCTTCCAGATTTCAGGGGGACACTTGCTTGATCCCCTGTGGTTCCCCGAGCTACCCCACCCCCTGCACGCTCTGGGTAATGGATCGGCCCAGGTACAGAGGGTGAGAACCCAGGGCTGGGCCTGGGGGTGGGGGGCGGGGAGGGGCTCCTCCACCTCCCTCCCCGGAAGTGGGCTGACCCAGGTGCACTCCGGCCCCGAGGGTCGGAACCAAGTGACCAGCCCGCAGGGAGGGCCCCTTCAGACCCAGGGATCCAGTCCTGTCCTTTCCTGCTCGGGCCAAGCCGAGCGGAGTGTGACTCACGAGAACCGAGACTCAGTTGGGGTGATTCACCTGTTGAAGGGGCGGGTCCCCCGCGCACCTGTTCCCTCTCTGCCCACACCCCCCTTGCCGGCTGGCGATGGACCCGCCTAGGTACACCCTGTGGGGATAGGCCAGTCTCAGCGGGCTTCGGGCTGGGAGAGGCCGGTGGATGGCGTTTGACTTTTCCATTAGCCCCGGGGTTCCTCCTGTCCGGGGGGACAGAGGCGTTGTGGGCCTTTTGTGCCTCCCACTTTCATGATTTAAAGAGCCAGGTGAAATTCACGGAAAGGAAGAACCCCTTAGGGACGCTGGAGGGGAATCCGGCCCCGGAAAAGTTGATACTCTACTTCGGAAGTTTTCTCCACTTCCCCCTATTCCCAGCTCGTGGTTCGGCCCCCGGGCACCCCTCGCCCCAGGTCAGGCCTCCGGAAACTGGCTCTTAAAGGGGCCGAGCGGAGGCGCGGGAGTAGGACGGGTTTCCGCCAAAAGATTCCCAGGGACTGGGCCACCTGCGCCCTAGGACGGGGCGGGGCGGGGCGACGCCGCTGGATCGCGGGGAGCTCGGCGCAGCTCCACTGCCTCCCGAAGGCGCCTTTGGGTAGCGCGGTCGGGAGAATACTAGGCGCATCCTCGAGGACCAAGAGGCTCTCTGGTCGCAAACTGGCCACTGTCTGGCCAGTTAGGTACCCAGGAATGTTTTGTTCGATAGCATCCTGTTAAAACTCAAGTCAGATCACTCAAAACCTTCCTGTGGCTCTAATTCTCAGCAGAAACCAAAATATTTACAGTGGCCTGATCCCTCTGACTCACCTTCCGCGCTCCCCCTGGCATTCTCAACGTCGGCCGCACTGGCCTCCTCGCTGCTCTGGAATGTGCCTCTCACACTCCCACCTCTCACCCACTGCCGTTACTGTTTCCTCTCCGGAACACCTTTCCAGCAGCTGGAAAACGTCTTCCACCTCCTTCAGGGCATTACTTAAAGGTCATCTTTGCAGTGGCACCTTCCCTGGCCACTTTTAAGATTTTAACCCTTTCACGTTCCTCTTCCACTTCACTTTTTATTCTGGTAAAATACACATTCCATAATATCACTTTCGCCACTTGTAAGTGTGCATTTCAGTGGCAATAATTACATTCACAATGTGTATCTATACCTTAACCTTTTTCATCATCCCCAACATAAACTCGGCACCAATTAAATAATAGCTCCCCATTCCCACCTGACCCCAGCCCATGGTCACCTGCATTCTATTTTCTTTCTTTGTGAATTGCCTATTCTACGTACCTCATATAAGTGGGGTCATATGAGATTTGTCCTTCTGTGTCTGGCTTATTCACTGAGCATAATGTTTTCCAGGTCCATTCAATAAATAAAGTTTTCATTCCTTTTTATGGCTCAGTAGTATTTCATTGTATATGTATACCACATTTTCTGTATCTACTTATCTATTGTTAGACACTTGGGTTGTTTCCACCTTTTGGTTTCTGTAAATAACACTGCTATGAACACTGGTGTACAGATATCTGCGTTCAGTTCTTTTGAAATTGCTAGGTCATATGGCAATGCTGTTTTTAATCTTAAAGGTCTGTATTCTACATAGGCTCCACCTTTTACATTCCCACCGGGTTCCAGTCTCTTCACATCCTCACCAGCCCTCGTCAACCCCCTTGCCTTTTTTTTTTTTTATAGCTATCCAAGTTGATGTGAAGTAGCATATCATGGGTTTGATGACTAATCAAATGATGTTGAGCATCTTTTCATGTGTTTATTGCCCATTTGTATATCTTCTTTGGAGAAATGTCTCTTCAAATCTTTGGCCATTTTTTAATTGGGTTGTTTAGATTTTTGTTGTCAAATTGTAGTTCTCTTCATATTCTGAATATTAATCCCTTGTCAGATACATAATATGCAAATATTTTCCCCATTCTGTAGGTTGTCTTTTCACTTTCTTGGTAGTGTCGTTTGAGGTACAAAAATCTCTTATCTCTTAATTTGATGAAGTTTAATTTAGCTATCTCTTCTTTTGTTGTCTTTGCTTTTGGTGTCATATGTATGAAATCGTTGCCAAAGCCAAGGTCATGAATATTTTCCCCAATATTTCCTTCTATGAGTTTTATAATTTTAGCTCTCAGGTTAGGTCTTTGACCAATTCTGAGTCAATTTTTTTTGTATATGGTGTAAGGTAAGGGCCCAACATCATTCTTTTCCATGTGGCTCTCCAGTTTTCCCATCACCATTCATTGAAACGACTGTCCTTTACCCATTGAATGATCTTGGCACCTTTGTCAAAAATCAGTTGACCATATATATGTTGGTTTATTTCTGGGTTCTCTATTCTATTCCATAGGTCTATATATCTGCCCTTATGACAATCCCATACTGTTTTAATTACTGCAGCTTTGAGTAAGTTTTGTAGTTGGCAAGTATGAGTCCTCCAACTTCATTCTTCTGGCTATTCAGGGTTCAGTGCAATTCTATATGAATTTGAAGATTTGCTTCCATTTCTTTGAAAAAAGCTGTTGGGATTTTGGTAGGCATTGCATTGAATCTGTATACCACTTTGGGTGATAAAGAATTGACCTCTTAACAAAGTTAAGTCATCCTGTCCATGAATATGGAATGCCTTTCATTTATTTACTCTTTAATCTCTTTTAGCAATATTTTGTAGTTTCAGCATACAAGTCTTTCACCTATTTAGATTTATTGTAAGTGGAATTTATGAGGAGAATTTTCTTAATTTCTTCTTCAGATTGTTAAATGCTGCTGTATAGAAACACAGCTGATTTTTGTGTGTTGATCTTCTGCCCTGCAAGTTTGCTGAATTTGTTTATTAGTTCTAGTGGCTTTCTTGTAGATTTTTTTATATATAGGACCATGTCATCAGTGAGTAAGGGTAGTTTCACATTTTTCTTTACAATTTGGATGGCTTTTACTTATTTTTCTTGTCTGATTGTTGTGGGTAGGATTTCCAAAACAATGTTGATAACAGCAGTGAAAGTTGGCATCCTTGTCTTGTTTCTGATCTTAGGAGGGAAGTCCTCACTCAATCTTTCACCATGAGTATGAAGTTAGCTGTGGGTTTTCAGGTTGAGGAATTTTACCTTTATTATTGGTTTTCTGAAGGCTTTTTTCATAAAAGAGTATTGAATTTTGTCAAATGCCTGTCTTCACCAATTGAGATAATCATGTGCTTTTTTTTGCTATTATTAATATACAATGACATGAGCAACATTATGGTTACTAGACTCCCCATATTGTCAAGTCTCCACCACATACCCCATTACAGTCACTGTCCATCAACGTAGTAAGATGTTATACAATCACTACTTGTTTTCTCTGTGTTATACTGCCTTCCCCGGGTCCCCCCCACCCCCCACGCCCGCTACATTATGTGTGCTAATTGTAATAGCCCTTTTTCCCCATTGTCCCACCCATCTTCCCCAGTCCCTTTCCCTTTGGTAACTGTTAGTCGATTCTTGGGTTCTGTGAGTCTGCTACTGTTTTGCTCCTTCAGTTTTTTCTTTGTTCTTATACTCCACAGATGAGTGAAATCATTTGATACTTGTCTTTCTCCGCCTGGCTTATTTCACTGAGCATAATATCCTCTAGCGCCATCCATATTGTTGCAAATGGTAGGATTTGTTTTCTTCTTATGGCTGAATAATATTCCATTGTGTATATGTACCACATCTTCTTTATCCATTCATCTACTGATGGACACTTAGGTTGCTTCCATTTCTTGGCTATTGTAAATAGTGGTGCAATAAACATAGGGGTGCATCTGTCTTTTTCAAACTGAGCTGCTGCATTCTTAGGGTAAATTCCTAGGAGTGGAATTCCTGGGTCAAATGGTATTTCTATTTTTAGTTTTTGGAGGAACCTCCATACTGCTTTCCATAATGGTTGAACTAGTTTACATTCCCAACAGCAGTGTAGGAGGGTTCCCTTTTCTCCACATCCTTGCCAACATTTGTTGTTGTTTGTCTTTTGGATGGCGGCCATCCTAACTGGTGTGAGGTGATATCACTATTTACAATAGCCAAGAAATGAAAGCAACCTAAGTGTCCACCAGTAGATGGATCGATAAAGAAGGTGTGGTATACATATACAATGGAATATTATTCAGCCATAAGAAGAAAACAAATCCTACCATTTGCAACAACATGGATGGAGCCAGAGGGTATTATGCTACACAATGATGACCAGCAATGTGGAGCATCTTTTCATGTGCCTGTTGGCCATCTGAATTTCTTCTCTGGAGAAGAAGTGTCTGTTCAGATCCTCTGCCCATTTTTTAATTGGCTTATTTGCTTTTTGTTTGTTGAGGTGCATGAGCTCTTTATATAGTTTGGATGTCAACCCCTTATCGGATATGTCATTTAGGAATATATTCTCCCATACTGTAGGATGTCTTTTTGTTCTACTGATGGTGTCCTTTGCTGCACAGAAGCTTTTTAGTTAGATATTGTCCCACTTGTTCATTTTTTATTTTGTTTTCCTTGCCTGGGGAGATATGGTCATGAAGAAGTTGCTCATGTTTATCTCTAAGAGATTTTTGCCTATATTTTTTTCTAAGAGTTTTATGGTTTCATGAATTACATTCAGGTCTTTGATCCATTTTGAGTTTACATTTGTGTATGGGATTAGACAATAATCCAGTTTCATTCTCTTACATGTAGCTGTCCAGTTTTTCCAACACCAGCTGTTGAAGAGGCTGTCATTTCCCCATTGTATATCCATGGCTCCTTTATCATATATTAATTGACCGTATATGCTTGGGTTTATATCTGAGCTCTCTATTCTGTTCCACTGGTCTATGGGTCTGTTCTTGTGCCAGTACCAAATTGTCTTGATTACTGTAGCTTTTTGTAGAGCTTGAAGTCTGGGAGCATAATTCCCCCTGCTTTTTATTCTTCCTTCTCAGGATTGCTTTGGCTATTCGGGGTCTTTTGTGGTTTCATATGAATTTTAGAACTATTTGCTCTAATTCATTGACGAATGCTGTAGGTATTTTGATAGGGACTGCATTGAATCTGTAGATTGCTTTAGGAAGGATGGCCATTTTGAACATATTAATTCTTCCTAGCCAAGAGCATGGGATGAATTTCCATTTATTAGTGTCCTCTTTAATGTCTCTTAAGAGAGTCTTGTAGTTTTCAGGGTAGAGGTCTTTCACTTCCTTGGTTAGGTTTATTCCTAGGTATTTTATTCTTTTGGATGTGATTGTGAATGGAATTGCTTTCCTGATTTCTCTTTCTGCTAGTTCATCATTAGTGTATAGGAATGCAACAGATTTATGTGTATTAATTTTGTATACCGGAACTTTGCTGAATTCAGATATTAGATCTAATAGTTTTGGAGTGGATTCTTTAGGGTTTTTTATGTGGAATATCATGTCATCTGCAAACAGGGACAGTTTGAGTTCTTCCTTGCCAATATGGATTCCTTTTATTTCTTTGTGTTGTCTGATTGCCATGGCTAGGACCTCCAGTACTATGTTGAATAAAAGTGAGGAGAGTGGGCATCCTTGTCTTGTTCCCGATCTTAAAGGAAAAGCTTTCAGCTTCTCACTGTTAAGCATAATGTTGGCTGTGAGTTTGTCATATATGGCCTTTATTATATTGAGGTACTTGCCCTCTATACCCAACTTTGTTTTGAGAGTTTTTATCATGAATGAATGTTGAATTTTGTCGAATGCTTTTTCAGCATCCATGGAGATGATCATTTGGTTTTTGTCCATTTTATTGATGTAGTGGACGATGTTGATCTATTTTTGAATGTTGTACCATCCTTGCATCCCTGGGATGAATCCCACTTGATCATGATGGATGATCTTTTGGATGTATTTTTGAATTCGGTTTGCTAATATTTTGTTGAGTATTTTTGCATCTATGTTCATGAGGGATATTGCTCTGTCATTTTCTTTTTTTGTGGTGTCTTTGCCTGGTTTTGGTATTAGAGTGATGTTGGCCTCATAGAATGAGTTTGGGAGTATTCCCTCCTCTTCTACTTTTTGGAAAACTTTAATGAGGATGGGTAGGTCTTCACTAAATGTTTGATAAAATTCAGCAACGAAACCATCTGGTCCAGTGGTTTCGTTCTTAGGTAGTTTTTTGATTACCAATTCAATTTCTTTGCTGGTAATTGGTCTATTCAGATTTTCTGTTTCTTCCTGGGTCAGCCTTGGAAGGTAGTATTTTTCTAGAAAGTTGTCTGTTTCTTCTAGGTTATCCAGATTGTTATCATACAATTTTTCATAGTATTCTCTCATAATTCTTTGTATTTTTGTGATGTCCATAGTGATTTTTCCTTTCTCATTTCTGATTCTGTTTATATGTGTAGACTCTGTTTTTTTCTTGATAAGTCTGGCTAGGGGTTTATCTATTTTGTTTATTTTCTCAAAGAAGCAGCTCCTGCTTTCATTGATTCTTTCTATTGTTTTGTTCTTCTCAATTTTATTTATTTATGCTTTAATCTTTATTATGTCCCTCCTTCTACTGACTTTGGGCCTCATTTGTTCTTGCTTTTCTAGTTTCATTAATTGTGAGTTTAGACTGTTCATTTGAGATTGTTCTTTCCTGAGGTAGGCCTGTATTGCAATGTATTTCCCTCTTAGCACTGCCTTTGCTGCATCCCACATGTTTTGTGGTGTTGAATTATTGTTGTCATTTGTCTCCATATATTGCTTGATCTCTGTTTTTATTTGGTCATTGATTCATTGGTTATTTAGGAGCATGTTATTAAGCCTCCATGTGTTTGTGGGCTTTTTCATTTTCTTTGAGTAATTTATTTCTAGTTTTACACCTTTGTGATCTGAGAAGCTGGTTGGGACAATTTCAATCTTTTTGAATATACTGAAATTCTTTTTGTGGCCTAATATATTATCTATTCTTGAAAATGTTCCATGTGCACTTGAGAAGAATGTATATCCTGTTGATTTTGGATGGAGTGTTCTGTAGATGTCTGTTAGGTCCATCCCATCTGTTCTAATATTTTATTCAGTGCCTCTGTCCCTTTACTTATTTCCTGTCTGGTTGATGTGTCCTTTGGAGTGAGTGGTGTGTTCAAGTCTCCTAAAATGAATGCATTGCATTCTGTTTTCCCCTTTAATTCTGTTAGTATTTGTTTCACATATATAGGTGATCCTGTGTTGGGTGCATAGATATTTATAATAGTTATATCCTCTTGTTGGACTGACCCTTTTGTCATTATTTAATGTCCTTCTTTGTCTCTTGTGACTTTCTTTGTTTTGAAGTCTATTTTGTCTGATACAAGTACTGCAACTCCTGCTTTTTTCTCCCTATTAGTTGCTGGAAGTATCTTTTTCTATCCCTTCACTTTTAGTCTGTGTATGTCTTTGGGTTTGAAGTGAGTCTCTTGTAGGCAGCATATAGTTGGGTCTTTTCTTTTAATCCATTCAGTAACTCTATGTCTTTTGATTGGTGCATTCAAACCATTTACATTTAGGGTGATTATTGATAGGTATGTACTTATTGCCATTGCAGGCTTTAGATTCATGGTTACCAAAGGTTCAAGAGCAATTCCCTTAGTATCTAACAGTCAAATTTAATTTACTTTGTATACTCTT